>JAZKJV010008940.1:0-657098 GCA_037367405.1 Ottelia alismoides
TGACTACGTCTTCCAACGGCTGCAAGATGATCTGTATCCCAGAATTGATCCAACGGCTAGCGACGCTGGAGGAAGAACACGGAGGAGCTCCGGCCGAGCTTCAACTCCGAGCTCCCCTTCCGGCTCCGGCGGAGTTGAAGCTCGCTAAAAGGTCGGGGGGAATCCGGCAGGTGTCAGCAGTTGACTGGAGATGCCAAAGGGTGGAGATGTCCATCGTAGTGCGCCGGCGGAGGTGGAGGGACGGAGCACCACCAACTGCCTCCGGCGAGCTCCCAAAAAATGCCCCAGTCGCGCTATGGGCTCCAATAACCTGCGCAAAAAAAAGTGACACCATCGAGGGCAAAATTCCTCGATGGTTTACGAAGTAGATGGTCACATGGAATGGTGTAATCGAAGTTGACCGGAGCCACTCCGGCAAAGGGGAGTGATTCGGTCGTCTGACGGGTGAGATGCGAAGCGGAAAGAAGGGAAACGATCCTAAGACTATGACTAACCTACAGATGCAAAGAAAATAAGATAAAACACAAACCTCAATGGCTTGAAAAGCCAGAAATAGAACCTCACGGGCGAAGGCTGGAGATGGGGGTGGAGACCACTCCTCGGCCCTCGCATGCGCTCACGCACGGCTGAAGAGCTTGTTGCCACCAAGTTCTATCCGGAGCACGGCGACAAGGCTCAAAACCAGGGTTGAAAAAGGTTCGAGCAGCCAAGGAAGGTGGCGGGCTCATTTTGAAAGATGGGGGAGAGGGCATGTAGATCGAGGGATACGAGGCGCGTCAGTGATCCACAAACCAAGGTAATCCTTGGGCGTTTATCATCGATGCAAGGGGAAGATATGTCAAGAAGACACCATCACCAAAGGGTGAAAGAGACGTCCTCGAAAAATGGGCGAAAGTGGACAAAAAAAACGTTCTGACGGGCTGCAGGAGCAAAAACCAAGGAGTTGACCAGCGGGTCAACTTCCACCTGGTTGGTCCACATGGACCAACGAGGAAAATACATGGAAAAAACAATTATAAAATCAATTAAAAATAGCAAATAAATTTATTAAATTAGGGTTACAAAATAAAAAAATATTTATAATTTTATAATTTATTTTATGGTAATTTTTATTTACTTTTCTGATGTCTATAATTACAAGTTACTATTTTAGGCCTATATAGGTATATTGTTTTTATATTTTATTAATTTATTTTTATTTTGTGTTTTTAATTTATTTATTTTTATTTATTATTTATAAATTTATAAAACATTTTTATAGACTTAACTATATTTTTATTTTATTTTTCTAATATGTTTTATATACTTAATAAAATAAAAGTAGTAATAATATACGTATGTGAATATGTATTATACCTATGTATTGTATATACAAGTATTTTTATTTTATTTTCTTTTGTGTTTTTACTCTGATTTTAATATTCAAATATATTATAATAATATTTACATAATTATAAAAATATAAAATTATAAAAATAAAGAATAATGAATAAATTAAATATTTTAATCTGTACAAGTATACTACAAGGGCCCAAAACACAACTTTCAAACCATAGCTCCGCCAAATGCGAAACCACCACCATTAAATAACTTATTTTATTCTATATACAATTAAAGGTGATTTTGCTGCATTTGTAGTTTTCATTTGTGAGATACAAGTCTGGGAAGTTGGGATTCTGGATTTTTATTCAGATCATAACTTTTTATCTGTACATTATTTTGAATAAAATTAATTTTGTATTTTTCTTTATTTAATTATCTACAACTTTCCTGTACACAGTTTATTTATTTGAGGTATAAAAAGTGTAACCAAAATAGGTCCCAAAATGAATAAAGAAATGAATTAAAAGAATAGGTATTCCGGCCCTTATCTCCCCCTACTTTATTCCTTGTCGACCTATTCATCAAGATGCCTAGGTCTCGGGATTTCGGGTCATAAAATATTTACAATATTTTATTCTTTTTCTTTTCTTTTTTTATTCTATAAATTTGGCTTTAAAAACTGTATTTTATACACAATTTGTACACAAATGCATGAATGCTAAAATGCATGATTTAACTGTATTTACACGCATTTACTAGGTTTTTTTAAGGCCAAAAATGATAGAATAAAGATGATGAAACATAGATTCATCACCTGGCACTTAGGTAAATATCAAGAGATTAGTACAAGAACCAAGTTCTCTTACTGGCTAAAATGCTGACACTCAGGTTTCATGAAGCCTTCAATGATTTTATCCAATCCTTAAGCATCATTAGATCAAGTCAAGACTTGAATCCCTCATCCATCCCTCAAGTGAAATTTCAACTCATCTCATCGAGACCACAGTTGTGCATGTGAAGTGTTGATCATATTCTTAAGGTTGGAGACTAAGCATGCAATATAGCACGCAAATCTAGGAAACTAGGGAAATATGGATAATTAAGCCTAAAACCTTGATGGCTAAGGCCGGTTAACCAAAAATCTCAAGACCTTTCAAACCGAGTGTTCTCGAACATCACCGATCCTCTGTAGAAGTGAAAATGTACATGATTAAATCCAACTCCTTCATCCAAAAAGTTTTTTCAAATTTTTATGAAGACTTAAAAGACATAGTGACTGCCTAAATTCAAATGAGTAGATGCATCTGCATTCAACCAGTATAGGTGAAAGTACTGACCGGAACCTGTTGCTTGAGGACGAAGCCTTACACGATGTCCTCTAAACCACCTACTCTACTAAGGGAAACCGTCACTAAACGCGGCTACTTATTTGGGTTTAGTAGTCAATTTTGACTTTTAATAGATTTTTGATTTTTTTTCATTTCGATTAAAGTTAGAACACATGATAGAAACATTTTCCTTGAAATCAAGAAAATAATTTTCCAACACTATGTCATCATATAGATTTTTCAAACATTTTTTCAAACTATTTTTCAAAATAAGTAAAAACCCAATTTTCAAAACATTTTAAAAAAATCTTGAAAATAGTGTAACCTAGTATAGAAAAAATTTTGAAGTCATTTTGTCCATTTAGTTCAAAAGAATGTACTTCAGCCAAAATGTTTTAAATTTTTTAAAAATTTTCAAAATATAGCTAAAGTATAAATACTGTATATATGGTATACCCCTCTATACTTAAACTTTGCTTTGTCCTCATAGCACTAGATGATACAAAGCCAAATCTCCTTTTAAGTATGGAAGAATATACAAGAACTAAGGAGGACGCCCCCTATACTTAGGTTAGAAATAACCTAAGTATCAAGGAAAGGAAAGATGAGTGAGAAAATCACGGGGACTTAGGCCCCCCCTATACTTAGGCTAAGAGTAGCCTAAGTATAAAGATGGATAATTGATGTTGGGGAGACCCATGGGGAACGAAGGAGTTAGGATGGATGTACACATGAGAGAGTGAATCTTCGGAGATGAATGGAGCGCCTAAGGTCTAGGGTAGGGTGCTGGAGCAATCAAGGCTCAAACAAGCATGCAATGCCCTTTTATTTTACCAATTCACACGTCAAATCAACATGTGTTGGTTAATTATCTTGTCATTTTTATTAGTGATTAAAACATTCTAGTTGACGAGATGAATGGAGTTAGGATCGAGAAGTATTTCAAAGAAAACCATCCTACGTAACAAGGGTATTGCTCTCCCAAAACAATATTTTACACCATTTTAAGTCAACTTGCCATTAACAATCCCAAATATTTTCTTAAGGTTATTACTGATTAAATGTGAGCATAAATTAAGCAATCATCGTCTACCGCTCATTCTCATTTTCCATTAACCTAGGTGACCATGCAGTCGATAAATTCGTGACCTATGCTAAGAGAGAAAACATGCAATGCCTCGAGTAAAATTCGTGAAAACTTGGACTGAATTAAAAATCAAAACCAAATGTATGCAAGTCGATGAAAAACTGCACCTAACATGCTTCTATTAGCGAGAAAGAACATCTTTTAATTTTGGCTAAGTGAAGCGTTTTTTAAGTGCGTCTTGATTAAACGTGTGTCCTACCTACGATCAAACACAAAGGATAAAAAAGTAAAAAAAGCTTGAAGATCTATGTGCCTTATGCTAGTCGACACTCAAGTGGGGTGATCCCCACACAATCACGGAGAACTTCGTTCATTTACACGCGCGAGTCTTTGAACGAAGGCCGCTGTAAAGATGATTATTACATGAAATGGAATACAATGCAAGAAACATTTTTTTCTTCTTCGAATTATCACCAAAGTTTGCTTTTGTGGCTCCTCGCAGTGGGGAACACCTGCTCCTCACCACCTTGAACACCAAGGGCCCTGCCACAAAAATAAGAGTTAGATATCCATCAAAAAAATTATCAATTATAATGCATGACAAACACCTGACCTACGAATTAAAAATTAACAATTAATTAAATAAGTAAAAATACAAACAAAACAAAAGATGAGACGTGTCCCCGGCAACGGCGCCATTTGATGGACCCAGATTTTACCCTTCTGATTATGTAGAATTAACAAGTTCGTTACAATCGGATAAAATTGGATTTGTCAAAGACCCCTTGAATAATGCTTCAATCAATACCAAGGAAGCGGTCGAATTTATATTTTACTTGGGCAATCCTAAGGTCAAACTCAGGGACACGAGCCTCTTAAGTATGAATTCAGATTTTTAATACCTAAATTAAGTGATGAATTAAAAAAAATATAGGTCAATGAATGCAAAAGATGAGAACAATGCATAATTAAACATGAAGATAGACATTTTTTGTTTTTTATATGAAAGCAGATACAAATGATGATGCATGCAAGTGTGCGATTATGCCCTAAATAGATAAAATATATGGGCAGGAAATTCAGGTCAACTTCAGAATCGAATGAAGAAGCAAGTTCCATTGGTATATTAAGACTAGGCTTGCAAAGCAGTATATAAGTGACATTTAATTTAAAATTTAACATCAGAATTTCAGAATGTCAAAACAGATATTAAACCATGCCATTAGAAAGAGATTTAAACTAGCTTCAAAATGAGACCAAAATCAACTGAAACAGAGCTCGAATACTCAAGATATTTAAGAAATAAATTAGGGGCATAAGTGCAAGAAAAAACATGAAAATAAATGATAAAGTGTTCCCTGGACGGACTAAATTTAAATAGCAAAAGTCATTAGGCCTTCCCTGTAAATTACCCATACGTGTAGGGGTATATTTGCAATTATTAGAATACGCAAGGTTTTGAATGCAAAATACCCCAGGCACGCGTGCTTATCACGTGCTATCAGGTCATGTTTGCAATTATGAAAAGTTCTGAGAGCCTCCCTGGAAATTGCCCTCCCACACATGACTCGCGCGTGCTTGGCGAGGCTCGGTGTACGCTGGAGGTTCGGGCATGGCTCGGTAGAGGCTCGGCGTCATCTCTGGTTAATTGCAAGGCTCAGAAGCTTCAGCTATGTCTCAGTTGCTCCATACATAGAGGCTCGGAGCTGACGTCCGGAGATGATACCGTGGAACTCCCTGAACCGTCCGATCAAAGAAATCGAATCGCTACTGCACCTACTCGGGATTGTAGACGTGGCTCGTTGTCGACCATAAGATCTTAGAGAACGAACGGTGGAGGTGTCCAGCTGGAGATGTCGACGTGGCTAAGTAGGTGGCATTGGATGTCCATCGAGAGGATGCCATCCAACGGTACCTACGCAATCTGGATTGTCGCCTCCACCGTGGGCAACGAATAAGGAGCTCCAACGATGCTTATGCAACTCTGCCACCAGCTATCAAGCTCCATAGAGGTTTCTAGCTGTTCTTGGATGGGTGGAGATAATCGTCGAAGATTGGCGAAGAGGCTGGAAGACCTGGAAGGCTCGATGGACGCTTGGATGTCAGAGATGAAGTTGCATGAAAATGCTCCGACGAGGGCTCCAACCATTGGCTAAATTCCTGAAATGTTAATGCAAAAGCCAAAGCACGTGCTCGTGTAGAGTGTGTGCGGAGTGAAGTGAGATGGAGTGAGTCCTCGATGAGCGAAGGAGTGGGGGACAAAGCTCTAACTCCGATGAGTGGAGGAGAGGTGGGTCAGTCATGTTCAGTAGCGGAGAAGGGGAAGAATGTGATCGGAGGGGTGAGCGAAGACGAGGGTGGATAGATGAAGTTAAATCGATGGTCAATGGAATGCGAAGAGCGTCCTAATTAATTTCGAGAAACTAAAGGAGAAATGCAAAAGGGAGATCAGAAGCTTAACTGGGCAATGGCGGAGCGAATGTCCTTCGCACGTCGAGGTAGGTCGACCCCAGATCTCGACAGGGCTGAGCCACCGCAACGCAGCCGTAAAAGTTGCGGGTCTTCACCGGAGGCATAGGTCGTCTTCTCTCCATCAATCGCACATCCCCCTGTCACGGGGAGGTGGAGGAGGGCTGGGCCTAGCCCCGTGTAAAGGTGGACACGGATGAAAGATGGTGGCGGAAGAGTATTTGAATATGTGAGGTTGCGGTTCACATGATGGAGGTCGTGGATTGAGTGGGGAATATGGAGAGAGAGAGGGGGATGCTATGTCGAACGTGGTCTCGTGCGAGGATGGTGGAAGATGGGGCTTCATCGTGCGGTGGTTGGTGAGTGGAGAAGATGACGGAATAAGCGGGGGAAATGGAAAGGGAGAAGGCCGTGTGAGAGATGGGCGACGTGGGAGAGGATGGGAGCCGGAGGTAGACGATGGAGTCGTGACCGTTGGATCTTGCAATCCAACGGTCAGGAGAAGGGCGCAAACGAGAGGCCCAGATTAGATCTAGGGTGGCATGATTGAGCGGTGAAGGGATTGCCACGTGGCGAGAGGATGAAGAGGCACAAACGAATGGCTTGGATGTAATCTGGACTTGATCGAAAGCTTGAGGGTAGCACGGTAGTGTGCGGTGGAGATGAAGGTATTCGGGAAGGATCGGTGGCTATTGGTGCGGCACGTGGCGAGCTGAGGTGAAGGCACTAGAAGACGGTATGGATGTGATTAGGGGGTTGATCGGGCGGTTGAGAAATGATGCGGGGAGAATGAAAATGATTAATAAATACTCATTCATCACTCTTTATTCTTTTATTTTAGCTAAATTTCTTGTCAAAACATCATGTATATAGTTGTAAATACAATAAATTATCAATAAGCATGCATTTGTTAATAATTAATAATTAGCATGTATTTGTGCAAAAATAAAAGAATAAAGAATAAAAGAAAATGAAGGAAATATTTAGAATAAATATTGAGTGACCTAAACCCAAGAGAGGGTCCAAAATGGACCTGATCGCCAAATAAAATAAGCAGAGAGAGATAGGGCCACTCTACCTTGTAAATACTCCTTCCTATGTATATATTTTATTTTCACAAAAAATAAATAAAAATATGTTTTTATCCCCTTGTATAAATCCCCAAAAATTAGACAAAAATTAGAAAAATAAAATAAAAATAAATTTTTTCTCTTTCTTACCTTGTACATAATACATGTATATATGTATGATACCCCTATTTATTTCACACATGTAAATAACCAATAAAAATAAAATAAAAACTATTTTACAGTCCAAACAAGATGTTATAAATAAATAAAATATAAAATTGAGGTGTTTACACAAAAATAAGAAAATAAAAATAATTGTACAAAATACTTAGGTAATTTATACCTGTATATAATATAATATACTGTATATATTATAATTTATTTTTCATAAAAATAAATAAAAATCACAGAAAAATAGTTTTAAAAATAATAAATATTTTTCATTTTATAAACTTTTTAAAATAAAATCTTTTGCTATTTTTATTGAATTTCCATTAATTTTCATGTATCTTTTTCTGATTGGTCCAGGGCGGACTGTTGACCCCGGTCAACTGCCCCCCAGACCATTCTTCGCCAGCATCCGATTTTCACTCGACATTCTCAAAATTTTCCCGAACTGATCCGTCCCCCATTCCACTCGAGTAGCTGCTCTGATTATCGAGGGACGATCCATGATCCACGCTAGATGCATCCCCTAGGGATCCGTCCCTCGGTTAGTGCGCCCAAGCTCCACACTTCTTGGACCCTGCTGTGTATATAATCTCCTTGAGCCGCATTTTCCTCTTCATCTTTGGCTCCCCCCCTCATCTCTGAGAATCTCCACCTCCATCCACAAGTGACAGCGTGCGTTCGAGGTCGTTGTAGAGAGGATTCGAGCCAGGAAGCCTTAGGTCCGGCGAACTCATCGCCGTGCTCTGCCGCAACGAGAGCCCAGCCTCTGGACCCATCGAACCATCGAGGCGAAGACACCCTAAGGTCCCTGACCTTCACCTCAGATGACTCCATTCACCACGTAGCCTAGATTACTTCTGGTTTGCTTTTGATTCTCGATTTCTGCATTTGGGTCGATTTCCATTCATCAAGCCCGTTCACCGTGATCGAATCATCCAATCGCCATCCCGATTATCCTATCACCGTCGCCAACCTTCTCTACACCTTCTATGCCTAGTCGTTCATCTCATTCACCTAGGAACAAGCACCCAGGCCTTCCTCCGTTGTCGCATCGCCGGAGGGCCACGCAACGCCTCAACGACCACCCATTTCATGCACTAACGCGTTGAGGCACTTTGCCCTCGACCCAGTAGCCTTTCTGTGCAGGTGTAGAGCCCAAGGGACCTCATCTGGAGGTCAAGTCATCCTGGCACAGCAGCTCCAGGTACCCCATCGTCGCCGGACCGTTTCTGACGGTCTCGGCCTCATCGGAGCATCGACATCGCTGCGGACAGGCACCAGCATCATTTCCCCCATCTGAGCAGCCCCGGAGGATGTCTCAACCGCACGTAGCAGCCGGTCGATGCTCGTCAGAGGTGAGTTCTTCTCTGTTCTTTCAGGAGGCGCCTCCACCGTCAGATCGAGGCTCACTCCATCTTGATCGTGACCGTTCATCCTCGGGAAGTCCTTGATCATCTTATCCATTTGAGGATCAGATTCTAGCCGTCCATCGTCGAAGGGTTATCCGAAGAGCTCAATTGTCCGATCCTAAGTGGAGAGCTGTCGACCGTTGGATCATCAATAAAGAAGGGTATTTGCACTTAGGCCCTCCTAGTTGATTATATTTATGTATTAGTCTTGTAAATATTTTATGTAGTTGTTTTTATTTTGGATATTTTGCATATAGAAACTCGTGCTTCTGTTATTTGCATTTTAGTCCCTCTTTTTGTGCATCACGTGGTCTGTCACGTGACATGTGGGTTATTTGCATGCTCAATATTGAACATTATGGTTGTTATTGAATGAACTTTTATAAATAGAATTTGCATTTATACCCCTGAGTGATTGGTTCACGTGCTATTCATGTGTAGCATCTTTTTGCAATATCAGCCCTGTACTATTTCCACATGTTACTGTTTGGCTGAAAACATTCCTATAATTGCATTTAGGTCCTTTTGTGTTATGCCTTTTATTTTTGATTGAATAAATAGCAAATATTGTCCAAAATTAATGAAAATTTGACATATGGCTCCTACCATGGTATAGGAATTTCAATGAATTTTTTGTTTTATTTTGCTTTCGTTTATTATTTTTAAAAATTCAAAAACCCTAAAAATTGCTACTGTTTGTTTTAAAAATCAATTAAAAACACTAAAATCCCTTAAAATTTTCTAAACAAAATATTGTTTGCTTGTTTTGATTTGTTTTAATTTCAATCCATTTTTTGTTGCAGTTTCATTTATAAAAACCATAAAAATTGAAAAATAATAAAAACCTTAGAAAAATTATTAAAAATTCACAAAAATTAAAAAAAGGTGTTTTCACTTTCTGTAGTTAGATTTTTATTTTTATTTATCATAAACTTATCGCTTCAATTTTATAGGTATTTTAAACAATTTTAAATTGCCTTTAGATTCGGGCTATACACCGTTTAGCATTTCTAGCCTTATTTCATTTTTAGAAAATTAATTGTAAATCAGGAAAATCTAAGAAAATTAACAAAAACATTTGAATATTTCAAAAACCAAAATATTTTTATTTGACTGAGTATTTTTGAGGCTTTAAATAATTCTTTGTTTGTGAGTTGTTGACTTCTTTTACACTTTTTCTTAATATTAAAAATTACAAAAAAATTTGAAAAACATAAAATCCACCAAATTCTTTTATTTCTTTGTATTTTTAGGATCCCTGACTACATTGTAGCTTTCGCATATCGTGCTCCTTGAGTTCAACCCTGGTAGCTATACCATGTAAAATAAAATAGCGATACTGCTACCTTTACCTGATTGTTTGATTTTTATTTCTGGTGGTTCTCTTTTTCTTGATTGACTTAGCCTCGTAATTCGGGTCGCAACGACCTTGATTTATACCTTAACCCGGATCATGAGAATTTTGGGTCATCAGAATGGTGCCGTTGCCGGGGAGCACGACTTAGTAGTCGATTTTCGGTGATTCGGGTCGCAACGATTTATACCTTAACTCGTGATTCGGGTCGCAACGACCTTGATTTCTTTTTCTTCTTTTTATTTTCTTTTATTTATTTTCTTTTTATTTTTATTTTTTTTCTTTTTATTTGTTCTTTTATTCCTTTTTATTTTATTTGTTTTTATTTTTGAATTTATTTTCCTTTTATTTTATTTCATTTTATTTTACATTATTATAATAATCGTTGGACTGACGCACCTCTGTTCTGGTTTTCTTGCGACAGCCCGACGATTTGAGAGAGGCTCTCTTCAGAGAGCCGAAGAACCCGCGAGACTTGGAGGCGGCTCATTTCTGCATGGAGCCGCAGGAGAGCGTGCGAGAAGAGGAGCAGGAGTGTGGGGAGCTTTAGTTTAGCTAAGCTTAGTTTTAATTTCTGCACTATTATTATTGTAATAATACAGGACAAACACTCAGACTCTCAGACTTGGTGGTTATCTCGGAGTCTGTTTTGCCGAGCACCGGTGTGCTCGGGGGACCTCAATGTGATTTTCGTCAGTTTTGGTTTTTGATCGATTTTTATTTTATTTTGATTCTCTAAGATTTTAGCCCTTAGACTTAGGATTTTTGCTTGCATTGTGACGTAATTATTAAGACCCAACCCTAATTAATTGCATGTTCCTATAGATCTATTAACTAGACCTTATTAATTAACTCACTAATAAAAAGTTAACTCGGTCACCTGATCGGTCACGTGCCGCTAGAGGCCGTATACAGCGCTGGCAGGATATGTTGTGGCAGACACTGAACGACATCAGAGACCGGACCCCGACCCCTCTTGTTGACCCGTTAGCCATCGTTCTTCACCAGTAGAAATTATTTATCTAAGGCCGATTTCTTTTTTTGCATCATATAGATAGGTTTATTTCTGTCTTTTAATTTATGCATGGATCACAATGCATGTATAGAGCTGGAGTCAGGTACGCATCTCTTACTTGGCATGCATTATCGTATTTAGTGGCGCATCGGCTTTTTTGCTTTCCCCCCTATTTTTGGACTTAAAAATAATCAGGAGAACAGAAAAATTCGTTAGGTGTTGTTTGATTTGAAAAATACCTAAAAAACAAAAACTATAAAGTTGGGACTATTTAAGCATACTTGACCTTAAAAGAAACTTCACCTGACAAATCTGTCTTGGGAGAGAGTGACCCGTACCCTAGTCTAGAGCCACATCCAACCTTTCTTCAGACTATTGGTATCAGGTTAGTCGTTCTCCAGTGAGGATCGCTCTGGTGTCCGGTAATGTGGGCCGCAATATCCTTAACAGAGTGAGTCGATCGGGTAGCCGGTAAACGGTCCGCGACTTGTAGTGGCTGGGAAAGATCTAATCTCGGATTGGGACAGTCTCCTAGGAGTGTTGGATTTCCAACAACTCGCTTAATCACTCTAAAAGATTGTTTTATCACCTAATAAAATTGACAAGATAAAAGACCGAATCTTCACGGTCATCAGCTATGAATGCGTAGGTGAATTGGGGGTTTTGCTTGCCCAATATTGTTTTCCTTTCCAGATCTCATCCGCCTTGACTCGCCACATTAAGATGATGGGTCGGAGGTCCCTTAGTCAGCCTTTGAATGCACCGCTTTCGAGCACTCCAGCCCGCTCATCTAGGTTGGTTCGCGAGAGCCGAGACCCTCTCTCCGAACCGAAGTTAGACTCCAACCTGTTCCCCCTCGACCACCCATCTACCGGTCCTAAGGTGACCTAGCAGAGACCGTAGCTGCCAGTTGATTTATCAGCACCTGCGTTTGGGTCTTTTGCCTTTGCAGAGACCATGGCCAGCAGTAAGGAGCGCATCGATGGACCCAACGGGAACCAGGCGTATGTACTTGATCAGGGTGCCATCAATAACACCTTGTTAGCCTCCCTAGAGACCACACAACATCAGATCCAGGATCAAGGGGATTTCATGGTGGATATGCATCGAGAGATGGAGCAAATG
The DNA here is from genome assembly GCA_037367405.1 of Ottelia alismoides. Taxonomy (NCBI): domain Eukaryota; kingdom Viridiplantae; phylum Streptophyta; class Magnoliopsida; order Alismatales; family Hydrocharitaceae; genus Ottelia; species Ottelia alismoides. The sequence goes on from JAZKJV010008940.1 coordinate 12,352, forward strand.
CGAGCCGACTGAGACCGTAGAGCCAGTGGAGGAGGAGGAGGAGGAGACATTCCCGACGATAGAGAGCCTGAGCAGCCCGCACAGCCAGCAGCAGCTACGTGGCCGATGAGGGAGTTGCACAACCCTGGTGCAACACTCACCCATAGATGGATAGTGCTTCCGGCCATTTTGGGATATTTCAAGCTCCCACATCAGACGATTCAGTTTCTTCCCCGCTTCCACGGACTCACCACAGAGGAGCCACACCTCCATCTCCAGGAGTTTGAGATGATCAGTAGTACTATCCACGATCATCTCGTGGATGAGGACACTATCAGGATGATGTCCTTTCCTTTCTCCCTCATAGACAGAGCAACCAACTGGCTGAAGCACCTAGAGATATTTGTCACGACGTGGGAATAGCTCTGCAACGAGTACTTGAACAAGTACTATCCACTCGGCCGGACCAATGCAGCCAGGGCCCTGATCAGCAACTTTTCCATGCTCCCAAACGAGCAATTTCATGAGGCATGGGACAGATTCAGGGAGCTCACAGACCGGTGTCCCCATCATGATATATCCAAGCCCAACCTTGTCCAGAGCTTCTTCTATGGGCTTACACCGGAGTTGTAGGGGCTAGTCAACGCATCCTGTGGGGGTTCATATTTTGCCAAGGATGAGGATCAGGTTTGGTCTATCTACGAGGAGATGGTCGAGAACTATACTGTGATGTCCCAGACCAAATCGTATACACATGGGAAGCCCACACCACATGTCGTGTCCTATCAGAGGATAGCACGAGTTGATGCCGGTCCATCCACATCATCAGCAGCTGCAACACAGGCAGTCAATGACCTCTGATATGGGAATTATCAGCGAGAAGTTGGACCGAATCGAATTGATAGAGAAGAAGAAGTGCCCAGGCATGACGTAGATTGATCAGATGGCACAGACGCAGAGTGACATGAAGACCCAGATCATGTGTCTCCAAGAGGCACAGACGGCTTCTCAGCCCCGTCTTAGGTTACGGGCAGATACCGGCAGCAGCAGCTCGACCCAGCCCTCCGCCCATTACCGACAGGTGCACCACATTCAGGCGGAGCCGTTCTAGCAGTAGCAGTAGTATGTCTAGCCACCACCATCTCAGGACAACCAGATGGTGGTGTATCAGCCGGACCAACCCCTGCCAGTTCTACCCCACCCACCTACGAGCTGGGGCCGTTGTTGGAAGTCAACGAGATTTGGTATGACCGACCTCAGCCTGGGATCCGACGAGACCATCCCGGATTCCGTTGGTCGACCGGAGGTACCAGCTCCCTGCAGCCTTTAGTTTAGGGTGGCCAGTAAGGCCAGCAACACCAGCAGCAACAGCCCCAGTTCCCACAGCAGCAGCAGCCACATATGCAGTCTCACTACCAGCAGCATGGTCCTCGTCCCTATCATCAGGGACAATCATGGAGGCAGCAACAACAACCTCAGCAGTATCAGTCTCAGTAGCAGTATCCCTCTCATCAGTAGCAGCAGCCTCACTTCCAAAGAGGCCACCCGTCAGGTTCTAATGGGCCCGCCTATGAGAACCCAACCTTATATGATCTAGCCCGCCTCATCTCCGAGCAGCAATCTACCTTCTGATGGGAGACGGACGAGTTCCGTTAGGAGATGAGAGAGATCGTGAAAGGAAAGGCCGCCATACCCACCCATATTGAGCAGAACCCGAACAACCTCGAGAGGAAGTCTGAGCAAGCGATAGGATGCCAGCCGGCGGCGCCTCGTCTGAGCGACGACCACATGCAGCCTCAGGAGCTCCAGACGAGGAGGAGAGTGGTGCTGATGCCGCTTGTGATGATGATGATGATGGTGGTGTTGATGCCACCAAGGACATTGATCTAGCTGAGGGACTGAGGCCATCACTTCACCAGATGCAGGAGGTGGTACTAATGCCACCAAATGTGATGTTGAGCCAGAGTGTGGTACTGATGCCGCAAGTCCAGATGTCGTGGGTGGTACTGATTCCACCATTTCCATTGTTGCATTTCATTCTATTGATGTATCTCAGGACAATTCCGATAATAAAGGAAAGGGTTCTTCATTTGTGAGTCAATGTGTTACTTGGAAATGTTTGTATGGATTCTAATTTACCACAGCAGCAGGGACCCAATCCTAGACCTCCATCTGAGGAGGGCCCAACCATCCCCTTTCCCCAAGCACTCTGCTTGGCTAAGGGGACCAAAAAAGAAAATCCAAAAAAAATCCAGCAGCTAGAGTTTAGCCAGCAGATGATGGATAGATTTCATATACAGCTACTCTACCGGAGGCCTTAGAGCACATCCCCTTCTTCCAGAGGAAGCTTAGAGAGAGGTCTACCATTCACAGGAAGAGGAGGAACCACAAGTCAGAGATCCATGTGCTCACTCGCACCACCTGCTTTACCATCCAGAACCTTCTGCTAGCCAAGAGGCCAGATGCAGGAGCTCCCTATGTCAGATGCCACATTCATGAGCAGAAGTTCGATCGGACTCTATTAGACAGTGGTTCTTCCATCAACCTACTTCCGACAACCTTACTTGACAGATTCGAGTTTGGCCCTCTTCGATAGAGCAGGACGGTCCTTCAGTTTGCTGATTGATCTATCAAGAGACTGAAGGGGTTGCTGAAAGATGTGGTCCTCACAATTCAGGGCATGAAATTCCCCGTGGACTTCATTGTGTTGGACATGGAGATCCCTGAGTCTGTGACCGATACTCCCATCATTTTAGGATGCCTGTTCTTGGCCACAACCAAGGCAGCGTCTGATCATGATAGCGGGAAGGTGTACTTTCACTTAGAGGGCGAGAGTATACAAATAGAGATGATCGATGAGACCAGAGCGTGAGATTCAGCTTGCTCAGAGACGCTCACAGATTCAGAGCAGATGATAGAGGTAGAGCGAGACGTCCATCAGGAGTGTGATTTTGTGATTACACATGATGAGGCAGTTTGGTCAGACCCAATTTCATGAGCCATCCTCTCACCTTCAGATTCCGCTGATGCACAGATTCCAATAGAGGAGACTTGGAGAGCACATTCTTGGTACAAGACACACTTCCGGTAGCAGATCACGTCCAAGATAGTGAGGCAGTTGATTTTTGTCTTGATTCAGATTCAGGTCCCTCAGATTCAAACATTGATTGGGCAGAGTTAGATGATATGATTCCATGTCAGATTTCCACAGAGCAAACAGCTAGGGTGGAGAATGATCCCATTCAGAGCACAGGAACACTAGCAGAGCAGTCTTCACCAGATTTTCAGGTTCAGCGAGAGTTCTCCCATGCAGATTTTTGGTCGTGTTCACTCAGACCTTTTAGAGACCAGATCCGCCAGCAACCAGTTGTCCAGAGCTGAAGCCCTTGCCGTAGTCACTGAGGTATAGGTTCCTTGCGGGCGAGCATGAGATGCACCCAGTCATTATCTCAACGGATTTGACTGGAGAGCAAGAATCTCATTTGATGGAGGTTCTTGAAAAGAACCGCAAGGCGATAGGATGGAGCGTTGCCGATCTCCAGGGGATAAGTCTGGCCCTGTGCTCCCACCATATCTATCTAGAAGAGGACGCCAAGCCGTCGCATGAGTTCCAGCAACGGCAGAACCCCAATCTTCGAGAGGTTGTCGTGAAGGAAATCTTGAAATGGTAGAGCACCGATTTTATCTAACCCATCTCCGACTCCAAGTGGGTTAGTCCGTTACATGTGATGCCCAAGAAGAGGGGCATCACTACAGTTGTGAGTGAGTCTGAGAGGAGATCGCTACCCGGGTACCCACTTCTTGGAGGGTCTGTGTGGACTACGTCTGATCCATCTGAGGATCAGATTCCAGTCATCCATCGTTGAAGGGTTATCCGAAGAGCTCAGCCCCCCGATCTTAAGTGGAGAGTTGTCGACCGTTGGAACGTCAATAAAGAAGGGTATTTGCACTTAGGCCCTCCTAGCTGTTTATATTTCTGTATTAGTCTTGAAAATATTTTCTGTAGTTGTTTTTATTTTGGATATTTTGCATATAGAACCTCGTGCTTCTGTTATTTGCATTTTAGTCCCTCTATTTGTGCATCACGTGGTCTGTCATGTGACCTGTGGGATATTTGCAAGCTCAGTCCAGAACTTTATGGCTGTTATTGAATGAACTTTTATAAATAGGATTAGCATTTATACCCCTGAGTGATTGATTCGCGTGCTATTCACGTGCAGTGTTGGACTTTTTGCAATATCAGCCCTATACTATTTCCACGTGTTACTGTTTGGCTGAAAACATTCCAATAATTGCATTTAGGTCCCTGTATGTTATGTCTTTTATTTTTGATTGAATAAATAGCAAATATTGTCCAAAATTCATGAACATTTGAAACATGGCTCCTGCCATGGTGTAGGAATTTCTGTGATTTTTTGGTTTTATTTTGCCTTCGTTTATTATTTTTAAAAATTCAAAAACCCTAGAAAATGCTACTGTTTGTTTTAAAAAATCAATTAAAAATATTAAAAACCTTGAAAATTTCTAAAAAATGGTGTTTGCTTGTTTTGATTTTTTTAATTTCAGTCCAATGTTTGTTGCATTTTCATTTATAAAAATCATTAAAATTGAAAAATACTAAAAACCATAGAAAATTTATTAAAAATTCATAAAAATTCAAATAAAAAATGTGTTTTCACTTTATGTAGTTAGATTTTTATTTTTAGTTTATCATAAAATTGCCGCTTGAATTTTATAGGCATTTTAAACAATTTTAAATTGCCTTTAGATTTAGGATGTACACTGTTTAGCATTTCTAGCCTTATTTCATTTCTAGAAAATTAATTATAAATCAGAAAAATCTAAGAAAATTAACAAAAACATTTGAATATTTAAAAACCCAAAAATATTTTTATTTGGATATTCTGAGTATTTTTGTTGTTTGTTTGTGAGTTGTTGAGTTCTTTTACACTTTTTCGTAATATTAAAAATTACAAAAAAATTGAAAAACTTAAAATCCACCGAATTCTTGTATTTCTTTGTATTTCTAGGATCCCCGACTACTTCGTAGCTTTCGCATATCGTGTTCCTTGAGTTCAACCCTGGTAGCCATACCAGGTAAAATAAAATAGCGAGACCGCTACCTTTGCCTGATTGTTTGATTTTTATTTCTGGTGGTTTTCTTTTTCTTGATTGACTTAGCCTCGCGATTCGGTTCGCAACGACCCTTATTTATACCTTAACCCGAATCACGAGAATTTTGGGTCATCAGTGATCTGAAGGGGAAAAGGGCAATCAGACGGTGGAAAGTGGGAGGCAATTGGCGCACGAAGAGACATGTCACATGGTGCAACCAGAAGGCGCCACGTGGCCCAATCCGATTATTCAGATGAAAAACCTCGTAAAAGAGGGTTAAAATGGTTGAATTAGAAAAAACTCAAAACATGAACATTGTAGATCTCGATGAGATCTACAAGTTTCATGTTGACCAAAAATGAAAAAGAGGTCAAATCGAAGGAGAAATATTTTTGTGAGTGTTTTTAAGGGTATAAAAACACTACGATTTTAGTTTTGTTATTTTTTTGTATTTTTAATTTATTCTATGACTCAGATATGTACAAGGATTTATCTGATTTTTATTGGCACTTAGTCTAAGATAGGGGGTTGATAACCGCGAATTATGACAATGAAACTAGGTTTCATCAGTGCATGTGAAGGATAAGCTCCGGAGCTCTGTGGTGCAGAAAGAGGTGCATGATTAAACGATGTGTTGTAGAAGGTCTGGGGATGTTGGTAAGAGAAACGATCCCCATAACTCTCCCGCCTGGAAAGTTCATGGGTACACCACACACCACTTACCAACCACACCTGGGAAGGCTCCTTAGTAATTTTCACTACAGACGATGTTTGCTACTAACAAGAATGGGTAAGAGGATGGTCCTCTACCCACAGTTGGGGTGGCCCTGACATATGTTGTTGTTGAACATGATGAACTATATACACAGAAGTAGTAGATGCAATCACAACAAGTATCCTAATCTAGGATACCATCTCAAAAAGCTCCGCTATCTACTACGACAATATGTCTAAGTTGTTGTCCAACTCATCCATCCTTCTATCGATCCTTTTAACCACTGTAAGTTTGTCTATTATGATGCCCATGTCGGAAGGATTAATTGTACCCCTCGCTCCCCCTATAGAAAATTGTGATGTAGGGGTGTCTAACTGAGCTATGCTCATGGTTTGTGTTCAGCTCGTCTCAGCCATCCTATCGAACACCTTCCAAACAGTGTCTACTCCACGTGAAGTGTAGCTGCCTCCACATGCAACACTAACTAAACCCTACACCTCATATGAAGACCGCAATAAACTGATTGAACCAGGACAGTAGGCTCTAAGCCGTGACAAGGACACTTCTATAAAATGTCTTTGAATCTCTCCCTTGTATAAAAAATGCTCCATTGGGAAATTGGGAGAAACTCATGATGTGTGAGTGCATCAAGTTTGTTTTACTCAGAGGATATAACTTCATCAAAAAGAGGCCCTTGAACTGCGCAAAGGTAGTTACAACTACCCCCAGGTTCTTCATCCAATAGTCAACCTTATCATTTAAGGTAAAAGAAAGGGCTTTGAGCCTAATGTAATCTTGGCTAACCCTCTCATGCCTAATGTTAGTACGGACCAGCTCAAAGTCCCTATGGAATGCATATGGCTCCTCGTGTGCATTCTCGTGAAAATGATGCAACAAACTCGAAAACCATGGCTTGAACTCGAATTCTACTTCAGGCTCGACTGGACTCAACAAATTTCTCATTTGGTATTGCCTAGGGTTGCGTGCCTCATCCATGGGTGCATCTTTACCCATATTCATCTAGCCAATCCGTGGTCTCATAATTGTTGCATTTTGCTCAGATTCTACTGGCCTAGCCAGTACTGCGAACATAGGGTCCTCTCGCTCTTCCTCCTCTACGTTTTTTCTCATAGGAGGCATCGTGAAAGAATCTTCTAATCCTTCATCAACAAAAGGAATGGAGTGAGATCTTGATGAAGACATTGAAATCGCATCAATCTCACTAAGGAAATGGTCTTCCTCGATGAGAACGGAAGAAAGAAAGGGATTGGTTAGGATGTAATCATTGAACATGAAGGATATTGTAAGATCCTTAAGCGCATCATGGAAGCATGAGGATCTCATCGTATGCGATCGGGAGCGACTAGTCGCACTAGTTGCTCGAGGCAGCGGAAATAAAACAATTTCATGCGATGAAACCACATGATCTAAGAACACTTCTCGGATCACTTCATCTAAACCACAAATAAGTATTAGGGTTACCTATTGAAGCGTGGTTGCGATTGAGTATCTAAATGAAGAGACCTCTTGTCTAAAGTATGATACGATGGAGGAGACGCTTGCGAGCGCGTGGATGAGACGCGTGCTTCTCGCAATCCATGTTGATGATCCAAGCGGCGAATCTCCTGATCTTGTCACACGAGATCCGATGTCTTCTTCATGAGAGAGGCACACCAAAGGGGATGGAGATTCACAAGTTAACGATTCGATAGATTAATGGCGACGTTGCGGCGAGAGCGACTCTCTCCATGGCTCCATGGTGGACGACCACAAGAGAGAGGGAGAGAGATGGTGTGTAGAGAATGAGAGAGAGAGTGGTTGTTCACAACTTGTGTGTTGTGTTGTTGTAACCAAGAAGATCATGGGGTGCCTCTACTTTTATAATATTTTGCAATCCATGGATCTCACTCCATGGACACCACAAATCCAATGGCTCACATAGATTTGTGTTTCTTTTAATGGCCAAGATTTTGTTGGTAAAAACGACAATTAATTTAATTTTGATTAAATATATATTGATAAATCAATATGATTTAATCCCAAATTAAATTAATCAAGCATGGAGATTATGCAATGAAGATTGCCTCCTTCCATAATATGGGATTTGGTGGAAATCTCATGTCATCTCATGAGATCTCATGAGATTACATTATTCCATGGAAATCTCCAAGATTTACAACAACACTTGTTGTAAACTATTCTGCAAAAATAATTCATAACTTGGGAAATTGTGAATTACATTCACAACCAAAAATAAAATGTAAATTACATTTTAAATTAATTATCCAATGTGAATCCAATTCACATCAACATTTAATTAACAAATGTAAGTTACAAATTGCACTCTCTTATATATTATAAATAACATTTATAATATATATGATTAATACAGATAGTGCTATCCACATTATTCAATATCCATGATAATTAAATCACATTTAATAATCTTGAACCTCTATTCTCATGTGCCCAAATAATATGAATCACATTCACATTATTTATATCTTTGATAATCAAATCACATTTAATTATCTTAGATAAATCTCTATATAATATGAATAAAATTCAAATTATTCATAATTATTAAATCACATTTAATTATCCATTTTCTCAATGCTTGGATATATATATATATATCAACATTGAATTTATACATGAACTCTTTCAAGGATAATGCGCTTTCTCCGCAAATACATGGAGATAAGGACAGGGCGATTCTATTGTTCCACGTATAGAGACTTTTATATTGAGATCACATCTCAAATACATATCTTGTGGACCTCCCATAGATGCTTGATTAAATCAAGACCACAGATCTAATCTTCTCATTGCATCTGAATCACATTCAAATCAGTGTCCAACATTTGAACCAACAACAGATCGCTTCTCTATTGAGAGGAGTCACTAAAATCCAGACCCGTTTCATTGCTGCCTAGGAATGGAAGCATCATGGTTATACAATCGTTTATGATCACATCATCCTCAGGTATTCCTAATACCTGTACATCCTGCATACTGGAAGACCCAGAATAATCGTGAAGTATATGATCAATTTTACAATGTCTGCTTCAGGGATTTATCATTATGTTTCTCATTTGATCATTGGGAATTGGTATCGATCATATACTTTCCAAAAGCATATATCATACCTAGGTATTGATCATATACTTTCCAAAAGCATATATCAGACCTTACAAATTCAGTCAAGCTTCCAAAGTGAGATGACCGCGCACGGAATGATTCTTCCCAATATCTCATGAGTGAGCTCATGTTTTCCGGTTAACCAATGAACATGTATGATGCCTTTGAGAGATCATATTACGCATATGCCCTTATATGCACACCAGTGCGCCGGTGTATAGACCTTGATTAGGACATCAACATACTAGTCTGCCAAATGTACATACTCAGACATATAGTAACACATCTGTCTCTGGTCAGAGGATGCGTGCCCATATCATGACTGCATACGATATAAGAATTTCGCTATCTCGATCTTGTTAAGTCAACTCTTTTACCTAACTAATCTGACTCCTCCGAATATCTATTCTCATGTAGAGGACCTGCATCAAGAGGTCGGTCAAATATCAGCCTAAATGAGAAAGGATTTCCATCTCCTACTCAGGTTGGAGATCATCTCTTAATAATCATTTGGTCGTTCTTGATGAGTACTCAATCTAACTCTTTAGATGTTCATCCAAGCACCAGCCACTATGATTCAATAATTGAATCAACAGTTGTATGATCATTAATATGACCACGGTACGAAACCCTAATTGTACTAAGGGACTTATTATGCAAATTAGTTATTCTTCATTTCAGATTAGAGAATGATATTTGCAATAACAATTATTGCATAATGGCTCACCGTGGGCTCGCATGTCCAACAATCTCTCAGTAGCCCAAAGAGACATTAATGGGCTAATCATTTAAACCTGCACTCATGTGACAATCATATGCTATTTAGAAATGTAGCTAGGTAAGTTGATTAGTCACTCTGTTCCCAAGAGACTTTCTTCTTGAAGATAAGACTTTGAGATCACTATCTCAAAAGTCTTGTCCTCTTTGAAGATATTGTTATTACTACAATCAAGTGTTTTATCTCCATAGTAGGATTAGTAACAATTTACTACTCCCACTGTGTGGCAAACATCTAGCTTTCGTACATATCTAGTATACACTCGGCTTCTCGTAACTAATTCACAAAAGGTCAAGTAGTTTTAGCATTCACATCCTCAACTCTTTGAGGTGCATTCCTTTAGGTAGGTCAGTACCATATCTTGAAGGAAAGAAGCCCTTTTTTGAATTTTCTTAAAAATTAAACATGTCTAAGGTTTACTAGTAATGTGACAGTCCCAATACCCTCTTTTCTTTTCTTCTGAATAATTTCATAACTAAGATCTAAGAGGTATATTTGAGATCATATCTCGAGGTATGGAATAGTCAGTCTATAAAACACTTATTATCATCCTTATATCATTCTAAATGAATAGTATATCATCTTCATTTAGCATGATGGACACAATGGCATTCCCACTAAGCTCCACATGGTACATAAAGATTCTATCTGAAATCATAACATTTATATTTTCATCAAATCTTATGTTCCAACTACAAGAAGCTTATTTGCGTCCATAGATGGAGTTCTTTAGCTTGCACATCTTGCTTTCCTCATACATGAAGCCATGGGGCTACTTCATGTGAATATCCTCAGAGAGATATTCATAGAGGAATGCAAAATTGACTTTCGTCTTGAAGATGTCAAGGTCAAGTTGTGTAGCTATAGTTAGCAATATTCTGATAGGTTTAAGCATGGTCACTGAAGAACAAGTCCTATTGCAAGCAATGTCTTCTCTTTGGTGTGTAGCTCATGGCTACGAGCCCTACTTTTAAGGTCTCTAACTTCTCATCTGGTTCCCTCTTTCTCTTGAAGATCCATTTACACCTAACAGGTTTTACCCTTATAGGTTGATTTTCAAAGGGTCGATATACAACACTTGTATATGAAGTCTATTATAGACTTTATTGCTAACATCTATCTTTTCATGATATGATCTTTAGAAGCTTTATCATATGAAGTTAGATCATGTCAGATTTAACTAACACATGGAATCCATCCTCAAACTCATTTGAAGAGCTATAAGTGTTTCATCTTTGATTGTCCTTTTAGTTTTTGATTTCAAGAGCCTTATTATCTTCTCAAGATTAAATGAGTTCCTTCACTTCATTTTCATCTTGATTCTCAAGAGTCTCATTATCTAAGAATCACATTCTCAAAGATGAGATCTTTTAAGAATCTCAAGGTCATAAAGTAGGTATCCAATACCATCCTTTATTTTCCTAATGAAGTAGCACTCTCAGGTGCTAAATTCCAGCTTACTTGCTTGGAATCTTATTGAGGATATATTTTGTAGTTTCTACTACAAATATACATGGAAACTAAGAGGTAATTATGCTAAAAATCTTGATTAATCAAATCATGTCATACATGATCCAATTGTATCTCCCTACATTTAGGTGCATTAGGAGGATTGAGATAGGAATGACATTCATATCTCCATAAGGTATTCCTTTGAATTAATCTAATAGCTACAATCTACCTAGGTTAAATCAAATTCATTTCTTCTTCCTTCAAACTTTGGTTCTAAACTAAAATTGTGAAATCTTTGAACATTTCAAAGCTTTCTTAGGTGAAGGGAAGAAATTTTATATCATAAATAATCATCAAATTATATCACCTATCATCAATGTTTATTATGATACAGATGATCCACATACATCAATATGTATGAGAACTTGAAATACCGGCATCTAACACCATTCTCAGAGAAGGGTGTATTGGACATTTTTACGTTGAATATAATATTCACAAGTATGTAAGATTTGAAATTTCAAACATTATAAAGCTTCATCTCTTACTAGTCTATTGATCTCATCAACATACATATGTCCAAGGCATGATGCCAGATCATTATCAAATGATCTTCATCCTCTTATTCATCTTTAAAGGTTTAATTTTCAGTATTAAAAATACTATTGAACCATTCATCAATTTTCTAATCGAGTAGAGTCCACTAGATGTTAGATTACTATCTGAAATATATCCATCATAACTCTTTATGATAGGTTTATTCCGGAATTCATGTTTATTTCCCAACATTTAGAAATAAACAATGAGTGTATTCTAATATCTAAGCCATAGAGACATTCTCTAAGACTAAGGCCTCTTCCACTGAAAATATGAAGTCTAGCTATCCAATAGAGATTGTTGCAACAATTGCATCAATATCCATGTGGATGACTATTAAACCTCAAGATCAAAATTTCTAGTCTTCTAAAACATATGCAACCAATTACAAGTGTTATTAGAAAAATGAGATACAATTATTAGACCTCGATCTTATCAAATAAGAAAGTCAATTTCAATGATTAAATGTAGATTATTTTGATGCACTATCAAAGTCCTACTCTAACAATCCAAGAGAGACTTGATAGTCATACTATCAATACATCAGCTTATTGCAGTATTGGCATTCATCAAACTATTTGAATGTCATATGGAAGTTATAGAAGTAAAGTCAACTCATTGACTTTCCTTCTCACTTGGGTCTGACCCATGCCTCCACTGCGCTCCTTTCATCTATAAACAACCATTGTTCAAGACAAAGGATCTCTTATATTGAACTCAAAAGATTTCAATATAAGAGTATTTCAACATTTATACATGCTTCATTTAATTTACATAATATGAATATTAGGAAACTTCATGAATGACTTGAGTATAGTCAGTAGAATGATGACACTCATCGTATCTACATCCATCTAAACTCTAAGGCCTTAGGTTTAGGTAGGTACTCAAACATTTTGAATACATCATCTCTTAAAGAGCCCCCATTCTGCATGATGCAGTGAACCATGTCATTCATGATTAAATGTTGAGAGCAGATATGTATGCCAGAAACATCTTCTTAGATTTTATAAGGATTGTTTGACAATTACAATCATCATCGACATGTAACTTCCAAAGTACATTCGATGAGATCAAGACTATAGAGACATAGAAACCCTAGGGTTGTATTCCTATTGTATATTTAATTGTTATAACTCATTATTATGATGAAACTTGCACATTGCAACCACGTACGTTATGTGTTCAACTGCAAGTACAATATCTTGATCATGGATCCAATCCATGATATAATACTAGTTTATATTGAGTATAGTATTGAGTGGGTTTAATGAAGGATGATCGGAAATAAGAAATTTTCGTAAAATATATAACTTTGATTTAGGAAATTTTATATCAAAGTTGTCTTACCTTGTCAACAATGAAAGTTCATTCTGTTAATCACTTTCAATGAAAGAGATATACTTACCATCATATCTCAGTAAGATCTGGGATCTCCTTCCTTATCTTTGTCACATCCCAATAATATGAGAACCTGTAACTCGGATAAAAAGAAATTGGAACATATTCCTCCTTGCAAGTCCAACTTACATTTCCCAATTTGATCTTTAATACCTAGGCCCACCACCCCTAAGGTAATGTTGACCAGTCACTAATTGAACCAACCATCGATAGGAAGACAACTCGCTATGCGCAATCCAATATCACCCCAATAATATGAGGACCCAATATTGAGGTCACTACGCATATGTCCTTACTCTTTCGAGAAGCAGAGAGCCCGATCTCGATGCGCTTGCATACAAGAGCTCTCACTTCGGACATGCATCTCCTACATACAATCCCTGGCAACGGAACCCTTCGCCTTGATGGGAGACTATGGATGCCACTTTTGTGATCCTCCATATCATGTTTAAATTCTAATTAATTATCATGAATCATGTTCACATAATTAATTCTTCAAAGGGAAATAACACATATATTCATAATAGAGTGTCTTAATTTTAATTAGATTCCAGACACTCTAATCATATAAAATTAAGATCCATTTAATATCCAACAAACATTCTTTTATTGTTACTTGAAATATGGTATTATCTCAAATACGTATTATTTCGAATTTTAATAATTAGAAATATAACATGATTTCTCAAGCATTATACCAACCCTACCTGTTGTCATGTCCAGTACCGATGGGAGTGGGATAGACCGCACACGGTGCAACCTGCTTCCCCAACGCTCCCCGACTAAACAGCATATCCGCCTCAGGAAAGGATAATGCAAAATAGATCACTTTGTACTTGAGATGATAATAGGTTTTTCAACTGAAGTTATACAATATATAATAATAATCAAAACATTTTCGATTAACATTATAAGGGGATTTGCTAAACAAATCCCCAATCCTATTCAAGCAATTTGTTTGTTGGAAAGTTCATGTTACCAATTGTGATCTAGATCATATCTAATCTATTATTAGTTAAGGCAATGTCATTTAAGGAAATAATTATCATCAAATATTTTACAAATGTTTATCCATAATTATTCCAGGAAATTAACAATTAATTTCACTTACTGATTATTACTGATTAAGTGACAATCACAAGGTTCTTGATCAGGAAAGTAATTTCCAACAATGACCCTCACTTACTAAAATTAGCACTTCTTAATCAATTTAAATCCAAATTAAGCAAGATAAGTTTTCAAAGTTTGCTAACTTGATTTACAATAGAACAAAAGTAATTTGCAGTCCTTAATTACGTCATGATTCGCAGTCCCTGAAGCAGTAGATACATATTCACTAAAATGATCGTAACTCGAACAAACAGATTTGAAATCACGCAAATTTAGATCCCATGATTTCCTTATTTAATTAAGAACATAATACGTTTATTTTGTGTTTAGAAAATTTAAACAGGTCCTAAATTATTCACTAAACAGAGATGTGAAAATGAAATGCGACAAAAGCTTTTGCAAACCCTAACGAAACCAAGTCTTCCTAGGTTTATGGATCGTATCCGAAACCTCCGACCTAAGCTATGATACCACTTAAAGGATATGGTGATATCCTTATGTGCATCATGGAAGCGTGAGGATCGCATCGTATGTGATCCGGAGCGATTAGTCGCAGTAGTGGCTCGAGGCAATGGAAATAAAAAATTTTCATGCGATGAAACCACATGATCCAAGAACACTTCTCGGATCATTTCATCTAAACCACAAATAAGTATTAGGGCTACCTACTGAAGTGTGGTTGTGATTGAGTCTCTAAATGAAGAGACCTCCTATCTCAAGTTCGATCCAACGGAGTATATTCTTGCGAGCACGTGGATGAGAGGCGTGCTTCTCGCAATCCATGTTGATGATCCAAGTGGTGAATCTCATGATCTTGTGAAACGAGATCCGATGTCTTCTTCACAAGCAATGCGCACCGAAGGAGACGGAGATCCATGAGTAAACAATCCGACAGCATAACGACGACGTTGCGGCGAGAGAGGCTCTCTCCACGGCTCCATAGTGGACGACCATAAGAGAGAGGGAGAGAGATGGCATGTAGAGAATGAGAGAGAGAGAGAGTTGTTGTTCACAACTTGTGTGTTGTGTTGTTGTAACCAAGAAGAGCAAGGGGTGCCTCCCTTTTTATAATATTTTGGGATCCATGGATCTCAATCCATGGAAAACACAAATCCAAATGGCTCACATTGATTTGTGTTTCTTTTAATGGCAAAGATTTTGTTGGAAAAAACCAGCAACAATTAATTTAATGTTGATTAAATATATATTGATAAATAAATATGATTTAATCCCAAATTAAATCAATCAAGCATGGAGATTATGCAATGAAGATTGCCTCCTTTCGTAATATGGGATTTGGTGGCAATCTCATGTCATCTCATGAGATCTCATGAGATTACATTATTCCATGGAAATCTCCAAGATTTACAACAACACTTATTGTAAATTATTCTACAAAAATAATTCATAATTATTTTTTGAATATTGCAATCTTGCACTTGGGAAATTGTGAATCACATTCACAACCCAAAATAAAATGTAAATTACATTTTCAGTTAATTGTCCAATATGAATCCAGTTCACATCACATTCAATTAACAAATGTAAGTTATAAATAGATCTCTCTTATATATTAGAAATCACATTTATAATATATATGATTAATATGGATTGTGATATCCACATTATTCAATATCCATATTATTTAAATCACATTTTATAATCTTGGATCTCTATTCTCATGTACCCAAATAATATGAATCATATTCACATTATTTATATCTTTGATAATCAAATCACATTTAATTATCTTAGATAAATCTCCATATAATATGAATCAAATTCATATTATTCGTGATAACTAAATAATTATCTATTTTCTCAGTGCTCGGATACACATATCAACAATGAAATTATCCATGAACTCTTTCAAGGATAATGCGCTTTCTCCGTGAATACATAGAGATAAGGACATGATGATTGTATTGTTCCACATATAGTGACTTGGATATTGAGATCACATCTCAAATCCAGATCTTGTGGACCTCCCATAGATGCTTGATTAAATCAAGATCGCAGATCTAATCTTCTCATTGCATCTGAATCACATTCAGATCAATATCAAGCATTTGAACCAAGATTAGATCGCTTCTCTACTGAGAGGATTCACTAAAATCCAGACCCGTTTCATCACTCCATAGGAATGAAAGCATGAAGTTTATACAATCGTTTATGATCACATTACCCTCAGGTATTCCTAATACCTGTACATCCTGCATACTGGAAGACCCAGAAAAATCCCAAAGTATAAGATCAACTTTACACTCTCTACTTCAGTGATTTATCATTAACTTTCTCATTTGATCATTGGGAGTCGGTATCGATCATATAATTTCCAAAAGAATATATCATTCCCATGTGTTGATCATATACTTTCCAAAAGCATATATCAAACCTTACAAATTCAATCAAGCTTCCAAAGCGATAATATCACGCGTGGAATTTGATTCTTCCCTATATCTCATGAGTGAGCTCATGTCTTCCGGTTCAACAATGAACCTGTATGACCCCTTTGAGAGATTGTAATACTCATATGCCCTTATATGCACATCTGCGTGCCACTGTATAGACCTTGATTATGTCATCAACCTATTTGTCTGCCAAATGGACATACTGAAACATATAGTAACACATCAGTCTCCGGTCAGAGGATGTGTGCTTATATCATGACAGCATATGATATGGGACTTTGGTTATCTCGATCTTGTTAAGTCAACTCTTTGGCCAAACTAATCTGACACCTCCAAATCTCTATTCCCATGTAGAGGACCTGCATCAAGAGGTCGGTCAGATATCACACTAAATGAGAAAGGATTTCCATCTCCTACTCAGGCTGGAGATCATCTCTTAACAATCATTTAACGGTGCTTGATGAGTCCTCAATCTAACTCTTTAGATGTTCATCCAAGCACCAACCTCTATGATTCAAGAATTTAATCAATAGCTATATGATCATTAAGATTGCAATGGTATATAACACTAATTGTACTAAGGGACCTATTATGCAAATTAGTTATTCTTCATTTCAGATCAGGGAATGATATTTGCAATAATAATTACTTCATAATGGCTCCTAGTGGGCTCGCATGTCCAACAGATGATCCTTAAGCGCATCACGGAAGCGTAACGATTACATCGTATGCAATCGCGAGCGACTAGTCGCACTAGTAGCTCGAGGCAGTGGAATTTAAACAAAAAATCAAAGATGAAACCACATGATCAAAGAACACTTCTCAGATCGTTTCATTTAAACCACAAATGAGTATTAGGTTTACCTCTCGAAGCGTGGTTGTGACCGAGTCTCTAAACGAAGAGACCTCATGTCTCAAGTCCGATCCAACGGAGGAGATGCTTGTGAGTGCGTTGATGAGATGCGTGCTCCGTACAATCCATATTGATGATCCAAGCGGTGAATCTCATAAATATTAAATAGTAAATAATATGAGTATTATTAAATTAAATAATTTAGCTTAAATGTTCAATAATATAGATAGTATAATTTATAGATATGAATTACATATAAACAAACTTTATTTATTTTTAATTGTTATTTTATAAGTAAGTTATTTATTTCATTTTAATAACATTATTTAATTAGTTAAATAAATAGTATTATGTACAACATAGGTAGATGATACATATATAATAGGTATATACATCTATTTGTTGCTATTTTAACTCTTGTAGTTTTTATTTAGATTTTATCATGAATGGTAAAAATATAAATAGGAAGAAAATAAAAAGAATTAGGTAATAATAATAAGGGAATATGCAGTTGTATATATACCGAGGTACCTCAAAAAGCTGACTTTTGCATATTTTAATGAAACTACTATAATTTTAAAGATAATTCAATTATGAACAAAATGGAAGTAAGTTTGGTGAATTTTTACTTCATACAGAGTAGATACTTAAATTTGAAGGTTCATTTTATTGTTTTTGGTTCTTTGTTCCATGTTATCAATACATTAAATAATTTTAGTAATACTTTTAAATTTAATATACATTATTATAAATATCTTTAAAGAAGAAAATATTTAATTTAAAGTAATATGAATGATAATTAAAATAGATCAATATATGTATAAGGTGAATAATGAATATGTATAACATGTGATATATATTTTTTGATATTATTAGAAGCTAAGATCCTGGTCATTTGCAAAGAACATAACCTGATGCACCAGTTAGGAGATGCTAGTTGGGATGTTGAGCCGGCTAAGAGAGGGTGAGGACGACCCAAGAAGTGTTGAAAAGATAACATACGAAGGGATCTTTGTTTTGTGGATATAAGCCCGGGTATGACCCAAGATAGATCTGAATGGAGGTGAAGAATCCATGTAGCCGACCTTACTTAATTGTGGGAAAAGGCTTTGTTGTTGTTGTTGTATTAGAAGCTAAGATCCTTATCTCCCCCTACTTATTTTTATTATCAACAAAGTCAATATCTACATGATCTCGGGATTAGGATCATTATATACATAATTTCATCATTCTTTCTTTTATTTTCTTATTTCTTTATCTTTTATTTTTAATTAATAAGTGTTAAATATATAATCTTAATAATTCGAGTTTGTATATTAATTAATGAGAAATGATCTCAACAACAGATTTTAAATAAATGAAAGAATAAATAAGATGAATGATGGATTCATCATGGGGATAGGGGATGAGGGGGTAAACGAGGTGGGGTTGGAGGGTGTAGGGATGGGGAGGACGGGATGGAGGGTATGGAGGGGCTAGAGGAGGTGGGATGGAGGGGAGGGACTAGGAGGCGAGATGGTGGACGAGGAGGGGATGGATGGGGCGAGGCTAGGGAGGAGGTGCAGAGGAGGAGGAGGAGGGGTTTGAGGGGCATGTTAGGGAATATGGGGCAGAGGAGGAGGGGCTAGAGGGGCAGAGGAGAAGGAGGTTGTTGTTGTTGGAAGAGGAGGAAGAGGTGGGAGGAAGAGTGAAGGACATATCTACACAAGTTAATCATTTTAATTGCCTTTCTGTCCCAAAATTTGGCATTATTTTGAGATGCAGATGGATAGCAACTAACCCGTGGTGGCACTAGTGCTAAATGTCAAAGAAGATGGGGGCACAAGTGATATTCTAAAAATAGAGGAGCATAATTGATATTGCAATATCTCAGAGAAGCACAAGCGATAAAAAACACTTGATTTTAATTCCTCTAGAATGGCAATTTATCTTTCTCTGAGGAGATCCATACAGATGAATGATATTTAAAATGATGTCCACATCCAAATTTTTTAATTTAGTTCAAGAGCAGCAGTTGAGATCAGTAATATCTATCTGGCTAAAAATATTCAGGTCCTAATCAGAAATTAAATCCTATGATTTAATACCCTGATTTGATAGCCAATCAAAACCATACCAGATAATATCCAAAGTCACCATAGGGGAAACCTTGATCTTGTTTTTTGTAGAAAGATCAATTTTAGCTTGCATTCGTGTTTTTGATTGCATAATCTTACCTTCCTCAGATTGCCACCAAGGCCTCTAATATTCCATGATAAAATTAAGTTCCACACTAAATGATTTTATTACCGGTAGCATGCTAGAATATGAGACGTTTTACTCACTACCGCCTAAGTTAAAGAACATATTCTTATGAACAAAAATATCAAATTTGAACAATAAAATTTAACAAATTCTTTATTTGTATCAAAGTATTCGTCGACAATGGAGATCAATGTTATTTATCAGATGAAACTTTGGGAAATATACCTTTGCCTTTGTCCATTAATTGAGATGGCATGGTAGTGTTGGCAAACAGCGCGTCTTCAACAATTATATCTTCTTCCAGAAGCATGAACGTCGGCACGGTCATGTGATTACTCAACCAGATATCATCCTCATGCAATTATTGGAGGTATTTCAGAATGGGGGGGATCAATACTCTTCCCTAGATTTTGCATAAGTACAATCACTTGATCCATCATGGACCAGTTGGAATTTAGATTTGGGTTTGCTTTCTCACTGAAGGATGGACCTTATGTGAGGGGAATGGTGAAATATTCATGTTGACTCTAGGCCAAGCATGTTGGGAACTTTCGGGGTTCCCTTAACCTATCCTGCAAAGGATGACTGGCAATGGAACGTTCCCCACATGAGAACCAAGCTCAATATCATAATACAACAATTATAGCATGATAACTAAGAAAGTACAGAAGACGAGAAATTTTATGTGGGAAAACCCTCCTCTTTATGAGAGAGGGGAAAAACCCAATAAATCAAAAACCCTAATTTATAGATATCAATGAATTGTATATCATATATACGTATTTATTAATATACTTAAATTAATTCATTAAAATCTAAAAAAATGTACATAGTTTATTTTTCATCCTAATAATTATAAAGTATAAAAATAATATACTATTTATTATTTTATCAAACTAAAAATCCAAAACCTCTTTATTAAGTATTATATACATGTTTAATAATATAATATTTATATTTCATAAAATAATTATTATTTAGATAATTTAATTATTTACAACTTTCATTTTTATACTTTTTTAAAATTCCCTTATTTACTATTTTATCTTGTTTTTTAAGATATTTATTAAACTGACGAACCAGGTGTTGACATGTGTCAACATCTGGTGCCTTCTTCTTCAAGAAGGCTGACCAGTGAGTTTGTTCTAACCTCCCTCCTTCAACTATTTCTACCTGCCACCTCATCACCTCTACCTCCGATCTCCACCCTCGATCTTCTTCCTCTAACCACCATCGATCACGCTGGCCATCGATCACCAACTAACTCCTCCCCCATCGTCTATAGAAGCCCCTATGAATCGGCCTCTTCAACTAACTTTCTCCTAACTACCCAGTTCCAGAACACAACTGGACGAGTCCCCACCTTCACCATCATCCTCCAGCTGGGACAGGGCCAACGGGGAGCACCGCGTGGAAGGGGGAGCATCAAGGGAGGCTCCAGGGTGGCCAACCACCTCGTATCGCCGTCGTCGCGTGTTTATAGCTCCAGCCACTAACCATCGAGCAATGATCAACTGGATCGTAAATCCTTCTACTCACAGGTATTCCTCCATCCTTTTCAACTATTTCTTTCTCTATTTTCATGTATGAATTAGCCGTCTTAATTGCGTTATTAGGACTCTTGATTATCCTTCTTAGAAACCAACTTCGAATCACTTCTAAAACCCGATTAAATTCGTCCCAAATCCATCTTCCTTTATTGTATTCTCATGATTATCTAATCAGGAAAACACATGATAGAACTGCAAATTCCTTAATTTTGTTGGTCGATTCATGTACGAATCGAGCAAGAACATCCTTATTTTGCAGGTCCTTATTATCGTTTGGGCTTCATTTCATCATCTGGATTTTTAAATATCAAAGAAAGAGCGAATCCAAGAAGCCTTCTTCAGTTATCAGACTTGGCCGGACCGCCGCCTTCCTCGACGCCTAAACCCCTCCTTCCAATCTCTTTGAAGAAGCTCACCCGCAGGTGAGCTCAGAGGGAGATGGAGGTCTCCTTCCTTGCCTTGCAGGGGACCAAAGTGACACACAATCGTCGGGAGAAATCAGAGAACCAGCCACCTTCGCCACCTGCACAAGAACTGAAGCAACTACTCAAGAACTCGTGAGGTACAGGCTCGCGACACCTGTTCACATCAGACGACCCAGATCGAGCGCACCCTTCTAATCTTGACCGTATATTGCGAACCGATGGGATATTTGCACCATAGACCCAAACGAAGATCCATAACTATCAGTAGCTTCCACACTTTCTAGAAATTACATTCAGGTCCCCACGCAGGGACCAAAATGTAATACTTTTAAGTTCTTTTGCAATCCAATCCCTATCAGGGACCTAATTGTAACAGAACCAGAATGTTTCTTTGCATTTCTACCCCTGTGCTGTAGGGGTGCTTTGGACCTTTATCATGTTGTAATTTTCATTGTTTTTTCTAAGGTAGTTACACCACTACCGAGCGATATTTCCTGTATTTTTTTCGTTAATTTTCATCAAGTAGTTATCTTGGTTCGATTTTTGTAAGTTCGTGTCATTTTTAGTGGATTTCATAAGTTTGTTGTAAAATCAAGAAGATAGTGAAATTCTCGAGATTTTCTTTCCTTCATCAAAAACCGTCGTACAATTATTCTGCCTCCTCGAGTTAGACCTAGGGGAACTTACCTGGATAAAAATTTAAATGGACTAAAATAGGAGATATTCTTATATTGTTTTCTCTCTCCTATTTTAATCATAGATTTTGTTTGATCGACGCAGCTTCTAACTTCGCGGTTTTTCTACATCGACAATTCAATTTAATTGCTCGCGAGAGTTGCGTTATCAGAGAGACCCTAATATTTGTAATATACAAGACTTTGCAACACTCCATAATTCACGAGGTCTAGTGCCCGAGGGATTGTTCCCTTGGGGGGCTCGTCCATTTTTTCATGGTTTTCGTCATCTTTTTTATTTTATTTCACGATTTTGTTTTCTTTATTTTGTTTGATTGAGCCCTAGTTGTAGGATTTGCTTGACGTTAGCATTAGATCCAAACGCCTAACAACGATGCATGCTCCTATAGTTTACGTTTGGACTTAGTCAAATATAAATTGCTATATATATTTGGTTTTGAGATGAACAGCCGAGAGAAGTGTTATGCATCGCTTGCAAGATCCGTTGTGGCGGACACCGATTTACTTCAGAGACCGGACTTTTGGATCTTGCTTCTAGATAGTTAGCATCTTGTTCTTCACGATAATAGTGGTTTCCCATCCAGGGCGATTTCATCAGCTTGCATCCACATATAGTTAGGTTGCAATTTTACTGAGCATCTTTGCAAGTAGAGTGTTGGAGGCAAGGTGAGTATTTCTCTTTAGCATACATCATCGTTTTTTACCTCGCGTTGCTTTTCCGACACTACCTCTGATTTTGACCACCTTTTACCAAGTAAAATTGACTCCTCTATATGTACGTCCATTCCTATATCAAATCCAAAAAAAGTGATCACTGATAAAATTAGATTTGTTAACAATACTTGACCCTAAAAAAGACCAAAAAGAAAAATATTTGTCTTGGTGAGAGTAATCCCCTCATTGTCTTTGTTTTACTTGCTCGCGTACACACTAAGGTTTAGTGCCCAAATCCCATCAAGCCATCCTAAGTGTTTGTACAACTTTTGACTACAAACCTAAAATCTAAAACATACAAGATAAAAAGACCGAACTTTCACGGTCTTCACCGAGTTGAGTAGATGAACTACGGGGTGTGTTTTGTTCTGTGTGAGTTTGTTTGTGCTTGTTTTTGTGTATCCTCGATCTCTCTGCGCATTTGCACATTTTTCTTCACTTCTCTTGATTTTACCATCATGCTCTCCTAATTATTTTCCTTTTGTTTCGAGATGGCCAAGTGGAGCACTTTCTATCCACACTTTGTGGATTCCTCATATCCTCCAGCCAGTCTACCTCCATTTCTCTAAGAGGACTTCGCTCCTTATTTTTGTACATATCTGCCCAACCCATTATTTCATGACTCAGAGTTTGATTTCTACCCATCATTACCACCACTGTCACCTCCACATTTCGATAATCCACTCTTCCTAAAATACCTCGAGCCGGAATGTGATTTTTGTCTGCACCCATCACCTTCATTCCATGCACCCGATCCTGGGATTTTGGAGTCACCATTCATGATTGTCCACACTTGAGATCTTGAACCAGATGATGGAGAATATGAACTCGAAGGTGAATGATCTATTTATCATAAATAAGAGCCAGTTTGATGCTCCACAGTTTGAGGATATGTATTCACTTGAAGATGATCATGAGATCTTGTAATTGTCCAAAATACACAAAATGAGAAAAAATTAAAAATCCAAAAAAGAGTTCGGGAGACACATGATCGATTCAGACTGTGACGACATTGTAAAAACTACTCTTAGTCGTCTGTGTGTATATGATGATTTCAATCTCCTCCCTTCTATGGAGGATATCCAAAAATTCAATAAAATCTTGACTGAACTTGAAGTAGTGGCCACTATTCATGAGATTATTAAAGCCTCGCTTCAACAGGCCATGACCCATTTATCTGCTCCCCTTCCCAAGAAGAGAAAGCAGAGGAGCATATTTGAGCATCATATCTTGACCATGGCCACTGCCCACACTATCACCCATCGTTCATCTTCTAGAGGAACATGGCTAGACCATTTATTAGTTGCACCATCTTTGACAACACATGTGATTACAGTCTCCTAGATGGCGGTGCTTCGATTAGCCTCATACCCTTCTCGCTGGTACATTCTCTTCACTTAGGTCCTTTCAAGAAAACCAGGATAATCATTCAATTTGTTGATGGATCTATCAAGAGGTTGAAGGGTATTCTCGAGAACGTCGTCATTTCGATTCAGGGAATGAGATATACTTTCAACTTTGTCGTATTGCCCACGGATACTTCCACTGGGGAGCGCACTACAATCGTCCCAGG
This sequence comes from Ottelia alismoides, assembly GCA_037367405.1. Classification (NCBI taxonomy): domain Eukaryota; kingdom Viridiplantae; phylum Streptophyta; class Magnoliopsida; order Alismatales; family Hydrocharitaceae; genus Ottelia; species Ottelia alismoides. Next base: position 37,105 of record JAZKJV010008940.1, read on the forward strand.
ATGACCTTTCCTCTCCTCTACGAGAGTCGTTACTGATTATGGATCGAGAGAGATCCGCTTCCATCCTATTGACAAGAGTGAGGTGGTCATCACTGCACCCATTGTTGATCAGAGACCTGCACCTGATGCACTTACATCTATCTTGCTTGACTTCGTGGACTATGACCTTGATGAGACCATCAGACATTTTTGTTGTATGATAGATTCCACTGAGACCTGATAATTCCTCTCCAAGGTGGAAGACATGGAAACCATGGACTTCGGAGTTCCTTCTTCCGGTGTTTGGCGATGCGTCTATGACATCCATGGTATTTACACAACTGACATTGTTGAGCGAAGGGCGGATATTGATGAGACTATTGCCGAATTTGATCTTGTTGCTTTTATCCAGGAATTCGGGCCTTTTGATGAGAATGATGATCCGGTTGAGATTGTAGAGGATGAATATGATTCGACTACTTCCAGAGATGAGTTTGTTCTTTTTGGTTTTGACCTAGGAGAGACCTCGCAGGACGACCTTGACTTTACTTTTCCGATGATGAGTTCATCCCTTTTCACTTTGACATTTGTGAGACACCCAAGGCGGGACCTAGACATATTACTTCCATTGACCCATGTGTGCCTCCTCACTCTGCGACTACTGAGGATCTTTACCTGGTCGATCTAGATCGTTCCGCCCATTGTGGACCCCTATATCGACCTGCATCTTGTCAGATCCATTCCTCAGCGATGTTGCAAGAAGGTTCACTTTCGACCTTCTTAACCTTTGTATATCCACTATGTTCTATATTCGCATTGATTTATTTATGTCCATCTCTCGTTTAGCTCATCCACCCCATTCTCATGTGTGACTTACTTAGGATGTACTTTGTCCTAAGTATAAGGGGGTAGACGAGCTGAATGTGCTTTCTTCATTCCATTTCATCACTTTTGTTGTTGCCTATACTAACGGCTCTTTTACCCGATGTATAGGAAGAGTGATGTATACATTCTCTCTGATCTCTTCTTCTATCTTCATCTCTCTTTTCTTCTTTTCTTCTTTTCCTTTTCATTTTTCTGTTTCTACCGAAAGGTGTCGCCCCTTTTTGTCATGGTGTACCTTATCCTAAGTATAGGGGTTGTGCATCACGAGTTTTTCATTCTTTGATTATCTCCATAGTCTCCTCTTCTTGTCTATATTTAGGGTTATCTTACCCTAAGTATAGGGGGAGACAGTCTGAGTACGATTTATTCATTCCCGCCCTTGACCCTCCCTGCTTTGTGTACAGTCTGCTATACTTAGGATTATTTGATCCTAAGTATAGGGAGGACGGTCGACTTCTCATTCATTCATTCATTTGTTATCTAGGCTTTCCTATACTCAGTACGAGTTATGTCTTCTCTTTTCTCTCTAATCTATGAGGACGTGTCTCAAGCTAAGTATAGGGGGTTCATATATACTACCTATATACTTTAGCCAAAACTCGTACTTTCGTGTTTTTAATAATAATATAACGTATAAAATTCATTAACAACACTTAATAAAAAGGTATATTATTCCTTAAATTCTTTTTATTTACTGATTAATAAATCAAGTAAAACTATTTTTTGCAAAACGTTTGAAAAATAGTTTGAAAAGCTTTTTGTAAAATATTTTGAAAACTATGTGGATAACATTTTGTTAAATATTATCAACCTTTGTAAAATATTTTATTTGTAAAATATATTTTCTTTGTGTGAAATAAAAATGTTTGAAAAACGATTAGCCAATGGTTTGGAAAACGGTTGCAAAAATATTTTGAAAAATCTATTTATACTATTTGAAAAGCCATTGCAAAGTGATTTTCAAATGTGTGTAAATGTTTGTAAAAATTGTTGTAAAAATTATTTTGGACTATTGTTTTCAAAATGGTTTGTAAAACATTTTTCAATGTATACATCACTCTAAAGTTCTTGATTAATTATTTTTATATGATGATCACTTACCTCTTGTAAATTCTTTAAAATCTAACTCTTGTATATATAAGATGCATCCCCGTCTAAATATTAGTACCTAATTTTTTTATCCAAAATATTTTATTTTCAAAAAAATCACAAAAACATTTGCAAAAACCAAAAAGATTAAAAACATTTGCAAAATCTTTTTGAAAAGTATAAAAAAATGCATTTGCATCATCTCTTTCTAAAATCCATAAAAAGTTAAAAATCCTTGAAAGTTGCATCACAAAAATATTTTCTGCATTGTAAATAAGATTTGCATAGCATTAGCATTTTTTGGATTGAGTTTGATAATTGAACAAGTCTAAATAAAATCCAAAGATTGGAGCTTGGTTGGACCTTAAATCTACCTAATCACAGGATCCTTATAGGAGCTGAAATTGAGGTGCTTCAGGTCCAGTTGACTTAATTCTTCGCGGATCATGAGACTTTGTTCAATGGATTCTTGACTTCCTAAGTAGAGTATTTATAGTCACACGCACGACTCTTGTTGATAATGACCTAACTTGGACACATGCACCTTTCACTTGGCTCAACTCAGTTGGAGTGGTGAAGGGATTGGTTTTGCTGGTATGAGACACACACAAGTTGAAACATTTGTCCTCGTCTAGGGAGGGAAGTGCATCCCAACCCGTCCAGTGGTGTAGATGTCTAAAGACAGGAGAGTGTGAGTTGCAATAATGCTTCAAAAGAGGGCTAGTATACTAGATCAAGAGGAAAAACTCCTTTTGTAAATGCTGTTGTATATAGTATTACAAAAACAAAAAAACTATAAAAAGTGGATAGGCCTGATTGAAAATAAATGCATGTCGGAGTGAATATATTTGTATAGTCAATAAGAAAGCTTGAGATTCAAAGTCAAATCATGTGAGCATGTAGCTAGATAACTTGACTACACTAATCTTGCATCCTAGGATTAGTAGCTACACTGGCTACCATTCATTCTTCTCTTCACCCCCTCCTCTTGAGCTAGTTGTGACTTGAATTTAGAAGGGAATACTCCGCTCCTCGAGGAAGGAGTTGCTGGATTGGGGAATTACTGGGTTGTCATGCTAGAGATGTCAGTCTCTTTGTCATTTGAGTTGGGGAGAGCCATTGTCACATATACTGTACAAGTCAGACTCATAGTCATAAGTGTTTGCGTATGAGTTGAAATATCCTGACCTTGCAATTGAGGGGAATTGAGCAGAGTTTTGGGATTCTCGAAGGCTGTTGGATTTCAAATTCGATTCCCAATATGGTTCCTCCTGCACTAAAATTCCAAAGGTCCAACTTAAGCTCCAAACTTTGGTATTGTGAAGTTCGACAATAAAACTTAATCCATCTTCCTTTCTTTTTTGTTTCTTTGCTTTTTCTGCACGTATTGCATAAGTGTTTGCTAGGGACTAGCAAAGGCAAAAATAGGGGGGGTGATAAATCTCCATTTCATCACCGTTATTCTATCATTTTGGCCTTAAAACCCTAGTAAATGCATGCAAATACCCTGAATTTGCATAATCTAACATTCATGCATTACTGCATAAAATGTGTATAATATACTCTTTTTAATGCCAAAATTATATAATAAAGAAAACAAAAGAAAAAATAATATATTGAAGATATTTTTATGACCCTTAACCTCGAGACCAAGGCATCTTGATGACTAGGACTATAAGGAATAAAGTAGGGGGATATAAGGGCAAAAATACAATAAAATTCCCTTATATTTATTCATTCTTTATTCATTTTTGGGACCCATTTTATTTTCCACTTTTTATACCTCAAATAAAGAAACTTTGAACATAAAAGTTGTAGATAATAAAATACAGAAAAATACAAATTTATTTTAATACAATATATTTAGTGTAAAAGTTATGTTTTAAATAAAATTCCAAAATCCCAACTTCCCAAACCCATATCTCTCAAAAAACACAAAATATATCAAAAAATCACCTTTAATTGTATATAACTTTTAATAGGCTATTTAATGAAGGTGGTTTCATATCTTTTGGAGTTAAGGTGTGAAAGTTAGGTTTTGGACTTATTGTATAGTATACCCGATTAAAATATTCATTAAAAATATTTATTATTTATTATTTTTATATTTTTATATTTTTTATAATTTTATAAATATTATTCATAATATATGTATATAATAAAATATTAATAAAACAATAAAGAAACCACAAAAATAAAATAAAATGTAAAATACATAGATGAATTACCTGTAATTATACCCATACACTTAATACATCTATTTAATTAAATGTACATAATATATCGGAAAAATATAATAAAAATATATTTAAATACCTAAAAATAAGTTATAAATATATAAAAAAAAATAAATATTAAAATAAAAAATACTAAATAAAAATAAAAGACATAATATATAGATAAATCTACCTATACTGTAACCCTAAAAAGTAAATATTAATTATATACCTAAAAAATAAATAAAAATCATAATAAAATAATTTATAAAATACAAAACAATTTTATTTTATAATCTAAAATTAAAAAAATCGTTTATTATTTAATATCTATTTTATAAAAAATTTCGAGGAAGGTTTTTCCTGCTTGGTCCACGTAGACCAACCAGGTTGTTTGGATAGTTGACTACGGTCAACTATCTGACCCTAGTTCCTGTAGTTGTCAGAACTTAGCACTGGCATATCTTCCCGATTTTTTCTCCATTGATTCATTGCTCGAGAAGGATGGGCTCCTCCATGAGAAATCTTCCTTGCACATCCTTCATACACACCGAGCCCTCCCTTAGGGAAGAGCGACTTCGATCAACCTGTGATCTTCCCTTGAACATCCCGACTTCTTCACCTGTACGAAAACCATCCTCCGAGCTTCGTCATTTTTTTTGAACCCCTTTGGCTTGGTCTTCCCTCTCTCTTGTGCTGAGGCTCGAGCAAGGTAACAACGGTCTCGCCACGTCGACTAGAGGCGCGAAGGAGCGATGCGGAGGCAGATTCCAGCCATCGTCGGAGCTCTGCTCCAGGTGGTTCCATCTCTTGTCTTGTGCCACTCGAGGTCATTTCTAACTTTTATTTTGCTTTTCTAGATTAGTTATCCTAGGATCGTGTTTTGCTTTTGTTTTAGCCTTTAATTGCATGATTTTTCTATAGTCTGACGCCCCATAGTTCATCGGAGCTAGCCTCTGGCGAACTTTACCACTGCATCCCTGGCTGTTCTCCGACATCACCAGCCACCTCATCTTCTTCCCCATTATTTCTCGAGCATCCCACGCACCTCTGGACCACAAGAGCCATTGTGGATCTAGCCTTAGGAGCTTCACCCCCTTCATCCATCGGAGCACCTCCATCCACTCCACCTTCCGCTCCTCGCATGCTGGAGGGTCGAGGCAGTTTTCCCTCGACCCTCTTAACCCCTTTTGTAGGAACATCGTTCTTCACGCACAGCTAGAGCAATTTTGGGCCTTCACAGGAGATACCTGGAGCCAACTTGCTCGTCCGACCTCGGGTAGAGACTCCGACCCTCGTCGAAGATTTTGGAGCATTCCAGCAGATCAAGAAGCCTTCTAGGAACCTCTCGGGTTGCTTTGGAGTAGTAGAAGATGAAGGAGGAGGGAGATCTTGCCAGTAGAACTTCACCCTAGCGGAGTTCTTCCCAGTTCATCCACCTGCCTCCTCCGTCGTTAGACGAGGCCACGTTCTTCTAGGGAAGCAACGATCGTCCGATCTCCGTGTGTAGCCACCGTTTGACCATCTGAGGGGATCTTATCCTGATCGTCCATAGGGAACCGGCATCGCCATCCGTAGGAGCTTCACGTGTTAAGGGAACGGTTCTCCATCATTCAGTCTGTCCAAGGTTTGGGCATTTTGCAACCCTACCCAACCATTTTTGTTAGTTATTTATTAGTATTTAAATATTCCTAGACCGTTATGTAGTATTTGTTACATTTACGCAACTGCACTTAACTTTATCCGTACTTTGGTCCTGTGTTGAGTTAGTTGACAAAGCAGGGATATTTTGCAATTGTGCCCTCATGGGTTTGCTATTTTATATTTGGTCCGTTAATTCTGAATATTAGTTGTAATTATTTTTGAAAAATTGCAGGGTGGCCTAGGACTTTTACGCTAATTACATTTAGCCCCTACTATTAGTGTAGATTCTCTTTGTTATTCCTATTTATTAAAATATCTTCATTAGTAAAAAAATCACCAAAAATAATATTGTGCTCCTGAATGCTTGTTCTTTCAAGATATTAATTTTATTTTGCATTATATGACTTTTTAAAATTTATTAAAAATCAAATAGCCTAAAAATCCTTGTCTATAGTATAAAGTCCATAAAAAATATAAAAATATTTTGAAAACTTTCCGCAAAATATGCTTTTCCTTTCTTTTATATTATTAACTTCCAGACTAAAATTCCCTAAAATTACAAAAAAACTCCTAAAATTTAAAAACCCTAAAAATGTTTATAAAAATATATAAAATTCTCAAAAATTCCAAAAATTTTGTTTTCTGTTTTATATTTTCTCTATATTATTATTTATATATTAAAATTATTTTGGAGAAATTTTGATTCAGTTTACTATTTTTCATCTCCATTTTACTTTCGACCTATTTAACTAAATCTTATTTTAGGGTATTTTTTAAAAAAAATAAATAAAAAATTAGAAAAAAATCCAAAAAAATGATAAAACAGTAAAAACTTTATTAAAACCCCAAAGGATTTTATTTCTTTTACTTTTACTCTTTTTTTATTATTTATATCTATAGTAGCCTATATTGTATATATACACTTATTTATACATATATTGTATATCTTAAAAGAAAATGGAATATAAAAATATAAAATATAAATAGAAAATATAAAAATAGAAACTAAAAATCAAAATACAAAAATATAAATTTAAAAAATCAAAAACTCACAAGAAGAAATATAGACAGATAATTCGCAAATCACTTTTACATTCACTTTCCCAATCTATCCTGTTTGTTGCAGGTCTTCCAAACTCTACATACTTGCACTATACACACATTTTGTAGAGTTAAATAAAATAAATTTTAACTCCACGTTGCTTTTTATTACTTAATTATCGTGGGATAATTGTTGACTAATTGGGGTTTCGTGAGTGGTCGCCACAACAACTGTGTCTCTGCCCTGCTTGAACATATTTAGACCCTCGCAAAATCCAAGTTATGAGGTACTCCAACAAGGGGAAGGGATAAGGAAGGGAGGAGGAACTTGGTTTGGGCATTTTGGAAGAGAGGTGGCTATGGTATATGCGTCATAACCCGGATTCGGATCCGGGTTCGAATCCGAATATGACTTAGACCTCTCCTCGCTAAAATAGTTTTAACTCGGGCTCCCGAAGTCGGATTTTTTCATTCTTGGACTCGTTGGAAAGGTCTCCACGAGCACTACACGATGGACTTTTCAAATATTTTTTTTTGTTTTTCGAATAAAAACATATTTGCAATTTATCCCAGATAAAATATTTTTGGGAGTTTTACACTAAGTATAGGGCTGACCAACGCCTGCTTGTGTATATCCATAATTCCACTCTTTCCCTCAACTGCATCATTTTCACTCTCTTCTATAGTTAGGCTGACCAAGAGCATGTGTACAGGGAGGCAGCCAACTTCTACCCCCTCCACTATTCCTTTTGCATCCTTCTATACTTAGTGTTGAGGGAGATCTTTGAGGAGTGATTATTAATTATAAAAATTTGCCGTTGCGATCCCCAAAATTCTTGGCTCAAGCAAACAATTTTTTTTCTCCAACCAATAATTACAGGAAAATGTGGCAGGAGATTTTGCCACTTATTTACTTATATAGCTAATAGGATCGAACTCAGGGAGGAAATAATTCCCGAGGGTTATTTTAAATAATAAAAAAACAATTAAAAAAAGGAATCTCAATTGCAAATTATCTGGGTTTTTTTGTGAAATTTTTGTCTTTGTAGTATTTTTATTTTTTTATTTCTTTTTTTTATTTTTTAATTTTAAATTTTAATATTGTAATTTTGCAATTTTTTTATTTTCAAAAATGATTTTCAAAACAAATTCATGCACATAATAGAAATGCATTTTTTTATTTTTCAAATATAACAAAAATGCTCAAAAATTTCTAAATGAAATATTTTTGTGTTTTTATGATTTTTTACTATTTTTTGTAATTTTTTAAAGTTTTTTTATATTTTTTAGGATTTTCAAAATGAATAAAAATTGGGAAAATGCAAATAGTGAACAAACATGACTATTTCGTAATTTAAAAATATGAAATGAATTAAAAATTGCTAAAATTATTTTTCCTATAAACTAAACTAAATAATCTAAACAAAACAATTCAAATCACATTTTTTGGATTTTTCTAAAGTTTTATATGATTTTTTGTAAGATTTTAAGTATTTTGCCAATTTTTTGGGTTTTATACAAGATTAATTCATGAAAATTACATAGAAAATAAAAGACATAAAAAGTAAAATACTCTAATATTTTTAGAAATTTTAAAGTAATAATAGCAAATAAAGTTTTCAAAGTTTATTTTGTAAATTTATTGTTATAACAGGGAAAATGCAGAATTTTTGTTTTTTTAATAATAGCAAATAAAAATAAATGCAATGAAATTTATACACAATGAAGAGGAACAAATCATGAATATACAAATTTTTTTGTAGAATTCTCATAGTAATAAAAACATTTATTTCAATAAAAAGAGCAAGCGAAATAACGTTTGTGATTACAGGGATTGAAACTTAAAGTTTTCAAAGTTTTTGCATTAAATATAACAATAAATAAACTTGCTGGCAAAAAGTGAAAATTGCCCAGGAAGGGTGTACCCCTCACACGATGGCTATGGCAGGCAGGGATGTTTTTATAATTGTGAAAGCCTGTAAGGGTTTTATTGCAAATTTTCCTAATTTTTTTAATAACCCATTAGGGTTCCCTTCATTTTTCTGTGCTTCTAAAATAAAATGGGAAAAGGGAGGGGGCATCGCCCCTCCTATCTTTCTTCTCCACGCCAAGCTGCAACGACACCAGGTGTAGGCGGTTCATGCAGGCGATCGATGGCTCCAAGGTGGAATGACACGTGGCACGTCGGTGGCGTACGACGGTTGGTGGGATGATGTCGATGCAAGGGAGGTTCCAACAACGGTGTGATGGACCAGCGGAGGATGGCGATAAGAGTTGGGATCTGGGAGGTCTGCAGATCGGGTGATTGGAGGTCACGGGAACGCTGCTCTAGGAGGAGACGAGCGACGGTGGAGCTCATGGGGAAGGAGCTGATCCATTGGTGCTCAGAGCTTCACACAAGCGCACAGGTGTAGACCTGGACGACACACGCCCAGGTTGACAGAGGGCGCGGTCGAGGTCGGTGTGCAGATCTTGTGGTGGAGCTTGCGCGCTCCCGGTAGATGGACGGGCGACATGCTCCACTTGTGCGCTGGAGGCGCGATACCTGTCACGTGTTGCTCCTTTCTCTTTTTTTTATTTTTTTAGACACAGAAATAGAAATTATTGTTTTTTATTTTATTTTTTGGTGAAAACAGAAATGACGGAAACTTTTTTTCTTTTTTTTTAAATTTTTTATCCTATAAAATGAATGTTAGAAAGAAAAAACTATGTATTTTTTAATTTTTTTAAACAAATTAGGAAGCAAGCACGATGGCTCAATCCCAAAATCAAAACAGAATACGTTAACGGGGATCCAGTGAAAATGAGGAATGGATCCGGATTTCTGGCCACCGTACGTGTCCGGAGTTGATAGATCGTGTGAGGTAGATAAGAAACTACGGGAAATCGAAAATGATATGGTGATCGATATCAGTTTGGAACGGATTCAAATGTGATAATGCTTAAGCACTATCATTAATGGTCTTAAAAAGTTGACTATGAAATTAAAACTAAAATTACACAACGACTAACCTAGGTTAAAGACACGAGAAAAATGGATCTCACCTTAGGAGCGGAAAATATTGTAATCGTCTCGACGAAGGCCGACTCGTTGTCACCGGATGGCTCGGAGGCTACGCACCCTTCTGAGAAAAGATGGCCCTCGGAGAATAGGCTCCTCTCACCAAATATTGATCAAAGAGAAATGAGGGAGGAGGAGCCACATTAATAGATAAAAGGATGGAGTGTGAATATAAAAAAAATTGAATGAAGATAAGAGATATGAAGAAAAAATTGAAATGAAAAAAAGCTACGAAAGGGAATTATTTTCAAAAAAATAAATTATTATTTTTCTTATTTTCTTTACTTTATTAAATAAAATAATAAATGTTAGTTTTTTTAATTTTTTATGGTGGTTATTTAAGAATATCAACTATATACATATGGTATAATATATACATAGTTAAATAAGGAAATTAGTTCTTTTGTTTTATTTTTTTTATTATAAATATTTTTTATTTTTTTATTTTAAATTTTTAATAAAAATATTCACAAGTATTTATAAATACAATACGTACAAATAAATGGTAAAATTGCACAAACCCCCCAGAAAACCGTCTTTCAAACCGTAACTCGCAAAATGTTGAAACCATAACCATTTTAAAGATAATTTAATTTAGAATACAATGTAAGTGAGTTTGGTTCAATTTGAGTTTATGTAGAGTCAGAATTGGTCTTTCAATTATCGCTTAATGATTTTTTCTGAATGAGATTACTTTTATTCTGTACAGAATTTTATTTTGCAATATTTTTTAGTATTTAGGAAACAATTTTATTTACAACTTTTGTTTTAAAAACTATTTAATTTGAGGTCAATTATGTAGAAATAAAATAGTGTAAGTATACAAATATACATAGAAAAGTAGTCACAACACATTTTTTTTTGAATTTCAGATTTTGGACCCATCCTCCCCCTACTTTATTCCTGGTCGATCAAGTTAAGTCATGGCATTCTCTCTGGGTTTGGGCCAGCCTGTATCTATTACATAAATATAGTCCATTTTTATATTTTATTTTTTTCCTTTCTTTCTTTCTTTATTTATTTTATGTTAAAATAGTAATAAGTGTACAATATTTGTACACGGATGAAGTTAGTAAGAATATGGAATTAGTATTATATACATGTGTTTTATAAGGGATTTTAAGAAATAAATGAATAAAGATGATGAAATGTAGATTCATCATCCCCCTATGCTTTACCTTTGCTAGTCCCTTAGCAAACATTTATTTGAAATAATAAGTGAATAAGAGAGAAAGAAAGGAAAAATAAAGAAATTAAGATAATATTCAGTATTAAACTTATCTTCATAAAATTGTACTATGGAGCTCTGTCAGACCTTTGTATTATTAGTGTGGCGTAACCTTAATGGGAAATGGATTTAAAACCTAACATCCTCTATGTTCCACAAAACTCCTATTCAGGTCTCCGCAATAGTCATGTCAGAACAAGTCTACATACACAGATTCTTATGACTATGAATCTTTACTTGTACAGTGTAAGGGAAATATAGCTTCCCATCTCAAAAGTATCAATGAAACAACCTCCCTCAAAAAGGTAACTCTAGTCCCCCTGTTCAGCAACTCTTTCCTCGAAGACGGGGATATTCCCTTCTAAGTTCAAGTACAACCAGATTAAGAAGAGGGGATGGAGAAAAGAATGGACAGTAACCAGTGTAGCTACCTATTCTTGGATGCATGACCAGTGGAGCCAAGTCATCCATCTGCACGCATTCAAAATTTTGACTTTGAAACTCTTATTACTATATTATCTTTTTTATCCTTTTATATACACTCTGGCAAGCGTTTTGCTTTTCTATTAGTCCTGTCCACTTTTGGAGATTCTGCATTTTCTCTTTTTTGTTTTGTTTTGTTTTTTTTTTGTTTTTTTATTTTTGTTATTTTTGTTGTTTTTTTAATAAAAGTTGACCAAAGTCTATATACACACACGTGGATTTTATGTATTTATATACATATCCCAAAAAAATCATATTTAAAATTATGAGTTATATCTAAAGTATATATACAATATATACGACACCCCCCTATACTTAGTTCGAACTTTGTCCTCATAGTGATCATAGAGCAGCAAATGAAGACATAACTCGTGCTTAGTATAGAAAAGTGAAAAGACTCCTATGCTACAACGACTCAAAAGAAAAGATGAAAAGAATAGATGTCGCTGATCCCCCCTATACTTAGGATCAAGTAATCCTAAGTATAGAAGACTATACAAAAAGGAAAAAACCGATGATAAGAATGTACGGATGATAAGAACGCGGTCCTGACTCCAGCGGCTGTGTCGGTTGTAGAGAGAGAGGAAATCGTGTTTTTAATCAAACAAAAATCATGGTAGAAACATGAGATAAAATCTGATTCTACTGTTCACTACTAATTTTAACTAGGTGAGTATACGTGGGTTGAACTCAAGGAAGCAGAATGTTTAAATACAGTTTTCGAGACAAGGAATAAATTCCAACAAAATTCTATTTTATTCTTGATTTTATAAGGATGGAAATTGAAAATTAATTCAACTCGAAACAAACTCAAGAAGACAAAAGTCAAAACCACAACGGAAAGCGAAGAAAAGTTAGAAAAAATTACTCGAAAAATCCCTTGGGCAGTTATCAAGCTACCTTAGAAAATTCGCAGGAAAATGAGAAAAATTAAAGGTTCAAATGGCCCTTATAAGCTAGGGGCCTAAATGCAAGAAAAATATTGAGTTTTTATTACAGAACTATCACTAGAGGGACTAAAATGCGAAAGAAATATGTTTTATTATAATTAAGTCCCCGCATAGGGACCTAATTGTAATTGTGGAAACTCTTGGAGGCGGGCTCTAATTCCAGGAACTTGGTGGGCTTATGATGCAAATGTTATACCCCTTCGCATCCGACGGTTGAGATTAGAATCTGTCGTGTGATCTGGTCCGTCCGCTTCCACCACGTTTTGCAAGCCTGTTCACCAAGCGTTCTTGAATGTTCTTCAGGCGGTTCGTGCTTTTTACGAAGAGCTCCTCTTCTCCGGATTTTTGTCGGTGACTGACGATGTTCTTGGGCCTCAAGCAGGGCCAGAGGGGTGGCTCCTCCTCCCCTCGAGCTCGCCCGTGTGTGAACTAAATCGGAGATGGTCACGATCGACGGAAGAAAGCTGATGAAGATGGTCGTTTACTCTTATCCTGGAGCTACTGCATGAGGTTGCACCGTATTTGATCGAGTGATTTCTTGTGTTTGGAAGCTCCACTTGCTCTGATTTCGCTTCATATTGAAGATAGATCTGCAAATTACAAGTGTATGTGCTCGATTCGAGAACGAATCGACCGAATGATTATGATTTTGCAAGATCAAAAAGTGTTTCCATACTTAACATACAACGACGTGTGAATGGCAATAAAGAAGATGATCTTTTGGTGTCATTTTAATTGGAATTGAAGTTCAAAATTCGATATAGCGTCTAAAATGGATGATCAGACTTGCTAAAGATACACTTAATTCAACTAATCAAGGCACAAGGTTTGAGAAATACCGGATAAGAAATGGATGAATTACCTGGGATCGCGGGGTGTAGAACCGATGTTGGTGATTGCTCGACGGGGCGGCTTCTCGGAGCTGGATGCTGCTCGAAGCGGTGATGCAAGGCGACAATGAGCACCTTGGAACCTCCTCCGATCTCCCTTTGTCCATGCGGGCTGAGGACGAGGAGCTGTCACCTCCTTGGTTGGTCGGAGACACAGGGAGAAGTTGGATAGTCGGCCAATTAGTTCTGGAGGAGAATTGGTTAGGGGAGAGTTTGTTGGATCTCGCCAACTTCATGGCCTTTTATAGACGAAATGGAGAAGCTTTGAAGAGGATCCAATGGAGGGCGTGTAGGAGGTTAGTTAGGAGGAAGACGTGGAGGATTTGGATCGATTGAAGTAGTTGTGGAGTGCGTGGGAAAAAGTGGTGAAAACGACCAGGCAAACCAGACTCGCCACCGATATCTTGAGGAAGAAGAACCAGGTGCTGACACGTGTCAGCACCTAGATGGCCAGAGTGTTAAATAGAGTATAAATTGAATAATAAATAGTAGATAACATTATTTAAAATAGGTATAAAAATAAAAAATGTAAATAATTAAATTATCTAAATTATGGTATAATTAATTTTCATAAATAAAAAGTATTATTAAAAAATAAATATTATATTAATAAATAAGTATAAATAATACTTAATAAATAGGTAATGAATTTTTAGTTCAATAAATAATTAATTATATGAATTTTATATTTTCTTAATCATTAGGATAATAAATAAAGTCATTGTTAATTTTTATGGATTTTAAAAAATTAAATTAGATATATTAATAAATACAGGTATATATTAGATAGTTCAATTTCATCTATAAATTAGGGTTTTGGATTTTATTATAATAATAAATAAGTTTCAAAAATTCTGAAATAAATCATGATGAAAATACAATATCAGTATAATAATTACAAATTATAAAATTATTAAACTATAAATAATGGATTCTAAATAAAATAAATAGCCCAAAAACCCCTTTGTCAATAGGTCCCAAAACTGACTTTTTGCAAATGGACTCTGATTTTAATGAAACCACCTCTATTAATTAGAGAATATTATTTGTGAACTTTGAGTTCATATGAGGAAGTTATGATGTTCAGAAGTTGAGATTTTGACAATTTAAAAGTAGGATTTCTTTGCATATATACAGGATAATATTTTTGACTTATTTTTCTATTTTTATATGCATTTTTAGAATGAATTAGGAAAAGAATTTGGTGAAAAATATATTCATATGAATTACTTTAAAATCACTGAAGATTTGATAATTATTTGATAAATGGTGAATAAAGTGTGGAGTGTTATTTAATTATTTTTATGGTTTTCTTCTCTTATCTCTCCCTACTTGTTGTTTTGTCGACCAATTCATACTAACTTGGTCTCGGGGGTTAGGTTATATAAATATATCTTTCAGCTTTATTTACATTATCTGAGTCATATTGTACATGTATACATATATACAATCTGCCTTCTTTTCTTTTCTTTATTTTTTATTATTTATTTATTTACATGTTTTTGATACATAAAAGAGTATTTTTATTCATGAATAGTATTTTGGTAAAATGTGGAAATTAATGAATATTTACATGTATTTATTAAGGGTTCTAAGATAAAATGCGACAGAAAAGTTAATGAATCATGGATTCATCAACCCCCTATACTTAAACTTTACTATTCCCTTAGCAAATACTTATTTGAAAAGTAAGTGAAAAGGAAAGAAAGTTAGAATGAATTTGTTTTCCTAAACCAATTCACGAGAATAGACAAAGGACAGAGCTCGATCGGGCCTGAAACAAGCATTTTGTCTGAGTCTTAACTTGGATTAGGATTTTATCCTCAACAACCCTCAAGTTCCACAAATCCTTATTTAAGATCACCTCATCCCCTAGTTCAGACTCACTTATTCATATCGCAAACTCTATCATCCTTGAAGTCAATTTGTACAATGTATGAATTGATTTAGCTCTTCCTGCTCAAAGAAGCAAAGAAATCGTCCATTCCGGCTATACACTTCCATTGATTCCTCATCCGGCTACTCTTTCCTCGGGGAGGGAGGTATTCCCTTCTGAGGTCAGTTCATGCCATGTCCACAATCGAATATAGATAGAAAGAAGAAGAATGAGAGAAGAAGTGGAGTGCGACTAGTTTAGACACATCTCCTTGTGAAGCTCAACCGGTGTATCTAAGTCTCCACGAAGATGTGCAGGCATTTTTGGTGGAAGCTTGGACCATTGTGGTCGTATTTGTATTTGGTGGCCTCTTATTTGATTTGGCTTTGTAATTTTCTTGCACTGCATTCATCTCTTTGTGCCTCGACGGATATAGCATCTTTTGTTCCGTCCCTTTTTTGAGGTCTAAGAAAAATTGTGTCAACAGATCATTCCCTCATCCGAAGCGACTATCGCAACCCCAATCTCTCCCATCTTTAGACGTCAATGCTGCAAAGACAAGGATAGAAATGTATTACCAAGATGTACTGCCCTTCACAACTCCACGCAAGTCGAGCTAAGTGTAGAGTGCATGTCCAAGATTGGTTCACTGGTGCAGAGTTGTAGGGATGACACCAAATGGTCTACTTAAGCACATATGAGTTGATTTCCCAAATATGGTCTTATGGAACCCAAAGATTTTAAGTCCAAAGACCTGAAGAGTCTAAATTCCAGATCCTAACTAGGCTCCTTACAACGAGAGTTAAAGGGCATGATCAAGCTCCATCCTTTAGACTAGACTCAATCCTTAGTTCCAGAAATCAAAATTATTCTGAAAAAAGCGAATGCAAATGCAACCATGTTTTTGTGAAGTGTTTTTTTCTGAATTTTACTCATTTTTTTGGATTTTAAGGCTTTTGTAAATTTTATAAATTTTAGGACTTTATATTTTTTATTGATTTTCTTATTTTTATTAACAAGTATTTATACAAGAATTTTATGAGATATATTTTATTTTAATTAAATATCTACTGAATTTTACAGATTTTATCTACATAGAATTTTACAAGGATTAAATGATTTTTACATATATTTTAATAAATAGGATTTTAAATAAGTATTATACATATTTTAAATACTTATTTTAAATACATCTATTAAGTATTTTAAATACATATTTTAAACGTATTTTACTTATTTACATGGATTTTATAAGTGTTGGATTTTAAATAAATAGATTTAAAATTAACCCTCACCCACTTTTTATGGATTTTATAGATATAGAAAATAATAAAAGTACGAGTTATGAACAAAAGCATATATACAATATATACGCACCCCCTATACTTAGCTTGTGTTATATCCTCATAGCGTCAAAAGAGAAAAAGGAGGACATAACTTGTGATAAGTAAAAGTGGGTGAAAATGGATAAGAGAATACAAGTCAGTCGACCCCCCTACACTTACGATCAGGTCATCATAAGTATAATGGAAGAGCAAAAACGAGGTGACTGATTGAAAAGAATATATAATGAAGGAACAAAAGAAATAAAGAACACGAGATCATCGAAAATACTTGGTCCCCCTGAAAGCTTAGGATAAGGCATCCTATGTATAGAAAAGAGTGTAGCCAAAAATTGGGGACCAGTGATTTGTTGAAAAATAAAGGATATACAAAAGAAAAGAACAAAATTAAAAATGCTAATCAATGAACAATCAATCCCTACTATACTTAGGATATACTATCCTAGGCATAGAAGACGAGCAAAAATGGGGACGATTGTGGTCTACGAAGAATATACAAGTGTTATGGATCTCCAAATCGAATGACTCAAAAGTATTTATACAGGATGAGATAAAGTGAGAGAATGATCATGAGTCCTGTACAAAATAGATCACTTCAACCAGGGTCATACTGAATCTTTTGCTTTTTATGTGCGTACCGATCCTTGGATGAACAAGTAGAGCCTTCTCTGTAAGTGAACTCTGTACATGGCATAGCTCTCTTATCTTATGTATGCATCTTTGGAGTCGGATTATAGGATGTGTCTATATGTGTAACCATCACTCCATCCGACTCTCTACGTTGAATAGACAGTATGATCTGTGAAATGTAATCAATTGACTTTCGTGCAGTAATATGTGTACTCTCAATCTGCGGCACTGAGATGTCTGCTGCAAGCAACTGCTCGTATGAATCTGATATGAAATATGTCTTTGTATGTGAACAATCATATGAAGAACTAGGTACCATGTGATCTACCCTATCCTCGTGTAGGATGTCGTGGGTATCAAAATAAACGCTCTCAAGATCAGGAAACTGTGTCTCATCTATGTGCTGGTTGTCGCCTGCAAGACTGGTGTCCTCTGAAGTAAATGACAATACTGATTTGGGATGATTACATCATCTCTCCATCTCAATATGTATCTATCCATTGTCTGTGTAGAATGATACTCTCCCAGCATCATAATCAAAGAGTGCTCTTGTTGTTTGCAAAAAGGGCCTCCGAGAATGATTAGAGCAAGGTGTAACTATGTAAGGCACGTCATGTCTAAGTAAGTAATGTCCATTGGAAACTGCAAGCCCTTAACAGTCACGATAATGTTCCTTAGCACACCTCTAGGTCTCTTCACAGATCGATCTGCAAAATTGAAGTATTGCTCATGATTTGTAGAGAGGACCTATCTTGAGCTTATCAAGCAAAGAGGATGGAAGTAAATTGATCGAGGAACCATTATCTAAGAGAGTACGATGGAATGTAATGTCTTCAATCTAACAAGTGACATAATGAGATCTAGAATCTTTATTCTTCTTGGGTACCTTGTTCCAAATAGCACACGAAGTTGCCTTTGTCAATATATGCTTCTCAACTCATGATCTCTTTTCCCTACGCGTGGTGCATCTATTCTTCAGTTTATTCTTGAGTGTAGGAAAATGATCCAAGGCATTGTGAAGTGGGCTCTTTAAAAACATGTGATCTTTTAATAGTCTTTCAGTCTCTGGAGTCACAACATTCTTTTTATTATTTTTCTTTCCTCTTCCAAACTAAGCATAAAGAAAAGGAACAATATCGGGAATGAGAAAACCAGACTTTTTATTGAATTCAGAATCAGCTTGTGCATCGAGAGTTTCAGAATTATGTACAAATCTCTCTAAAATAAGGGAAGAAACATTTTCTGTTGGGAGTATTTGCATGGTCTGGCGTGATATCATCGTCCGTTTCACCGGTATCCTTGTCAACTGTTTCGGCATCTCTCCCTTCTCTCTGATCTTCATGATGGTCCTTATCCTCGTGAAAGTTCTCCTCCTTAGTATCAGAATATGGCTGCTCATTGATTTGCTTCTGCTCCTCATCAAGTGCCCTCTCCTCTATTCCAGCAAGTGTTCGTGGTGATCTACCACTCCTGAGACGAATGAAGTTAGATAAATATTCAGGAAAAGAGATCGTACCTGTTGTGTTATCTACATGATCTGGATGCCTCCTCTTATTATTCGGATTCATTTGAGGCTGGGCTGGGAGAGTGGTCTTCAGCGCAGTTAACTCATCGAAACGACGGTTAACCTACTCCATCTCTATTTTGTGTGCAATTTGAAGCGTACTCAACATATCCATGATTTGATTTAAAGCTTGGGCATGTGAAGACAACTCAGGTTCGGTGTGGTGACCCTGGCTTTCTACTCTCTCCTGCCTTGGTGTGTATTGCTGCGAGGTGTAAGGCTGGGAAGATCTCTGCGGTGCAAAGGAAGATTGGTGCTGCTGATAATGATATGGCTGTGAATGGTTAGAAGGATACTGATATGATTGTGGTCTCTGATATGCATGCTGGAGAAACTGCTGCTACGTGAATTGTTGTCGGTGCTAGAAGTGTGGACGTCCATGCTGCGGTTGACTATACTGTTGTTGTAGATAATGATAGAGTACACTCGGTAGCTGAATCGAAGTATACCAATTCCCGTTGATCTCAAGAGTGGCTTGAGGATCAACATCCATATTCACAACCCTGGTGATCTGACCGAGATTGGCATGAGACTGATCCTCATGCCAATCCATCTGTGGAGTCTCGGGCTCGCTCTGAACAAAATGAATCTGTCAGATGGGTGGAGCGGGTAAAGTCATCCATGCATGTTTTGTAGTCGAAGAAGAATGGGCCTGCTGGTACTGAAGTTGAAGCTCTGAAACCTTCTTCTTGAGATCACTCAACTATTGAGATAGAGATGAGAGTTTCTCCAACTCTCGCAACAGTTGTAAGTCCCGAACTTGTTTCTGAATCACATCCACCAGCGCTGACTTCTCGTTAATGAAGACCATGTTGGTGTTGGATTCATACTCTGAAATATTAGCCACCTTATGATGCTCTTGGTGATGTTATGGATGAGGGGCTTTCTGGAATGCCCAAGTAGAGTCGACGACTCTCGAGTTCTCTGCCATCCCTTCGAAGATGGACCAGACTGTCTCAGCATCCTTATTCAAATAACTACCGCCACATACGGCACTCACCAGCCCCTGTATGTCAGGCTGGAGTCCTCCAAAATAGTTCTGTACAAGCACCTTCATCGGTATTTCATGATGCGGGCATATCTCCGTAAGATCTTTGAATCTATCTCATGTCTCATGTAAAAATTCATTCGGAAGCTGCGTGAAGTTGGAGATCTGACTCCTCATCATGTTCGTCCTCCCCAGAGGAAAATACTTACGCAAGAATGTGGACTTTAAATTGTCCCACGTAGAAACTTCCCTTCCTAGATGGCTCAACCAGTAAAGTGTCTTATCTACTAAGGCGAAGGGAAAGGCTTTGAGGGGAACTGCCTCCTGCATAACTCTTGGATAGCTAGCCGTACAACAGATCATCTCGAACTGCTACAGAAAGGTAAATGGCTCCTTTGTAGCATTCTCGTAGAACATGGGAAGCAATGAGATGAAGGTCGACCTTAGTTCGTATGGCCCTTGATTCGGCGGTAGCTGAATCCAATGATGTAGCATTCTCGCGCCCGGGTCATACTTATCTCGTAAAATGGCGGGAACAACTGAAGGCGGTAAAGGGTTCCCGGCTCCTGCTCTCAGCGCGGCTATCTCAGCCTGCAACTCATTCTGAGTTCTAAATTATTCTCGAATATGCAAGTTCATCTGTAGTAACATATCGAGAATTCTTGTCGTTATATCTGCGGGTGGATCTGATCTTCCTTCGATGTGGTGATCCTTAGCTGGCCTCTCCTCTGATGGTCCTTTGCCAAGAGCCATGTGTTTCATATCTGTTGTGAAATAAAATTTCTCGTAAGAACTCAGCGAAAAATCAGCTAGAGATATTGATGATGTATTGAGGCAAGTGTCTGCCTCAATAGTCTGGACGGGAGGCAAGGGAGTCTGGGTCTGACTCTCCTCGAGATCAGATGGGACCAACTCGGGAAGAGGGTCATCATGAGCTTGTGAAAATGTACGACGGACGGTGGACGGTCGAGGGCTCACAGAGTCTGAGCAGAAAAGCCGTCGAGTCGTCATCTTCGATGTCAAGAGATTGATCGGGAGAGCACGATTTACGATTAAAGAAAGATGGGAAAATACGTAAAAGCAACAGTAACTCACGCCCCGTAAGGAAACACAAAGCAAACCTTGTTTTCACCAACATAACCTGATGATGATCGTAAAAGTTCGATCTTTTACCTTGTCGGTTTTAGGGTTGTATTAACAAATAAGTATAATCTCAGTTAACGCGAGCTGATAGGTGCCCGATGTTTCCTTGAAATACTGTCCTGAGTCTTTACAAAGAACCACTTGCTCTCAGCCAGTATGGGGGTAAGTAGGGACCGTTTCTGGCTACCCGAGCGTACCCATTGAAATGTGGTGATTAGGTGTATAGACTAAGTAGTATCTCAAAAGAAATACTGGTTTTGGATTCTATCGTTACAGGTCGTCTCTCACTCGCGCACTCTGATAAGAACTTGTGCGGGGATTACTCTCCCAAATCAATTGAATCTTACATTTGTTTTAAGATCAGATACTTTCGCAGTCCCGATTTTATTTTTGGGGTTTTATATTTTTTTGAGTTTTTTCAAACAAACATCTACTGAGTGTCTTTATTTTTTATAGTTCCTATAATCATACACCTAGGTTGAGAGTCCTAGGACTAACTATGAAAGTGCAATCAAATAGGAAAAAAAACTCCTAAACAAGCACCTAGCCTCGTAAAATGTTGCGGAAAACTGACGATGCGAGTGCAGAATCAAACCCCGAAAAAGAAAATGGGAGAGGAGGTGCAAGTCGGCATACCTTAAGGGGCCCCATTCTAAAAAAACAAAAACAAGGGCACGTGCCCTTCTCTTTTTTTTGCAAGAATAAAAGAAAAAAATACAACTAGAGTCCTAACTATTCCTACCCTCATCAATCGAGAACCTCGATCTCTGCACTTTCAACTGTTTTGCGGCTTTCGAGAAAGCCGGCTGAACCTACAGGCCCTGCAAGAACTAGTTAAGAAATAAAAACACAAAAAAATCGTAAATAAAACTTTTAAAAGAAACACGAAAAACTGTAAAACAGAAAAAACATCCGTAAATTGAAAACCAAAAGAAAATTTGTAATATCAAGAATAATAGAGAAAATCGGTTCAAAAACTGCTGTAAAAACAACGCTTCCCCGACAACAGTGCCATTTTGATAAGAACGTAGTCCCGACTCCTGCGGTTGTGTTGGTTATAGAGAGAGAGAGGGAACCATATTTTTAATCAAACAAAAATCATGGTAGAAACAGAAGATAAAATCTGATTCTGCCGTTCACTACTAATTTTAACCAAGTGAGTGTGCCTGGGTCGAACTCAAGGAAGCAGAATGTTTAAACACAGTTTTCAAGATAAGGAATAAATTCCAACAAAATTCTCTTTTATTCTTGATTTTATAAGGAAGGAAATTGAAAACCAATTCGGCTCGAAACAAACTCAAGATGACAAAACCACAACATAAAGCGACGAAAAATTTGGGAAAAATACTCGAAAAATCCCATGGGTGGTTATCAAGCTACCCTAGAAAATTCGCGGGAAAATGAGAAAAAGTTGAGGTTCAAATGACCCCTACAAGCCAGAGGCCTATCTACAAGAAAAATGTTGATTTTAGTACAGAATAGTCCCTGGAGGGACTAAAATGCGAAAGAAATATGTTTTATTACAATTAGGTCCCCGCCTAGGGACCTAATTGTAATTTTGGAAACTCCTGGAGGCGGGCTTTAATTCCTGGAACTTGGTGGGCTTATGATGCAAATATTCTACGCCTTCGCATCCAACGGCTGAGATTAGAATCTACCGTGTGATATGGTCCGTCCGCTTCTGCCACGTGTCACAAGCCTGTTCATCGGGCGTTTTTGAATGTTCTTCAGGCGGTTAGTGCTTCTGATGAAGAGGTCCTCTTCTCCGAATTTTTGCCGGCGACTGACGAGGTTCTTGGGCCTCCGACAGGGCCAGAGGGGTGGCTCCTCCACCCCTCGAGCTTGCCCGTGGGTGAACTCAATCGGAGATGGTCGCGATCAGCGGAAGAAAGCTGATGAAGATGGTCATTTACTCTGATCCTGGAGCTACTGCATGAGGTTGCACCATATTTGATCGAGTGATTTCTTGTGTTTGGAAGCTCCACTTGCTCTGATTTCGCTCTAGATTGAAGATAGATCTGCAAATTACAAGCGTATATGCTCGATTTGTGAAGAAATCGACTAAATGATTACGATTTTGCAAGATCAAAAAGTGTTTCCATACTTAACATACAACGGCGTGTGAATGGCAATGAAGAAGATGATCTTTTGGGGTTGTTTTGATTGGAATTGAAGTTCAAAATTCGATATAGTGTCTAAGATGGATGATCAAACTTGCTATTGACGCACTTAATTCAACTAATCAAGGCACAAGGATCGAGAAATATCGGATAAGAAATGGATGAATTACCTTTGATCACAGGGTGTAGAACCGCTGCTGGTGATTGCTCGACGGGCGGCTTCTCGGAGTAGGATGCTATTCGAAGCGTCGATGCAAGGCGGCGATGAGCTCCTTGGAACCTCCTCTGATCTCCCTTCGTCCATGCGGGCCGAGGATGAGGAGCTGTCACCTCCTTGGTTGGCCAGTGTCGTAGGGAGAAGTTGGGTAGTCGGACAATTAGTTCTAGAGAAGAATTGCTTCGGTGAGAGTTAGTTGGATCTCACCAACTTCGTGGCCTTTTATAGACGAAATGGAGAAGCTCTGAAGAGGATACAATGGAGGGCGTGTAGGAGGTTAGTTAGGAGGAAGATGTGGAGGATTCAGATCGATTGAAATAGTTGTGGAGTGCGTGGGAAAAAGTGGTGAAAACGACCGGACAAACCAGACTCGCCACTGGCTTCTTGAGGAAGAAGAACCAGGTGTTGACACGTGTCATCACCTGGTTGGCCAGAGTGTTAAATAGAGTATAAATTGAATAATAAATAGTATATAACATTATTTAAAATAGGTATAAAAATAGAAATCGTAAATAATTAAATTATCTAAATTATGGTATAATTAATTTTCATAAATAATAACTTTATTCAAAAAAATATTATATTACTTAATAAGTATAAATAATACTTAATAAATAGGTAATGAATTTTTAGTTCAATAAATAATTAATTAAATACAGAATTTATATTTTCTTAATTATTAAGATAATATATAAAGTCTTTTGTGAATTTTTATGGATTTTAAAAAATTAATTTAGATATATTAATAAATACAGGTATATATTAGATAGTTCAATTTCATCTATAAATTAGGGTTTTGTATATTATTAAAATAATAAATAAGTTTTAAAAATTCTGAAATAAATCATGATGGATATACCATACCATAAAAATAATTTGAAATTATAAATTAATAAAACTATAAATAATGGGTTCTAAATTCATACTGTCTTGGTCTCGAGGGTTAGGTTATATAAATATATCTTTCAGCTATATTTACATTAACTGAGTCATATTGTACATATATACATATCTATAATCTACCTTCTTTTCTTTTCTTTATTTTTTATTCTTTATTTATTTACATGTTTGTGATGCATAAAAGTGCAAATTATTCATGAATAATTTTTTGATAAAATGTGAAAATCAATGAATATTTACATGTATTTATTAAGGGTTTTAAGACAATGCGAAAAAAAAGTTAATGAATCATGAATTCATCAATGGACTCAATGGCTTGACTTGCATTGCTATACTTAGGGCGGAATAGCCCAAAGTATAGAATATCAATAAGTTGGGGGACAATCGAGAGAACAGAAGGAAAACGAAAGAGACGATATGAACAACACAAATCATTCACCCCCTATACTTAGGATAAAGTACATCCTAAGTATAGCACATAAATACAGACAAGAGGTGAATGATAAACGGAAGAAGGAAGGAGCAAATCAAGACGAAAAACATATATACAAGGTAGACATTTTTGAGGTACCTCTCAACAAGCGCTAGAGTTTACACCGCTTGTTGGGCGCAAAGGCTAGGACAATAAGGTATCGAGGTTCAGGACGACATCTGTAATGCAAATATTGTACAGTCGTTTTTGTCTCGGTGTGAGAACAACAACGTGGTCAACAATGTGAATGAGGACACCCAGATAGGCAATCAGGCAGGTGTCTGTTACCGGATAAATAGTTGTGTATATAAAATCAGGCATCAGTAGCACAAAAGAAATCTTCAGCTCACGGTCAGAATAGAGTGAATGTGTGGAGCCGAAAAAATGGAAAGTGGAGAAAGAAGGAGAAACAAGGATCAGTCAAGGAATCCTCCACGTCAATCATCGTCTCAAAAATCTATAGAAGATCAAGATCTGGAGACTTAATAAGACAGCAGATATTCGATGAATGTAATGAAGAGAGTTCAGGTAAATCATCGAATAACTCAAGGTTCAACTCATCCTTGTGAGGGTAGTCAAGGAGAGAAGAAAGATCAAGCACAGAAAGATCAGAAAGATCAGAAGAATCAGAATACTCAGAAGACTCAATCTCATGATCCGACAGATCGGATGCACAACTAGGGATTAAAATCGAATACAGAGTACACACCGCCCACACATAACCCTCGGGGAGATGTGAGAAATTAGGATAATTCAAGGGAGAGAATGAATGATTATATTCAAATAACTGGTTCTCTCTCGATGTAAAAGAAAAATTGTCCAATGGATCAGGAATATCAGGCTTAAAGAAATCTTGGTCAAGATCAAAGAGATCATTGACCTGCTAGTGTGAAGGTATCTGATCTTGGGAAATATTGGACAGCATCTGACCCTCGGAGTGAAGGGTGGGTGGGTAGAAAACATGAGTGATGATGATTTTTTTATTTTTGATTTTTTATTCATTGCTAATGATCTTGAGAAAATGATTGTAACCAACTCAACACCATGGACATACAAACACAATGCAAACCCCCGATTCAACTACTCAATGCATTGCGAAGACCGTAAAGGTTCGGTCCATTATCTTGTCAATTTCAGAGTTAGGTGATCAAACACAAAGTTGTACAAACATTTAGGTTGGCTTATGGGATTTGGGCACTAACCTTAGTGTGTACACGAGCAATTTAAAATAAATACAATGAGGGGGTTGCTCTCCCAAAACAATGATGTGAATCAATTATGTCTAATTTTAATAGTCCAAGTGATATTAGCAGTCTCAATTTTTAATTTTTCAACTTTCACTTTTTTTATATTTTTTAACAAACACGTCTAATGAATTTTTCGATTTCCTTTATTCATATATTCACAACGCAGAGGGGGGGGGACGAAAAAGCCAATGCATGATTAAATTCAATGATGCATGCAAGGGTTAGAGATGAGTACCTTGTCGCCAACACCCTACATGTAAAATGATCCACGCATAAAAATAGAACTAAACTATATGCAAATGCAAGCGAGAACGATCCTAAGCAGTAACATCTATTCGATAAGAACCAAGTTATTACTTGTCTAAGTCCAAGCGATCTATAAGAACATATATTCTTTTAGGACTTTGTACCTAATAACTACCTGGAACAACCAAATAAAACATAGGGCTTGGGGCTTCACTCACAAAAAACAAAATAAAACAAAGTCATAAAACACAAATACACGAAAAACAAATAAAACAATGATAAAACCAACGAGAAAACAACGGTGAGGTCCCCCAAGTGCTCCGACACTTGGCGAAACAGACCCTAAATAAGGTATATAATCTCTTTTACAAAAGTTTGAATGAATAAATGCTAAAATAAAAAAACTACATATGCTCCAAATGATGGTCTCTCGTAATATCTTCTTTTCCTCTTCTTTGCTCTCATGCGGCTCGGTGAAGAATTAAGACGCCTCCGCTTCGATTGGGTGCTTCAGCTCTCCTAGGATCGCCTCCTTTGCTCTGTGGGCCCTCGCAAGAAAAAAGAAAGAGAGAACATGTAAGAAACATAATTATAAATATATGAGAAAGAAAATGAAATAAATACAGTGAATTTGAACAATGGAGTAAATGTAGAAAAATATGAACAAATATGTACAACCAAGAATAGCAGGTCAAAAAGAGAAACCTAACTACCCTCGTCGTGCCTCCCTGGTAACAATGCCATTTTGTTGAGGGAGATCTCCGAGGAGTAATTTTTAATGATATAATGAAAAACAACCCGATCAGCTTCTTTATTCCTGCAAAGGATAAAGAAATTCGATTTCGCGGTCGTTGTATCGACAAGGTGAGTTTTACTAGAAAAGATAAATTTTTAGTTAATATTTTTTTATTTTATTTTTACTCCTAAACTTAAGTGTATAGTGGTTAAGCATGGGGGTGTCAAACTCAGGGAGGTAAACTGTTGTAAAATTGGGGCTAAACTATAGAATACCTAAGGTATACGGTTTCCTAATTTTTTTTATTTTTAAGGATTTTTCCATATTTTTATTTGATTTTTAATGAATTTGATATTGTTTTTGTGATTTTTTAGGTACTTCATGTTTTTCTATTATTTTAGAAAATGTTTTGTAATTTTTCACTGATTTTTATTTTACTATTTTTTATGTTTTAGTATTTTTATTTTCAGTTTTTATGGATTTTTTAGAGGTTTTTAGGTTTTTATGGCTTTTATTGTATTTATAAGGGTTAAAATTTTAAGTGTATATTGAAAATTGTGATGTATTTTCAATTTTCAAGGTTGAAAACAGAAAAGAAATATTTTTATTTTATTTTTAATCAAATTAAGTGAAACTGTCTTCAAAACGATATATTATGTGTTTTTAGGTGATTTTTCTTTATTTAGTTATGAATTGTTGAAGTTTTATATATTTTGCACTTTTTTATTGATTTTAAAATTTGATTTTTATTTTGTGTTATTTGGTTTATTGTGTTAAATATAGTAAAAGAAACAATAGGAAATTTATGTTTGTTTTTGAAATGTGTTTATATATTTTTATGATTTTTGAAGTTTATTATGTTATTATGGTTTTTTAAAGGATTTATTTGTACTAAAAAGTATTATATTTTTTATTTTAAAAATTTATTTAATACTATATATAGTACAAAATGCAGGTATTTATATGTATTTTTATTATTTATTAATTTTTTTGCTTTATTTATTATGTATAAGGTATGTATATGATTTATATAGAGTTAGAAGGGTATATATGTGATATGTTGATAATTGGGGTGCATGTGCAAAATACCCAGGTGACGCATGACCGCGTACGTGTAGCTACTCAGCTAGAGGACCTGTTCAATATTACAAAAAGTGTGGGGGAAACTTCTGCAAAATACCCCAAAAATCTTCTCTTGAAACACATGTGCTTATCGCGTTAACTTCTTTAGCGGTGGTCTTCATTTACGAGTGCTTCTCAAATCAAATAGTTTGGTGATGGAAGTATGATGGCGATGCTCCAGCATGCTGCTCGAGGTGACGGTGTATCTCGTGTCCTTCGATCGTGCTTCACAGTTGAAGGCGACGGATCTTCGAGGTGGCGATACTTTTTCAATATGATTCTTCGATTGCGACAGATCGTTCAGTGCTTCTAGATGAAGCTTCATGGAAAAGATCCGATGAATTTATAAAGATCAATGTCTTTGATCTCTAGGTTCGAAGATGCTCGATGGAGATATTCATGCTGCTCAATTCGATCTTGTGTCTCAAGGTTTACATCATTTGGGTGGATTTCGTTTTGGCTACATGTGAAGGTTCGATTTTGCAATTGGGTTCAAATCTCGCTCTAAATACGAGTGGCGATTGGATCTGAAGATTCATGTGGTTCAAATTGGAGTAATGAAGCTCTCGAGCAATGGAGGTTCTCGGGGAAGAGGCGATTATGGCTGCTCGATTCAAGAGATGCACCTGCAAATGTCAGCAACTCTAGGACGAAGCCTCGGTCCAAACTAAACAGAAAAAGGGATGAACATGGAGGATTCATGCTGGATGGTTGAGTTCAATCGGTGGAGGTTTTGATCGATTCTCAGATGAATCGATTCGCAGCCAATGTGTGTCGATGATGGAGGTTGTTTGCGGGTACGATGCTCGAGAGAGGTGGAGCTCAGTGGAAGAAATTGGAAGATAACAGGAAGGGAGTTAGAGGACGAGATCGTAAAGATACAATAGAAAGAAGATAAGAGGAGAAACAGATGAAATTGAGAAGAGAAAGGAGTAGCGAATGAATGGGATTAAGGAGGAAGAAACTCTAACCATTTAATCTGGAAGCAGAAGATGATGCCTATGGGCGGAGCTCCAATGCAAGGCTCTTGATTGCAGCCTCGACGTGCCACAGACATGGAGTCTAGGCACGGTAGAGAAGATCTCGACACTGGCATGGGATCTCGCCGGACTCCCTCAACTCTCTCGCTTGGCGGATGCGGAGCCCTGTCACCGCTCTCTCTCTCCGGATCTCTTTAATTGAGGAGGTGAAACGGAGGATTATTTTTCTAATATTTTTATAAAATAATATATATTTTTGTGAACAATTTTTATAAAAGAAGTATTTTGAATTGGGATGATATAAGTGATGAATAAAATAGATGAAATATTTACAATGAGGAAAATGGATAAATTTTGCTTTTTGGTCTTTGTTTTCTTGATATTTTTCTAGGTTTAGATCCTTATCTCCCCATACTTATTTATTTTGTCGACCAAATCAATATTGACCTGGTCTCGGGGTTAGGATTAGTCTGTTTATATTTCATATCTACAACCTTCTTTTCTTTTATTTTTCTTTTTCTTTTTATTCTTTTATTTTGGTAAATATGTGTTAAATATACAATATTAACCATTTGTGGTTAAAATGATAATTAGTTGGAATTAATGGATATTTATATGTATTTTACCAAGGATTTTAGAGAAAATGAAAGAATAAAGGTGATGAATCACGGATTCATCATTCCCTTGTACTTTTCCTTTGCTAGTCCCTTAGCAAAAACTTATTCTATAAATAGTGTAAGCAAAAAGAAAAATAAAAAAATAAAAGAACTTAGAACATGCTTGTTTCTTTAAATCAAATCTAACTTCACAAAAAATCTGGAGCTTGGATTCAAACCTTTGGATTAATAGTGTGTCCGGAATCTATTGGAATTAGGATTTAAGCCTCGACAACCCTCAAGTTCCAAAAATCCTTATTCAGGTTCATCTTAACAGTCAGCTCAAATCCACCTATTCATCACACAGACCTTTAAGTTTTGAAAGTAATTTGTACTTTGTGTGAAAAGGTTTTAGCTCTTCTTGCTCTAGAGAAGCGATGAAACCACCCATCCAGTTATACATTCCCACTGGGTCCTCATCCAACAGCTCAATCCTCAAGGAGGGAGGTATTTCCTTCTAAGGTCAGGTCGTGTTGTGTTCATAATCGAGTAACTGAGAAGATAGATGAAGGGGAAGAGAATTGGGGTGTGATCAGTGTAATCACATCTCCTTTGAAGTCTGGCCAGTTTAGCCAAGTCTCTTCTAAGACTTGCAGGCTTTTATGAAGCTAAGCCCATTGTAGTCATTTGGTATTCAATGTATTCGGCTTCTTTTTAAATAGAGATGATTGTTGCACTGCATAGGTCTTTTGTGCTCCGACGGATATAATATCTTTTCATTCCGTCCATTTTTTGGGGTCTTAGAAAAATTGTGCCAGCAGATCCTTCCCTCATCCAAAGCTTTATTTCAACCCCAATCTCTCCTGTCTAAATACATCATCATCGCCAGACAAGGATGGGAATGCACCACCGAAATGGATTGCCCTCCGCCCCCCATGCAAGTCGAGCTAAGTGCAAGGTGCATGAGTTCAAAATTGATTCAAATGGAGACGAGTTAAATGTGTCCTACTTAAGCACTTTCAAGTTTAATTTCGAACACAGTCTCACGGAACCCAAAAAATTAAGTATAAAAGACCTGAAGAGTCTCAATTCTAGTTCCTAATAAAGTCCATTCAAAATTAAGTGGATTAAGGCCTAAACCAAGCTTTATCTTTCGGACTTAGATCCATTCGGTTCAAGAATCAGACTTGTTATGAAAAATGCTATTGAATGCAATAATTTTTTAATGAGGAGAATTTTTTGTATGATGTGTTTTAAGTGAATTTAAAAGATTTTTGCAAATTTTTATTCTATTTTAAAACTTTTCAACTTTTAGGATCTTTTTGAAATAGTTAGTGGATTAATTCCATATACACAAGTTTTACACGGATTTT
The DNA here is from genome assembly GCA_037367405.1 of Ottelia alismoides. NCBI lineage: Eukaryota > Viridiplantae > Streptophyta > Magnoliopsida > Alismatales > Hydrocharitaceae > Ottelia > Ottelia alismoides. The sequence goes on from JAZKJV010008940.1 coordinate 68,124, forward strand.
GTATATTTTACAAAGTATTTTATACACATTTTATATATAAGATTATACGGTTTATATATATATATATTATAAGGATTTTATTTACAAGTTTTTAAGGATTTTATCAAAGAATTTTACAATATTTTTTATATGCAATTTTTAAGCCATTTTTAATAAGTCATATTTATGGTTTTCTTGCGGCTTTTTGAAACCCAAAATATACACCCATACTCTTAGAGAGCCATATTATTAAAAATACAATAAAGTACAAGTTATGCCTTCTAAAGTATATATAACATATATATACGACACCCTCTATACTTAGCATGAACTATGCCCTCGTAGTGACCAAAGAAGCGGTAAAGGAAGACATATCTCGGGCTAAGTAAAGATCGGTGAAAAGAATCTTATACTACAATGACTCAAAGAATAACAAGGAAAAAAATAGAACTCAATCGTCTCCTCCATACTTAGGATCAAGTAATCCTAGGGATATCAGACTCAAAACCGAAGATGATCGAGGTCAAGAGAATGTACATACTCGACGGCTCATCTTGTCCCCCATATACTTAGGGTAAAATATCCCTAAGTATAGAGATGAAGATCAAAAGGTTAGGGACAAGTGAGGGAGTAGATGATATAAAAACGGTGACAATCAAAAGAGGAAATGAGTGATATTACCCCTTGTATACTTAGGGTAAAGCACACCTTAAGTATAAGCAACCACAAAGGTAATAGAATAGAACGAGATGAGCAACACAGTATCTACACACCCTATACTTAGGATAAAGCACATCCAAAGTATAGCAAAATTCTAGATCAACCTAAGGGTGTGAGACAAATAGAAGTAGGAAAGAATAAAAACAAAAGCATGTGTATACAAGTGATTTTGGAAAATCAGGTATAAGATGCATAGTGTAAGAGTGGCGAGATCATTTCATACAAAATAGTTGGGGGCAACTTCATCGGTCGGTGGTTCATGATCTAGAAATGGTTTCAATCACGGACCGTTGACCTGAAAGGTGGAATCAGACAACTCTGATATATCAATGTTACTGTTGTCATACACATTTCGCACCAGATATGGGCCTTTCCACTTGCTATGGAGTTTCCCTGGAAACAACTTTAATCTCGCATTGAATAGACATACTTTCTTATTTGGCTCAAATTGCTTGGGGTTGATGTAGGAATCATGTCATTCTTTCATCCACTCTTTATAATGAAGGCTACTCGTGAAGGATTCATCACGTAATTCTTCCAGGGTTGCCGCTTCAGTCTGCCTCTGATCTGCCAAATCATCCAAGCCAAAGATCACTTCTTTCGCTGCACACAAGGATTTGTGCTTGATCTCGACATGTAAGTGGCATGGCTTGCCATGAACGAGCCGAAAGAGAGATGTACCCAATGGAGTTTTGAAGGATGTTCTATAGGCCCAAAGAATCTAGTCCGACCAATCCTTTCGATCTGGGAGAATAACCTTCTGCAAGATCATCATGATCTCCCGATTCGAGACCTCAGCTAAACCATTTGTATGAGGATGATACGGAGTAGCAACCGATGATCTTTGTCGAACACATTAGCAAGATCCCTTACCTTATCGTAGATGAAGTGGCTACCCCCGTCTGATATCAGAACACGAGGGACCCCGCACCGTGTAATGATATGCTTTCTCAAGAACTTGCGAACCGTGTTAGTATCAGCAGCTCGAGCAGGAATAGACTCTACCCAACGAATCGCATAATACACAGTTAGAAGGATATACTCGAATCGCTGACTTTTAGGAAATGGGGCCATATAGTCGATACCCCATGCATCAAACACTTCAAAGAAGTGAATCGGTTGCATCGGCATCACATCTCTATGTCCACAACTGCCAATTTTGTGATAATCAGTACATCTCTTTATGAATGCATGGGCATCTACAACGAGAGTAGGCCACAAAAGGCCGGATTGAAGCACCTTCAGTGTTGTCCTCTTCCCTGAAAGGTGTCCTCCAGCTTCTAATCTATGGCAATACATGAGGAAACTCTGGTATTCTTCCTGAGGAATACACCGATACCAGACGGAATCCTCTCCTTCATGATAAAGGATCGGATCCTCCCAATGGTAAGACTTAACTTTCGCAAGGAATGTCTCAAGTCTCTGTGTGGACCAATCTTGTGGGACTTTCTTAGCAACAAGAAAGTTCACAATGTTGGCATACCATGGCAGCGAGGTGACAGCAATAATCGGCTCGTCAGGTAATGTCTCGATGATTGGTGGATCGAACTCAGAAGTCTCGGGGAGTTCTAGTCGGGAGAGGTGATCCTCCACCACATTCTTGACTACAGGCTTATCCTTTATAAAAATATCGAACTCCTGGAGAAGATAGATCCATCTGGTTAGACACGGCTTCGAATCCTTCTTGTCTGTTAGATATCGGATGGCAGTCTGATCAGTGAAAATAGTGACTTTCGATCCTAAGATGTGCGATCTAAATTTATCTAAGTCAAAGATTACAGCTAGCATTTCTTTCTCTGTAACAGTGTAATTCTGTTGTGTGGAATCGAGATTCTCGTTAGCGTAGTGCATTGCTTATGGAAGGCCATCCCACCTCTGTCCCAACACAGCCCCAACGGGAAAATCGGAGGCATCCATCATGATCTTGAATGGGAGAGACCAATCGGGTGGCTGAAGGACAGGAGCCTCTACAAGCATGTTTTTGAATTTTTAAATGCTGAAAGACACCTATCATCTACGATAAACTCGGTGTCTTTCACGAGAAGATCAGATAATAGTCGGGCAATTTTACTGAAGTCTCGTATAAAACATTGATAGAAACAGGCATGCTTGAGAAAAGACCGTAACTGCTTTAGATTGGATAGTGGATTGATTTTCTTAATGATATCAACCTTGGTTGGGTCCACCTCCATGCCCCTGTTGGAGATGATAGGACCAAGGACCGTCCCCAGAGTCATCATAAAATGACTCTTCTCCTAAGAAAGTACGAGGTTAACCTTCGTGCACCTCTGAAGCAAGCGGTGTAGGCTAGAAAGGCAGTAATCAAATTCATCGCCATAAACAAAGAAATCGTCCATGAATACCTCTAAGATATCTCCCACCATGTCCGTGAATAGCGAAAGCATGCACCTCTAAAATATAGCCAAAGCATTACATAGTCCAAATGGCATCCGTTAGAAAGCATACGTTTCGAATGGACAAGTGAATGTTGTCTTTTCTTGGTCTTCAGGAGCAATGGCCTCTTGATTATATCCCAAATACCCATCGAGAAAGAAATAATGGCTCTTCCTGGCTAACCTTCGATAATCTGATTAATGAAAGGTAGCGGGAAGTGATCCTTCTTGGTTGCCTGATTCAAACACATGTAGTCCACACAGACGTGCTATGAAGTCGGTACTCGGGTAGCGATCTCCTCTCCATCCTCATTGATCACTGTAGTTATAGCTGTCTTCTTGGGTACCACATGCAAAGGACTAACCCATTTTGAGTCGGAGATGGGATAGATAAAATCGGCGCTCCACCACTTGGATATTTCCTTCATAACCACCTCTCAAAGATTCGGGTTCATCCTGCGATGAATCTCACGAGATGGCTTGGTGTCATCCTTGAGAAAGATGTGGTGGGAGCGTAGATCCGTAATAATCCCATCGAGATCAGCTACTGACCACCCGATCGCCTTGCGGTTCTTCTCAAGAACACCATCAGTATAGATTCTTGATCTTCAGTCAGATTGGAAGAGATGATGACTGAAAACATTTTATATTCACCTGCAAGGAATCAATATTTCATGCTCTGAGGCAACAATTTAAGCTTAGGGGGAGAAGGAACAGGGAGAGAGGGCTTGATTAGGGCCTGGGTATAGGCTGCTAGATTGATATGCATAAGCTCGGCCAACTCTGACTCAGAAAGGTCTGGCGACCGTTGGATATTATGTTCTGGTTCGGTCTCCAGACTAGTTGTAGGCTCTGTTGATGGAGTCTGAAGTGATATAAATTCCACAAAGCAGTGCTAATTAGCATCTTCGAAATCTCAATGATCTGTGGGTGACTGACAGATTTGATAATTCACTTCTGACTCAGAGGGATATATATTTTTTGAATGATCTGAAAAAATCTCTGATTCGACTCCATCAAGATTCTCGCTACTCGGCTCCAGGGTTGTGTTCTCCAACCTCCCATCATCAGATATTTGAATCTCAACTTTAACTGATGGAGTGATAAAAGATTGGGTGTTAGTTACAGCCCAGACGGCCTCATCATCTGTCTATACAAAATCACAATCATGATGATTGTCGAGTTCGTCATTAGATGATCTCTCTGATTTAGCTGATCTAAATTGCAGGTCTTGGATTGTCTCTATATGTATTCTTTTGCCCTGGACGTGAAAGTAAACCTTCCCGACTTGATATCGGAAATGGCCTTTGTTGTTGCCAGAAAAGGTTGTCCTAGTATGATCGGGGTATCGATCACGCATTCAAGGACCACCATGTCTAATAGGACGAAGTCCACGGGGAATTGTAAACCTTGAATGGTGACGATAATGTCTTCGATTAACCCCTTAAGCCTCTTGACCGATTTATCAGCAAACTACAAGACCGTTCGTCCTGGTCGAAGAGGTCCAAACACGAGCTTGTCGATTAAGGAAGAAGGAAGGAGATTAATCGAAGATCCACTGTCTAATAGAGTCCAATCATAAGTCTGATCGAGGATCTCGAATCTGACATACGACGCTCTTGAATCTGATCTCTTGGATGGGAGAAGGTTCTGAATAGCATGACAGGTTTCCTTGGTCAGCACATTGATTTCAGAAAAATGGTTGCACTGCCTCTTCTTCCTGTGGATTGTGGTTCATTCTTTTAGGCCTTTCTACAAAAGAGGGATGTGTGCCAAGGCTTCCGAAAGAGTGAGTTGGATTGTAAACTTGTCGATCATCTCTTTAATTAGATCATTCATTTGGATCTTTTTTGAGTTTTCTTTTTTATCGCCTTTTCCTAAGCAGAGTGCTTTGGGAAAAGGAATATATAAATCCTCCTGGTTAGTCTGTACAATCAGAGGATCAGAAGAAGTAGAAGGAAATTTTTTTGTAAAACGGGGACTTTCTTTCTTCGAATTATGAGATTGAGAGGGATATTGATCAACTGTTTTTTATTTCTTTTTCAAATTCTTCTCTTTTATACATTTTTTGTGATTTTCTCTCATCATCACTATATACAAAGAAAGGTAAAGCAGATATGTAGGAATTTGGCTCTGGCTTCTCTTCAGACTTGGTGGCTTCAGCACCACCATCTTCATTGTCAAAGGGTACGGCTTCAGTACCACCATCAATTTCTTTTACAGGCTTGCTTGTGTTAACCAGAGTGTCTTCTTCGAGCCTAGCAGAGTCTCCACCTACTGGCATCCTACCGCTCCTATGAGAAATGAATTCAATGTCATCACAGTAAAGATAGTCATCAAATACCTGTGATTGGAGGGTGGGCTCGATCAAATCTACCTGCTCTGACTTTCTTTTCAGGTTATTCGGATTTTTCTCTATCTATGCAGGCAAGGTAGACTTCCCTTTGACCATCAGTGATACGAGTTTTGAAGTCATTCATTTCTCACCTAAAAGATGCATGATGGTTAGTGATTTGGTTGGCGAGGTATTCAAATGCTGGGTTATCATGGAAAGGCCCATGAGACCTGGATGTGTCGCCTCGATGATACTTAGGTTGCGGTCGAGCTGGCTGCTGCTGTGGAGGATAATGCTGCTTATACTGAGTCTAATAAATGCTATGTCTCCACTGAGGTTGTTGATACTGACGAGGATTGGAATGCTTCTGCTGCTCTCTGTTCTACCTCGTTGGTGCCTGCGGTTGCTGCTGGGAAGAGGCACCTCCTGTAGACCAACGAAAATCAAGATGATCGTGATGGATCCCTTGTTGTTGCGGCTGGTTGTACAAAATAACATTGACCTCAAGCAGTGCCTCATGCATCTCAAAATACGGTGGGGGCATTGATGCCAAGGGCTGATCGCTCTGATACACCACCATCTGAGTGTCAGATGACAGCGTTTGTTGGATTTGTGGGTACGCCGAGGATTGATGTGTCGGCTCAGAATGCACATGGTAAATGTGTTGTACTGGAGGCATCGAAAGTATGCCTCGTCCTCAGCTTCCTAAATCATCATGTGATGTGGAAGACATGTTGGAGTCTGCTTGTTTCTCTTGAAGGCACATAATCTATCTTTAGATCACTCAGGCATCTTTCAAGCTCGTCGATCTTATTGAGCTTGCCTAAATTTCGACACTTCTTCTCGATTATTTCCATATGATCAAGCTTTTGACAAATGATCCCCATGTCGGCTGATGAGGATTCGATCGGTACCGAAACAACAAAAGTTGGATTCCCATCAATGTGTGACACTCGGAAGCGTTAATGATAAGTAGGTGTCTTTGTTTTATAGAAAACCTGAGTCTGGGACATTGTGATGTAATTCTATGCCATTTTCTCATAAATGGCCCAGACCTGATCCTCATGCATTGAAAAATAAGATCTACCACAGGAAGTATTCACCAGTCCTTGTAACTCTGGTGTCAGCCCGCTAAAGAAACTATGTACAAGAGTTGGCTTGGAAAGTTCATGATAGGGACACCGATCAATGAGCTCTCTAAAATGGTCCCATGCCTCACGGAACTGCTTGTTCCCGATCATGGTGAAATTACTGATCATGGCTCTAGCAGCATTCATTCGACCGAGGGGGTAATACTTATTCAGATATGTGGTGCCTTGCTCCTCCTACAACGAAACATATCTTCCTAAGTGATTCAGCCAGTAGGCTGCTCGATCAACGAGGGAGAAAGGAAAGTGATCAATTTGATCGTATCCTCTTTCACATGCTCATCATGTACTGTACTACAAATAAGCTCGAGCTCTTGAAGGTGCAGACGCGACTCCTCAGTAGAAAGCCCATGAAACTTGAGCAACAGTTGAATCGTCTGAGGACGGAACTCAAAGTTCCTGTGAATGACAGGGAGATGGATAAACCGATGAGTCTTAGTAGATCCAGGGTTGTAGAGTTGTCGAATTGTTCGGTTAGGACAAGTGGCGGTCTCTCTGATCCATCTGGTTGCTCCTAATCCTCAGCTCATGGATTATCAACATCAGGATTGTCTCGTTGGGCTTGCAGTTGAGTAAGCTTGGTCTGATTTCGGTCATTAGTCTACCTTGCTCCCTAGCTTGGTTTTGCATATTCTTAAGGGAAGCTAGTAGACTGTTTTTGATAGCAGCCTGATCTATGACAACGGAAGTGGTCTGCGGTCCCTTTCCAGCCATGTCTTCTGGAAAAGAGAAAGAATCTAAATCATGCTTGGCCAGATCAATATGTAATTGCTGATGATCTTCTAGAGCTGGAAGTGATGATGAATGAGAATGAGTAGGAGAAGAAATCGACGACGAGCTTCCAGGGTTAAGAGTCACGTTTGGATGTAGCAACTCGATTTGATTTCGATTTGGAGGAATGGGCAGGTTCGCGAGAGAGTAGATCAGTCAAAGTCCACCGAAGCAATCGCTTCCCATCAGATGTATATAGTTTGTTGATCAAGATCTTGAAATATTGGACTCATACAGTAAGAAAACACAAAGCAAACCCCAAGTTCACAAACTCAACCCTGGTGATGACTGTAAGAGTTCGGTCATTTATTTTATCAGTTTTAGGGTTATTTGGCAAGCAGGTTTCACAGATTAGTGCGGACTGATAGGTGCCTAGGTTTCCCTCAAGTCTGTGCTGAGCCCTTATAGAGAATCGTCTCCTCTCAATCATTATGGAAGTAAGTATGGATCGTTGCCGGCTACCCGTGTTACCGAGGACCATGCCTTATGTAGTGTCCTCTAAACCTTCCACACAACTCAGGAAACCCGGACCATTTTTGCAATCCGAGAGTCCACACTGAAGAGTATAGTGATTAACTTTATGGATGCAGTGGTCTCTTGAAAAATCTCGAGCTCTGGTTCTACCTTATGTGCCATCCCTCACTCAAAGAATTTGGAGAGTGTACCTGCAATGCAATTATGGGGGTTGCTCTCCCCAAAACGAGTGGAGTCTTTATGTTTTGTTTTAAAGTCAGATAAAATTGACAGTCCCTATTTTCTTGTTTTTTATCACTTTTTTGCGTATTTTCAAACAATCGTCTAATGTATTTTTGTCTTTTGGGAATGGTCCTATGTACAAGTAACTAGGTTTTTAGACCTAAGCAAGCACCAAGTTAAGGTTGCGTAGAGAAGGGGAAAACCCCGAGAAATCCTAATAAGCACCTATCCTCGAAAAGCCATGGAAAACCGTCGAGAAAAACACGAGCAAAAAAGCCGCGGTGGGTGCCCTGCTCCACCAAGAGTACATCCCTGATGAAACAGAACCCGAGAAAGAGGTACAAGTTGGGATGCCTTTACGAGGCTCCTTTCTATGAAAATAAAGAAACTGGCAAGTGTCCTGGATTTTTTATATTTTTACAAGGTTCTAAAAAATATCTACGGCTCGTTGGCTGTCAGTTGTGCGGCTCAACAGTTGTTGTACAAGTCAGAAACAAGAAATCATGAAGTTAGAGAAATAAAATCGTGAAGATAAAATTGAAACGTAGTCCCAAGATCTGCACAATCTACCCTAACGTTGCCTCCCCGGCAACAGTACCATCTAAAAAACCACCCGATCAGCTTCTTTATTCCTACAATGGAGAAATAAATTCGATTTCGCGGTCGTTGTATCGACCAGGTGAGTTTTACAAGAAAAGATATAATTTTTAGTTAATCTTTTTTTATTTATACTCCTAAATTTAAGTGTATAGCGATTAAGCACGAGAGTGTCGAACATAGGGAGGCAAACCGTTGTAAAACTAGTGTTAAACTGTAGAATACCTAAGGTATACAGTTTCCTAATTTCTATTTTTTTATAAGGATTTTTCTGGATTTTTATTTGATTTTAAAGAATTTTATATTGTTTTTGTGATTTTTTAGGTATTTCGTATTTTTTATTACTTTAGAAAATATTCTGTAATTTTTCTTAGATTTTTATTTTATTATTTTTTTATGTTTTAGTTTTTCATTTCAGTCATTACGGACTTTTTAGAGGTTATTAGGATTTTTATGGCTTTTGTTGTATTTTTAAGGGTGAAATTTTAAAGTGTATATTGAAAATTGTGATGTATTTTCAATTTTTAATGTCGAAAAAGAAAGAAAATATTTTTATTTTATTTTTAGTAGAAAGTAAGTGAAATTATCTTCAAAACAATATATTGTACGTTTTTAGGTGTTATTTATCTGGTTATGAATTTATGATATTTTATGTATTTTGTAGTTTTATTGATTTTAATATTTAATTTTTATTTTGTTTTATTTGGTTTATTTTGTAAAATACAGTAAAAGAATCTATAGGTAATTTCTATTAGATTTTGAAAAGTGTTTATATATTTTTTTTATGTTTTATGATTTTTTTAAAGGATTTATTTATACTAAAAAGTACTATATTTTTTTATTTTCAAAATTTATTTAATATTGTATATCGTATGTAATACATGTATTTATACGTACATTTATTATTTTTTTATGTTTTGTACTTTATTTATTATGTATGAGGTAATCATATGGTATATATAGAGTATGAAGGGTATATTTGTGATATGCTGGAAATTGGGGTGCATGTGCAAAATACCCAAGTGACGCGTGACCATGCACGAGCAACTGCTCAGCAAGAGGACCTATTCGATATTATAAAAAGTGTGGGGGACACTTCTGCAAAATACCCAAACAAATCTTGTCTAGAAACGTGCGCGCTTATCACGTGAACTTCTTGAGCAATGGTCTTTGTTCATGAGTGCTTCTCGAATCGAACAGTTCGGTGATGGAAGTGTGACAGTGATTCTCGAGTGTGCTACTCAAGACAACGGGTTATCTCGTGTCCTTCGATTGTGCTTCACACTGAAGGCAGCAGATCTTTAAGGTGATGATACTTTTTCAATGCGATTCTTCGATTGCGGTAGATCGTACAATGCTTCTAGATGAAGCTTTGTGGGGAAGATTCAATGAATTTACAAAGATCAAAGGATTTGATCTCCAGGTTCGAAAATGCTCGATGGAGATATTCTAGCTGCTCAATTCGATGTTGTGTCTCCAAGTTGAGATCAATTGGGCGACTTTCCTTTTGGCTACATGTGAAGGTTCGATTTTGCAATTGGGTTCAAATCTCGCTCTAAATATGAGTGGTGATTGGATCTGAAGCTTCATGCGGTTCAATTTGGAGTGACAAAGCTGTCGAGCAGCGGTGGTTTTCAGGAAAGAGGTCGGCATGTTGGATCTACAGTGGTTTTGGCTACTCGATTCAGGAGATGCACCAGCAAATGTCAGTGACTAGAGAATGAAGCCTCGATACAAAGTAAATAGAAAGAGGGATGAACATGGAGGATTCGTGCTAGACGGTTGTGTTCAATTATTGGAGGTTTCGATAGATTCTCAGATGAATCGATTCACAGCCTATGTGTGTCGATGATGGACGTGGTTCACGGGTACGGTGAAAGAAAGAGGCAGAGCTTAGCAGAAGGAATTGGAAGATAACAGAAGGGGATCAGAGGACGGGATCCTAAAGATATAACATAGAGAAGATAAAAGGAGAAACATATGAAATCGAGAAGAGAAAGGAGTATAGAATGAAGGGGATTAAGGAGGAAGAAACTCTAACCTCATAATCTAGAAGCGGGAGATGATGCCAGTGGGTGGAGCTCCGTTGCTTGGCTCCTGATTGCGGCCTTGACGCACGGCAGAAGTAGGGGCTAGACACGATGGAGAAGATCTCGACACCAGCAAGGGATTTCACCGGACTCCCTCCACTCTCTCGCTCAGCGGATGGGCAGCCCTGTCACCACTCTCTCTCTGGAGCTTTGGAATTGAGGAGGTGAAATGGAGCATTATTTTTCTGATATTTTTATATAATAATATATATTTTTGTGAACAACTTTTACAAAAGAAGTATTTTGATTTGGGATGATATAGATAATGAATAAAATAGATGAAATATTTTCAATGAGGAAAATATATAAATTATGTTTTTGGTCTTTGTTTTCTTGATATTTTTCTAGGTTAAGATCCTTATCTCTCCCTACTTCTTTATTTTGTTGACTAAATCAATAATGACCTGGTCTCGGGGTTAGGATCAGTCTGTTTATATTTCATATTTACAGCCTTCTTTTCTTTTATTTTTCTTTTTATTTTTATTCTTTTTTTTTGGTAGAATATGTCTTAAACATACAATATTAATAATTGTGGTAAAAATTATAATTAGTGGGAATTAATGGATATTTACATGTATTTTAACAAGGATTTTAGCCAAAATGAAAGAAAAAAGGGGATGAATGATAGATTCATCATATAAAGTTATCATTGCGATCCCGAAAATTCTCGGCTCAAGCAAACAAATTTATTTTTTTCTCAAGCCAATAATTACAAGAAAATGTGGCAGGAGATTTTGCTACTTATTTACCTGCGTAGCAAACTTGATTGAACTTAGGGAGGCTACAATTCTCGAAGGCTATTAAAATAATAAAAAAAATCAATTAAGAGAAAAAGGAATCTCATTTGTAAACTATGTTGGTTTTTTCTAAAATTTTTGCCTTTTTAATTTTTTATTTTTTTATTTGTACGTTTTATTTTCTTATTTTAAAATTTTTAATGATTTTAATTTTACAAACTTTTTTCTTCAAAAACCATTTCAAATAAATTCATGCACGCAAAAGAAATGCAATTTTTTTATTTTTCAAATGTAACAAAAATGCTCAAAATGTCTAAAGAAAATCATTTTTTTATGATTATTTTTACTATTTTTGTAATTTTCTAGAGATTTTTATATTTTTTAAGGTTTCAAAATGAATAAAATAGGGGAAAAAGCAAATCGTGAACAAAGAGGACTATTTCGCAATTTAAAAATATGAAATGAAATCAAAAATTAGGAAAAATATTTTTCCTATAAACTAAAGGAAATTATCTACAAACATGAATTGAAATCACATTTTTTGGATTTTTTTTCTACAATTTTATATGATTTCTTGTACGATTTTGAGTATTTCACAATTTTTATGGGTTTTATAAATGTTTAATGCCTTAAAATTGCATAGAAAATAAAAGTCGCAAAAACTAAACTACTCTAATTTTTTTAGAATTTTTGAACCAATATTTGAATTTTACGATTTTTTAATTGTGGATAGGGAAAACACAAAGTTTATTATTTTTTAATAATAGCAAATAAAATTAAAATGCAATAAAATTCATATGCAATGAATATGAACCCAACAGGAATATACACAAATTTTTGTTGAATTTTCAGAATAATAAAAATATTTATTTCAATGAAAAGAGCAAGCAAACTAAAGTTTGTGATTATAGGGACTGAAACATAAAGTTTTCAAAGTTTTTGCATTAAAATATAACAATAAATAAACTTGCGGGCGGAAAGTGAAAATTACCGAGGAAGGGGTGTGCCGCATGTGATGGCTCTAGCTGGCAGGGACATTTTTGCAATTTGTAAAAACCTATAGGGGTGTTATTGCAATTTTTCCAAATTTTTTTAATAAACCGTTAGGGTTCCCTTTGTTCTTTCTTGCTTCCCAAATCAAAAGTCAAACAGAGGTGGAGTCACCCCTCCTATCTTTCTTCTCCACGCCAAGGTGCAACGGCGGAGTGTATAGGCGGTTCATGGCAGGCGATTGGTGGCTCCAAGCCAAAACGACATGTGGCATGTTAGTGTTGTTTGATGACTGGTGGGATTATGTCGGTGCAAGGGAGGCTCCAGCAGCGGCATGGTGGAACGCCGAAGGACAACGACGAGAGTTAGGATCTGGGCAGTCTGCAGATCGGGTGATTGGAGGTCGCGGGAACGCTGCTCCAGGAAGAGACGAGCGATGGTGGAGCTCATGGGGACGTGGCTTCTCTGGTGGGGCTCAGAGCTTCACACAGGCGCGCAGGTGTTGACTTGGGATACACACGCCTAGGTTGGCAGAGGGCACGGTCCAGTTCGGTATTCAGATCGGGTGGTGGAGCTTGCGCGCTCCCAGCAGATGGAAGGGTGACATAAACTTTTTTTATTTTTTTTAAAATTTTTATTTTATCCTACAAAAAAAATGTTAAAAAGAAAAAACTGTTTACTTTTTTAATTTTTTATTTTTATTTATAAACAAATTGGGAAGCGAGCACGGCTGCTCAATCCTAAAATCAAAACAGAATGCGTGAATGGGGATTCGGCAAAAAATGAGGAATGAATTTGGATCTCTGGCCATCATACGTGGTCGGAGTTGAAAGATCATGTGAGGTAGATAGGAAACGATGGGAAATTGAAAATGCTATGGAGATCGATATCGATTTGGATCAGATTCAAATGTGAGAATGCTTAAGCACTATGATAATTGATCAAAAAAATTGATTATTAAATTAAAACTAAAATTACACTACAATTAACCTAGGTTAAAAACAAGAGAAAATGGATCTCACATTAGTAGCAGAAAATACTGTAATCACCTCGACGAAGGTCGAGTCGCTGTCACCGGACGGCTCGAAGGATATGCACCCTTCTGCGATATCTCAGAGAATAGGCTCCTCTCACCAAATATTGATTAAAGAGAAATGATGGAGGAGCAATATTAATAGATAAAAGGATGGAGTTTCAATTTCAAAAAAAATGAATGAAGATAAGATATAAGAAGGAAAAAATGAAATGAGATAAATATAAGAAAGGAAATTATTTACAAAAAATTAAATTAATTTTTTTCTTATTTTTGTCACTTTATTAAATCAAATAATAAATGTTATTTTCTTTATTTTTTGTGGTAGTTATTTAAGAATATCAACTATATGCATATACTATATACATATGGTACATTATATACATAGTTAAATAAGGTAATTTATTTTTTGTTTTAAATTTTTTATTATATATTTTTTAAAAAATTAATAAAAATATTTACAAGTATTTACAAAATACAATATGTACAAATAAATGGTAAAAGTGCACAATCCACCTCAGAAAACTGTCTTTCAAACCGTAACTCCAAAAATTAGGAACCCACATCCATTTTAAAAATAATTTAATTTAGAATAAAATGGAAGTGAGTTTGGTTCAATTTGATTTCATATGGAGCCAGAATTGTTCTTTCATTTATCACTTAATGGCTTTTTCTGGATGTGGTTACTTTTATTCTATACATAATTTTATTTTTCAATTATTTTTATTATTTGGGAAGCATTTTTACTTACAACTTTTTTAAAAAAATATTTAATTTGAGGTCAATTTATGTACAAATAAAATAGTGTAAGTATACAAATATACACAGAAAATTAGTTACAACACATTTCTTTTGTATTTTCAGATTGAGGACCCTATCTCCCACTACTTTTTTCCTGGTCGATCAAGTCAAGTCTTGACCTTCTCTCAGGGTTTGGGTCAGCCTGTATCTATTACATATATACAATCACTCTTTTTTTCTTTTCCTTTCTTTATTTATTTATTTTTGGTTAAAATAGTAATAAGTGAACAATATTTACACACAGATGCAAGTTAGTAAGAATATGGAGTTAGTATTATATACATGTGTTTTATAAGGGATTTCAAGCTAAAATAAATGAATAAAGATGATGAAATGTAGATTCATCACTTAGAATAAGCTAAGTATAGGGGGAAGTGTGTCACATTCATTTTAATTTCTTGTGTTGCATCGTACTATATGGTGTTATATTTTCTGTATATAAAACTTATTTGGGGAGTGGGTAATTGTTTTAAAATGTGAGAAAATTGTTGTAATGCAAAGAAACTTGTATAATGCAAATAATGTGAATATAATTATTTTAAAAATTCATAAAATACAAAATGACAATAAAAGTGGTTGCATACCATGAATCTAGACTTCATTTAGCATTTCATGCATCTGCATTGGTGAAAAGCTCATGGGTTCTGAACTGAGTTGTGAGATGAATCCAAGAGTGGTCTGGACTTAGCCTTAATCCTCCTAATTTTCAGAGGAACTTCACCGAGAAATAGGTCTTTGAATTTATTCTTCATGTTCCACATGTCAATGAGAAGACTTTGACTCTTAGTGTCTAACTTGGTCGCCTCATTCTGGGTATGACTTCTTAATAGGGAATTTATATGTACTCTCACACTATGCACTTAGCTCAACTGAGATGGGGTGTTGGAAGTTGGTGTGAGTCTCTTTTCTGGTAGCGTGGACATCTAATGATCAGAGTATGGGTTTAAATTAAGCTTCAGATAAAGGATGGACTGCTGGCACAACTATTTTCTAAGACCTCAAAACATGTACGAAGAGAAATATTCTATATTCGTAGGAACACAAAAGATCCATGCAGCGCAACCAAAAATCCACACCAAAAGAAGCCAACTACCAAATAAATATTTGACCAAAAAGGTCCAAGCACACTGGCCACACTCCAGTTCTCTTGTTATTCTTCTATCTTACCCCCCTTCAATTGTGGGCACAACACGTACCTAAATATAGAAGGAAATACATGACTCCCCGAGGACGATTTATTGAAGAAGAGGTTTGCATGGTAGTCTAGCATTCTTGATGGGAAGAGATAACACCCTTCACACACTTGAGATAGTTGTTCAATTTTCATGAGGTACATGCTTTGGGAGGAAGATTGATCAAAGATGACATCTGAGCCGAAACTATTACAATAATGTGAAGAACATGGAGGCTGTTGATTTTAAAACCCTAATTATCACAGAAGTTCTGCCAAACTAATAATCAAAGGTGGGTTCTAGGTCCATTTTCACTTTTGCTCATGATATTGATATGGAACCCAATCTTATTTCAACTCTTTTCATTTTTAGTTGCTCGAGGATGAGCAAGGTTTAAGTATAGGGCATCGATGAATTTGTGATTCATCACACTAATTAGATGAAAATAAAGCTTCGTCCTTATAATTTAAGAACATTCACATGTTAACTTCCTCAAATTAACTTTCATGCACTCATAATTAATTTCCATAAATCAGCATTCATTTCTTCATTGATAAATCATGTTTACATTTTCACTGAACATCACCTATTTTTTTATAATTCATGGTAACTCCAATTGACATGAAACTAATTCCATTGTGTACATATCACAAACCTTAATCAATGAAAAATCTTAAAAGAATACTAACTTGTACACATACAAAATATTCTTAAACCCTAATTTTAGGATAGACAGACAAAAACGTTCATATCTCTCTCATACAGTGTCTAAATGAACTCTATTCACTTTTAAATTAATGTACATTCAGTTACTTACAAATCAAGACCAAATTTAAAATAACCTGAGTCCATTTATGAAAATTGTGTTTTGGGACCTAACCACACATTTTACATATTTGCTGATTTTGACATATCATTTCATATGTATAATTCACTCTTTCTAATTATTGTCCTTTTTATTTATTTAATTTATTTGTTGTTTAAATAAATTGCATAAAAATCAAAATCCAAAAAATCAGAAAAGCAATAAGAATGACATGTTTTGACTTGAGCTTAATGACCTAATCCACTTGTACATAATCAACTTCCCTATTTTTTTGACCTATTTAAAATCTATAAAAATTGGAAAAAAATTGCATTTATGTCCATCACATTATTTCATAGCATGTTTGATTTTTAATTTTATGTATCTACAAAAAAAATAAAATAAAAATTTCAAAGTCAAAAATTAGTATTTTATGTATATGAATTACAACTAAATAGTTCATATCTTTCATTCTACCTTTCGTTAGCATATAAGTCCTTCATGAACATTGTAGCTTGCATTTGGATCTACATTTTTCATTGTATGCATTTTTTCATTTGACTCAATTTGGTATCTATTATCTATTTATCTTTACATTTTAAGCACTGGTGAACCATTTTGGTCAACACTGCTCCATGTGGCATCATGCCACAGGTCCATTTGTTCCAGGTCAGTTGCCCCTCTCTCTCCTCACTTGCCTAGCACGTGCTTCCTTCTTTCCCCACCCCACCCCGTGCAATTCATGTGACTCGTTTCTGACATCACTATCTTCGCACGTGCTCTCGGTCCCCACCTCCTCACATGCCATGCACATTGGGATCGCTCCTCCTCCCCTGGCGTCGCCACTCTGCCTACTTGCTCTATCACATTGAGCTCCCAACGCCTACCCTCTATTCTTCCCGATGATCAGCCATCTTCTCCCAATCCCCAACGGCCAACGACCCTCTTCTTATCTCTATCCCTAAATCCTCGATCATTGAACCATATCTCCTCCGAATGCTCGAACCACCTCCTAAACCCTCCTCTTATGCTATCCCTTCCAATTAACGGCCATTATCTCTGGCCATCACCATCAAACCCTCGCCCATTCAGATCCTAATGAGACCTACTCTCAAGATATCTACCATCTCTGTTCTTCTACCAACATGAGAGTGACAATGCTTAAGGAGGTTCGGTGACAGAGACCCTCCCTCAGGTGAGGATGAATCCAAGTGTGATCCATAAGGACCGAATTCCTCATATTGCAGCTCTGAGCATCCCAAGCCTCCCGTGGCTCCACTGCCTCGGTTTAGGTGATTGCCAGGATAGAGGGGGACTCTGCCTCTTCCACATCAGGTGAACACATCCCCCACACCTTTCGCTTCTTCTTGTTCTTTTTCTCTCCCCCTTTGTACTCACTCAACCATCTTCGCCATATGCAGAGAGCGCCCTCAACGCAACCCCTCTCCACCGCTTCTACTGGAACCATCATCCATCTTCCTAACAGGTAATCAGAGCACCATCATCACCCTTATGCTATGAGCTTCTCGGGGCTCTAGCTCCTCGGTTGTGACCACCAAGACTATCCTCCCACTACGCCAATAAAAGCTCGATCTCAAAAATACACAAGTTCAAGAATTCAAGAGATCCAAGCCTTTGAGAAATGCCCAAAATACAACCTTTGAACAAAGCAGATCACCACATGTCACAATCCACACCTAAAGCCTCGGGCACCACCGACGCTTCTATTAGTGCCACGTGAAGGCTCAGATGAGCCACCGCCCAAACCTAAATCTGAGCTGGACAAACTCATGTGGCTCACGTGCTTGCTAGGCAAAACAAAGCACAACCCCTACCAGTTCCAGGAATCATAAATAAGGACCCAATCATTCGTGCGACGCGTGATTTTGGGTAAATTACGTAGGAACCTTCGAGACTTACAGAAATTGCATATATACCCATGCTTGGGGTAAATATCAAAGGAGCCAAGCCGAAATTCCAAATTGCAGTGCAACCCCTACACAAGGTTATATTTGTAAGGAATTTATTTATTTAAATTACATATTGGTCCATGAACTTCCTTTGGTCATATCTCGAGCATCTTTTATAGGATTTTTGCATTCTTAGTGTCCTTGCGATCTTTGAATAATTATCTACCATATTAAACACTGAGATTCTACTTTTATGATAGTATTGGGCATTAATTAGTTGAGGATCTATTTTTTAAAACTTTGAGAACTTGTATTTTTAATTCGCTGATTCTTTTGTTGGATAAAATTTGTATTGACGAAGGAATAAATTGGGGGATATTAATTAGGGATCTAGATTGACATTCATTTACTTGATTTGGATTGATTGCTTGGTTTGTGTGCTTGCTTGACCTGCTCCACATTTATCACCATTTTGCATCATTTTCATCATCATTTAAAAATCAATAAAAAATTACATTTATTTATTACACCACATAGCATAGCATTATTTTTTTGCATAAAAATTATTTTTCCAAAATCCATGTATCATATTTGCTTCGAGTATTAAATATACCTTTTATGTAAACCCATAAAAAACTAAAAAAAATAAAAATAGCAAAAATATTCTTCTCCTTTGGATTCCTAAATTCTTGAATTATTTAGAGATTAATCATGAACTCTCATATGGCATACATGAGTTCGACCTTGGGACTTACCCAAGTAAAATAAATAAATTCGATCGCAATGAGACTTGACTCTCCATGTCATTTCTCAGTGTGATTATTTTTTGATGAAGGGCTGATTTTCCTGACTATAACAACTTTGACATCATCCATTAATTCAACAAAATTAACTTAGTGATTTCCACTCTCACCACTTCTATAGTCTGAGGCAAGTGCTTCCAGTAATAACATGGCCCAAGAGCCTACCCAAGCGGTTAAGATAGAAGTACAGGGTTGGGGGCTCCATTATTTATCTATACGTGCCTCTCTCGATCTAGAAAGTATATATGTACATGGAGGGGGTTACTCTCCCCAAAATATTGATTTTTCCTTTACGTTTATTTTAGGGTCAAGTAAGGTTAGAAGTCTCACTTTTTATTGATTATCACTTTTTTGGATATTTTTAAATAAATGCATGAATCCTAACAAGGTCCCATTTCCTTCAGTTCCTATTGTGCTTAAAATCAGAGGGAGAGAGCGTAAAAGCGATGCAAGCGTAAATCAATTTTACGTGGTAAGATAGAGATGCTCACCTTGCCTCCAGCTCTCTTTGTGCAGGATGCTAGACATGAATTAAAACCTATACTAGAAGCAAATGCAATACGATGAAATCGCTGTAATACAGAAATTGTTATAATCATGAAGAACCAATTCTAGTCACTAGAAAAGAAACCTAAGTTTACGGTTTTGGAGACTCCTCGATGCTCGCCACAATAGGTTCTGCTAGCACTATATGGAGCCTCTTACGGCACGTGTTTTCAAATATAAGCAATCAACAATTAATTTAACCAAGTCCAAGCGAGAATCTATAGGTACAATCAATCAATTAGGCTTGTGGACTTAATCTAAAGAGTAAGAAATCCTAAGCAAGGGCTCAATAACACAAACAAATAAAAATAAAAGCAAGAAACTCAAAATGCAGAAAAGAAAGAAAAGAAATGCAGAAAAAACAATGGAAAATTAACGAGTCCCCCATGTAGACAATCACATGGGAACTAGACCTCGGAGTGTTGTAGTGTCTTGAGAGTTCAAGTTATTACAAATAAATGTGTCCTCTCACACACACTTAAACTACAAAATAAATACAAGTACAAACACAATTGGCATTGTCTTCAAAATTTCCTCCATATCTTCTTCTGCTACTAGTCTGAAGGCTCAACCCACTTCATGAGGTTGTGTAGGCCTCCTAGGAGCACCTCCTTCGATCTGCGATCCCTTGCAACAAGATCAAAAAAGGAAGGGGGTTAGACAGTTCAAATAAAATCAAGTAAGAAATCAATAAGTGAAAATTTGATAAGAGGGACACAAAATGAATACACACATTGTTTTTCTTCAGCAACGATGCCATTTGTTGAGACCCTTTTGTCGAGGGTCTAATATGTCCTCACAAGTGAATATATTGTCGCTGAAGTGACTGCACACTAAAGATGTTTCAGACAACATTTAACCCACAAATAGATCAAGCAAAGCAAAGCAAAAATGTGGAGTTAAAATTTATTATAACCCTACATTATATGTATATAGGAGATGAACTGTTGAACACATATGTTAATTCGTACTCATTATAGCACGACACTCAGTGAACACGCAAAACCGAGAGAAGGATCTCCGCAAGGAGTATCTCGGCTTGAATTTATATTCCGGTATGTCTGGGGTCGAATACAGGGACATGATGGATTAACAGATTTTTTAAGGTTCAAATGGTAATCGACTACAAAGAAGGTCTATCTAGGCGAAGCCAGGTCACAATGCACAAAAAATTTATGAGTGATATTTTTGGTGATTTTTTATGTAACTTAAAAGATGCTATAAAATGCAAATGAAAGCAAGCATAAAAAATAGACCTAAGTGACAGAATGTTTTTATTCAATTAATCTCCTAAAATTCTCAATCATGGTCTAAATAATCCCTTAATCTGAATTTTACCACGATTTAAGATTAAGAAATGACCTAGATCAAATATGCATCACATTTCACAACATATTCAATGAGTGTTCAATTTAGCGCCACAAGTCAAACAAATTCAAGAATTAAATGTTAAATAAATTTTAAATTCAGTTCATGGATATTTAGTTAATGAGTAATCAAATCATAGAGCAATAAGGATGCCTTAGATCAATTCATCAAACCAATTAAGTGAATCAATTAAGCACATCTAATAACCTAAGTTCTCTGAATTTACATTCACACACAATAGATTAGCAACAGAATCTAGTTAGTCAACATTAAATATCATTAAATGAATGTCAAAATGAGACTAATTTCATGACAATTGGGATAAAGGATGCTAAAGTTATTCACATATCAATCTAGGGGCTATTTGTAATAAAACATGAACTTTTAATTCATAAAGATCCAAACAGGGCCTTAAATGCAATTAACAAAAGTTGCAGGGGCTACATGAAATTTTTACAACATGTAGAAGGATAAAAATGCAATAAAATAAAGTACATGGATTATCTTGCAATTTCTCCAATGGCATGCATTGTGTACATTCGCGACAAATCAAGTGCAATATCTAAAATATCCAGGGGTCTGGGACAAAAATTTCCATGATACGTGCACAAAACACGTGATGGGGTGGAGGCTTGGGGCTCGACTTGGAATACACATGGCATATCCACATAGGTCAGGTGATGACTCAGTGCCCGAGGCTGAGGCACGAAGCGTCGCCTCAGTGGTAGGCTCGGGACGATCTGGGTCATCGGATCTTATCGGAAAGATCATATCCCATGGCAATTGAAGCTTGCGTTCTTCCCTCTCTGTCGCAGGTGGATGCGCTCGGGTGGAGCTCCGATGACACTGCTCTAGCTCCTCGTGCTTTTGGAGACGATGAAGCTTGGAGGAGTCTGTCGAGGCCACCACAAAGATGGTAAGATGGCATAGAAGCTCAGAGGAGGTTTTAAGCGGCATGTCATTGAACACCATACCACCATGAAGCTCGAGGTTGGAGGTGGGGTGCGGATTCTGGATAATCAAGATGGTTGAATACCTGCAGAGGTTTAGCTTATAGTTGAAGCACAGGGGGACTCAATTGGGATCGTTATGGGATGGAGTAGGGGCTCTTCGGAGGGTGGAGGAGATGAGCTCGAGTGGGCTCTAGCCTGTTCAAGGCTGGAGGTGGATCGAAGTGAAGTCGATGGCAGAGAAGCGGTATGAGAGAGAGGATGTATGCACGAGGGTGTTGGGAACGTGACGAAGATGATACGATGGTTGGAAGAAGGTGGGTGTCATCATGTGTGAATGAGAAAAGTAAAGAAACAAGACGGAAATGAAGAAGAAGAGAATGGAGGCTTGCCTGAGGAAGAAGAATAAGAAATACTGGGGACATGCCTGGAAGGTGGAGTTGATACTCAAGTCCTCGCTTAACATGCAAGAGGCTACCAGCTTGAAGCTCAAATAGTGGTAGAGCTGCGGCACGGTAGAGCCGCTGTGGATCTCACCGACAAGAATGCACGGTCGTCGCTCACTATCTCCCTCTCTCCATGTCAGGATGGTGGAGTTGGGAGCTCAGAGCTCTCGTGCGAGGGTATGTGACACGTGAAGATGTTGGTCGTTAATACTTTGACCTGGCAAGGTCTGGAGTGGAATAGGGTAGGCGAGAGAGTGGGGAAATGGGAAGGGGGATGGTACACAATGATGGAGATCGTGGGAGAGAGATAAGAGGAAGGAGGAAGAAGGCTCTATGAATGTTGTATCCCACGATAATGTGAGCAACAATGAGCGGTGAGGATGACTATGATCAATCAAGATCAGATGGCTCAGGAGGTGCAGAAGAGGAGCGTCTAGGATAAGGTCTGAGAAGAGGAGATGGATGGTCGGGAGGAAGGTAGGTGGTGCGAGGGGAGGCGGGCCACATGGTGGCTCCAAGGAGTGCCACGTGGCCTAATAAGAAAAAGAGAAACATACAAAACAAAGAAAATACAAATAAAATAATTAGAAGCAAAAATAAGAAAAACTCAAATCTTGACAATTGTAGATCTCGATGAGATCAATAAGTTTCATGTTGACCAAAAATATATAATAAGTAAATAAAGGAAGAAATATTTTTGGAAGCATTTTTATGGAATAAAAATACTTGATTTTTAATTATTCTATTTTTTAAATTTTTAATTTCTTTTTTTAACCAAAAACAAATATATACAATAAGGAGTAAGGGAAATGAAATTATAAACAAAAATACATGAAATTAGGGTAGTTAATTACACCAAGTGAAAAGCTAATTTCAGTCAGTTATGTACAAATTTTATTGTATAGTATAAATAAGGAGGACAATGAACAATAAATAATATATTGAATCAGTGATTCATCATCTCCATATACTGAAACAGTGCTCATCCTTGAGCAAAGAATAAATAATAAGTTAGATAGGGCCCCGACTGTGCAAGTGAAAAACAAAACTCGATTCATTCAAGGACTCTCGAATTTTGTTGACCTAAAATTCTATGTTGAACCCATCCTTAGTCAAAAGCTATCCAGCTTCCTCAATCTTCAGACTCTCTGGTATACATAGATAATAATGATATGATATTAAAGTGTGGACTATAGTTACAAGAAAAGAGTTAAAGCACCACCCCAGGTTCCAGTCCATGAGACGGTCCTAAGGACCCAACCCACAACAGTAGGAATTAAACCACTTCAAGCAATCAATCCACTATCTCTTTAGTTTGTCAGACTTAAAAGTGAATATGAATGGTTGATATATGGAAGGGCATAGGTTTGTGTTAATTCATCTCTCCCTCTCATTGGAACAAGGAATCGCTCGAGTACCTTATTAACTCAACGCTTATGTATTTTTTGGTGTTGATCAGTGCATCCATCAAGAGAAGTTGGAGTCATATGAACTTGTTCTCCTAGGAGTACACCGAAGTGTGCCTTTTTTTAGTATCTAATAAAATTTCTACACCCAGACTTGTAGCATTTACGATGCAGAGCCCTTTTCAAGTGCTAGCCGACTCCTGCTCCTAATATTGGTGGTCCAAGTGGACACTTTAAAAAGGTTGGGAGCGCTCACCTTTGGTGGAAGCTTTTTGATATTGGACTTTATATGGTAAGAGATTTTCTTTCTACATTTCTTTCTTTCTTTTCTTTGTATTTGGCTAGCGCCAATTCTTTTACCAAATTTGGCGCACACTGATCAACAAAAATTAAATTTCATCACACCCTGGAACTTACTATATCAAGAGATTGGTACAAGAAACCTTGTTGTCATACCGACACATGGTTGTTCACACTCAAGTTTTGTGAAGGCTTCATCGATTTTATCCCATCCTCAAGCATCATAAAATCAGATCCAGACTCAAATCCCTCATCCCAACCCCTTAGGAAGTATGAATAACTAAGTCCAAGACCCACTTGGCTAAGATTGGTTAACTCTGAATTTTAAGACCTCAAAAACCCAAGTGTCCTTGAACATCACAAGTCTTGTGTGAAAGTGTGGGTGTCAGGGACCAAACCAGGTTAACTTATTAGTTAGGTTTTTTTAAGGGTTAGAAATATTTACAAACAAAATTTACTCTCATTTTATCCCTATTTTTGAAAAGATTTTTTAAAATAATTTCAAACCATGTAATATAATATATATTTTCAAAATATTTGTCAAACAATTTTCAAAACTGTAAAATCCCCATTTTTCAAACAACTTTTAAGCATTTTTCAAAATAGTATAACATAGTTAGAAATAATTTTCAAAATATGTGTATGACAATCAATTCAAACAAACTTATACCCTAGTCCCAAAAAGTTGGAAAATTTTAAAAATGTGAGCTATGGATAAAATATATATATACAATATATACAGTACACTCCCCTATACGTAGATTTTGTTATGTAATCATAACATAAAGTGATATGAAGCCAAAGCTCAGGCTAAATCTAAAAGGACATACATGAACTGATGGTTTCCCCCTATACTTAGGCTTGAAATAGCCTAAGTGTAGAAAGAAAGCAGAAGGGATCAAATGAGTGAAGAATGGGAATGGACGAAGACAACACGAGAAAGGAATGAGAAAGGGAGAAACAAAGAAATCAAAGAAAAAAACAATACAAATATTTACAATAAAAATAAAGAAAAACTCAAAACATGAAAGTTGTAGATCTTGATGAGATCTACAAGTATCATGTCTACCAAAAATACATAAATTAAGTCAAATAATGGGAGAAATATTTTTGGAAGAATATTTAAGGAATAAAAACACTTCATTTTTAATTCTTTTGTTTTTTTTGTATTTTTAATTTCCTTTTTAAACCCAAAACATATATATATATATAATAGAGAGAAAAAGGGAAATAAAATTATAAACAAATATACATTAAATTAGAATAAGTTAATTACACCAAGTATAAAGCTAATTTCAGTCAACTATGTACATAATTTATTGAATAGTTTAAATGATGACAATGAACGATAAATAATATGAAGATATTCATCATTTGGGCAAGTATGTAGAGTGTCGAACATAGGGAGCACACAAGATAGATTGGGAAACTAAATTCCAAAATTCTCCTCTTAGTCTCATTTTATTTTTTGTGGGTTTTTAATTTTATAATTTTATGGAATTTTGTTTTTATATCTTTTTATATGTTTTTTATTCTATATTTTTTTATTTTCTTTTTATATTTTCTAATTTTTTAAATTTTCTTATTCTCTTTTGAGATATAAGATAAATATACTTATAATATATAGATTTAATAAAGATAATACAAATACAAAATAAAGACAATCTGAAAAATACCCTAAGATACAACCCATAATTTTATTTTACATTTTAAAATATATTTTTGGTATTTTTTTAAAAATAATAATAATATTATTATTATTAAATAAGCATATTGCTATATAATAAATGCAGCATTTTTATAATTACCAAATTGGTATAAATACTTCAAAAATGAGAAAAAGAATATTTTTATCTTTTCTATGATTTTCACTAATTTTGGCAACTTTCTCAGAATGTTTAGTATTTTTTGTATTTTTTGATTTAATAAAAATGTCAAAATAGTGACATATAGTAATAGGACGAATTATTTAGTGATTTAAAAATATATAAAAGTCCCAAAAATCCCAAAATTATTTTAATATATAATATGTTAAAAAAATATTGGAATAAAAATAAATATTTTTGGATTTTTTAGATTTTTTATGATTTGTATAAGGATTTTGGAGATTTAAATTTTTTTGTGATTTTCTTTTGATATTTTTAGGGATTTTTGGCTTGCAATTGCAAAATAGGCTTTCAAACAAAATATAAATTTTTGTATTTTTCAAAAAGATTTATTAATTTTTATGTATTTCTAGTGCAAATAGGAATTAAATGCTTAGTTTCTGATTTTTATTAGATAGGATAATATAATAATACTCCTAGATAAAAATATATGTGATGAGAGACATTCCAAGGTATATATATTGATTTTCCTAAGATTTTTAGAGCACTACAACTATTTTTAACAAACTAAAGAGAATTAAAATTATATAAAAGCATAACATGGACCTAACTGCAAAAGTATTCTTTATATTTGAATCCCTCGACAAAACCCAAGACCAAAAGTGCAGTCCAAATATATCCAATAAATAATTCTAGTAGGCGTATAAATGCATTATCCAAAAAGTTGTCGGCTCACTTTGCAATTTAACCAAAAACATTAATACTTGAATTTAAAAATATAGGACTAAATTAAAATACCAAAAAGGCTGAGGGTCCCCCTTCAAAATACTCACCCCCTCATGCGCACAAGCACGTGAGGTGACGTGGTGAGGGACCTATATGCAAATATAGAAAATATATGGTCCTTGCTGCAAATTTTATAAAAATAAAGAACAACAGATAAATACTTTTATACTAAAAATGAAATACAAAAGTGTGTGGGTGGCGATGCAAAATTACTCCCACTGCACTGATGGACGTTGGTGGCGCTTCCATGTAGATCACTTAACGAGTGGATGCCTTAGATGGTTCTATAATGCTTCACAGATGACCAACACTGATTAGATTAGGTGATCTATCTGATGGTTGGGAGTGGCCTTCATCATTGGTTGTTGTGGACGTGGAGACTCCAATCTGACTGGATGGTTGTGACATGACCTGGATGAACTGGGTTGAAGCTCTACGCTAGTGAGCATCAGTCTATATGATCTCGGGTCTTCAGCCACATGGGACGCTAGCAATGGGTGCAAAATGGAGCAGGGGCTCCTCCTCAGCTGTTGGAGCCCTCAAACGGGTGCGGGTCCCATCGATAGGGGTTTGGAAGTCGATGATGTTGGAGGGAAGTTCTTGATATCGATAACTCGCAGAAGGGGTCTTTAGGACATGCAAAGGACCGCAAAAGCATGGTGAGACAAAGGCAAAGTCTCCTGACTTTTATTTCATGAAGATCGATGCAGAAGTGAGGGTGGAGCAGAGAGGTATGACTAGAAATGGAGGACGGACCTCGAATCTTCAATTCAGGAATGAGAGAAGGGGTTGGATGGTCAGGGAGATGGAGAAGCATCTGGGGAACGTGGTGGCAGTGAAATGTGGTCAGAACAGGGGCTACACAATGGTGGAATAATGGCCGGAGCGGAGCTCCAGTGAACTACGGGGTTGAGGAGTTAAACTACTACGAAGTATTAAAATCTAATCTAAAAGCGTAGAATTAATCCTAAGGCTAATAGCTACGTAGAAAGCAAGAAAAGAAAGTAGCTCTAACCTAGAATGGGGAGTAGGAGTACCTCACCAACATAATTCTAACGCGATATGGGTCGTCAACTTCAGTCCTCTTCCTTCACACCGGAAGGGCAAAGGAGCTTGATGTTGTCACCAGCAAACCCTAGAGCACGAAATCAAGGGATTTCGAGGGGCAAATCGAGATCAAAATTCAAAAATAGGTGGAGGTGAGGTATATGTATAGGGGGTCAATGGATGGGGAAGGGTGCTCGATGCAATGCCCATCCGATCGAGAAATCATATGCACGTGAATGTTCCATGATCAAGGAGCAAAAGCTCAGGAGGAATGAATTGAAAATAATGAAAGATAATATAGAGAGAAATTGAAGAAACAGGGTTCTAGAAAGTCTGAGAGAGTAGACTAATGAGGGTGGGGAGTTGATCGAGGTCAACTCTGACCAGCTCCTCATTGGTCCATGTAAGCCAGGAAAAAGACAAAATAAGAAAATAAAACCTTATTCACTCATTTTAAAATAATAAATGATTTTATAAAATTTAGGTTAAAACATGAATAATATTAGTTATTTAATGTAGTATTTTATGGTGATTTTATATTTATTTTCACAAGTTAATTTATTGTAAGTAAGTTTTTACAAGTATAAATATTTGTATGTTTACTGATATAATATGTATTTTATTTTTAATTTGTATTTTAGATTTTTTTATTTTATAAACATAATTTATATAATTATGACTTATTTAAATACACTGAAATATATTTTTATTATATTTTTTCTAAAGTTTGTACACTCAAATAAATATGGATGTTTATTATTTATGTATAAGTATGAATAATTTATCTATGTATTTGAGTCTATTATTTTATTTAATTGTATTTTTAATGACTTTTCATTCTTTTAATTATGTATATATTCTATAAATAATATTTAAAAAAATATAAAAATATAAAATCTTGAAGAAAATAAAGAATAAATATAAATGAATATTTTATTCAGGTATAATGTACAATAGGGGTCCAAAACCTAACTTTTGCATCTTAACTCCAAATTAATTGAAACCACATTCATTAAAAATCTAATAAAAAGTTATATGAATTAAAGGTGATTTTGGTGAATTTTGAGTTCATATGGAAAAGATACAGGTCCGTAAATTTGGATTTTAAATTTTACATTTTGAGTGTAGAAGGCACATTGTGCATTACTTTTACATGAAATAAATTTTATATTTTTCTATGTATATTTATCTGCTACATTTAGGTACAAAGTTTACTGATTTGAGTCATTAATAATAAAGTATGAAATAGGTCCCATATTGGCCTTATTGATGAACTTAAAGTTAAGTTTGTTTATTGTATTTGAGGCCCTTGTCTCCCACTACTTTATTCCTTGTCGACCTAGTCATCATGATGTCTATGTCTCGGTGTTTTGGTTCATTCAATACATTTGGTATTTCATTTTTTATTTTATTTTAGCTCTAACATCTGATATTTTATACAATATTTATAGAGCAAATAATAGATGTTATTTTATGCAAAATAAATTTACTTACATGCATTTAGCTAGGGATTAAAGGCTAAAATGAAAGAATAAAAGTGATGAAATTGAGATTCATTAGTAACCTCTAGAATCCATTCTTGAAGATGAGAACTTGTGACAAGAGATGTTCCCCTATCGATACAAGGCGAGGAGAAGGAGGTCGGAGTTGATTCAACCCACTAGCGGTTGAGCTTCGTCAGGTCTCTGCTACTAGCCATTCTTAGCCATGTAAGCTAGTTATCCTCGATCATTTTGATTCTAGGTTAATCAGTATCTTAGCTTGTTTCTTTATTTCATCTGATTTCATCTATTATAGCTTAAAATTCCAAAAACAATCTTGTTAGAGCTCTAGGCTCTAGCCATAGTTCCATCATGAAACTTTTTGTCCCTGACCATCATATCACCCTCACATCATCCTTATCGCATTCTTAATCTGATCACACCATCAGGACACCCCGATCTTGCACAAATCGAGTTCGCAGCCTTCATCCTCCACCCATCGTCGGAGGCTTTCATTTATCTCACCTCTTGTACTTTTGTCTTGTTTTTGTGGACTGAGAGAGACCCTATCGAGTCGTAGAATGTTTTGAGCTGGTCCTCAGGCTGAAATATCCCTTCTGGGAAAGGATTGGGCATTTGAGCTCACAACCACATCTAGGCCTCTTCTAGTGAGGCTTGGATAAACTTAAGAACACCGGATGATGGGAAACCCTTCCAGTAACAATATGAGCATTTAGGAAATGGATGAAGGAGAAACTTTCTATAGAAATATCCCCAAGCGATTATTCTTAGTTGTTCTTCCTAGCATCATACCCGTCGTTCGATCAAGCGCATTGCCAGATCTAATCTCCACCATTCAAGTCGAGACGAACTGTTGTGCCATATGGAGCGTCCATGTGTTAAGTGAGCGTGTCTCACATATCAATCAATGTGCGATAAAGAGTATTTTGTAGATTCAACTCCCATTTTTGTTATTTCTATCTAGTATTTAAACATTCATCTGCAATGTAATAATTTAGTAATTTTTACTTAAGGACACCTAAGTATCTGTTATTTTCATTTTATTCTAGTGTCAGGTCACCTCATGTGGCTCTCTACGTGAGGCATCTCAGTATTTTGTGGACATACCCTTGTACTTTTTAGACATATAATTAAGTGCTCAAACATTTTTTTTAATTATATTTTAATCCTTACCAAGCATGTGTTGGAATGTGTATTAGGAAATTTTATACCATTACCTTGGATTTTATTTATAAGTTCTAGAATGCATGGATAATTTATTTTAATTACAAGTAGGTCCATGTGCAGTGTATTTTTTTAGTTTATGTATTTCTAGCTATTTATTGCTTCCGTGCATGCAAAAGTTATAGGAAAATTATATTAAGTGCTTGGAACAATATTACATCAATATATTTTTTGTAGGGAATTTAAAATTTTTCTTCTATTTATAAAAATAAAAAACATGTTATTTTCTCCTATTTAGCAATTACAATTTCATAAAAAATTCAAATATTTATCTAAAAATTCAGAGAAAGCATATTAGTTGTATTTAAGTATATTTTAAAACATATTCAAAAATCACATAAAATATCAAGCAGAAACTCTAAAAATTAAAAACCCTAAAAACCTTATAAATTTTGCAAAAGTTCTTAAAAATTCCAAAAATTTTGTTTTCTATTTCTGAATTTTCTTTATTCTTTATAGTATGTTTAAAAATAGTTTAGGGTTTTTTTGAATATGATATTTCTAAAATCATAAACAAGTTTTTGGATTTAAGATATTTATTGTTTCTTGTATTTTTAAAGTAAAAATCTCTAACAATTAGAAAAATATTACACAAATTACCAAAAATAGAGAAAAAATTAAACCCTAAAAATATTTTGTTTTCTTCATTTTGACTTTATGTAACTTATTAGAAAAATCCAAAAACACGTTTTCTCTTTATAATATCTATATAGTATATATTACCTATAACTACATTAATATATATATATATCTAACTTATTTTATAAAATAAAAATAAATTAAAATTTTGTAACATTAAAGCATAAAAGCTTTAAATTTGAATATAAATAAAAATCACAAAAATATAAAAAGCCAAAAGACATAAAATAAGAAAAGCTAAAGATCTAAGATTATATTAACGATAATTTGTTAATCATATTTTTGTCTTTTCTCGTTACAATTTCCTTTATTCGACACTCTACATACTGACAAATATACACACTATTGTAGAGTTATAATAAATTTCGACTCCATATACACAATTATTACATTTATTGTGGGTTGATTGTCGATATATCGGGGATTGGTCGTTGAAGAGATTGCTGATCTAGATTGTTAGATTAGCAGATCATTTCTCGTGTTTATCTTCATGTATCTATTCTTGGACAGCTTCTCAGCTAGCTCCACCATATGTCATGGTAGCTTGGAGAGGATCTCCCACTCGATGAGTTTGTGTAGCTCACTCACTTTCTTTTCGATCTGATCGACCTTAGTAAATTTATCACTAATTATCCTCATGTTGGGGAGTAGGTAGTTCACTAGATCTGCCACAGACGATATGCCCACCTACCGAGGTATGTGAGTGGGAGGTGAACTATCATAAGATCTATTAGTATCTCTAGTGCAGCTGGAATCTGCCATCTGCTCAAAGATCATCAACACTGCATTTGGTCCTATATTCAAGTAACTACCTCCACAGGCAACACTCACTAATCCTTGGACCTCTGGAGTCAGGTCATTGTTTAGGTTATGGACCAAGATCTACTTGTTGATATCATGGCATGGACACTTCTGAACAAAGTCTTCGAATCTCTCAAGGGGAACTATGTGAAGCTAGATATATGTGATCTCATGTGATTTGTCCTACTCAAGGGGAAGAACTTCTTGAGAAATAGGTCATTTAACTCATCCCACATAGTGACTATCATCCCTAAATTCTTAAGCCAATATGAGGCTTTATCTGCTACAATGAAGGGAAAGGCCCTCAGAGAGATGTAGTCCTGAGAAACACTAGGTCATCATAAGTTGTCACATACCATCTCGAACTCCTGCCATAAAACTTTGGTAGGAGTGTCTAAAAGTGGTACTTCAGCTCCCTACGTGTGGTGGTACCACTACTCTTAGCCATGTCTTAGTGTGTGTGGCACTACGATTGTGAGCCTCCCTCATGAATTCCCCCTCAAGCTCGTTTCCTCTCCCACTCCTCAACTGATCAAGCTCTTGCTTGAATATTTCATTTATGTGCTCAGCATGTGCCAATCTAACTAGAATTTCCTTCAGTGCATCATTATCTCACTCTTCATCATAGTTCTTCTTGGGAGGCATCTTTCTCACTGGTCTATCTTCTTCACCTTCAAAACAAAGAGGATTTGAATTTGTAGAGTTGAAAAAATTAGATTTAGAAGCATTGAGGTAAGAGTCTTCCGTGATGTGGTGAGAGAAAAGAGGATTGGTCTAGGTCTGACATCTCTCGAGAAAGAAAAATGAGTTCTTTGCCTTGGTACATTGGGAAGAGTCACCACGAAACAAAAGGGGCTTGGGAAGAGAGTTATCCCTAACCCATGAGAATGGTCGGTTTGGGGTGGTCAGTGAAAGGCTCCTGAAGTACGAGCAAATATCACACCAATCCGCCATTTTCGATGTTAAAAAATATGATGTATGGACATAATATCGAAGAAGGAGTGATCAGAAAGATGCTAAGTACGCATTTTTGAGCACACATTCATAAATATAAACACAAAGCAAATCCCATATTCACAAACTTCACAAATTGAAGGCCGCAAAGGTCAAACCAATTATTTTTTCATTTTTAGTTTGGTAATAATACAATATTGATGTTCGTTACACACAGTAGAGTTGCCTTCCGTCCAATGGTGCTTTTGATGATTCCCAATAAAAGAGATGATCTTCTTGGGCTAACGGGTTTTAGTATCATACCTCTAAGGAGATTATCGGGCTTACACAACCAAAATGTATTTCTATGGTCGATGGCAAGCCCTTACAGCTCCCAAACATGTGAGACTCAGAAAGGAGTCTTATTGTGAAAGTCCAGGGATTTGGGCTCTAACCTTAGTGGTTGCATCCTCGCCCACTCTCTCTAGGGGTAAGTACCTGTATCCGAGGATGGGATTGCTCTCCCGAAAAAGTTCCAATTTTTAATATTTTTTTATCGAAGTGATATTGGCAATCATAGTTTTTAGCTATCAAATAATTAAGTCCACCACACGAGATGCATATCGTCAGTCTCGGTTACTTTTTATCCCTAAGTTGTAAAATAGATGAAAGAGATAAAAAAAATGATGAAAATCAAAAAATGATGATGGATGCCATGAAAGGAGACTTATAGTGCTTCCCGGCTCTCTACATGAGGGATGCAATACAAAATTGGAATTTTTATTCTATATGTAATGCAAAGCGAGAAACTTGCACCTAGAAGACAACTCTATTAGACAGAAATAATTAAATTAAAAATTTGCCTTAGTAAAACATTCTACAAGTGTGTCTTAATAAGTGAATAGTGTGGTCCTAGTTTAGTATGAGCACATGCAGAAAATATGGCCTATGAAAGTTCGAAGAGCCATGAGTGTAGGTCTAGCCCAAGAACCACTCAAGTAGGGCCTCACGCTCAACACAAGGGTAAAATAGGTATCGATACACACAAACCATAAAAATGTCCAAGTCCAGATACACATGTGTGATCCCAGACAGAAATTGTTGTAAATATGCAATTATTACAAATAATTACAAAAATAAATAAATGCAGAAATAAAGACCTGGGACTCTATGGACTCTCATGACCCAACTCAATCTTAGTTAATTATGCATCTCTTCTGCAGGCTAGTTCTCAAAATCTCCTACCTCTGATTACCTCATGCGTTTATTCTGAAAAATCACTCCTGATGTGCCGGGTCCCTTGCACAAAATAAGATAAATAACAGAGAGAGTTGACACAAATAAAAAAATAAAATGATAAAAAATAGAAAAATACTGAAAATTGAAAAGGGAGCGTAATTATAAAAAAGCCTGATGGTCATATGAAAAGCTATGCCAACCAATCTGAGCGATCGTGTGGTCCACACAAGGTGGGACCACAGTCGTTGAAGTGATCAAACGCTGAGCCTGAATAAACCCTCAAAAATCAACCCAAAATAGAATAATAAAGCAATGCAATTAAGTGAGTTGAAATTTATTATAAACCCCACAATTAAATGTGTATAGTGGTCAAGTATGTGTAGGGTGCCGAACACGACGAATATTCAGGTGTAGCGGTATTATTTATTGCTAAATAATATATATATGTATATATTTACCTGCTTCGTACTTAGCGTTTTATGAGTTTTCTAATTATTTAATTATTTTTTGAATTCATATATATATATATATATTAATTTTTTAATGTTTTTCTTTTTATATTTTTCTGATTTTTAAAATTTCCTTTTCTCTTTTATATATATCATAATTGTATATATAGAACCCTATATGTAATAGTATTTATAATATATGGTATATATATGTAATATATAAAATAGGTATATAAAAATCAGGAAATACTAAAAAATAGTATGTTTATTTCTTAAAAGTTTTAAAATATAATTATGTGATTTATAATAAATGATAATAATATCCGTTGTTTATAACTATATATAGGTATATAATTATAAAAATATAGGGTATTTTATTTATAAATATAGGTATGTATAGTAAAAAATGACAAAAAAATATTTTTTGTTTTTATAAATTATTCTATTTTTAAACTTTTAGTGATTTTTACCATTTTTATATTTTTTTTAAGTTCAAAATAGTCCAAATCAGGGACTAAACAAATAGGCCGAATTGTTTGAAACATAAAAATATAAAGCAAGTCAAAAATTTCTCAAAACTTTTTTTAGTATATAGTAATATGTATATATATAATTATAGGATAGAAAACTAATTTTTTAGTGTTTTTAAAAACATTTTATAATATTTTTGGGTTAGATTGGGTTTTCTATGTTTCTTTTGATTTTTTTGATTTTTGGTCTATAGTGGTAAAATATAGTAATATACACTATATTTTTTTGGAATTTTTAAAAAAGTTTTTGTATTTTTTGTATTTTTTGTGTCACACATGGAATAAAATTACTCCTTCTGATTTTTTTAATAATAGAAAATGCAAGAAATATGCAAAATAACATGCATGGTGTTAATTTGCATCATATTATGCATTGTCCCTATTTTTGCATATTTTTGTATAATGAAAAACTATTTATACAAAATGAAAATGAAAAATAAAATTATAGAAGTAAGCAGGCCATTTATGCAATTAAAATAAAAGCTGAGGTGTTTCTTGGAAAATACTGAATTGTTATTAACTGAAATTCAAATTTTTGACACTAAACACAAATTTTAAAACCTGAAGGGGAATACAAGCAAAATGGCCACTCACGTGGGCCTCCACGTGTGATGGCATGGTAATGGACTTTCCTGAAATTTTAAAAACATATAGGGTTTTGTTGCAATTTTCCAACAACTTTTACACTTAATTAAATATTCTACAAGGTTATTTAAATGTTAAAAAAGTGCGGAGGGAGTTTATGCAATTTACCCTACTTACGGCCCCTTCATCGAGTCGCTCTTTGGACGACTTGTGGCGGATCTGACGGTTGATGGAACGCAGCGCTTCAATTGGCCCCAATGGTTGCGATTAGATCTGGTGTTGGTTCTTGGGCAGACTATATTATGGGTGTTGGAAGAACAACCCAAGAACACAAGCAAGCCAAGCTGCCAAGCTCAAATGGCCTTGTTCTTTGGCCTCAGGTGTCCATTTCTCCTTCCGATGATGGCTATGGCCTGTTGGTGTTGCTCTGCATGTGCAGGCGGGATTCATTGAGGTCCAGGTGCTCGAATGGTGGATCTGGTGGTCAGGCTTGGTTTGCTCAAGGTACACGACTCATCTCGAGATGGATCTTCAAGTCCTATATCCTACAACAGAAGCAAGAGCGGCTCCAGGACTATTCCCCGACAGGTCTATGAAGCTGGAAGCAAGGGGATAAACAAGCAACGAAGAGCTCTAGCAAAGGGCATTATAAGGATCATTGGATTCCTAGATCATATTGTATGTGGTTTGGAAATGAAGTGGATTTTGTAGAGAAGGCAAAGGGAAGAGGAGTGAGATGGAAAGTGAGTCGATATACGGTCGAGTTACAACATATTTGACCTACAGCTCGAGCTCCAGGTCAAAAGTGGCTTCTAAATGACGCCTAATATATGCACTAAAAATGGAAATTAAATACGAGAATGAAAGGGGAAGCTAAAGTTTACCAAGAAAAGTAGAAAATGGGCCCTCACTTGGTGGGGGGACCAAGGAGGGAGAACCGGTGGAGCTAGCTCTCGTAATTGGGCGGATCGACCTCTGGTGAGCTCCTCCTAGCTGTAGAAGGGCAGGAAAAGCTCCATGTTAATGAGATCCTCCTTCACACACAATCTGAGGGGCTAAGGGCTCTCCAAGGGTAATCAAATCGGTAAAAAAGGTGGAGAAGGTGTATTTATAAGCTGAAGATCAGCAGGTTTTGAGGAGAGGTGGCGTGCGAAGGAGATGGGGTTGGAGGAGATTCATGAGTAGGAGAGGGTAACAGGTGGGCGAAGGATGGAGGGCTCACGACAGAGGGAGACATGGTGGTGGCGTGGAAATAGGGAGAAGGAGTAAAAATGAGGTATGACACATATGACTGAGGAAGAAGGACAGTTGACATTGGTCAGCTCTTGGAGGTCTCTAATTGGTCCACGTGGTCCATCCAAAAAAAAGGAACAAAAAATTCTTTGTAAGTTCGATCAAAATATTAAATTAATTGATTATTTTTTATTAAGACACAAAAATTGTTTATAATTTTATGTAGTATTTAGTGCCTATTTTTATTTATTTTAATTGTGGGAAAACACTTTGTTGTTGCTGTTGTTGTTATTATAAGGTTATTTATTATAGGTTAATATTTACATGGATAAATATAGGTAAATATACCTGTATGTATATTTTATTTTCAATTTGTATTTTACATTTATTATTATATACAAGTATTTTATATAATTTTAATTTATTTATTTAATGTTTATGTATTTTTAATTTATATTTCTATGTTTATTTACTTACTTAATTAATCATGTACACTTCTCTTATAGGTATATTATAGTACATTTCATCCATGTATTAAAGTACTTGATCTATTTTATTTATGTTTGAATGGTTTTATTTTATTTTAATAATGTCCATGTCTTTTAAATAATATTTAAAATTTTATAAAATAAAATAAAGTGAAAAATATAAATAATAAATAAATTGAATATAATATACCAGTATAGTGCACAATGATGCCCAAACCTAACTTTCGCATCTTAATTCCATACTGAATGAAACCTTCACTAAATAGCTTACTTAATTTTGTGAACAATAAAGGTGAGTTTGGTCAATTTTGAATATGTAAGGAGAAGATACATGTCTATTTCTTTGCAGCTTTTATTTTGTATGTCTCGGGCGCACTGTACATTATTTTTCAATGAAATTATTTTTTTCCTTGTGTTTTTATGTACAATATTGATGATGAGGGTTTTAGTATTTGAGGTATAAAAAAATAGGCCCAAAAATGCAAATTCTGTACAAAAAATTAGGATTTTCGATGTATTTTTTATGTTGCTTCTCTACCATATCTCCCCCTACTTTATTCCTTGTCAACCAAGTCATCCTGATGATTGGATCTTGGGGTCTAGGGTCACTCAGTATCTTTGATACTTCATTTCTTCTTCTTATATTTCCTTTATTCTTATATTTTGGAATTAAATAATGCATTTATATAATATTCTATACATTAGTTTAAGTGAATTATTGAGTGTTTATTTTCACAAATTAATGACATATACTTGCATCTAGAGAAAGATTTGATGCCAAAATGAAAGAATAAAGGTCAAGAAATGAGGACTCATCACCCCTCTATACTTGCCTTTGTTAGTTCCTAGCAAACACTTATGCATATAAGTGCAGAAAAAGAAAATAAAGAAAAGAAAAAGAAATAACTTGGAATAATTTTAGATTTTTAAACATGTCTTGATAAAATCAACGCCCGTAGCTCAGAGAAGACGTTTAGATTCATGGTTTGTTCGAAACCATGTTGAGGTTAGGAAGTGTGATATTATAGCCCTTAGGTTCCATAATCCTATTATCCAGTTCTCTTCACGATCTGGTCAAAAATGTTCTCTTAGTTGCATACTCTTGCTACCTTGAAATGATAGAATCATGTGTATGAATTTTTCAGCTCTTCCTAGACAAATCACTGAACCATCAAAGAGTCTTCTCCTCTAGTAACTCGTACTCGTGGAGATAGATATTTACTTCTATGGCCGGTGTTACTAGTGTTTACAACCAAAAGGGGGGGAGAAGCTAGAAGAATGGGAAAAAAGTGGGAATGGACCAGTGTAGTCATCATTCTCTTGTGAAGCTCGATCAGTGTAATCAAGTCTTCACCAAGAAGCAAGCTTTTTCTGAAAGCTCAAATTTTTCTAAAAGTTTTGGATATTTCTTTGACTCTACATTATTCTGCATTCTTGGTTAGGCCCCAACGGATATAGTCTTTTTGGTCCGCCCATGTTTTGGGGTCTTGGACAAAGTTGCGTCAATAGACCATTCCTCATCCGAAACATTATTTCAATCCAGTCATTTTGATCCGCTGATGAATCCATGATTCATTAACTTTTCTGTCGCATTTTGTCTTAAAACCCTTAACAAATACATATAAATACTCATTAATTCTCATACTTTAACAAAACCCCATTCATTTGTAAATACTCACTTTTAACCACTAAATTCATGTAAATAAATAAAGAATCAGAAAAAGAAAGAGAAAGGCATATGGAATATATGTATATATATATGTAATATGACTTAAACTATAAATATAACTGTAAGATATATTTATAGCCTAACCCCCAAGACCATGTCAGCATGGATTGGTCGAAAAACCAAAAAGTAGGGGGAGATAAGGAAAGAAAACCCAATAAAAATAATCTATCTCATGTATATACATTCTTCACTATTTATAAATAAATACAAAACTTCAGAGAATTTTAATTATTTCATCTAAATTTATTCTTCACCAAATCTTTCTCCTAATTATTCACAAAAATGTAAATAAAAATATAAAAATAAGTTAAAAATATTACCCTGTAAATATGCCAAGGAATCCAGCTTACAAATTGTCAAAATCTCAACTTCCGAACATCATAACTTCCTCATACGAACTCCAATTTCACTCTACTCACCTTTAAAGTTCATAAAATAATATTATCTAATTAATAAAGGTGATTTCACTAAATTCGGAGTCCGTTTACAAAAAGTCGGTTTTGGGACCAAAAGACAAAGGGGTTTCTGGGCTATTTATTTTATGTAACACACCTTATTTATTATTTTCTTAATTTTATAATTTCTAAATTATTTCATGATCCTCTAGTTTCACCGTAAATTATTTCATAATTTTTGGAGACTATTTATTATTTTTATAAAATCAAACAAACCAAAATATAGGTATATTTGACCTATAAAGACACTTCCTCTATTTATTAAAATATGTAAATTAATTCATAAAAATCTATAAAAATTTGTATAAGTCTTATTTAATACCCTAATAATTAATAAAATATAAAATTAATTTTTACTTAATTATTTATTAAATTAAAAATTCAAAACCTATTTATTAATACATATTTATTAATAAAATATTTATATTTTAAATAATACTTATTATTTATTAAAAGTAATTATACCATAATTTAGAGAATAAATTTATTTAACTTTCTTGTATTTATCTCTATTTAAAATAACGTAATTTACTAATTTATATTCAATTTATAAAGAATTAAAGGTCTGGACGAACCAGGTGCTGACACGTGTCAGCACCTGGAGCTTCTTCTCCAAGAAGCTGTTCAACCCGACTTCTGTTCAACCACCCACCTTTCCCTAATTTTCCCGCTCGCATCTTGAAGCTTCCAACCCATCTCGACCCTCCATCCTTTCCTCCTAACAACCAGCTACACCGCCAGCCATTGATCTTGGCTTGGAGCCCAAGTATCTTCCCTATATAAGCTCCCCAAGGTCGCCATTAACCAACAACTCTCCCCAACTGCCTGAAGCTCAAGCTCCAGACTACCGACCCCCTCACTTCCAAGCCCTGTTCCGGCGAATCCCCGGTGGTGACAGCACCAAGGCGTAGCCCGCAAGGAAGAGGAGTCGACGGAGGATCGTTCCAAGGCGAGCGCCGCCTTGCATCGCCGCCGTGTGCAGCGTAAAGCTCCGGTGAAGGTCGACCGTCGAGCCTTGATTCCCAGGTCATACACTTGGAA
This sequence comes from Ottelia alismoides, assembly GCA_037367405.1. Classification (NCBI taxonomy): domain Eukaryota; kingdom Viridiplantae; phylum Streptophyta; class Magnoliopsida; order Alismatales; family Hydrocharitaceae; genus Ottelia; species Ottelia alismoides. Next base: position 108,627 of record JAZKJV010008940.1, read on the forward strand.
ACCCCAGACCTATTTCCTCCATTTTACAATTTGATTTCTCGATCTATGTGCCACGATTAGCGTGGCTAATCCGCTCTTAAGATAGCTTAATCACCCTTCTTGCATGCACATCTGAAATTTTCACTCGATTCGTTTGATTTCGCTTTTAATCGGGTTTCAAACTTTCATCTTCATCGCATTCTGGGACTTTGGCTGGACGTTCATAATTTTCTTCACACTTTGAGGTTTCATTTATTAATCTTGTTGGCCGATTCAATTCGAATCGAGCACATGAACATCTTCCTTGCAGGTCCAGGTTCTTCGCGCGGTCGTCATTCACCATCAGAGATCTTCGAGCTTCATTAAAAATCAACTTAAAGATCGGACCTCCAGCACAACCTTCAAGCCAATCGTGCCGCGACCTCATCTTCTTCGAGCTTCAGCCGCCGCTCGGAGCGCCGCCTCAGCCAACCCTACAGCGGGCGAGCTCGAGGGGTGGAGGAGCCACCCCTCTGGCCCCGCCGGAGTGACCGAATCGACGTCAGATGGCCGGAAGAAATTGGAGAAAGTCGCCCGACTGCCAGGAGTTCTAACAACCCCAAGAACAGCGGGCGCACAGGCTTGCGCCACGTGGCACCACGAGGACCGTCTGATCAGCGCCTGGACGTCTTAATCTCGGCCGTGGAATCTGAAACGGTGGAATAATTGCATCATAAACCCAGCTGAGTCTCCAGAATTGCAATCCGCCCTCTAGCTTTTAAATAATTACAATTAGGTCCCTCCGCAGGGACCTAAGTGTAAGAATTCTTGTACTTTTGTTGCAGAACAGTCCCTGAGGACCTTTTTGAAAATATTTTAATTAGAATTTTCTTACGCTTATGCCCCTGGGCTGTAGGGGCTGTATCTTGTCCATTTGACCTCGGATTCCGACGATTCTTGGAGGGTAGTTACACAACTACCCCAGCTACATAGTATAAAGTTTTCGCGGTTTTTCGATGAGTTTTTGACGTGCTTTGATTTTCTCGAAAACCGCCTCGTTTTGTTTTGATTTCTTGTGTAGTTCGAGTACGCGGCTCGAACCTCGATCACCTATCCTATATAGTATCACCTATATTATATTCACCTACTATATAATACGTAAATCTTTTGAAAAATATCCCTTTTTGAAAATTAAATAAAAATTTGAAAAGAATAAAATCAAATAAAAATTACAAAAATAAAAACCACTAAAAAAGGCATTCTGACTTAGAGAAGAATTAAAATAAAATTACGAAGAAGAAAAATTAGGGAATATATTCTGCCTCCTTGAGTTCGACCCAGGAACACTTGCCTGGTTAAATAAATAGTGAACGGTTTTCCGACAGAAAACCGTAAATTTGTTTGATAGGTTCAAAGATCGAAACTTTTCATTGTTTCGCGGCTTCTGCTACAACTGACAACCTTCTTCTTTTAAGAAGCCGCGAAACCGATTTTTAGCCTTATCATCCGCCCATCTTTTGGGGTCTTTAGGTATCATTGTTATCAAAAGGAGTGGGCTAGCATACCAGTTTCAGCAATCCCCAAGAATGGTTACTAACCCACCCTTAAGAAAGCAGCTTAGCATCATTCTGACTTTGACTCCAAGGTTTTTCAACAATCTATCTAGGTTTTGCTGAGTGTTAAGTGTGAGGTTTCTAATCAAGTGATTGCCTCAAGAGTCTAACAGATGATATGAAGGGTTCTAGTTAGACACATTGAATCGACTCTTGAACATTGCCTCATGGAACATAAAGAATTAAGTCAAGGTGACCTGAAGTATTCTCATATCCAATCCTCAATGGGTTCCTCTATAATTAAGTATATTAAGGTCAAAATTTACTTTGACTTATTCAATTGCCTTAATTATTCTGAAAACGCAGATGCTATGGATAATGCAAGAAAATATTTTTGTGAAGCAATTTTCTGATTTTGAACTATTTTTATGGAAATTTGAAAGAGTTTCGCAATTTGTTATCCAATTTTTGAAAATATTTTGCAAATTTATTGATTTTTTTATTTTTCAAATTTTTAGGAATTGTGCAAAATAAAAGAGCTAGTGGAAAGTTATGTGCAGATATTTACACGGGATTGCTTCTGTATTTACAAGAACTGGGTTCAAGAATTTACACAACGACTTTACAAGTTTTTATATACATGGTTTGTAAAGAATTTTCATTTACTTAAATCTTGTATACAATTCTCAAAAAAATTTATAAGTATTTTAACAAACATTTTCCAAATATATTTTGAAAATAATTTTGGCAAACATTTTTGCAAATATTTGTAAAATTTGAAATTCATTTTGCAAATATTTTTCAAATTGTAGGTATAGATTTTCAAAGTATTTTTATGACCATTTTCCTAACCATTTGCAGATAGCTTTTCAAAACATTTTATTCGAACTAGAAAAGGAATTTTTACAAACAAAATATTTTAATAACGATTTGAAAATATTTCACAAACTAATTTTCAAAGGATTTTTTTTAAAAAAAAAATTTCCCAACCATTTTCAAATATTTTGCAAAATAAAGTTAAATGGTTAACCGCAATTACAAAGAATTTTGATGTGTGTTTAACTTTTATAGTTAGCGATATTATTGATAATATGAAAGTACATGTTATGGCTAAAGTATATACGACATATATACAACAACCCTATACTTAGCATTAACTATGTCCTCATAGGTCATAGAGAAAAAGGAAGACGTAACTCATGCTAACTATATGAAAGTCTATACTACAATGACTGAATATATATTGAGAAATTGACCGTCCCCCATATACTTAGGATTAAATAACCCTAAGTATAGCATACCATGTAAAAATCAATGAGGGTCGAGGATGGGAATGAATAAAATCATTGCTCAGCATGTCTCCACATATACTTAGGGTAAAATATCCCTAAGTATACATAGAATATTAAGAGTTGAGGAAACATGTGATGATCTGAAAAACCCTTAGTTAACTGGTGTTAATTAATCATGCGAAAATAATTGTGTCATTTCATTGTAAGCGGGTAATCGAAATCAATCAAGAAATAATCACATAAAAATTTAATTCAATTAATTCGAGTGATTTTATGTTTGTTTTACTCGGGCAAGTCTTGAGATCGAACTCGAGGAGTCGAAGGAATAACCAAGATGGATGTCTATCAAATTTCATGCGTGGTATTCGAGGTGGAATAACTTTTGGTGAGTTTTTATCCAATTTTTGAAATGCAAATGAAAACGCGATCAATTTGAAGGACTAGAAAATTAATGTCAATCAAACAATGTCCAAAAATTATGAAACTTGGCCAAGATGTAAATAATGGTGAAATACATGCATTTTATTTTTTTTGGAATTTTCTTCTACAATATGAATATTTTATGAATTAATGATTGCAGACAGTGAGATTTTCAATTATTAATTATAATAAATATTAAATCTACTTATTTTCAAGGAATAAATTTTTCTAAGATATACAATACATGACATATCTCAGAAAATCTTAAACTCTAAAAATATTGAATTTAATACCTATTAAAAACTAGTTACTGAAATACATAAATGATTTTTACAGAGCAAACTATTCATGCAAATGCAATTTCTTTGGTTACAATGTAAATCATAATTAATTCTATGATTCATAAATATTTTGCAATTTTTGAAACAATGGTTAATTATCTATGAATTTCTAAGCACATATTTGGTAAAACACAAAAATTTCTATAAAAATATTAATTATTAACTAACCACAAAGCATAAAAATATAACAAGCATGCCATAATGTAGAGAATCAATAGTAAAACAAAATGCTTTTTTTGTAATAATAAAATGATGTAACGTAGAGGTTCAAATTACAAGTGGAATATAAGGGTCTAACTGCAAATGTAAGTAAATAAACAAAACTGCAAAAGAAGGGACTTAGTTGTAATTACCAAAACCCCACTAGAGGCTTTCTATAAAGTTTCTATTTGGCATGTGCTAAACACATGTCCCTAGATGTGTTGACACATGCTAAACACATGTCCCTAAAAGTGCCAGGATGGAGATGTGATATGATGTTCTTCTAGGAGCTGCTATGCAAATTTCCACCTAACGCACATGACTCCCACATATGCAGGGGTTGTTTTGAGTTTTGCTGAAGTTCAGGGGCAGTCTTGCAAAGTCCCCTCCACACACGTGTTGCGCATGCAGGGAGGGACTCGGACTGTCAGCTCGGCCTTTGGTCGCGACCAGCGGTGGCTTCAAGGCAGAGGAGGGTGGATGGGCCAGCGATGCTCCACGGCAGTTGTAAGGACGAACAGGCAGCAGAGCATCATTTTCGAAGGAGGAGGAGCAGCAAATTCGAGGACGGAGGAGCATGGCTGAGCTAAGACGACCTCTGTGGGAGAGGAGATGGCATCTGGCTGGAGCTTGGCTGATGAGGACTTGATTGCGATGGAGGAGGTCAAACGAAGAGGGCTCCGAGTGAGGTGGTGCTGGCAGAAATGGTTGGGGATGATGGTAGAGATGGTAGGCTCAATAGCAATGATGGCCGGAGCACGGCAAGTCGCTTGGAAAGCGGATTGCAATGAGGGTCCTAACCTCAGGCCTCGTCAGTGTTTAGGATGAAGGGCGATGTCACCGCCCTCCTCAGATATTGGCTCAATCGGTTGATGGTCTTTCGACGAGGGGGTGCTGGTGGTTAAATAGGAGATGTGGCGACGTGGACGAGATTTGCGGGGCAATTGGGGATGAAATCCATGAGTTTCGACCTAGGCGAAGTTGAAAGGTTGTTTGATTGGCACGGCCTATGGCTGATAGGAGAAGATGATCATTGATGAGGGTCGGTGGTGATCTGATTTACAATGGTGAAGCGGAGGATACGAGGATTGGAGATTCATCGATCAGTCGAGGGGTCGATTTAGGAAGGCGATGACCATCTTAGATGTAAGGGGGAGTGGGATGTCGGGAGTGACGATGGGTGGTGGCGATTTTAGGGGGACGAGGGCGCCGCCCAAAAGGGAAGTTGGAGGAGACGATGGGCAGAGGAGAGGAAGAGGGCGGCACATGCTGGGCACGTGCGGAGGGGACACGTGACCAATACATGCAGTGATTTTTATTTTATTTTTTTAAATAAAATGAAATAAAAATAAGGCCAAAAAAGAGTGACACACGGCGGCTCAAGGAGCGGCTATGTGTCAGCTCCAGAAAATTCGAGAAATAAAATCTATAGATAAATAGGAAGAAATAGAAAACAACCTCGTATCAAAAAATTACCTCTACAAAAGTCGCTCGTCTCGACGATATATACAACTTTCATGTACAGACTTCAACCAAAAATGGTTATTTGCATAAAGTGATATTTTTGGCGGTACTCTATGTATATCGAACACCTTGAATTTTGAGTTTTGTATTTTTTATCATTTTTAAAAAAAGATAAAAAATGAGAAAAATATAAAAAAATCAAAGATATATATATTTACATATTAGTCTAATTTGTTTTAGATTTTTATTAATTAAGTAAATGATGAAATGAAATAAAATACAATAAATATGACTTTTGTACAAATTGTAAGTGAACACTCAGACTCTGTCAATTTCTATGATTTCAAGCTCATTTGGGATCATTTTGTGCATTTTAATAAAACTTTTATCAAAGAAAACAAATGAAAAAGAAATAAAATAAAATGAGTTGATTATATACATAAAATAATAGGTCAAAAACCGTTAAAATACACAATGTACAAAAGAGGCCCAAAACCCAACTTTCACATATGAGCTCCGATTCACTTGAACTCCATCTTGTTTGAAGATAATTGAATATATATTAGTTCAAAAGTGAGTATGGTCAAATCAGACATCGTATGATGAAGATATCAACATTTTAGTCCGATAAATCTGAAATTAGGGTTTGAGTTTCTAGGCCACTTATTTATGTTAGTGATTTTATTGTATTTTTCCTTTATTCTTGTGTGAAATATGAACAAAATGGATGTTGCTTCAGGTCATTTGGAGTTAGCATAAATTAATTAAAAATTGGGAAGTTAGATTATTTTATAGGTTAATTGGATTGGGATTTCTGACTTCTTATTTTATGCAATAATGCATAATAAAATGAAATTATTATTTGCATATGAATGAATGATAATTATGCAATATAAATGAAGAAATGTAGTTGAATTTTGATAATATGAGCTTAATTAATCACTTTTAGAGTGATGAATCTGAGATCTATCAATTGGAGAGGGATCTAAGAATGAACACTCATATACACTCATCCCCACTATACTTATGTCGAAGCATATCCTAAATATAGCAATGATGAATTGGATGAGTGAAACTTTCGGAAGAATGAAAGAATGGATTTCAAAAAGAAAAAAATAAGAAGAAAAGGTTAACTAATCAAAATTGTTTTTGTGTGCCTCGTCTAACTTTGCTAATGTTGCGGCTTCAAACTCATCGTGATAGACCACATCTGTAAGGAATCAACAACGAACATGAATGTGTCTTGCTCCAAGTATGGATTCAGCAATTTTCCATTGATCATGAAGGGTTGTGTGTCAGTTTACAAACCGAATATGACTATACTTCCATTGGCATGCGCATGTTTCACTACAAAACGCCCTGTCCATTTGTTTTTCAACTTCCCTGTGAATAATTTAAGCTTTGCATCGATCAACCAAACATTTTGCCCTGGATTGAAAATTTTTCTGCATATATGCTTGTCATGCCACTTCTTGACTTTCTCCTTGTAGATCCAGATGATGTCATATGCAAAGTTTCTAAACTCAAGTAGTCTATTCTGATCAAGCTTTTTGTTCTTACCGGCCTTCTTGGAATCCAAATTGCAGACATTTATTACCCATAAATATTTGTAAATTAATTCGACAAGCAAATGGCAAGGCTTTCCATTGACTAGGAAGTAGGGAGACATAACCGAAGGTGACATATACACAGTCCGATAGGCCCAAAGAGACAAGTTGAGTAATTATGGCCAGTTCTTCTTGTCAGGTCATACAAGCTTCTGTAGAATAGACTTGGTCTCCTCATTTGAGCATTCTACCAGACCATTAGATTGTGGGTGGTATGGAGAATCAACACGATGTTCAATACAATATTCCCGAGTTAGCTTCTTCACTTTTCTGTTGATAAAATGGCTACCACCATCAGATATTAGAATTTTAGGAATCCCATACCTTGCAATGATGTGTTCATTCAGGAATCGACAGATAGTGCGACTGTCAACGGACCAGGTTGGGATAGCCTCCACCAATGACTGACATAGTTGACAGTGAGCAGAATATACGCAAAACCCTTATTATTGGGAAATGGGCCCATGAAGTCACTACCCCATGCATCAACTACATCTGATATATGAATGTATTTCATGGGCATTGTATCTCTCAATCCAATAGTTCCAGTCATTAACTGATATTCAGTGCGGCATTTCATAAAGTCTTCTACATCTTTGAAAAGAGTCAGCCACAAGAGGTTGCATTGGATACTTTCGTTGCCATTCTTTTCCCATAGTGGTGTCCTCATGATTCTTGCTTGTGGTAATGTTCAATAACACTGTGGACTTCGTCCTAAGGAATGCAACTTCTACAGATGCAATATGCCTCCTCTTGAAATAAATAAGGATCCTCCTACAGGTAGAAATGAATATCTGATAAGAATTTATCAACTTTTAACTTTGACCAATCTTACTAAGTTCTCTCAAAAACAAGATAATTCACAATATCGATGTACCAGGGGAGCGAGGAGACTGACAAAATTTTCTTGTTTGGGAATGTTTCTGTAAACGATATCATGCTCTAACCACGAGTGTCTCGCTCTGATAATATTGAAAGATTATTTGCCACCACATTTTTAATTCTAGGATTGTCTCTGGTTTCAAATATGAACCCTTGGAGTAGAAGCATCCATCTGATGAGTCTCGGTTTGGCATCCTTCTTACTTTGCAAGTATTTGATTGCAGAATAATCAGTGTAAATAATGACTTTAGATCCCAACAAATGCGAATTGAAATTCTCCAAGGCAAAAAGTGGCTGCTAGTAGTTCTTTCTCAGTGACAGTATAGTTCTTCTATGCTTCATCTAATGGTCTGCTATCATAGAGATTAAAAATGGTAAACCAACTCTTCTCTATCACAGAACCACACCAATGGCATAGTCAGAAGCATCTGTCATGATCTCAAATAGTAGAGACCAATTTGGAGGTTGCGGGATAGGGGCCTGAGTGATTAATTCCATCAGTTGATTAAAGGCTTGGGGAGCTCTGTCATCTACAATGAAATATTCCTCCACGCCTAGAAGCTCATTCAGTAGTCAGAAAATATTGCTAAAATCTTTTATAAATCATCTATAAAACCCCATTTGCCCAAGGAATGACCAGAAATTCTTCAAGTTGTAGGTGGCTCAAGCTTGGAAATGACATTCACCTTTGCAGAATCAACCTCCATGCGACGTTTAGATATGACATGGTCTAGCACGATTCTTTCAGTCACCATAAAGTGACTCTTCTCACACAATAGCACAAGGTTAACTTCACAGCATCTTTTCACTACTTAGTCTACATAAGCAAGGCCTTGATGAAAAGTGTCTTCGTGGATAGAGAAGTCGTCCCTGAAAACCTCGAGAAAACTACCAACTATATATGCTAATATTGCTAACATGCACATCTGGAATGTCGTTGTAGCATTGCACAATCCAAAAGGCATTCTGTGGAAGGCATATGTCTCAAATGGACAGGTGAAGGTGGTCTTCTCTTGATCTTCTAGAGCAATTGCAACTTTATTATAACAAGGGTATATATCCAAGAAACTAGAAGTATTCCTACGCAGCCAGTCTTTTGACTATCTTGTCGATGAAGGGAAGCGAGAAATGATCTTTCTTGGTCGCTAGATTCAAGCGTCTATAATCCAGACAATCGTGCCACGAAGTTGGAACTGTAGTTGGGATCTCCTCTCCTTTATCATTCTTGACAATGATGATCCATGATTTCTTTTGCACTACATGCAGGGGACTCATGATGAATCTCGGTTTCACCATTCTAAGTCTCATTAATTAAGCTCAAGTCCCTCAAAATCAAATGCATTTCTGCATTTATTCTGTATAATTAGCATTCATGCACGATTTCATAAGAATTGCATTTTAGCGTTAATTTCTGCATAAAATAAGAAGCCAAAAATCCCAGCCAAAGTTGACCTGTAAATAGCATAGCTTCTCCTATTTTTAACTCCTCCATGCTAACTCCGAATGCCACAAAACCACATCCACTTTATGCACGTCACTAACAAGAATAAAGGAAAAATACAAAAAAATAATTAACCCAGGTAAGTGGACAAAAAACCCAAACCCTAGTTTCAGGATTTTCGGACTAAAAGCCCCATATCTTCTCCATCCAGTGTCTGATTTGATCCTACTCACTTTTGAACTAATGCACATTCAATTACCTTCAAAACAAGACCAAGTTCAAGTGAATCAGAGCTTGTATGTGAAAGTTGGGTTTTGGGCCTCTTTTGTACATTATATATTTTAGCGGTTTTCTGACATATATTTTATGTACTTATTCTCTTTTTTAGTAAAAATCCAAAAAATAGATTAAGGTGTCTTTTATTCATCTTTGATTTTCCCATATTTTTCCTGATTTTTATCTTGTTTAAAAATGACAAAAAAATTAGAAAACCAAAAATCAAGGTATTCTATGTACATGGGATACCTCAAAAATTCACTTTTTACATATTGACCGATTTTGGCTTTGATGTCTTTATAAAAGTTGTAGATCTCGTCGAGACGAGCAATTTTCGTGAAGAAACTTTTTCGATCCGAGGTCATTTATTATTTCTTTTTTATTTAAGAGATATTTTTTCTTTCGAATTTTCTGGTGCTGACACGTGGCAGCCCCAGGGGCCTCCATGTGTCAGTGGTTTTTGGGCTTTTCGTTATTTTATTTATCGAAAAAAAATTAAATAAAAAAAATAAAAAAATAAAAAATAAAAAAATAATAATAAAAGAGTCGCATGTGCGTCGCACGTGCCTCCCAGGCACGTGCTCCGCACGTGCCACGCCTGCCTCTCTTTTGTCCACCACGTGTCGCCTCCAGGACCGTCCGATCTCGGCCGATCGGACGGTCCGCACCCTTCATCTACCTCCAACTGCCCCCCGGTTCCTCCGCCTGTGTCCGCAACCGTCGCCTCCTACCTCCCGCACCGGCCCTCCGCAACGGCCGCCCGTCATCTTCGCAACAACCACAACGACCAACGCCTCCCCGAGTCCTCCGCCCTCCATCTCTGCTATCCTCGCACCCGCTTGGCCCCTCGCTCTATAAAAGAACCCCGGCCGCCCCCAGTCCAACCTATCCGCCGACCTCCGCCCTAAAGGTGCCTTCGAGGTGGTGACGGCCCTCTACCCCGGCGAGATCCGAGCTCCTCGAGCTCGTCGCAGCGCTTCTCCGAGCCTGCCCTCGCTCCGTCCACCCGTCGCCGTCGAGCCCCTTATCCCTCTCCAGGTAATCTCTCTCTCTCTCTCCCACTCTCTTTATCCCTCTTTCCGACTTCAAGCTATTCGCTCCGCACGGAGCTTGCCTCACTCCTCCGCTCCTACTCCATCGCTTTTTTCTCTCTCGCCGACACCCCCTTTACCGCCATCAGCTTCATCGCCGAAGCTTCGCCGCCGCCAACTTCACCCGCTCCGCCTCCGACATTCGCCACCTCCACATCATCAGTCGCAGCCCAGCACCGCCACGCTGTCCGCATCTTCGTCTTCATCGACGACCCAAGGCCGTGTGTCGGCCATGTCTCCTCCAGTCGATCTGCTCAGCTTCGTCCACCGGCCATCTTTATCGACGACGATCCTTCACCGTCTCCGCCGTCGCCTCCGCTCCAACGACTACTTCCAGCAACATCGGCTACCTTCTCCAACTCCGCCGAGCTACGACCAACTACGACTCCTCCACCGACCTTCGCTACTTCGCCGCTTCACCGACTACAGCATCTCTAGTAGATCCTCCGTCTCCGTGCTTTCATCGACGGCCGCCGCACCACTAGGCTCAGCCAGGAGGGGCCAATCTCCCTCCCGCCGCTCCGAAGACCACCAGCAACCGGAGCTCTGCAAACCCAGCCACTCCTCCGCCACTCACCGGGCGCGTGAGTCCCGAGACCCTCCCACGTGTGGGGCACGTGCGGGAGGGACCGCCCTCGTCAGCGTTACGTCACCCAGGTCACGTGCTCCGCACATGACCGTGGGTTAATTACGCAAGAGCCCCCGGAGGTCCTCCGTATTCGCGCCACACCCCGCCAGCCAGAGGTCACGTGCTTGGCACGTGACCCCCCTAGAGATTTTGCATATCTACCCCAATCTTACAGGTAATTATCTTAGGTCCCTGTCTGCACATTTCTTTTTTTATATTATTGCATTGACACCCCTGTCTTTGTCATCCATTATAGACCTCTACATTGCATTATTTTATTTATCGAAAATTTGCATTTTGTTCTATATTCAATTCTCTACAATTTTAAACATTGTGGCTATTTTTGTGATTGACGGTTAATTAAGAAATAATGATTTTGTGGAAAATTGCAAACTTTGCCCATTTCTTGCTCTTTAATTTTTATCTGATTAACCATGGCTCTAAAAATTCCCCAAAAATCATATATTGTAGATTATTTGAGTTTAACATTGTGCCCAAAAATCTTTGCATTTGCACGCATATTTTGTCCTGTAAAAATCATCTTGCATATTTCACTATTTACTTTTTAATAAGTATTAAACTCCACATTTTCGAGATCTAGGATTTTTCTGGGATCCATCACCTAGTGATAGATCTTAGATAATTTTATCTCTTGAAAATAAGTAGGTTTAATATTTATTATAATTAAATATTGAAAATCATTCTCTTTGCATTTAAAAATTCATAAAAAATTCATTTTGCATCCAAAAATTACAAAAATATTACATTGCATTTATTTCATCATCATTTACATTGTGGCCAAGTTTCATATTTTTCAGACATCATTTGATTGAAATTTACATTTTAGTCCCTAAAATAGGCCGAAATTGCATTTTGCCTCCCTTTATTGCATAGAAAATTCCAAAAAAAGACCGCCTTGAAAACCGAACTCAAAATTAGATAGACTCAACTCTAGGTTGTTCCTTTGCCTCCTTGTGATCGACCTTGGGACTTGCCCAAGTAAAATAAACATAAAAACCACTTGATTGAAATTGAATAATTATTTGTGGTTATTTTCTTAACTGTTTCCGATCGCCGCCTACAACGAACGACATATTTATTTTCACACTCGAACATAAAAACAGCTCTTTTAAAGCGGCATTAACGGACTCATCAGATGGCGCCGTTATCGGGGAGGCAAACGGCTTAGTTTTGAGTTTTGAATTTTTCATTCGGTTTTCCGAATTCGGGTAGTCAGACCTCCGAATTTTTCATTGTAAATCCCATAATTTTTTCCAGTATTTAATTTCTTATTTTATTATTTTTTGAGTCACTCTTTGACATTCTCTCTCTTATTTTTCTTGCGAGGTACCCGGCGCACGTGAAGCGGTTTTTCAAGAAACCGACGCATCTTCACCGACATCCGAAGAAACCGCAATTAATTTAAGATCGAGTCGAGTCGTGAGAGAGCGTAGAGTTTAGGTTTTAAATTCCTGTAAAATTTTAATTTCTGCTCATTTATAGCGGTGTCCGATTGGACTCTCGCGTGTGTAAAAATACCTTGAACTCTATATGTGGTGTGTCGTGGCTTGTTTCACTCTCCGACGAGGGTGGGCCCGACTTGAGTGGCGATTAGGATAGACCTGCACATACGGCTCTCAGAGTATTTTTATTTTTTGATTGTGCTCGTAGGATCTTAAGCCACACTTCACATTAATCAAGACGCACATAGATCGTTCAACTTAGTCAAATTTAACTCAATTCTTCCCCGTTAATAGAACTTTCTACTTAGGTGTGGTTTTCATTGGCTTGCATTCATTTAGAATAATTTTTAAAATTCTGTCTAGCATCCCACATGGAGATAGCGAGGATTCACTATAAGTCTTCTAACTGAGCATTCATCATAGTTTTCCACGTGCATCGGCTTTTCCCGAATTTCTCCCTCTTGTTTTATCACATAAATCTAAAGGAAATTGGGACTGGACGGTAGACGCGCATTTGTGCTCATCTAATTTTTTCAGTGAACACCTAATTAAAACTGGGACTGCTAAATATAGTTGATTTCAAAAGAACCCACAAAATCAAGAATTTCTGCGGGAGAGCAACCCAGACCTTGTTTGATTTATCTTGCAGCGAGGAGAGAAACACACACTAGGATAGAGCCCAACTCCAAAACCTAACAGCTCGTTTAAACAGCTTGCAAGACTTGAATTCTCACCAATTAAAATTGGAAAGATAATTGGCCGGACTCTTACGGCCTTCATTGAGTGAGTTGGTGAAAGAAATCTTTGTATTGTGTTTGGTTTGTGCGTAGAAAGTAAGTCATCAGCGAATACTGCACATTTGTGCCTACATCATAAACCGCAAACCTCTTGTTGACCTATAGAATGGAAGATTGTGGTAATTCTTGTTCGGACTCAAACTCTCCAAACTCTTCTTTCTCTACCACAAACTCTCCAATCTCAAAAGACCAGAGAGACTCTTACTCTGGACCTGCTTGGCCTCCGGGAAACCCTTCCCAAGAACCCTATTCCTACGATTCCTTCTTCTTCCTAGAAGGAGGATAGACTCACACTATTTCTTTCTCACCAAAAAAGATTAAGGATAACTGTTACATCAATTCTTTCCAATCTCTTAACTCAAACCCTTTATATTCTGAAGGTGAAGAAAAAGAGATGCCACCCAAGATGTCTTCCAAGAAAGACCCTGAAGATGAACATAATGAAGATCCAATGAAGATGGTTCTTGCTAGACTAGCTGCATCTGAGCAGCAACAGCAGTTACTGAGGGAGCAGCTCGAACAAATAAATGCTGGCGAAGAACTGCCAATGGAAGCCGCATACAACCCTGGACAATACAGAGTGTGGAATTATTTACAGCCACCACATCCAGAGATCCACTATGAACTTAAGCCACATTTTGTCAGTCAATTACCTCAATTCCATGGTAATACGACTGAGGAGCCATATGAATTCTTGAGGGACATGAAGCTGATATGTTCTAATCTAAGGCACCCACAAGTCAACCAAGACTACATTCGTCTCACTGCACTACCTTTCGCCTTGAAAGGGAAAACAGACTACTGGGTGAAAAACTTGGGGGTGACTGTGACGACTTATGAGAGGTTCAAAAACCTCTTTCTGAAGAAATTCTACCCCTTGAGCCGGACCAATCAAATGAGGACCCACATCACCAGTTTCTCTCAGATGCCCAATGAACCACTCTGTTAGGCGTGGGATAGGTTTAAGGACCTGCTACAAAAATGTCCCTGCCATGATCTGGACAACAACATCCTAGTTCAACCACTCTACTCTGGCCTCAACCACGAGACTCAAGGGTTAGTTAGTGCTGCCTGCGGAGGGAATTACACATCATGTGGAGCTGAGACCGTCTGGAAAATACTGGAGCAGATGGCAGAAACAAGCCGGTCTCAAATTGCTAGTAGAGCATACACTGATTCCCTGAACATCCTTCAAGCCAAAGGCGGGAAGCAGACAGTTGCAGAAATAGCTGAGGACTTGATTCCAAGCATGCACTTTATTGCTGATAAATTGACAATAGTAGACAAGAGAATGAACGATATTGACAGTAGGATTTCCCAATTCCCAAAGCAGATGGAGGAGCTCACCGAGAAGATGTCTAAGAAAGGGATGCCTAGTGCACCTACTGTCCCGATATATCATGTGCATCATGTCCAGGAGCAACCAGGAGAAGAGCAACAACAACCATGGGCTCACGATCAATCCTACGCCCAATTTTCCCAACAGCAGCCCCCACCGACTGAGACAGTCCAGGAAGCCCCGCCTCCGACATTTGAAGTAAACGGCATCTGGTACAACCAGGACACTACCCGACAGGGTAATATGGGAGACCGTCAGACTTATCAGCGTCCAACCACCTTCTATAATGCCGCATTTCCTCCACATCATACTACATCTTTCCAGCAGCCGAAGCAGCAACAACCCTACAATCGCCAGAACCAACCTCAACAATACCGTCAGCAATCTCAAGCCCCCAGCCAGTCAGCTCAGTCGTCCACACCTCCAGAAGAACCGATCGACATCCAAAGACAAATACTTGAAGAGTTTTGCCACTTCCGAAATGAGCTGCAAGATCTACGGGTTGATGTCAACCGCTTGTCCCGTTGGAAGGATGAGCAGACAGCTCCAACCACAACCATTCACGCCCAAGTTCAAGCTAACCCCAATAGCTTGAACAAATTACACTCATCTCAACACAATAACCAGGTATACTATTCAGATTTTTCCACATCTGAACATGAGATCCTTTCATTTGACAAAATCAATGCCATGTCACTCATGAGCGGAAGGACCGTGGTCGTACCTGACCAGGCAAGGGAATCGGACCATGAAGACTCGGAAGATCAACCAGAGGATGTTTCCGAGGAGGACGATGAAGGACGCCCGAAGATCCCAGCAGTAGATAAAGGGAAAGAATCTATGGAGTCTGCAGAGGACCTTGAACCTCTAGTTGCTGCAAAAATACCTTTGTCATCTTTTCAGCAACCTGCTTTTGATTATTATGATTGTAATAAAAACTCCAAGTCGAATAAAGATGCTCTTATTTATGATTCTGGCCCTCTATCTCCTGTCTCAAATGCTTCCATTCCTTTCCCCCATGCCCTAAAGAAAGGGAAACAAAAGAAAAACATCAAAGATGACCCAATCATGGAAAAATTCTGCCAACAAAACATCACAGCCAAAGTACCCTTTGATCAGTACGTGGTCGGTAATCCAGCCTTTCAAAAATACTTGAAGGCAAAATGCACCCCCACCAGGACTCGTACAAAAAGAACAAGTCAATTTGTGGAGACTCATATCTTGACAGTTGCCACCACCAAATGCGTAAAAAAACCAGCATCTGCCAAGAAAGAAAAGGGATCTGGGCGCCCATTATGTGGAGAGTCGCATTGGCAGCATAGCGTTCACACGTACACTTCTCGATAATCGATCTTCCATAAATCTTCTACCCTTAGCCTTATATTATCGATTGGAATTGGGCCCTCTAAGGAAATCATCATCTTTTCTCCAATTTGCTGATAAATCCACTAAAAGACCTAAGGGAGAAGTGAAGAATGTCATCATCATTATCGAGGATATAGAATACAAGATAGACTTCACTGTCCAGGACATGAAGACCCCGAACCATTGGAAGGAATCACAAATCATTCTCGGAAGACCATTCTTAAGAACCGCCAAGGCTGTATTCGATTACGGTTCTGGCATGATGAAATTCCGTTCTCCAGGTGGAGAAGTAGACTTGGAGTTGAAACAAACAAAGTGGCGAAGGCCAGACTCCGAATCCACTACTGAAGATGCTGAAACATCAGAATGCAATCTCCTCAGAACCACTGGGCCATGGGACCAACTGCCAGACATACAGATAGAAAGCACATCCTCAAAAGAAGAAATAATAAATGATGCAGTCTCCGAGATTTCTAGACCCCCAGATTATTACACTCTTGATGATACAGAAATCCTCTCGGATTTGTCAGTCCCATCATCTTTGGGACAGTCAAGAAATATCGATGATGAGTCGGACGCGGCTCTGGCCGAATTACCATTCTACTCTAGCGATCCGACTCACTTTTCTTCGGAATTGGTGGCCAACATCTCACACAATGATTCACCGCCAACCGATACTGAGCCAGAAGCAAAAGTCATTCAGCCAGACTTGATCGACGATTCAGAATTGCCAGAGCTGAAGCCACTACCTCCCACGCTGAAATATGCATTCTTCAATGGACCCAAAGAAAAATTCCCTGTGATCATTAGCTCATCATTAACCGTGGACCAAGAATCCAGACTACTCGAAGTCCTTGAGCGAAATCGAAAAGCCATAGGTTGGACTGTGTCGGATCTCGTAGGAATAAACCCCGCTCTCTGCTCGCACCAAATTTATGTTGAGGATAATGCAAGGCCTTCCCGTGAATTTCAGAGAAGATTAAACCCCAATCTTCGGGAAGTGGTGAAGAAAGAAATAGAGAAATGGTGCAAGGCAGGATTTATTTACCCCATTTCTGACTCCAAGTGGTACCCCCCTTCATGTCGTTCCGAAGAAGTCGGGAATCCAGATGGTCACCAACGAGGAGGGGGTAGAGATCGCGACCCGAGTACCCACGTCGTGGCGCGTCTATGTCGATTACCGGCGCCTGAATGCTGCGACCAAGAAAGACTACTTTCCACTACCATTCATTGATCAAATATTGGAGAGACTTGCAGGGAAAGCATTCTTCTGTTTTCTTGATGGGTACTCCGGCTACAATCAAGTAGCTATCGCTCCCGAGGACCAGGAAAAGACCACGTTCACATGTCCCTTCGATACTTACGCATTCAAGAGCATGCCATTCGGGCTTTGCAATGCCCCAGGCACATTTCAACGGTGCATGATTGCCGTATTTGCCGAAATGGTTGGTGATTTCCTGGAAGTCTTCATGGATGACTTTTCGGTTCATGGTGATTCATTTGATACATGTTTAGCACACTTGGACCGAGTCCTTCAGAGATGCAGGGAGGTTAATTTGGTACTCTCGTGGGAGAAGAGTCACTTTATGGTGACTGAGGGTATCGTGTTGGGGCACGTCATCTCCAAAAAGGAAATGGAGGTAGACCCTGCCAAGGTGGATGTGATTAAGAAACTTGAGCCACCAACCAACGTCAAGTCAGTGAGGTCATTCTTAGGGCATGTTGGATTTTATCGAAGGTTTATCCCAGATTTTTCAAAGATAGCCCGCCCACTGACTGAGCTCTTAGGAAAAGACACCGAGTTTATTGTGAATCACAGATGTCTAGAGGCCTTCGCGCTCCTGAAAAAGAAAATATGTGAATCGCCGATATTACAAGCTCCTGACTGGTCTCTTCCCTTCGAGATCATGACTGATGCATCGGATTTTGTTGTCGGAGCGGTACTCGGACAAAGAAGAGATGGAATCCCTTATGCGATTCACTACGCGAGCAAAGTGTTGGATCCTGCACAAAGAAACTATACAGTGACTGAAAAGGAAATGCTCGCGGTTGTTTGGGCCCTGGAAAAATTCAGATCTTACATATTGGGCTCCAAAGTGACAATTTTCACAGATCACACAGCAATCAGATATCTCATGGATAAGAAGGATGCCAAGGCACGACTTTTGAGATGGATCTTGTTAATCCAGGAGTTTAATTTGGAGATCAAGGATAAGCCTGGAATAAAGAATGTTGTTGCTGATCCCCTTTCCCGAATCGATCAAAACGATCATCCTGATATCGGACCAATCAAGGAGACTTTTCCAGACGAATCGGTTTGCGTCATTGATTCAACCCCATGGTATTCCGACATAGTGAACTATCTTGTCTCCAAGAAGGTTCCTTATGGTTGGACCAAAAAAATGATTGATCGATTAAAGTCAGATTCGAGAAAATACCATTGGGACGATCCTTTCCTTTTCTATGAAGGACCGGATTGTGTCTGGAGAAGATGTATTCCTCAGGAGGAATACCAGAGTGTCCTCACACACTGTCATTCTCTCGAGGCGGGAGGACACCATTCGGGAAAGAGAACCGCGCACAAGGTACTCCAATGTGGATTTTACTGGCGGACCTTATTTCAGGATGCTAATGAATTTGGACGGTCATGCCCGATTTGTCAAAGAATGGGAGGGACTATGGGATATAGAGATGAAATGCCCATGCAGCCAATGATTTTCTGTGATGTTTTCGATGCATGGGGATTGATTTTATGGGTCCCTTTCCCAACAACAATGGATTTGAGTACATCTTGTTAGCAGTTGACTATCTATCAAGATGGGTAGAGGCTATTCCAACCTGAACCGCAGATAGAAAAGTCGTTTGTAAGTTTATCAAAGATAACATCATTGCAAGGTTCGGGAGACCAAAAGTTTTGATTTCTGATGGAGGTAGCCACTTTGTGAACAGAGAAATGAGATCTTCGGCTAAGGAGTACAAATTTGAGCATAGAATAGCCAACCCATATCATCCACAATCTAATGGCATGGCAGAGGTTTCTAATAGAGAGGTGAAGGGCATTCTTCAGAAGTTGGTTCGTCCCGATAGGAAGAATTGGTCGAAACTGTTGGACCAAGTTCTATGGGCCTATAGGACAGCCTATAAGACTCCACTTGGTACTTCACCTTTTAGGATGATCTATGGCAAGCCATGTCATCTTCCTACAGAATTGATTCACAAATCTGAATGGGCGATCAAAAAGTTGAATTGGAGTTGTCACCTTGGGAAACTATGTCGAGACTTAAATCTGAATGGGCTAATTGAAATCCAAAATTGGGCATATGACAATAGTGTGATTTATAAGGACAAGGTCAAGAGATGGCATGATAGACACATTCGAGATAAAACTTTTGTCCCTGGACAGAAAGTGTGGTTGTTTAATGCTCGGTTGAAGATTTTTCATGGGAAACTAAAATCAAAATGGACGGGTCCCTACATTGTCATTGATGTGCATACCAATGGAAGCGTGTATATTGCCGAGCTCAAAGATAACGCACAACCTTTCTCAGTAAATGGACAAATGCTGAAGCCATATATTGAATCACCCAAAGAGCAGACAGTTCAAGTTGAGGTCATCTATTTCACGCAGAGCGAGGACATTGAAGATTTATCTGATCATTCCCACCTTCCCTCCCGACCACATAGGTCTCCTTGTACAGCTTCTTCCTCTACTTAGGCCAAGGCCTAAGTATGGGGGGACCGATGCCATCTGTATATATCACTTTCCCGGATCACAATCTTCCTCACGATCGCTCCATCTCCACCCTTCTTCCATACTTAGGTTGACCAAAGCCTAAGTATAGGGGGAATCGGCATCCACCTGTTTATACTCTCCTCATTCACATATCCCGATCACTTCATTTTTCTTTGTATTTTCACTCCCTTACGCTTAGCGGGAGCTATGTCTTCATTCCGCTTCTTGTGCTCTGAGGACATAGCACTTGCTAAGTATAGGGGGTCTGTTTATACTTTGTATATATTATATCCATACCTCGTACTTTCACGTAAGTCTATATGTATTTACGGGGTGGGTACTAACTTGAAAAAAAAAAGAAAAGAAAAAAAAGAAAAAGAAAGAGAGTTTTCTACTAACCTTGCCCAAAATATTTTGAAAAAAAAAGAAGAAGAAGAAGAAGGCTTCTTATTCCATTTTCAGCATAAAAAAAATCCCTTGCATAAAACAAAACAAAAAAAATCAAAAAATTGTGTCTGCATTGCACACACCTGCACTTCATCCAACATCACATGCATGTGCATCTGTAAAAAGTCATTGGGTTCTGAACCAAGTTATGAGCCGAAACCGAGAGTTGTCTGAGCTTGACCTTAATCCACTTAATTTTCAGAGGAACTTCACCAAGAAATAGGATTTTAAGAGCTTCAGGTCTTTTTGACTTAATTCCTTAAGTTCCACATGACAATGTACAACGTTTGACTCTTAGTGTCTAATTTGGTCTCTTCATTCTGGGTACAACTCTGGAATAGGGAATTAATTCGCACTCTCGCATTATGCACTTAGCTCAACCCATACGGGATGTTGGAAGACTGTGTAAGTCTCTTTTCTGGTAGCATGGAAATCTAAAGACCGGAGTACGGGTTGAAAAAAAGCTTCGGAAAAGGGATGGACGGCTGTGCACAATTTTTTCTAATACCCCAAAAAATGTACGGAACAAAAAGATTCTATATCCGTAGGGGCACAACAAGATCCAAGCAGAACCACCAAAAATTCCAAATACAAAGAAGCATTCTACCAAATAAAAATCCGACCAAAAAGGTCCAAGCTTCAAGAAACCTGCAGATCTTGGTGGAGACTCAGCTACACTGGCCATCTTAACAAGGAGAGGTGACTACACTGGCCACCCTCTAGTTCTTTTCTCCTTCTTCTATCTTCTCCCTCATTCGATTGTGAACACGGCGCGATAGACCTTAGAAGGAAATACCTGACTCCCCGAGGACGAGTTACTGGAGAGGAGAGGAACATGGTAGTCCGACATTATGAATGGGAAGAGCTAAAAACCTTCACACACATGAGTCGGTTATTCAATGTTCATAGGGTATACTTTGGGAAGAGGATTGATCTAAGATGACTTCTAAGCCAAAACTGTGACAATGATGTGTAGAACTTGAGGGCTGTTGATTTTAAAATTCTAAGTCTCACAGAAGTTCCGCCACACTATTAATCCAAAGGTCGAGTTTAGTTTCATTTTCACCTTCAGCTCATGGTCTTGGTATGGAATCCAGTCTCATTTCACTTCATGGCATTTCTTTTTGATGCTCAGGGACGAGCATGGTTTAAGTATAGGGGGATGATGAATCTCGGATTCACCATTCTAAGTCTCATTAATCAAGCTCAAGTCCCTCAAAATCAATTGCATTTCTGCATTTATTCTGTATAATTAGCATTCATGCATGATTTCATAAGAACTGCATTTTAGCATTAATTTCTGCATAAAATAAGAAGCCAAAAATCCCAGCCAAAGTTGACCTGTAAATAGCATAGCTTCTCTTATTTTTAACTCCTCCATGGTAACTCCGAATGCCACAAAACCACATCCACTGTATGCACGTCACTAACAAGAATAAAGGAAAAATACAAAAAAATAATTAACCCAGGTAAGTGGACCAAAAACCCAAACCCTAGTTTCAGGATTTTCGGACTAAAAGCCCCATATCTTCTCCATCTAGTGTCTGATTTGATCCTACTCACTTTTGAACTAATGCACATTCAATTACCTTCAAAACAAGACCAAGTTCAAATGAATCGGAGCTCGTATGTGAAAGTTGGGTTTTGGGCCTCTTTTGTACATTGTATATTTTAGCGGTTTTCTGACATATATTTTATGTACTTATTCTCTTTATTAATAAAAATCCAAAAAAATAGATTAAGGTGTCTTTTATTCATCTTTGATTTTCCCATATTTTTCCGGATTTTTATCTTGTTTAAAAATGACAAAAAAATTAGAAAACCAAAAATCAAGGTATTCTATGTACATGGGATACCCCAAAAATTCACTTTTTACATTTGACCAATTTTGGCTTTGATGTCTTCATGAATGTTGTAGATCTCGTCGAGACGAGCAATTTTTGTGAAGAAACTTTTTCGATCCGAGGTCATTTGTTATTTCTTTTTTATTTTAGAAATATTTTTTCTTTCGAATATTCTGGTGCTGACACGTGGCCGCCCCAGGGGCCGCCACGTGTCAGTGGTTTTTCGGCTTTTCGTTATTTTATTTATCAAAAAAAATAAATAAAAAATAATAATAAAAGAGCCGCACGTGCGTCGCACGTGCCTCCTAGGCACATGCTCCGCACGTGCCACGCCTGCCTCTCTTTTGTCCGCCACGTGTCGCCTCCAGGACTGTCCGATCTCGGCCGATCGGACGGTCCGCACCCTTCGTCCACCTCCAACTGCCCCCCCGGTTCCTCCGCCTGTGTCCGCAACCGCCGCCTCCTACCTCCTGCACCGGCCCTCCGCAACGGCCGCCTGTCATCTTCGCAACAACCGCAACGACCAACGCCTCCCCTATTCCTCCGCCCTCCATCTCCGCTATCCTCACACCCGCTCGGCCCCTCACTCTATAAAAGAACCCCGGCTGTCCCCAGTCCGACCCATTCGCCGACCTCCGCCCTAAAGGTGCCTTCGAGGTGGTGACAGCCCTCTACCCCTGCAAGATCCGAGCTCCTCGAGCTCGTCGCAGCGCTTCTCCGAGCCTGCCCTCGCTCCAGCCACCCGTCGCCGTCAAGCCCCTTATCCCTCTCCAGCTAATCTCTCTCTCTCTCCCACTCTCTCTATCCCTCTTTACACCTTCAAGCTATTCGCTCCGCTCGGAGCTTGCCTCACTCCTCCGCTCCTACTCCATCGCCCTTTTCTCTCTCGCCGACCCCCCCTTTACCGCCATCAGCTTCATCGCCGAAGCTTCGCTGCCGCCAACTTCACCCACTCCGCCTCCGACATTCGCCACCTCCGCTTCATCAGTCACAGCCCAACACCGCCACGCCGTCCGCATCTTTGTCTTCATCGACGACCCACGGCCGTGTGTCGGCCACGTCTCCTCCAGTCGATCTGCTCAACTTTGTCCACCGGCCATCTTCATCGATGACGAACCTTCACCGTCTCCGCCATCACCTCCGCTCCGACGACTACTTCCAGCAACATCGGCTACCTTCTCCAACTCTGCCGAGCTACGACCAACTACGACTCCTCCACCGACCTTCGTTACTTCGCCGCTTCACCGACTACAGCAGCTCCAGTAGATCCTCCATCTCCGTGCCTTCATCGATGGTCATCGCACCACCAGGCTCAGCTAGGAGGGGCCAATCTCCCTCCCGCCGCTCTGGAGACCACCAGCAACCGGAGCTCCGCCAACCCAGCCACTCCTCCGCCGCTCACCGGGCGCGTGAGTCCCGAGACCCTACCACGTGCGGGGCACGTGCGGGAGGGACCGCCCTCGTCAGCGTTACGTCACCCAGGTCACGTGCTCCGCACGTGACCGTGGGTTAATTGCGCAAGAGCCCCCAGAGGTCCTCCATATTCGTGCCACACCCCGCCAGCCAGAGGTCACGTGCTTGGCACGTGACCCCCCGGGAGATTTTGCATATCTACCCCCATCTTATAGGTAATTATCTTAGGTCCCTATCTGCACATTTCTTTCTTTATATTATTGCATTGACACCCCTGTCTTTGTCATCCATTATAGACCTCTACATTGCATTATTTTATTTATCGAAAATTTGCATTTTTTCTATATTCAATTCTCTACAGTTTGAAACATTGTGCCTATTTTTGTGGAAATAAAGATTTTGTGGAAAATTGCAGACTTTGCCCATTTCTTGCTCTTTAATTTTTATCTGATTAACCGTGGCTCTAAAAATTCCCCAAAAATAATATTTGTAGAGTTATTTGAGTTTAACATTGTGCCCAAAAATCTTTGTATTTGCTGCATATTTTGTCCTGTAAAAATGATCTTGCATATTTTACTATTTAATTTTTAATAAGTATTAAACTCCACATTTTCGAGATCTAGGATTTTTCTGGGATCCATCACCTAGTGATAGATCTTAGATAATTTTATCTCTTGAAAATAAGTAGGTTTAATATTTATTATAATTAAATATTGAAAATCATTCTCTTTGTATTTAAAAATTAATAAATAATTCATTTTGCATCCAAAAATTACAGTGCATTTATTTCATCATCGTTTACATTGTGGCCAAGTTTCATATTTTTCGGACATCGTTTGATTGAAATTTACATTTTAGTCGCTAAAATAGGCCGAAATTGCATTTTGCATCCCTTTATTGCATTGAAAATTCCAAAAAAAAGACCACCTTGAAAACCAAACTCAAAATTGGATAGACACAACTCTAGGTTGTTCCTTTGCCTCCTTGTGATCGACCTTGGGACTTGCCCAAGTAAAATAAACATAAAAGCCACTTGATTGAAATTGAATAATTATTTGTGGTTATTTTCTTGACTGTTTCCGATCGCAGCCTACAACGAACGACATATTTATTTTCACACTCGAACCTAAAAACAACTCTTTTAAAGCGGCATTAACGGACTCGTCAACTCACCAATTTGGAATGGGAGATGGGATATACGAATCCTACATCACAGCATTTGGTAGTTTCATTCAAGACAACCTCCAAGAGATTGGGGTTCAATCTGTGCTGAAATTTTCTGGACGGCTTGCTATCTTCTTCAAGATAGATGTGATGTGAAAATAGTGAAGGATTGATCCCATGGAGATCAGAAATCTTACGGCCTATAGCCATGTGGTTTCTCTATAGAGCCTCAAGCAGATTAGATTCTTGTTCCTTGGAAAGTTGTGAATTGATGATAACCGGGAATATGTTTGGTTAACCCATAAGGAAGGCATATTTCATGTTTGCTGGCAAGGGTTTAAGCTTAGGTGGGTTCTAAATCAGTTCAGTAGCGACTTCAACAACTGTGCAGGGTGGTGGTGTCAGATCCATCAATTATTAATCATCCACTATTAGAGATGCAAATTTTGAATTCAGTGTTGCACATATTTTTTTTCAATGATTTATTCTTATTCACAAAAATCTTCAATAATTTCTTCTTGATCTGCTAATGACAGGTGCACAACAATAAATTCATCTGGCAAATCAGCAAAGATCTCATCTTCAAAGATAGAGGGAAATTCGACTGTGTTGTCCATTTCATCCTCATTTGAGAGGAATTTGTGGTTATTAATATCATCCCCAAATAGATTTATATCTCTGATTTCTTATAGAAAGTCATAGTCTGTTGTTCTTTGTTTTGTAGACTCACTCTGATGCAGATTCTTTCATCTTGGGCCCTTAAATTGTCTAGATGGGTACCTTGTCATTGCTGGAATGAAAGGTGGTATATCCGATGTCGTAATCCACCACTACTTCGGTTGTTCGAAGGAACGATTGTCTAAGGATGATCACGGTATGAAGTATATGAGT
Source organism: Ottelia alismoides (assembly GCA_037367405.1). Taxonomy (NCBI): domain Eukaryota; kingdom Viridiplantae; phylum Streptophyta; class Magnoliopsida; order Alismatales; family Hydrocharitaceae; genus Ottelia; species Ottelia alismoides. The sequence goes on from JAZKJV010008940.1 coordinate 134,237, forward strand.
TGAGATGTGCATGCCAAATAAAATTAAATACACATGAAATTGCATCCCTTTAATTGCGATAATGACATCCTCTAGAATGCCCCGAGTCCACTTAATTGATGTATCTGCAAATTGTAGAATCATTCTGGTGTGTTTGAGCGGTCCCAACACAAATTCTTTGAGTAGTCAAGTAGGTATAATATTGAAGGGCGATACGCAATCAAGAAGTGGTCTTGCGAACTCTTAGTCAAATGTATGACACTTGATGAGAGGATCTCCCGTGTTTTTCTTTTTGCTTGGGAGGTTGCTAATTGCATTGAACGTAGTTGATTAGAATGTGCTTCACATTTCTTTCTTGGACTCAACGTGGTTGTCGCTTTGATGTACATGCCTCTTTCGGTCCTTTATTAATGTTAGACATGTAATTGATGGCATTAAGCAGATGCATTTCAAGAACAAGATTCTGAATTATTTCGACCACATAAGGGTCGGACAAGGTTTTTTCAATTTTCATTTTTTTTAGATTTTTGCATTGCATCATGGAATGGAATATGTATAGAATCAACAGCCTTGTTCTTATTTATTGACTTGTTTGAGAATAGGAGTAGTGCTCGTGTTTTACGAAGGGTCCTAACTCTAATTTCTCATAAACTACTTGGGGCAGAAGGTTGATAGAAGAACCATTATCTAGGAGAGTCCATGCAAACACAATGCCATTGATATGACGCTCCACATAATGAGGAAGCATGTCTCTTTTTTTCTTAATAGCCTCTGATTCTTGAGATAGTAGGTATTGGCTACTGATAAGATGTGAATCTTTACATATTGATCTGGTTTCTTCCTGCTATCCCTGGTTGATGTGCATCTCACCTTTAGGTTCTTTTGAAAGGCAGGATTGTTAGCCTCATAGTCCTCAAATGTCCATTACATTTTCCTTACAAAATCAGGCTATGTTTGGATAATACTTTTGAATCTTTTGGATGCGCTTTCCTGCCTTAAGAGCACTAGGAAAGGGATAGAGACAAGTGATGAAGAAAAATCGGAATAAAAAACATCATTCATAATATTGTGAGAAATAGTCTTCTTCAAAGATGAATTGTTTTTTTACAACATGGAATTAGAAACAATGTCATCTACAATAGAATGTGGAATAGAGCAAGGTCCTCCATAGACTCCAAAGTGTGTCCAGGTTGTCGTGATCATCATGTTCTCCTCCTCCTCTCTGTCACCTGAGTAGGTAACCTCGTATGTAGCTAAGAGGTTTGATGGTGAATGTGATGCCTCTCCTCATCATTCACTAAAGACTCTGCAAGTCAAGCTCCAAAGGTGACACTCTCTGTGTCCCTTGTCCAATCAGGCATGGCCATGGTCTTTCCGCTCCTGAGTGACAAATGATAAGAATCATAACACAAAAGAATCTCATGCTTGGATCTAAGAGTGTCAGAGTAGTATACATGACCCATGTGTTGTTGTGATTGAGACTTGTTTTGGCTATTGGGGTTAGCCTTAACAACAGTGGCAATAGAGGTATGTGGAGTTGTCTACTCGTCTTGCCATCGAGATATATTGTTAATGCCCATCTGCATGTCATGAATCTCATTCCAGTAGGAACGAAGCTCATCAAGAATATGTCATTGAAAGTCAGTGGGTGCTGAAGAAGCGAAATTTCGCTGAGAAGAATGAGATTGTAAGCATTGTCCCTGATGGCCTTGATACTACTGTTGGTGTTGTTGGAGCTGGGGGTGATGTTGGTAGTTCAGGCTATGTTGGCTCGACTAGTATTGACCCTAGTTGTTCTACTATTATTGTTGTTGTTTCCTCTGTTGGGGTTGATAAGAACTAGGGCTATGCTATGGGGGATGTGGTGCAAAAGTGAACACGATGTTGAAGAAGGTCAGGGGATGCTGGTTTGACTGTAGGTCCCCTGTACTTCCCTTCCGAGCATGGTCTTGGGTGTACTATACATCATTTACCTCCCACACTGAGGAAAGATCCTCCTATACTGTCTCAACTAGTGGTGCCTGTTGTTGGAAGGATTGGTTATAAGAGTGGTCTTCTACCCATGGCTGGTATTAACCCTAACATTGACTACTTATGTACATGGTGTACATGGAAAACAAGAGCAGCTGGTGTAGTCACGACATGTATCTTAATTTTCGATACCTTCTTTCATAACTCCTCCACCTGCTTCGGGAGCCTGGTTAAGCTTTCAAGGTCATTCATCCTCATGTCGACCAGCTCAACATCAATTTATCTGCACTAATCCCCATGGTCGGGCCCAGGTCATAAGCGAGATTACCCACAGTATTCCACCCCCTTTATATGAATGCAATTAGGGACTTAGTGTATGCCCTACTGGTCGTTTGTGTGGGCTAGTGTCTGCTATCTACTAGAATACCCTCCAGGTGGTATCCACTCCATGTGATGTATAACTGCCTCAACAAACAGTGCTAACTAGACCGTGCATATCTGGGCTGAGACCAATTAATGAAGATTGGACCTGGATGTTATCATCAAATCCATTACAGGGACACTTCAGTAGTATGTACTTGAATCTGTCCAAGGTATCACAAAATGGTTTATTAGGTAGCTAGGAAGAACATGTGATGTGTGTCCACATCTGGTTAGTTCTACGAAGAGGGTATAACTTCTTTAAGAACATGTCCTTGAACTTTTCATAGGTGGTTACTGTCACACCTAAATACTTAACCCAGTAATCAGTCTTATCCTCCTTGGAAAATGGAAGGGCAGTGACCTAATATAATCGTATCTAACATGAGGTTGACGTAGGTTAGCACAAACAAGCTCAAAGTCCCTTAGGAATGCATATGGTTCCTCTGTGGCATTCTTATTGAAACATGGAAGCAAATTCAGAAAGGACATCTTCAACTCATATTAATTTTTTGGATGTGCAAGACTCAAGTATATTTTCACTACGTACTATCTCGGGTTGTATACAACATCCAAAGATGCATCAACCCGTACATTTAATTGTCCTATCTGAGCTCTAAGTTCGGCATTCTGCTTCTCATATGCAGCTAGCCTAGCAAGTATCATCTAGAATGGGTCGTCATGATGTTCTTTCTCATCATCTTTCTTCTTTGGAGGCATTTTGAATGAAAATTCTTTGTCACTTCATCATCAAATGGATTTGAATTAGTTGAGGCTAATGAACTTAAATCATCCTCACTAAGGTTAAGGTCTTCCTTGGTAAGTGGATAAGAGAGGAAGGGGTTGGCTTGTGATTGACCATCCCCAATGTGCGTGTGCCTGGACTTAAGAGGGTCATGAGTCCAGGGTGTTTAGGAAGTGAAAGTACCTCTAAAGACGGTCTCGTTGAAGGATTCAATGATACATTCGTAGAGTCCAAATAAAAATCTCTCCAACTAGTCATCTTCTATATCAAGAGAATCGTTTATGGACATGATTATCAAGGAGAAACTATGTACTATGGGGCACATAAATGTGTGGAGATAACTCACGCAAATAAACACAATACAAACCCACTGAATTTACAAAAAGAACATCTGAAGGCCGTAAAGTTTTGACCGAATTATCTTGTCAAATAAAATTGGTGGTAATACAATCCTTTCAGTCAATTACACACATGGTGTTTCCTTATGCCCAGTGGTGCTCCTATGTGGTCTTAATCAATGAGATGATCTGCTCGGGCTATCATGTTTCAATATCACATGCTAAGGTCGAAGGCAAGCATTTGGGGCTCCCAAGCCAATAAGAGTTGGACCTAGAGACTTAGGGGGAAAGTCAATGGATTTTGGCTCTAACCTTAATGTCTGCATCCTTACACACTCTGTCTGGAGGAAAGTACTTGTGTCCAATGAGGGTTTTATGTACATGTAAAATATGTGTTCATGTTATTCTGATTTTTTTATCAACATGCATTAATTCTGTGCCAATTTTAAAACATTAGTTATCACTTATATTATGTGAGAACAAAATGCGCACCAACCATTATGTCCCCTATCCTTTTAAATTTAGGTTATAAATCAAAAGAGAATCAGAAAATATAATGTAATCGAGAAACTATGACGTATGCCCAGGTACGAATATACTTACAATGATTCTCAATGTTCTCCATTAGTTATGCTAAAACGAATTAAAAACTTCTACACTAAATGCATGCAAGTCGAAAAAGCCTTACCTAAATAGGACGCTATTAGCAGGGAAGAATCAGATTTGAATTTGAGCTAATTATACATATTTTTGTGTCTCTTTTTGATTTTTCAAGAAATATGTGATCGATGAATATGTGTGGCCTATATTACGAGGGGCACAAACAAATTTGAATTTGAATCGTTAAGTACATATCCTAGATTCAACACTCAAGTCGAGAACTAATCTCGACACAACCACAACAAAGAAAAAAACTTAGTGTTTGAGTATCAAATACATGCGTGAGCTCTAAAACGAGAGCCATTGTAAATGAAACAATTACCTAAATTATGGCAAATTACTAATTGCAAGAATAATTAATGAGAAATAAAAACACCCTCTCAAACAAAATGTCTTCGTTGCGCCTTAACAATCGGCTTCAAGAAGAACCATTTTAAAGTCCAACCAGTTTCTCGCATGAAAACAAAAATTTATATTAGAGAGATAAAAATATATATACAAAAATGAGAAATTAAATGCAGAAAAAAGAAAAATAAAGAGAAAAAAAGTAGGGAAAATATTCAGAAGAATGGTTGGGGATCATATTACCGGAGTGAATGGGAAACCTAACTCCAAGTTTTCTAAAAATGAACCTTTGTCATTTTCCTCTGAGGCAACAATGCTATTTGATGATCCCAAAAATACCCTAATTAATTTGTCATTTTATGTTGTAGTTGGGAACTAAGGAATCACTCAAAAACTAATCACGCGAATAAATTTAACAATTAGCAACTATGTATCTTTTTAACCTGGGCAAGCCCTAGGGTGGACTCAAGGAGGAAAAGGAACAACATAAAGCTCAATTTACCAAACCTAGTACACGGAATTTTTTCATATTTTTTATGCAATTAATGATGAAAATGCAATTTTGGTGAAGTTTAAGGGCTAAAATGCCAATTTCAATCAAATGATCTCTAAAAATCCTAAAAGTTGACCAACATGTGAAAATGTGCAAAATTAGCCCACCATGATTTTTTTTGGAATTTTTGGTCGCAAAATAAATTTATTATGAATTAAATATGCAGACTATCTGATATTGAGTAATTTCATTTTAATAAATAGAAAACCTAATTGGAAATGAAATTACCATATATAGATCTATTTGAGAGGTATCCAGAATAACTTTTATTTCTTTAAAACATTAAGTCTAGAATTAATTAATGAAATTATTTTTAGCACGTGAGCGAGAATAATTAAATCTACCTAGTATGATTTTTTTTGCAATTTTTGGAGCATAAAATATTTTAATATGAATGTAAGAACATGTAGTAGGTAAAATATGATAATTTCCACCAAGTTAAATAAATTAAATCAACCACTACTAGAAAACCTTTAATCATCCACAAGGTACAGAAAAAATTGTTTACGACATGAAATTTTTGGAACTAAAAATGATTGCTAAATGATGTTAAAATTATAAAGAAAAAGGAGGGCTCTAAATACAATGTAGAATATATAAAAATAATAATAATAAATGAACATGGAATAAAAAATATTACAAAAACCCGTAGGGTTCAGGTGCAAAATTCCCACGTGATCTCATGCGCGACACGTGGTCTCCAGGTGGGGACTTGGCATAGACTATGAGTTATTAAAGGGGCTTGATTCAATTTTCCCCCACCCCACATGATCTTCACGTGATGGGGAAAGCTGGGCAACGGGTATTGTTGCTAAGGCAGGAAGATCGAGGCGATTGGATGAAAGGCAGGGAGGTGTGAACGTTCTGCGGTGGACAACGCAAGCTCCGAGGTTGTGGATACTTGACCGAGGTTGGGGGCATGCAGCCCAAGGCTAGGGGAGTGAAGCTCACCAATGGCAGTGGAGCTCGACCAGGCAACACACACTTAGGAGCTCATGTTATCGATGCCAGTCAGTGGAGCCGCGTTTCGAGTAGGTAATGCGATGGCGAGAGAAGGAGCACGAGGTGGAAGTCGAGGAGGATGAGTGACGGGGATGAGCGAGTCGTTACTTATAACCCGCGAAGGTGGAAATGCAGGTGGAGAGTTGGGAAGGTGAAAGGGCTGAAGTGTGTTCTTCTGGAGATGGGGCTCGACACAAGGTTGGTCGACGAGATGAGATGATGAAGGCGGATGTGTGAGCGATGCGACGGGAGGTGAAGGTGTCAAGCAAGATTGTGGTGCTCTGTGGTCAACATGAGGAGAAGGGTTGAGTGGTGCGGCGATGATGGAGTAGCGCGGGTCGAGGTGTGGTGAAGAGTGAAGGGTTGAGCATTTGAGAGGAGTGGAAGAGAGGAAAACAATAAAAACAAGGAAGAAGAAATAGGGAGAGAAGAAGGACATATTTATGGTGGAATCTTGCGAAGGATCTTCATGGTCATTGCTCAAGTGCTGTGAAGCACGAGCTTAACAACAGTTGAAAGCAATTGTATTAGGACGGGATCTCCCTATGTATCTCGTTGAAGACGCGGTGCATAATCGTAGTACATGTATCCTTCTACTCTCACAAGAAGGTGGAGGATGTTGGTCGGAGTACTTTCATGAAGTGGCAGATGACGAAGGTGAGGCACGATCGAATGGATTTAAGGAAGGATGGAGTAACCTCGAGGGTCGTAATGACCAGAGGCGGTGAGTTGGAAGACGGTTGCATATAGGGAGGCGGAGGGTCGTCTGTTGCGGGAGGCGGACGGAGAAGGAGGGGGGTCACGTGCTATGCACGTTGTTGGGGTAGAAAGGAGAAAAGAAGAGGGAGAAAAAAAAGTAAAAATATCGCCCTTAGGGACGGGGATCTTCTTGTTCCGACATAAGCTCGTGAGTTGATTCTTTCAGTGTCCAAAGTCAGATTTATTTGAAGAAGGTAAGTTGACCTGTAAGCTGTGTCAAAGCAAAAGAATGATAAAGAAGCATGAGCTTTCCCTGAAGGTATTGGAAGTACTCTGACCTTGTGAGGCTATAACTTGACTATGCCTCCAGTCACTAGCCCATCCTTCGACATCCCCTACATTAGTCTCCTTAAAGGCCATGTACTCACAGTTAATCAAGTATGCATTCCCGCTTCCATCCCCGAGTTCCTATCTGTAGTCAGATAGTCAGTCCCAGTGCATGAGAGTGAACCAGCTCCCCGGTAAATGCCTGGAGGTAGTGATTTGATATGATTTGGTCGATGAATGGTATTGGGAAGTGATCATTGCGTGTAGCCTTATTGATTTTTCTATAATCGACACAGACTCTCCATGATGTTGATACTCTTGTTGGTATGTCCTCTCCTATCTCATTTTTGACAATTGTTATTCCACCATTGTTTGGGATGATTTGGAGACGACTAACCCATGTTCTATCAGCTATTGGGTAAATTATACCAGCATCTGACTACTTATAGATTTCATTCTTCATAACTTCCTTAAGATTAGGATTTAAACTTTTTTTCATTTTACAAGAATGTTTACTATCATTTTCCAAGTATATGTGGTGAGGCAAAATGTTCGACTTATTCCTTTTAAATAAGTTATTTTCCATCCAATAGCGCGAGAGTTTCTCTTCAATACTTCCATTTGTTGAATTTCTTGACTTTGTTCTAAGTTGACATTGATGATGAATGATAGATTACATGTGTTATTTAGAAAAGCATATTTCATATCATGAGGTAACTGGTTCAGTTCAATGAGGGGGGTTGGTGGGGTCTCTGTGTTGGTTCCAGCAGGTGTATTTTCCGTTGCCATTACAACTACATGAGTATGATTTGAGTTATATGGCGGTAAATTATCATCCGATGGGCATACACTATCAAATATTGGTTCTGGCATCGGCATGATTAGAGACAAAGTCAATGAAAGTTCAGTGTGCGATGTGTCCCAAGTTTCATCCAACTTTAAAATTTCACTATCAGAAATGGGACACAATGGTTCTTCTAGTGTAGAGTTTAAGTATGTAGTCATTTGATGGGACATGTCCTTGTAGGTGGGGAGTGAGGTGTTCAGGCTTATTTCTAACAGATCTTTAGTTAGGTGTATAGGAGCAAAATCATATTGTATGTCAAGAATGGCAAAGTCTAATATCCAACTAAAATCTTCGATCTCAGAGTCTACAGTGGATGAGGTGACAAGGTCAATTGGAATAACCTTCCCATTAATTTGGAATTCTAGATTCCCATCCGCATAATGAAAGTGCTCTTTGGCAGCAGACAAGAACATACACCAAAGTGTGATCGGAGTTTGAGCTAATGTTTTAGCTGGGTCCATATCCATGACCACAAAATTGACTGGAAATTTGTGTCCACGTACTATTACTATTACATCATCGATTAACCCTCTTGGTCCCTTACAGAACGATCAGCCATTTGCAAAATCATCGAGGTAGATTTTATTTTCCCAAGTTAAAGTGCTCCATAATGGAGTAGGGAGGAGGTTAATTGAGGCACCATTATCCAACAATGTTCACTCGAATGCCAGTTTTCAAATAGTGCATTTCACTAGCAGTGCGCCCAGATCTTTTTTCCTTGTAGGGAGGAGTTATGATATGGCATTAGATGTTGCTCTTGGTAGAGCATATCTCTCAATATCTTCATGATTCTTCTTGTTCTTTTCATTAACTATCCTCCCTGGTTTGCATATATCCTTCAAAAATCGAGAAAAAGAGGGAACATTTTCGAGATCTTTAAGGAGTGGAATTTTGATGATGATAGGAGAGAAGGGTTTCTCTAACTTTGGATAGAGGGTGGCTGATTTGGTGTTTTTCCTACAAGATGCTTTAGGAAAGGGTATTGTTATGGTTAGGGAGGAAAGAGAAGTGGGTATGTTGGTCTCACTCGGGTATTTTTCATTCTCAGTTTTCTCTCCATCCTTAATCAAGACCTCATCCCGTGTAATGATGCGTAGGTCAACATGTGTAGATGTGACTTTTCCATTTCTGAGAGTCACAACATTAGTACATTGGTTAGAATGATTTAGTTGTTTGAAGGCCACTTGATTCTTCGATTGTTGTGAGGTGGATCCTTGGGAATATGTAGAAAATCCTAATTTTTTATTTCCTTGAGTAGAGTTATCGAATTTCTGCTTTGTGGTTGAGATTGAAATCCATATGAGACGTGGAATATCCAGCTAGAGGCGGTGCGTGTAAGACTATGGGAGAATTTCCTCTATTGGTGTTTGGATTGGGCAAAGGTTGAGGTGATATAGCATGGATATATGATCGAATTTCGGTGAATTATCGAGCGTTCTCAATGCTAGCCTATTGATGTGCTAGGTTGGCTTGTTGTTGTGCTACGACATGTTGTTGTATAGTATGAGTCATAGCATGAAAGGTTGCATATGAAGATGGTTGATTCATTTGGGGTACAATTAGTGGTTGAGGTCATAATTGGTTTTGATGATTGGTACTCTGAGTCTTCCAGCCAAATATGTGTTGCTCTCTCCATCCAAAATTATAATTGTTTGAATATGAATTTCCTTGACTTCTTTGTACCCAATTCACTATTTCAGATATTTGTTCTTGGTCATGAGAGAAAGGTAATTTTTTGAAATCCTGAATATTGGGGTCGAAGTAACTCCGGTGATACTGTTTTGGGCTTTGTCTAGGGCCAAGGTACTAATAGTGTTATGAGCTCCATTTATTTTGGCAATGTTTCCCATCTATTATGTTTATGATTTGTGGCATTCGTGTCTTGAATGGGAGGGTTACTGGAAGCTACTAAACTAACTGACCCTTTGTTCCTTCCATAATATTCGATAGAGACGTTATTCACTGAATCGTATGTCATATTCTCTAACAGAGTCCAAACAAAGTGATCATCACGACTAATGTAGTTACTGTCGCAATAGTCGTTGATAGCTTTCTTGAATGATGTTTTAATATCCTTGTAAAATAATTGGACCAACTTCCATTTTGGGATTGCATGATGTTGACATTTTCTGAGGAGTTCTTTGAAGCGTTACTAAGATTCGTGAATGTATTCATTTGTCTTTTGAGTCAAAGTTGAGATAGCTTGTTTCAAAGAATTGGTCTTTTCCATGGGAAAGTATTTTCTTATGAAAGCTTCTCTTAAGGCATCCCTGGTGGTAACTGTACTCCCATAATTTCGGATCCAATGGAGTGCTCGTTCTTTCAGAGAGAATATGAAGATCTTCATATAAATGTACTCCTTTTCTACCCTAGCAATACAAATGGTGTCACAGGCATATCTAAAAAATTAAATATGTAAATAGTGATGCTTGGTTTTGTTTCCATAGGATTTGGGTATTAAAGAGATGGAGGTTGCTTTTATTTCGAAGTCTCCAACATCTAGTGGAATTTTGACCAAATGAACCACATCTTCGGTCGCAGGATTGTACTAGGTGTTGATAGATGGTGGTTGATTCAATGGTGTAATTGTTTGACGAACCAAAACATTTTCCTCTCTTAGCAATTGGAGTTGTTGCATAACAATGTCCATTAGGTTGGGTCGATTTGCGTCCCCCATATTCTTTATATCTAACTTGGAATCAGGTTTCTCACAAGGATGGGATGGGTGAAGTTTTCTTTTGTAGGTTGGGTCGTAGTCAAGTGGACCTTGAAGTTAATTATTCAGAGATCTAGAACCAGTATGCACAAAATAAACACAATCTAAATGCCGATTCACCAACTCAATGCTAGTTGCTACAGATGCGGTTATCTTTTCAATTTTATTTGTTCCTCGGAAAAAAAACAAGCACACAAAAAAATTGACCTAAATTCTATTTGTAGATTAAGGACTAGCCTGAATTTGTATGTTTAGTTGCATCCACTTTATGCCAATATGGGTGCAAGTATACGAACCGTAGAATGGCTACCCGTATTCCTTGAGGACGATACCTAATACGGTGTCCTTTAATCACCCACTCTGCTAAGGTTTCCCTCACTGAGAAGGGGCTAAACTTTTCAAAATTCAGTAGTCAATAAAATCTACATAGGATTTGGGCTCTGACCTATGATTTTTGTTTGTGCACGTGAGATTGTGAACAATAGGCAAGAATTTAAGCATTTTATACCGCTTAATATCCGAGCCACATGATGACTTTTCAGAAGCTTAATTTTTATATGATCAAGCACAATTTATTGTCTAATTTTCTTATTGTCAGAGGGAGAAGAACCATCGAGATGAATGCAACAAGAGATGTGGATTTTAATGAATTTCAGAAATTTTTTTCTATAGTAATTAGAATGCAAGCAACCTAATTACCTATAATTAGAATGGACTCACAATAATGATAAAGGTTGGATTTAGAAAAAAAATGTTATGCTCAATTCTGCTTGAATCATGATCCAATGAGAAAGAGCCTTGAAATGAAAAAAACTTTTTTTTTGAATTTTGAGCACCTAAAAATGAAAGAGAGAATAATTATAAATAATAAAAAAATAAACTTATGAAAAAAGTGTGTGAAGTTGCCTGTCCCTGACAATGATGCCAAATTGAAAGCGTGAAAATCAGCGTGCTGAGATGTGAATTTTAGTTTTCATTGTGAACACACATGAGACATTCTCAGATAAATAAATAATGAACAAACAAAAATAACTTTTGGAGTACAACGGCAATTTCAATGGTCGAACACAAGGACATGATGAAAATAACACAAGTTTTGGAAAGAGTTTTTCTTTGAAATTAACAAAAAAGCAAGATGAGATCTCTTAATTTTTCTTTGACTTTATAAAACTCATAATGCAATAAAAGTGGTTCCAATAGATTGTAAATATTTCCAAGATCTCGTAGGATTTTTCGGTGATTTTTTTGGTGTTTCTGGCTATTTTTAATGATCTATCAAAGATGCATGGGTATAAATGTGATTCATAAACGTTAAGTGCAAGCATGCAAAATAACTATTTAGTGGAAGTTTTTGCAATTTTGAAAAGTTATTGGAAAGATGTGAAATTTACCAATAAAAAATACTTAATGGAAAATTGTAGAGGAACATAATGAGATTTTAAAATTTGTAGAAAGGTCCTCGAAGGACTAAAGTGAAAATAACCAGAACGTGAATGATAGATTTGCAAAATGTCATAGAATATATAAAATGTGAAAATGGGAAATTACATAAAACAAATAAATCTTTTTCGAAATTACAATTAGGTACAAAATGCAAAAAATATGAAAAGAAAGTAAAATTAAGAAGGGGTCCCGAGGATAGCTTCCTCTTCCTCGTTGAGCTGCAGAGGCGACGTACGAGAGTGGATACCACGGAGGGCTGTGACGAAGCACAAAGGAGAGAGGGCAGAGGCAATAGAGGGTGGCAGCGGAGCATGGGGGAGAGAGGGCGGAGGCTGTAGAGGGCGGTGGCGGAGCACTTGGGCTATAGTCGACGGTCGTTGCATTCTCTCTGTAATTTCTGGTCGCCCCTTCTCTTGGCCACCCTCCCTACCCTTTCTAGATGGATTTGAGGGAGGGGAGGGGTGGTTGTTGGGGCACGCGAGGAGGAGAATGGACAGTGATAGCATTCAGAGGAAGAAGATGAGGGGGGATGATGTCATCGTTACTGTTAGCACCACTTTTTAAATTTATTTTTTGAGATGCCGACATCAGCTATTTTGTTGTGTAGTGAATTTTTTTTGCAAATGATGAGGAGAGGAAGAGAGAGGCCTTTTGGGCCTCTTCTAAAATGGACTTGAAAATAAAAAAAATTAAAAAAGTTAGAAACATTAGAATGGAATTGTGACCCATATTTTTTGATAAAAAATCTTTAATACATGATTTTTTCCTTTAATTTATTATGTGAGAAATGTTATGCAATTCTTTAAATGATTTTTAATGTAATATGCATGAAAGTCATGGAATCAAAATTATGTAATAAATCAAGACAAAATACAAGTAATTATGCATGATTTTTTCTCAATAAAAGGTATAAAATATGATAAATCACATATTCATCAGAAATCTACACAAATGTGCCATGATGTAGGTACTATAATTGGAATCTCCTCTCCTTTTTCGTTCATTACAATCGTGATTCTGGATTTCTTTGGAACCACATGAAACAGAGTTAGTCATTTTGAATCAAAGATAGGATAGATGAAACCTCCATCATACCACTTCATGATTTCTTTTATCACAACCTCCCAGAGTTTAGGGTTAATAAGATGCTAGAATTCACGAGATGACTTGCTTTCTTCTTTCATGTAGACATGGTATGAGCACAACGACGGGTTTATCCCATGAAGATCCATAGTTTTCCAGCCCTTTGCCATACGATTTCTTTACAGAACCTCGACTAAGCAAGATTCTTGGTCCTTGGTCAACTGAGAATTGATTATGACCAGGAACATGTTCGGCTCATCCGCAATGAAGGCATACTTCAACGATGATGGCAATTGTTTCAGCTCTGGTGGGGTCTAAATCTATACAGTGGTATCCTCTGCAACTATGGCCAGTGCCAGATCTATCGACTATATACTGTCCACCATGGTTACCTCTGGCTTTGAGTAAAAAATATCACAAAGATCAGTATTGAATTCATCTTGTTCTGATAAGGATGGAAGAATCTCAAGCAACTCAGTTATCTCATCAACAAACAACTCATCCTAAAGGATAGGGGGAAACTCATTTGTACATTCTCAACCTTCCTCCTTGGAGAGGAATTCCTGGGTCTCTACATGATTAAAAAATATACAGTGTCTCTCTAATCTTTGTTGGAACATCAAAGTCTTCTTTTTTATTTTGCATAAGCTCACTCTCTTCTGATATGGACTTTGTTGTCTTCGGTAGATGGATCATCTCAATGAAACCTTATCGGTGCTCGAGCGACAAGTAATCTCTCTAGTGCCATATTCGAATATTGATTCGGTTGTTCGAAGGAATTGTCATCCTAGTAATATCATGGTATAGAGCAATGGTGTAGAGGTGCCAATGTCTAGGACAATGAAGTCTACAAGAAATTGCATCCCTTGAACCATAATGATCACATCCTCTAACATGCCCCTCGATCGCTTAACTGATTGATATGTAAACTACTAAATCATCCTTGTTAGCTTGAGCGGTCCTAACCCAAATTCTTTGAGTAGATATGAAGGCAACAAATTGATAGATGGTCCACTATCGAGCATGGTCTGCTAAAATTCTTGATTAAACATCTCACATATGATGAGAGATGCTCCCTTATCCTTCTTTTTGCTCTGGAGGTCACTGATAGCATTTATGGTAGCCATGGTCAAATAGCGTTTCTCGGCTCTCTTTCGTCTACTTTTGTGTGGATTACTCTCTGGTGTGCATGTCTCCTTCAGTCCTTTCTTTACACCAGGCATGTACTCCATGACTTTAAAGAACGGTATTTCAAGCACTATATTTTTTAATATTACGATAATGCTTGGATCCGAAAAAATTATTTTCAATTTTCTATTTTTTTGTAATTTTTCATTGCATTGGGAAACAAATTATTTACATAATCTAAAACATTGTACTTATTTACATGTAAAATTATACATTTGACTGACTAGAAGGGATACATTCTTTCAAGATAGAAATGGAAATGAAAACATGAAATTTGGCTTCATCGGCTCACATGGGATTCGTCGTTGGTGCTACCATCTCTTTGGGTGCATCGGCTCAGCCTTGGCTATTATTGATGATTTAATTTTTTTATTCATTTTATTGATCTTTTTCTTCATCTTGTGTTGTTCATTCTTCTGCTCCTCCTCTAGAGCTTGATGCGGCAATATTGATGAAGATTCACCCTATGAAGCTTTATTCTTCCGTTTCACAATGGGAGATGGATGTAGAGTCCTATAACTCTTGAGAGTAACAACGTTAGATAATATAATAGATGTATTCATAAATGAATCAGGCTCAGATTGGACACTATTTCATGCATGCTCCTTACGTTGCAAGTTATTTGGGTTGTCTTCGACCTGTGCTGGAATGATGTTTTTTGCAACGATTAGATAATCTAGTTTTTGTCTGACTTCACTTAAACTCTTCACTATTTGTGCAAAAAAATCAAGGGCTAAGTTCACTGGGGCTACCTCAATCTGATTAGCGGGTTGCGCTCACTTACTATGATACTGATGCAGAGGCTACGACTGATAGCTCTGATAATGATGATGGGGATATCGATGATAATGTTGCGGAGGAGGGTACTGCTACTGATATTGGTCAAGAACTCCAATAACTTGGTGATTTTGTCAAGCTTGTCAAAATGTTTGGTCATTTCTTGATCACATTTAATTGTTCGAAGTCCTGTGATCGTTTTTCAATTATGTCAACCTTTGAGAGATGGTTCCCAATGATGCTTAAGTTGGAACTCTCATCTCTCTCTTCTCCATACGATACTGCCATATGGACGAGTTTGATAGGGGTCTGACGATTCTTATGGAAGGTACATGATGAAGATGGTATAACCGAGCCTTTGACCATCTCCTTAAAAATCCATCATACAACGTCTTCATCCTTGTTGAAATTTGGTCCTCCACAGGCTGCATCATGTAGTTCTAGCTTTCCTAGTTCAATCCCCCAAAAATTTTCATGACCAAACTGGTCTTTAGAATATCATGATGGGCGCACTTCTCATGTAGATCTTTAAATCATTCCCATAACTCATAGATAGACTCATGAGACAACTGAGAGAAGTTTTAAATCATTGCTTGCATCTGGTTCAAGCGACCAAGGAGATAGTATTTGTGCAAAAATACAGACTTCAACGCCTCCTAGGTTGTCACGACCTTCCCCAAAATGATTGATCCAATTGAGATACTTGTATTGAATACTAATGGGGAAGGTGGTCATCTTGACTACCTCCAATGAGATGGTGGGGTAGTGCATGGTCTCGCAAATGCAGTTGAATTTTTGTTGATGAATGTAAGGCTCTTCATCTGTGTTTCCATGGAAAGTGGATAGAAGTGAGAGTAGTTGAGGTTTCAACTACAAATTACAATGGATTCGAGGAATCTCAATCCATTCAGTTACATGCTCAGCTCCTGGATGGTATGTTTCTTAGAGAGTTGGATTGGGTTGCTCTCTCACTTCATCATCTCCTTCATGGTGTCTGCCTACTTAGTGGTCATCTCCTTCATGTTGTTATTCCCCTCCACCATAGTTCTCTCTATCCCTCCGCATGTCATTAAACATGCCTTGGAAAGTAGTCTGAGCGAGTGCTTGTTCAGTCAATTGATGTTGAATTGCCTAAATGGAGGATAACATCTATGCATTGACCTCATTTTTATTTGTTTGTTAACCATTTCCTTTCTAATGAGCCATCTCTGAGCCTGGATCTGATAACATTTCCTGATTGGGTCTTTCAACTGTAAGAGGAAATAAACCTTGATCAAACTGAAAATAGGCACCAGATGAGTGAAATTGTTAAAGATTAAGGTCAATCCTAAACTTCACGAGTGTGGTGGAGTTGTATGGAGATTGGTCGATCTCCATCCAAAAGGAATCGAGTTTAGTACAAGAGTGATCCCGATTTATTTTAGGTAAAAGAAGTGGGGAGTCTCACAAAGTCTAAACCGATCTCTCTAGAATCATTCTGAATTATTGGAGATGTCAATATCAAGGAATCGATGTGGGTGTCCATGAAGTTCAAAATAAACCATCCCTGATGCAATATCTTGAAACACAAAAGAGAATGAGATGAGGAATAAGGAACATAGTGATTCACAAGAAAATAGAAGTGGAAGAGAGAAGACTCAAAAGTGAGCGAGGATGAAATAAAAGATAAAAAAAGTAGGGATGAAGGGCATAAAGGCGCGATATTTTTTATCTTGACCAATTTAAAACTAATCAACCAATTCTCAAAACAAGGGTAGCCTCACCAACACAATACATGAAGTTGCCACAGTTTGGTTGTTATCTTGGTAGTTTTTATCGTTGTTATTTAGGCAATGTTGTAACAAGTCCTTATAGACTAAAGCAGGAGGAGAGTGAATACTACCATACATCTATCTTATTCTTCCCACTTATTTTCCAACATGTAGCATGTACTTTTTTTAAGGATCCTTATCATTGGGTCAAGATCCACTACTTAGCCAAAGATTTAGAGGAAGGAATCAGATAGGCGAATCAAATACTTCCTGATTACGGGGTTCTCGGATGTGGCATGATGAGATAGGGACTCATCGTTGTAGTTCCCCTATGCTCAGTACTTCAGACTAAGTCTGCAACCAAACTCAGTCGAAATCGCCCACGCATCGATAGAATATCAAATACTTTGTGAATGCATTCAATAAACAAGGTAGTACCTATGTTCGCATTTGAGCTCTAAATCCTATGTTTGTGCTTAACTCTGTACGAAAATTACCTATGAACCCAATCCAATTAATTTCATTAATCAATTTTAATTTTAGTCAAGGTTTTCTTAGCAATCACATTTAAAATTTTTTAGGTTATCATTTATTTTGTGTGAAACTCATGCGAATACCTAAAGAATTTTCTGATTCTAAATTATTCTAAGAAAAAGAATACAAGGGGGAAGTCGAAAAAGCCGATGCACGAGAAACTATGAATGCGAATGCAAAGTCAGAATTACATACCTTTCTCCAACACTTTACATGCAAAGTGATCCACGCATAAATTTAAACTAATACATATACATATATACAATGGGTGCATTGAAATTGCCCTAAGCAGGAATTGCTATTAATGTGAAGCACCAATTAGTTTGACTAAGTCTAAGCATAATGATCTATAGGAACAAGAGATGTAATTATTCTTTGGACCTAAGTACTGTCCAAGCAACCCTAAGATCTATTGGCTCAATCGACAAAGACATGTAATATAAAAAAGTCAGAAAACACAAATCGTGGAAACCAAGCAAAAAATAAAGTGAAAATATGGAGAAATAAAAGATAGAAGGTGGATAAAACATGAGAAATATGGTCAGGTCCCCAAGGTGAACAATCTCCTAATGAAGTGAACCCAAGAGTTCAAGTGTCCAATGGCTTGTCTTGTAATATTACAAATAATAATAAATGTCTCTCTTTACAAAATATCAAATAAAACTATACTAAGATAACTCTTACTCTCTCCCTTCTGATCATCCTTTTTCTCTCTCCTGTTAGTTTGGTCAATAAAGTAGATCTCTGCTTCATGGATGAGCATTGCGATCAGGTCCATGGCACAATTAAACGGTTGTTGTTCTCCTAAGATGGAAGGTGTTGATTATACCTAGAGCATTGTCAAAATACAATGGTTGTTGCTCTTCTCCGAGAATGGGGAAGAACAACCACTTTGATCTTATCCATCCATTCGATTATCTACCTATGATGGGCCTCCATCCCTCAAATAGGGCTCAATCGATTCCTTGAAATTTTATGCACCAGTTGGAGGCCCTAAATGAGTTTGGACCTCACTAAAGAGAGGTCTGGAGCTCTCTTTGCCCAAGCTTCTTGGAGATGAAGAGTTGGAGCTAATGCCCCTCAGATGGGGTATGCAGGTGCTATTGACCTGCAGAAAAATATCATAGTTCGAGGGCAAAGCTTTCAACCTTATTATGAGTGGAAATGGGCACAGAATTAAGCGTATAGATGGTATTCAACAAAGGGTGGTGGAGTGGAGACCTTATGAACTCGATTCGAGTAGAACCAGTGTGGATTGGGTGCACTAGAGGATGAAGAAATAAAAAGGAAGGGGACAGGATTGATGGTTGATAGTAATGATATTCGAATCACGATTAACAGAGGTTGGAGTCTAGAGCTCTGATGTACTTGGATTTTTAGAATTTTTGCTAATTTTGATCGAAATTAAAATAGATAAAATATGAGGGTGATCTAATAAATGAAAAATGAAGATATAAGACAGATAAAAGATGTGGCTCACCTTCCAGAATGGTCGGGATCAGAGGCTCGTCCGAGGGTCTCCAACGAGGGGTTGAATTGCCTCCACCTCCTCCTTACCTTAGATCGTCGAGGCTTACCTCCTGTCACAAGGGAGCAGCTCAAGGTATGATCCTAAGGGGTTATGAATAGATGGAGATCGATTATGCTTATGGAGATCGATTATGCATGAATTGGAGATGGAGGTCGAGTTTTTATAACTGAATAAAGGGGCTCGATAGATCACGTGATACTGAACGATACGATGAATAGTTGGATGATCAGAGCATATGTCATGATAGAGGTTGAGTAATAGCAGAGTTTTCATACAGGAATAGAAGGGAATGGGTCTCTGCATTGAGCACCAAAATTCAGCAATGATGAGTTGTAGCTTCTAATAGGTAGAGCCCTAGTGTTGATCAGATCGAATAGGGTTGCCTAACATCTGGTCTTAAAGGAGCATGCAATGTCTGATAAGTCGGATCCTTCAATCATTGTATCGACCCTCTCTCTGCTCTCGGTACGTGATCAATCAAATCAAGCAAATAATCAACACACAATAACGCATGCAATGAACAATAAGGGAGGTGAAATTTATTATAACCTACAAAAAGGTGTGTATAACACACAAGTGTTGAGGTCGAACCACTGAAAGCAACTGAGGATATGTATAATTAATAATTATTAGATATAATTATTTATATATTTTCTACCTTTTTTAAATTTTGTGGATTTTTAACTATATTCAATTTTAATATATTTTCAATTATTTTATAGTTTTTTTATTTTAAAAATTTACAATTTCTTATATTTTTTAATTTTACAATTTTTATTTTTAAAAAATATAATTTATATTTATATATGATATTATGTATTATATAGGTAATATAAGATATATACAGTTTATATAAGTCTTTATATTTTTAGTATATGTAAGAATAATCAAAATATTTAAAATAAAAATACTTATATCTTTTGGGATTTTTCATATTTTTTGGGAAATTTTAAGGAATTTTTGCTAATTTTTTAGTTTTTTTAAAGTAATAAAAATGTACAAAATAATGAGAAAATAAGTAGGTCGAATGTTTTGGGGTTTTATAAATAGATAATAATCTTAAAATTTCCTAAAATTATTCTAATACATACTATATAATATTAAGGAGAAATATTAAATATAAAAAATATTTTATTTGATTTTTTTTCTAATTTTTATAGTATTTTAGGGCTTTATGATTTTTATGGTTTTGATTTCATATTTTTTTAATGATTTTTGGTCTAAAGGTAGAATATGTAACAATATACTTATACTGCTTTTTTAGAGTCTAAAAGTAGTTATATAGTTTTTGCATTTTAATAATTAAATAGGGAATTAAAATCTTATTTTCTATTTTTAATAAATTAGAGAGTAACTTAAAATGATATAAAAATTGTATATGATAAAAATATATAGCAGGAACTTTATGTATTTTCCTACAACTTCTAGAAATAAAATGCTATTTTAATAATAAATATAAAAGAAATAAAAATATGGAACTGGTAGGGACCTGTTTATAATTTAATGAAGTTTAAATTCATTTAAGAACCAGAAATAAAATCCAGGGGCACATTATTATTTTTCTCAATTAAATTACCTTTTAATAAACACTTAAATAGGGTATAAATGTAATTACACTAAAAAGTGAGAGCCTTGCATGCAAAATATCCAACATATAGACAAAATTTTAGGACTAAATACAAGTAACCAAACCTTGAGGGTTATGGATGCAAAATATATAGCCCTCTCCCACACGCGAGTACATGAGGTGACCTAATAGAGGACCAAAGTGCAAATTTTACAAAGTTGAAGGTCCTACTTTTTTATTATTACAGAAATATTTAAACTTAATATCTAATCTACAAGATTATTTAATAAATACATAATGGAGATGGGGTCTTTGATATTTACCCCTAAAGGGTTCTCATCGATGATGGGCATGGTACGATGTAGGCATCACTTAAAGGATCTGACAGTTCATATCACACAACGCTTCGCCTCTCCATCAACAGTCACAATCAAATTTGGCAGGAGTTCATCATCCAAAGGTACCTGGAGTGTCACTAAGAACACTCAATAACTGACGCTTGGGCCGACTAAGATCTTCCTGATATCTTCTCCCATAAGGTCATCTTCAAATTTGAATATCCCCACACCTTCACGGGGCCTTGCCTCAACTGCAGAGAGCATTTAAATCAGTATAGGTCTCATTGATGGGGACTTAGATGGTCCTAGTTGGAAGCCACCTGGAGCACTAGTTCTAACTCAAATCTACTCCCAAATAGCTCCCAGGTTATAGGTCCTGAACAAAATATAATCATGGGCTTGAGGGGGACTCTCTCGATCCAGTACTGAAGCTAGAATGCACGCGAAATGGAGGGGAGGAGGAGCTCTAGTGGAGGGTGGAGCTCGGTACACCTTGATCCTTGAAGGATCAAGGGGGAAACAGAGGGCACTTATGGAGAATGAGAAGGGAATGGAAGATGAGGTCATTTTGTGAGTCAAAGACAAGTAGATCACAGTGATTATGAGCTGCTAGATTAGAAGCTCCAACAATCAGAAAACTTGGAATTTAAACTACTTCACTGGAAATTAAATAAAACTAAGGTTAAATCTATTCTAAGAATTGAAAATATGACCTAATTGAAGTTATCCTAATAGCTCGTACCTATAGGGAACACGGAGCAGATAGCTTCGCCAGAAGGGGGACTCCAGCGAGCTTGTGGATCTCCTCTTCCTCCTCTTTCTCCATGCTGACAGGTCGAGGAGGCTCATCTATCACCAGAGTGTCATGCACGATGAATCCTTTGTGGTTACAAATAGTTAGGAGGGATCAAAATCAAAAAGAAGGGATTTGGATTTTTTTATAGACAAGTGATTGGCATGGAACGATCACCTAATCACGGGTGATGGAGTAGTCGATGGGGGTGTATCATAGGTATGGCAAGATTGAAGGGAGTGCCTTGAAAAAATTACTGAAGGAAGCAATCTTCCTCGATCCATGGAACATTGCCAAAAAGTTGGAGAGGAGAGGGTGTGCATGAGTCTAACATGGGCCACGTAGGAGAGCATATAGTTGACCATGCAATCAACAAACAATGCACTCTGGTTGGTACACGTCCAACAAGAAAATTCTACGGAATAAATCCTTCATAAAATTGATTACAAATAATAAATGAATTTAGTAAATAAAGACAAAACAAAGAAAACTTTATTATTTTATATACAATTTAATGGGTATTTTTATTTACTTTTACAAACTTAATTATTAGGGTTTTTTACCAGTATACATATAGGTATAAATACTTGTATTTTATATATTTTATTTTTATATTTTATTTTATATCTTATTATTGTATATATATATTTTATATATTTATAATATATTGAAATACATATTTACGTATTTTATTTTTTTATGGTTTTATTTATGTACTTAATTAAATAGGTGTATATATATTATATGTATAATTTACCTATATATTATATACCTTATTTGTTTTAATGCATTATTAATGCTTTTTTCTTTTTTTGATTTTATTTTTAATATATTTTCAATAATATTTACAAGTTTTAAAATATAAGAAAACTAAAAAATAAAGAATAAAAATATGAATAAAATATTCAGGTATATAGTACAAAGGGGACCCAAAAAGTTGGCTTTTGCACCTTAACTCCATTTTTGATGAAGCTACTTTCATTAAATAGGTAATTTTTATGATTAATAAAGGTGATTTTGATGAATTTTGAGTTTATATGGAGGAGATTTAGGATTGTGAAGTTCAGTGTGCAGCATTTTCCTCTATGAGTCCCAAGTGTACTGTGCATTATTCTTATGTGCGATTATTTTTGTATTTTTCCATGTATTTTTATGTACAAGTTTCATATTGAGGGTTTGTTTATTGTGTTGTATTACATAAGGAAAATAAAATAGGTGATTATTTGTTATTTTTGACGAATTAAATTAGGTTTTGGGTGTATTTTCATTACAGTTAATTGGCCCTTCTTCCACTACTTTATTCCTTATCGATCAAGTTAATATTAACTTAATCTTAAGGTTTGGGGTCAGTCATTATTTTCAATACTTTATTTCTTTTTCTTTTCTTTCCTTTATTATTTTATATTGGGATTAAGTACATGCATTTACACAATATTTATAAGTCAATTATTGAGTGTTTTTTTGTGCAAATTAATGATATATGCATGCATTTAATTAGGGATTTAAGGCAAAAATGAAAAAATAAAGGCGATTAAATGGTGATTCATCGCCCCTTATACACTCCTTTCTAGTCCCTAGCAAACACTTATGACAATGAGTGCACAAAAAGAAAATAAAGAAATGAAAAAGAAAGAACTTAGAATGATTTTGATTTTTAAACTTGTCTTAATAAATTCAAAGTTTGGATCTCAATTAAGACCTTTAGATTGTAAGTGTGTTCGGAACCACATTCAGGTTAGGAATTGTGACACAACATCCCTTAGGTTATATTATCCTCTCTTTAATTCAATCCAATATCCTTGTTAGAACTGTCCTTTTAGAAGTATACTCTCATAACCTTGAAATGATAGGTACCCTGTGTTCGAATTGTGTTAGCTCTTCCCAGACAAATTGATGAACTATCAAGTAGTCTCCTCTTCTGGTAACTCATCCTCAGGGAGATGGATATTTCCTTCTGAGCTCAGGAACAGTGCTAGTTCACAACCAAGGAGGGGGAAGCTAGAAGAAAGGGAAAAGAAGTAGAAATGGACCTGTGTAATCGCATTTCCATGTGAGGCATGGTCAGTGCAACCAAGTCTCCACCTAGAAGCATGCCTTTTTTGGAAGCTCAAGATTTTAAAGTTTTTGGTGTAGGCTTCTTTTTGGATATTTTATTTATTTTCTACATTACTCTGCATTTTTATTTTGTCCCTACAGATATAGAATCTTTTGTTCCGCCCAAGTTTTGCAGTCTTGAAACAATTATGCTAACATACCATTCCTCGTCTGAAGATTTATTTCAATACATTCTCCAATCATTAAATATCCATGCTACTAAAGGAATTGGGTTGAAGTGTCAGTATTGGTAGTCCCCAAGAATGGTTCTTGTGCCACCCTTGATGAATCCGCCCAATATCATCCCAACGTAGTCTTAAGGATCTTTCAACAATCCATCTGGATTAAGCTAAGTGTTAAGTGTGAGGTCTCAAGTCAAACCATTATCTCAAGAGTCGTATGGATGACATGAAAGGTTCTAGTTAGACATCTTGAATCGACTCAAGAACACAGTCCCATAGAACATAAAGAATTAAGTCAAAATGACTTGAATTGTCTCAATTCTAGCCCTTAAGTGTTTCCTCTAAAATTAAGTAGATTAAGGTCAAGAACAAGCTCCAATCTTCATACTTTATTTGGACTTGTTCAATTGTCATTATCATTCCAAAAAAATCAAAATGCAATGCAAGAACAATATTTTGTGAAATAATTTTCTGATTTTGAACTTTGTATGGGTTCTTGAAATATTTTTGCATTATTTATGGAATTTTTGAAAGTTTTGAATTTTTAGAGATTTTTTATAAGAGTTAGTGAATGGTGTATGCACAAAAATATACATGGGAGTTTATGCATATTTACAATGATTGAATGCGGATTTTTTTACACTAGGAATTTGTACATAAGTGTTAGTTGTTATCCACAGGTTTCTGTATATACATGTTTTATAAAGAGTAGCTATTTGCTATAATTATATACAAAGTCCTCAAAATAGTCTGAAAATGTTTTTACAAACATTTAGAAAACTTATTTTGCAAATAATACAAACACTTTACAAATATTTACAAAGTTTAAAAATCATTTTGCAAAGATTTTTCAAATATTTTTGCAACTATTTTCCAAATCATTTGCGAACTGAATTTTCAAAATATTTTATTCAAACAAATGAAACAAATTTTTACAAATATCTATAAAAATATTTCTACAAAGGTTAGAAAAAATTTCACAAAACATTTTCCAAATGGTTTCAAAAGTTTTTTCAAGACATTTTACACCAATTTTGAGATCATTTTGCAAATATTTTAAATTGACTTTTTAATAATACTTATAAAGAATTTTTTTAAAAAATTACATATTTATAGGGTATTCTTTAAATTTGATTTATTTTATACTCTTTCCCAGTATAGTATATAAGTTATATTATTAAAAATTTGAAAGTACGAGTTATGGCTAAAGTATATTCAACATATATATGACCCCATATACTTAGCATGAACTATGTCCTCATATTGATCGAAGAGAGATAAAGGAAGACACAACTTGTGCTGAGTATAGAAAAGTATATACTACAACGAACCTATAAAGAATAAGAAGTCAAGCATCCCCTCTATACTTAGGACCAAGTAATCCTAAGTATAGCTGACTGTATACAAAACGAGGATGATTGAGGATCAGAATTTACATAATCAATCAACTCGGCATGTCCCCCTATACTAGGGTAAAAATATCCCTAAGTATAAACATAATATCAATAAGTTAAGAGACATGAGATAGAATAAATAAAGAATAACCCGAATGCACTCATCCCGCATATACTTAGGATGAAGTATATCTTAAGTATAACACAGATGAATTTGATAAATGAAATACAAAAGAATTAAATAATCGAAAACTGAAATGAAAAGAAGAAAAGAAGAAAATGAATATAAATTTACATGCATCATCTGATTCCACTATAGCTGTTGAGAGGTCTTCATCGAACACAACTTGAATAGAATCGACAACAACCAAGAATGTGTCATGCTCTAAATAAGACTTCAGAAACTGACCACTGACAACAAATGGTTGTGCGTCAGATGATAATTCGGATAACTAAATGCTTCCATTGTTACACACAGTTTTCATAATGAATGGTCCAACCCATTTACTATTTAATTTACCCGAGAATATCTTTAACTTCTCATCAAATAGCCACACTTTTGTCAGACTCAAAGTTCTTTCATCTGATGTGTTGTATGCGTAATCTCAGAATTCAAGGAGTTTTTTCAGTTCTAATTTACTCTTATGACTACCTTTCTGTGAGTTGATGTTACATATATTGAATGCCTAATGGCATATGGCATGGCTTTCCTTATACAAGATGATAGGGCGACATGCCCAAGGGATACTTGTAGGTGATCCGATAAGCCCATAGACCTGAAAATTTAAAGTTGTAACCGGTCTTTCTATCCGGCCTGACAAGTTTTTGCAGAATTGTCTTGATTACTCTGTTGGATAATTCGGCAAAGACAATGGACTAAGGATGATAAGGAGATGTGATACGATGATCGATGTCAAACTCCTTCATTAAATTTGTCACCTCTTTATTTATGAAATGGCTACTCTTATTTGAGATAATAATCTTTGGGATCCTGAATTGCGAAATGATGTTATCTTTCAGAAACTGACACATTGTTCGAATGGATCGAGCAAGAATAGATTCTACCCAATGATGCATACAATCCATGATAAGAAGGATGTATTCATAACCATGAATGTTAAGAAATAGGCCCATAAAATCAATAGCCCAAGCATTGGACACATCAGAAATCTGAATGAATTTGAGGGGCATGGAGACTTTAACATTGAGGGTTCCTCCCATTTTCTGACAGTCTGTGCAACCTTTCATGTATGTTGCAACATTCTTGAATAGTGTCGGACACTAGAGGCAACACTACAATATTTTCATTGTCGATCTACTTCTGGAATGGTGTCCTCCATATTCAAGCTCATGACAATGCTCGATGACACTAGTGTACTCCTCTTGAGGAATACATCGATGCCAAAAACAATCTGTACCTTTCCTAAAAAGTAGGGATCTTCCCACTGGTAAAAATTGATATGAGACATGAATTTGTCCTTGTTTCTCGTCCAATCATACAAAATTAACCCAGATACAAGGTAGTTCACATGTCGGCATACCAGCATAGAGATGTAATACTAAGAATAGATTCATCATGAAATGTTTAGGTGATTGGTGGACTACTGATGAATCTCCATTTCGTCACCTTTATTATATGATTTTGGCCTTAAAAACCCTATCTAATACATGTAAATACCTCTAATTTGCACAAATTAACATTCATTATTTATTTTATAGATTGTGTATAAATTACTGTTTTTAATGCTAAAGAATAAAGGAAAGAAAAAAAGAATAAAATGCTAAAGGTATTTTATGACCCTAAATCTCAAGATCTAGGTATCTTGATGACTGGGTCGATAGGGAAGAAAGTAGGGGGAGATAAGGGCCAGAAATACAATAAAAATCCAATTTATTAATTCATCAATAATGCATTTTGGGACTCATTTTATTTCTACTTTTTATACCTCAAATAAAGATACTTTGTACAGGAAGGTTGTCCATAATAATATAGAGAAACATATAAATTGATTTCATACAAAAATATGATATAATGTACTTTTGATACTTTGAATAAAAAGTCAAAATCCCAACTTCCCAGACCCATATCTCTTAAATAAAAACTCAGAATGTATCATATCACCTTGAATTGTATATAACTTTTAATAAGCTATTTAATGAAGGTGGTTTCATATTTTTGGGAATTAGTATGTGAATGTTTGGTTTTTGACTATTATTGTATAATATACTAGAATAAAATATTCATTTTACTCATTCTTTATTATTTTTATAATTTTAAATTTTTACAAGTTTGTAAATATTATTTATAATATATGCACACATTAAAACCAAAATAAAACCACAAATAAAGTATTAAAAAAAATAAAATACAAAATACATAGGTAAAATACCTATACTTATACCTATATATATCATACTCCTATTTATCTAAGTGTATATTCTATATCAGAAAAATATAATAAAATTACATTTAAGTATCTAAAAAAAGTTATAACATATAAAATAATAAAATAAAATAATAAAATTAAAATTTCAAATTAAAAATAAAATACTCAAAACATAGGTAAATATACCTATAAATGGTACCCTAAAACTAAACTTGTAATTAAAAACCTCAAAAATAAAAAAATCATGATAAAATAATAAACATTTTTTTACTTTAAAACATAACATTTATAAAATAATTTATTTATTATTTTCTAATTATATTTGATTTTCTATTTTGATTGTCTTTTTCTGCTGAGTTGGACTAATCAGGAGAGAGGGTGGGTTGACCGAGGTCAACTCACCTGTCTCCCCATTGTTCCTACATCAGCCAGAATTTGCCTCAATTTCTCCCTTTTGTCTCTCTCGAGTCTTTCATTGATTCATCTCACTCTCTTAATGAGATTTCATCTGTGATCATCAGGCTTTCACACGTTCATGATTCCTTGGGTTTTGGTCCAAGGATTCGATAGATTTGCTCAATCAAAAGCCCCCCCCCACCCCATTTAACATCGCCTTCGTCCAACTTTAAAATTGGTCCCTCTTCTACCTTCACACCCTAAACCTAAGTGTCAAGTGTCCTTCCTGGTGACAACAGGAAGCATCTTCACACTTTTATAAGGCATTTAGGTATCAAATCAAGGTTGATCCAACTTCTCCGTTGTCTCCGCCCGGAGCTTCTTTACGGTGGTCTGTTTGGTAAGGTTCTTCCATTTTCCTAGCTCTTGTGATGCTTTAGTATAGCAATAACATAGTCTGTCCTTTTGTTTTGCTTCGTGTTGTTTACCATCTCATAAGAATCAAAACATCCAACCAGCAGAGCTCCAGCTTCGCCGCCTATTTCCGACTACCCTCACAATCCTCAGCCTCGACTAATACCTCCACAAGCTTCCCCTTCATCTGCTCTTCGCCAGACACATCTGCATTCATCTTGATTTTGCATGGATAAAGAAACTCATCCCTCCAACTCCTCTGCTCGCCGGAGTGACACCATATCGCATACCCTTCGCTCCCCCGCTCCTTCAAAGCTCCAATGAGATTTGCCTTATCTTTGAGAACTAACCACTATAGGAAAGACTAGAAAAGGAGACCTTATCAAGGCCCATCGAGTAGCAGGGGACCACTCAGGTCTACCTCTGCCACCAGCCATCACCGAAGCCCCTCAGGGCATTTTGATGCATCAAATCCACTAAGGAGGACATTGGGAGGCTTTTGGAATTGTCAGAAGGAAAGAAGGAGTTGCCTACCTCGAGCTTTAGCCGACCAAAGTTCAAATGGGCCTTGTTCATTGAGCGTTCTTATTGATCCAATCTACGTCGTTCGATCTAGCTCGTTCTTCCTGGAGCCCAGCAACCGTCAGATGAGTCAAAGCCAACACCGTCTGATCCTAATCTCAGATCTAGTCCCCGCCTTTCAATGTGAACCATCATTACGTGCTAGGAACTGCATACATGGAAAGTGGATCGACATTTGCCATCTGCCCATGCCTTGGGGCTGGGAATTTTGCACTTTTAACCCATCCATTTTTTGTATTTAATGATTAAGACTCAATCATTCATCTACTGTTATTTAAATTTTGTGTAATTTGCAGAATAGCCCCCAAAATATTTTTATTTACATTCAAGTTCGTGTCAGCTCACCTCATGTGCCGTCCCATGTGAGGTGGGCATTTCGCAAGCATAGCCTCACCGGTATTCGTATTTTTTTTAGTTCATTCATTGTAAATTCCCCATTAAATTTTTTGTGAAAATTTCATCTTGGATTCTGCACTTTATTATATTTGCACTTATGCCCCAACTAGTTTAGCAATTTTTCTGTATTTCCGCTATTTATTAAATATAGCTATTGTGCTCCAAAAATCACCAAAAATTATGTGCACTTTGTTGATTGCACTAAATTCCATGCTATAATTTTATCTTGGTAATTTAGACATTTTAAAAATAAAAAAGAGCACAATTATTCCATGTTTGACTAAGAAACCCATAAAAATAAAAAAAAACATTTTGTAAAATTCCCAAAAAATATATTTTGTTTCTTTAAGTTACTTTAGCCTTCAAACCAAAAATCACTAAAAATAGAAAAAGAAAAGACTTAAAAATTAAAAAACCCCAAAATCCTTTATAAAAATTTAAAAAAATCTTCCAAACATACATTTTTTCTATTTTATAATTTTCTCTATATTATTATTATTGTATTAAAATTGATTTGAAGAGGTTTAGACTTAATTTTTTATTTTTATTCTTCACTTCAATTTCGGTTATTTATTAAATCACTGATTTGGGATATTATTGACTTTAAAAATATATACAAATTAGCAAAATTCATTAAAAATCATAAAATAGTAGAAAAATATTTAAAACCAAAAAGATGTTATTTTCTGAATTTCGAACATTTTTAGTTGCATATATATTTACTTTACTCTACATTATATATATAGTCTCTTATATTGTATATTAATTATTTGAAAAAAAAAGAATATAAAAATCTAAAATAGGAAAATATAAAAATATAAAACTAAAAACAAATTATAAAACAAAATGAAATAAAAAATAAAATTAAAACACAAAAAACCACATTTTGGCTAGCATTTGTGAGGCATATTGTGCTTGATATGCTTTTAGCTCACATTGCTCTATACCATTGCTTCCTGTGTTTGACCCCTACATGCTTATCACTATACATTTTTACTAGGGCATAATAAATTTTGATTCACACTATTTGATTGATTTATTTATCATGTGGGTTAATTATTGATTGCACATGTTTGTTGAGGAGTCGTCACAACGATTGAGTCCTCGCCTTGTGAGGCTCATTTTAGACACCTCGATTTTCGCACTCATCATATGGCGTCATTGTCGGGGAGCTTCGGCTTGTAGAGTGTTTTGTCTTTTTACTTGATTAGCCATTTTTGAGATTATTTCTTTTTATTTGATTATCTATTTTTGAATTGTCTAACATCTCTTTGTCCTCTTACGAGGGACCGCGGACCGAGGAGGATTGCCTATGTGATCTTATGCAACCTTTGGTATGAGGAGCCAGCTTTTCTGACCTAGCGAACAGGAGAGAGCAGGAGGATCTAGAGAGATGGAGGACAATAGTTTAGGCATTTTATTTTTTTGAGAGAGAGACTCTTATTTATGAATTATTAATTTGTAATAATATAGGTACATTAAACTTGGACACTCGGGACCAATTTCCAAGTGTTCACTTGGGGGCTCACCGTATTTTCTGTGTTTTCCATCGCCTTGTTTTATTTGTTTCTTGTGATTTGTGCTTTCGCCTTATTTTTATTTGTTTTGTGGAATGTGCCCTCAGTTTTTAGGATTGATTGATCATGTAACCTAAGGCCAAACCTAACTATTTTGCTTGCACCTATAGTCTTCATGTTTTGACTTAGAATAATTAATTATTGAATACTAAGTTTTGAAACCGTGCATCGAGAGAGGTCGTATACAACGCTTGTGGCAAGCACATATCGGCATCAAAGACCGGACTTAGGTTTCATTCTAAGTATTTAACATTTAGTTCTTCATGTATAGCAATTGTCTTCTTAGGATGATCATATCAACATATAGTCCAGGTCTTAAATTTCCTGTTTTGCATCCCGCGTGGAGAGAGCTAGGATGTACTGTAAGTCTTCTAAATAAGAATTCATCATCTAGGCGCTAAGGTGAGATTTCCATCTTAGTGTCACATTCATTTCTTTTCCTCTATCTCCCCCTTTTTTTGGATCACATAACAATCAACGAAAATACAAAAATGTTAGGCGCTAGTATTGTATCGACTCAAAGCAAGTTATAACACAAAAAATTAAAAAAGGGACTACTAAAAATACTTGACCTAAATAAATTTGATTAATTGGACTCATTGCCTTTTGTTAGAAAAACCCTCATTTGTTTTTTGGTTTCATTGTAAGGTCTCCTTCCCTGTGAGAGAGCGTTATCATAAGTAATAGATCCCAAAACCTAGTCTATGGCTGCCTTGTGTATCACATGGATTTCCGAAGTATTGGCGCCTCTATCGTATGTAGATGAGTAGGGCTTGGTCAATGATGATGTTCTCTATTGTGTAGAGCACCAGCCTTGTCCAAAGTATTGAGCATAGGCCATGCCTTCACGGGGGTGTCTGTCTCATCATCTTGGGTCTGAGTGGGTCCTTGCACGCTCACAGGTGATTCCGTTGCGGGCAAGGTCCGAAGTAGTGGTTTTGCCTATCGGCTTCCTCCCTCTACTTCTTTAGCTTAGTAGGGATCCAAGAAAGGTTAGAAGGAACTTAAAAAGTTCATACTACATGTTACAAGGAGGAGGACACGTACATGATTCTTTTTCAGCAACACACTTGCTCCTATAGGCGTAGCACTCTAAGGACATGTGTAAAGGTACTTGCATGAAAATCAAATGTAAAACATACAAGATACTTGTCGAACCTTCATGGCTTCATGAGTTGAGTAGGTGAATCCATTGTTTTGAGGTTTGATTGATTTGTCTTATTAAGGTCAAGATCAAAAATATCACGCAATTTTGCTCTCCCTCTCTTTCACCCTTGCTCATTGTAAGCCTTCTACTGTTTCACATCGCTTTTATTCCTTGATTGTCTCCATGCTCTTCATCCATCATCTATATCTTTTAACCATCTCAAGATGTCATCACATGGATGGTTTAGTAAGGACTCCACCAACACCCACATCGATTCTGTGTCACTAACATCTCCAATAATACGAGGTGATCTCCAATAAGTCGGTTCGGATCTTGCGAACTTCTCCTTAGACTCCCCGATTCTCTCTTCTTTCAATACTTACCTTTCTCCAATAAACCTGTTGTTCAGGATGGACTCGCAGCCCGAGCTACCTCTTCCTCCCTAAATAAACCATGTATACTCTTATCCCTGAACCAACTCCTTGTAAATGGTGATCAATTTCAAACAATATCCTATTCTCCATTCACAACAATCCGGGATTGACCTTAATCCTAGATTCATCTCCACAGTTGGTGTTCAGACAATGACTAATCAGGGTTTATTCCATCATGCAGATCATCAACCCGATAACGAGCCAGAGTTTCCAGCTGACTAAAAAATGGCTCCCATAGGAAGAGGAATGGGACTGCAACACCAACCAGCCGAGCAGGAGACCAGGGGGAAGTGCAGTACACCACATAGAATGAAGTCAATAGTCAGCTGCTTGCTTCGATACATGCTATTCAACAACAACTGACCAATCGGTCTCTAGCCCAGATTGCCTTCCAAGATATGCTGAATGAGTTTAGGAGGGCCGACGAGAGCGAGGGCAGAAGAGAGGATGAGATGAACAGAGATGATGAGTTTCATGAAGGAGATGCAGAAGATGACCTATCAATAGGTGGACCCCATTACAATAGATGGGAGGGTAGGCCACAGTAGCCAAAGCCGACGCTGAAACAAACTTACAATCCTTGAGCAGGTCGCATCACAAAGTGGATCCAAATTTTACAAAATTCATGCCCACTTTGAGCTAAAGCCGCAGTTTCTATCCCTGCTTCTTACTTTCCATGGGAATACTACAGAGGAACCATACATCCACCTGCAAAAATTTGGTCGCATCTGTGCTACCGCTCATTACCCCAACATTCCTCTTGGGGTGATCAAGATGAGTGCCTTTCCTTTCAGCCTCCAATGATGAGGATGTCGTTTGGGACAATTTTGTAGAGATGCTCGAAGGAGAGGCCGCTCAATCCTTGTCATGTGCATATATGAAAATGCCCACCACCAACCATAAGCCCGTGAACATGGCTACTCACATCGAAGACAAGGATGAGAGCTCTAACCTCAGCGTCATTAGGACTCACTTGTCTAAGGTAGACATCTTCGAGAAAAGGCCACAGGATCTTGAGAAACTCCCTATCATTGAGAAGAGAATGTAGAGTTTGGAAAAGCTTGATCTGATTTCCCAGTAACTAGAGAAGCTCGTTCAAGACTTGAATGCCAATGCTTGCAACTCTATGTCTGCCACTGCCAAGATCCCGGCTGAGTAGAAGGAGCCAGCACTAATACAACCTCCTCAGTCGAGTCTCCCATAGCCCAAACTCGTCTAGCACGTATACTACGTGCAGGATCGGGAGCAGCCCTCAGAGTCCAAGATCCAGCTGGTTGTTTATCAACACGAGATGTTTCCAGCCTACTGATAATCGAGATTTGCCAGAAGTCGTGTCGATCCACAAGGTGGATCGACAATCATCGAAGTGACCTCTGACGAAACCTCGATTTGTCAACAATTAACCCACAATATGTATAAAGCAAAGAAAAGCAAAAGTGTGGAGTTAAAATTTATTATAACTCTACAACAAAATGTGTATAGGTATAAGCATATGTAGAGGTCGAACTTAAGGAGCAAACAATAGAAAGGGGGCAGATGAATGTACACAAAAATTTGTCTTTTATCTATTGTCCATTTTTATTATTTTTATAGGTTTTTTATTTTTTATTTTTTATTTTATTTTACTTTAATTTTATATTTTTGTATTTTGTTTTTGAGTTTATAATTTTGTATTTTCTTTTTATATTTCAAATTTTTATATTTTTTCTAAATATTTGTATATATAAGATATATATGGCTATATATACATATAGAGTAATATATTTATAAATACTAATATATAAAAAAATACAAAATACATATTTTTTTAGAATTTTTAAATTTTTCTAATATTTTTTTAAATTTTCTGGAATTTTTTCTTATTTTATATATTGTAAAATAAAAAATGTCCCAAATAAGGGATTAAATAAATAGGTCAAAATTGATTTGAATTTAAAAAATAATAAATAGGGTCCACAATTATCCAAATCAATTTTAATATATAAATATTTATATAAAGAAAATTATAAAATAGGAAAACCTATTTTTGGATTTTTTTAATGATTTTTTAGATTTTTAAATGAGATTTTGGGGATTTTCAATTTTAAGTTTTTTTTCCATTTTAGTGTTTTTTATCGTATATAAAATATGATAAAATATACCATGATATTTTTTTGGAATTTTTAGGCATATTTTTTTATTTTTTGGTATTTTCTAAGATAAAAAATACAAAAAAATCTTCTTTTATTTTTAATAGATAGATTAATGCTAAAATTGCGAACAAAAATATGGGCATGAATGCACATGGCAACAATCATTTCATCCTATTTTTTACGTATTTTTAGGAGCATAATATATATTTATACGAATTAAATCAAATGCACAAAAATACATGTCCTGGTAGGGACATTTTTGTAAATAAAATATGTAGCAGGGCGCTTAGTGCAAATATACCAAAATAAAACAACATTTATTTTATTTTTATAAACTATTTGATAATATACAGAAACTCCAGTGCATACATTGCAAATTGTCCAATCACGTGGGGACTACATGTAATAGGACTAGGATGGACCAAAATGAAATACACAATTAGTACAGGGGTCCATTTACAAAAACCCATTTTATTTTAAGTGCTACAATTTTGTTACAACATTATAAATAATTACAAAAATGTTTGGGGCCAGATGTGAATTTTACCCCCAAATAGGCGTGATCGGACGACACTCAACATTCCACTTATCCATGTGTCGCCCCCTCACGTCCCAATGACGGTTTGGCCTTAGAATGTTGAGATTAGATGAAGAGCAAGAACAGTGGCTGGAGCTTGAAACGATACGACGTCCACGGTGCTATATGGTGTGGCATCCTCGATCGGATGACAAAGGAGGGTTGAGGAAGAACTGGGGAAGAATTCGCCTGGGGCGAGATTTGATCTAGAATCGCGAGCTCCTCTGATCTTCTCCGTCACCGCCAAGTGGCTCTAAACATTTTTGCAGGCGTCACGGATCTACTAGGCACCTCAAAGATCATCGGAGCTCATCAGAGGAGCTCCAGAGGTTGAGAATACATAGAGGGCCTTCTTCAAGTAAGACGGGGCTCAAGAGCCCCTTTCAAGATTTGTAATAGGGTGAGAAAAACTCAAGGGAAAATGATGAAGGTCTTGGCCTTTATTTGGTGCAGGACTAGGGCACGATGAGGAAAAATGACTTGTATCCGGCAAACGACGGTGGAAAGGGACGAGCGGTCCCGATCAGGACAGGATCTGGAGTGAATGGCTTGTGGAGCAGAGTGGAGAAGCAAAGTGGAACAAAAAAGGATGCTCAGTGAGTCGAAAGAACGATAGTGGAACAGCGGACAAGTTCGTAGGAGCGGAGCTCCGACGAACTACGACATGGGCTTTTAATGCTAAATCTATGGTCTAAACATTACATTAAATGCAGAATTAAAATATGGGAATAAAAATCTATCTAAAAAAAATAAAAATGCATAGCTCTTACCTGGCTTTCGGCCAGGGAGTAAAGGTGGCCGGTGACGGTCGCCTGGGTGCACCTCCCTCCTCCGCGAGCTTCCAGACCTCCAGGAATACACCATCAGTCACATGGAGATCTGCTTGGCTGAAGGCATGAGCTCTAAGACTCGGGGGATGAACAAAATTGGAAGGAGGAGGAGGTGGAGTTTTTTAACTATATGGTGAAGCACCCTTATTTACTAGATGGTAGGCGGAGCTACAAGCTATGTACACGATATCTACAAGCTCAGCAGGAATCCTGGAGGAATGAGGAGCAAATCTCGTGAAGAAATTGGAAGCATTTGATGGGTAGATCGGCCGGGAAAATGGCAAGAAGAGCTGGGAGTTGACGGTTCTAACATAAGTCAGAGGCATAGGGAGAGTTGACCGGAGGTCAACTATCCCTGGTCATTATTGGTCCAAGTAGACCTGCTAAAAGACAAAACTACTAATTAAATAAAAAATAATTATTTTAAAATAGTATTTGATTTATTAATTTTTGAATATAAATAAAAATGTTTATTATTTTATTTAGTATTTTATTATTATTTTTATTTATTTTATTGATGTTATTTATTAGTAGTTTATTTTAAGGGTTTAATTATAGGTATATTTACCTATATTTTGACCATTTTATTTTTATTTCGTATATATTATATTATTATTATATTTGATATATTTTCAACTTAACTTTATGAACAGAAATGTATTTTTATTATATTTTTATGATATTTTTTGTACATTTAAATAAATAGGTATGTATATTTTATAGATATACTTATAGGTATTTCATCTGTGTATTACATACAATATTTTATTTTATTGTATTTTATTGGGATTTATTTTGGGTTTATATTTTCAATAGAATATAAATGATATTTACAATAGTATAAAAATATAAAAGAATAAAGAATGAAAAAAATAGGGTTCAGTTTTATTTATATATACTGTCATAGTTATTTTACCTATGTTTTTACATAGACTTGTTTTATTTTGTGTGTTATTTTAGTTTTTGTTTTGGGTTTAATATGTACATAATTTATGCATAATATTTACAATATTATAAAAATATGAATTTTTAAAAATAATAAGGAATGAATAAATTGAATATTTTATTCGAGTATAATGTACAACGATGGTCCAAAACCTAACTTTCACACCTTAACTCCAAAAAATAAGAAATTTCCTCCATAAAATAGCTTATGAAAAGTTATATACAATTAGAGATTATGTTGATACATTTTGAGTTTTTATTTGGGAGATATGGGTCTGTGAAGTTGGGATTTTGGCTTTTTATTTTGTGTAAAAAATGTACACTTTGTGTTATTTTTATTCAAACTCAATTTTGTATTTTTATTTACATTATTATCTTCTTTCATGTACAACGTTTCTTTATTTGATGTATAAATAATAAAGAATAAAATAGGTGTCAAAATGAATTATTAATGAATAAAAGAATTTTGTTTTTATTGTATTATCGCCCCTTATCCCCCCCTACTTTATTCCTTGTCGACCAACTCAATTCTTGACTTGGTCTTGGGGTTTAGGGTCATAAAATATCTTTGATATTTTATTCTTTTTATTTTCTTCTCTTTATTCTATAAATTTGGCATTAAAAACCATATTATTTACACAAGAAATGCAATAAATGATTAATGCTATTATGTACAAATTAATGATATTTGCATGCATTAGATAGGGTTTTTAAGGATAAAATGATAGAATGAAGGTGATGAAATGGAGATTCATCACCCCCCTATACTTGACTTTGCTAGTCCCTAGCAAACACTTATGCAATAAGTACAAAAAAATAAAGAAGAAAAGAAA
Source organism: Ottelia alismoides (assembly GCA_037367405.1). Taxonomy (NCBI): domain Eukaryota; kingdom Viridiplantae; phylum Streptophyta; class Magnoliopsida; order Alismatales; family Hydrocharitaceae; genus Ottelia; species Ottelia alismoides. Next base: position 172,164 of record JAZKJV010008940.1, read on the forward strand.
AGAATGAATAAATAGAATTGATTTCAATTATTAAACTTGTTTTTACAAAATCATAGTTTGAAGCTCAGGTTAGACCTTGATGTGAGATTGGTTGTGGAACTTGGTCGGGAACCAAATTTAAAACACAACAGCCTTCGAGTGACACAAAACTCGATTCAAACTACCTCAATAGCCATGGCAGAACTAGCCTACATCATACGCAATCCCATATGACTATGAAGCTGACTTATACAAGTGAGCGATAGTGGCTCTCCCCAGTTGAAATGACAAAGGATATGACTTCTCTAGAATGACAACCCAATGATTCCCCAATCTAGCAACTCTTTCCTCGAGGAGCGGGGTATGCCCTTCTACGTTCAAGTGGCATCTGACTCATGAGGAGGGGGTAAAGAGAAGAATGGACGGTGAGCAGTGCAGCTACATTCCCCGGATGCATGACGAGTGTGGTCAAGTCATCTAGCTGCAGGCTCACATGGTGTAACTTCGATGCTCAAGCTTGCTTATTTTATATACAACACATATACATACTCCGGCATGAATTTTATTTTCAATCAGGTCTATCCATTTTTTTGGAGTTTTGTTTTCAACATACTATTTACAGCAGCATTTACATAAGGAGTTTTTCCTCTCGATCCAGAAGACTATCCCTCTTTTGATGCACTATTGCAACCTACACTCTCCTATCTTTAGACCTCATGGCTACTGGATGGGGTTGGGGTGCACTTCCCTCCCTAGATGAGGATGAATGTTTCCACTCGTGTGCGTCTCAAATTGGAAAATCCATTTCCCTCATTACTCTAATTGAGTTGAGCCAAGTGAAAGGTGCGAGTGTCCAAGTTAGGTCACGACTGACAAGAGTCTTGCATGTGTCTTGAAAAGTTCTAGTTAGTCAGTTGAGGTAACTTGAACCCAGCCCTGAGTCCCAAAGAATTAAGTCTGAAGAGATCTGAAGTACCTTAAATCTATCTCCCATATGGTTCCAGTGAAGTTATGTGTAATAAGGTCAAACCAAGCTCCAATCTTCGACTTTATTTGGACTAGTTCAATCATCAAGCTCCATCCGAAAAGAATATGAATACTATGCAAATGCCATGTACAATGATGCAGAGAATGATGGAATTTTCAAAAAGATTTTGAAAATAAAACGAATTTTGGCACAAGAATAAAATATGTACAACTATTAACACGGGTGTGTCTCTTTTGTTTAGTTACAAGGATTAGGAAATTAAAGAATTTACAAGTTTTAAAAAATGTTATTTTCTTTTTGTGGGTGTGTATATATATATATACACAATTGGTAAAGAATTTTATCCTTATATATATATATATTTCTAATTATGCATTTATTCCCCAAATCTATTTGCAACTAATTTTGAAAACAATAGTACAAAATATTTTTTGCAAATATTTACCATCTTTTGAAAGTCATTTTGCAAAGATTTTTCAAATAGTATATATAGATTTTTCAAAATATGTTTACAACCATTTTCACAATCATTTGCAAATAGGTTTTCAAAACTTTATTTCACACAAAGAAAATGATTTTTTTACAAATCAAAAATATTTTACAAAGGTTAAAAACATTTTATGAAAAGTTTTCCAAATGGGTCAACTCGTTTTTCAAATCATTTTGCAAAAGTATTTTTAACCTGATTTGTTAATCAGTATATATAAAAAGAATTTTGAAGAATAAAACTGTATTTGTTATTAATTGATTTAAAGAATTGTATATAGTATTTATAGTATTTTCGCCATATTTATTATTAATAATACGAAAGTTCGAGTTATGGCTAAAGTATATATAGAGTATATGCGACCCCCCTATACTTAGCTTGAGGTATGTCCTCATAAATTCAAAAGAAAAAGATAAGACATAACTCGTACTGAGTATAGAAAATCCTATACTACAATGACTGGAAAAAAATAAAGAATGAAGCGATAAATGAATACGAAGTCGACCCTCCCCCTATACTTAGTATCAAATAATCCTAAGTAAAGCAGACTGTACACAAAGTAGGGAGGGTCAAGGGTGGGAATGAACATATCACAGCTCGGTCTGTCTCCCCATATACTTAGGGTAAGATGTCCCTAAGTATAGTAAAGCAGAACAGCTAGAAGGGAGACGGTGGAGGGGATCAAAGAATGAATAAATCTCGGGTTGCGCCCCCTATACTTAGGACACAGTACGTCCTAACTCTAGAAACTAACAAAAAGAGGTGACATCTCTTTGGTAGAAAAAGAAAAATGAAAATGAAAAGAAGAAAAGATATATTAAGATAGCTGAAAAGATCATAGAGAATGTACGCATCGCTCCCCTATACTTAGGGTAAAAGATCCCTAAGTATAAGCAATGACAAGAGTGATGAAACAGAATGGAGAAAGAACAGCACAAGATGTACCCCCTTATACTTTGGACAAAATGCGTCCTAAGTATAGACACATATATGGCGACAGATCTAGGGTACACATGACATACGGGAGAAAGAAGGAATGTACAACAAAACATATATAAACAACAAGGAAAGAATGGTGAAGTACAAGATGGTATCTGGTAAGTGAATATCGTACTCTTGTCATCGTTTCCCTGTGAAAACGATAACACAGTCAGAAAACGAGAAGACACCTGGATATACACTCAAGTGGGTGTCAGCTACCGGAAAAATAGATAGAGAAATGAAACCAGTAACTGGTAGCATGAAGTAGATCATTCGCTCATAGGGAAGGAATTATAGATCAAAGCCAATACCATAAGACATGGAGGAAGAGTGAGCAGTATAGAATCCTCCAGGTTAATCATGGTCTCAAAAATGTATAGAAAGTGAAGAATAGGAGACTCTCAATGCAGTGGCGTGAAATACAGTGGTCATAAGATCAGAAGTGTCAAAGGGACACACAGAATAACACAAGACATAGCTCACACCTACGAGGGTCCTTAAGGTGAGCAGCCTCAGATGAGTCAAAGATCTCATAATAAAAAAGAGACTCGGCTCCGTGCTCCAACAGAGAGGAAACACAACCAGATAGGAGTCTGAGTACACATGTCAGAATCCCCGACTTCGTGCTCCACAAGATAGGAGACACCAAAAGGGAAACCAAGTACCAACAAAATGATGTACCCTCCCGTAGATAACCGTCGTGAATGGTATATAGTAGGCAATGAATAATCAGACATATCTCACCCATGCAAGGGTCGTCAAGGTGAGTGGACTCAAAAGAGTTAGATCCATCAAACGGATCAACAGAAATAGTCTTGGAAGGCGACAAATCGGCTACCAGCAGAAGAGACCGATAGAGCAAGAAAATATGGCAGCGTCTCACAGATAACCCTCGGGAAACATGCTGCCAACATAACAGAGAATAATGAGAGACAGATCGCTCATCCTTGCGAGGACTTTCGAGGAGAGCGGCCTCAAAGGAGTTAAGACAAATCAGTCCCATGATATGACAGATCAGATATACATCAAGGCAGTGAGACCGATGGTATATATCAAACAACCTGGTTCCGTGCTCCAACAGAGAGGAGGCATAATCAGCAAATGGAGCCGAGCGTAAAGAATGTGTTGCATCAACCTGCAGATAGTCCTCGGGGAGAAATGCAAACTAAGCTGTGAATAATAAGAATAGGTCTCGTCCTTGCGAGGGTCCTCAAGGAGGGAAGACTCAAAGGAGTCTGAAAGATTGGTCTCAGTAGACTACATATCAGCTACCTAGTAGAAGAGCCCCAAGGATCCTAAAAATGTCATAGTCTCTTGTAGATAGCCCTTGCAGAGCCCTATGAACTAGGCAGTGAATTAGTCGGCAGAAGTGAGACTCATCCCTTCGAGGATTGACAAGGAGTATAGACTCGAATGAGTCCATTAAATTGGCCTCGTGCACCGATAGATCAGTCACACAATCAAAGAGGGAGGTTAAACAGTTAAAGCAGATGACTCGGTTCCGTGCTCTGATACGATGGCAGCACACGTAGTGAGTGAATCGAGCGTAGAGAAGCTATTGCATTCTCCCACAAATAGTCCTCAGGAAGTAATGCAAATTGGGTCAATCAAATCATGGGAATGCTAGCATCCAATCTCACTCTAAATCGATCAATCAATCCATAGTCAGAGGGCATAAGAATATGAGAGGGATGAGAGATAATCAGGTCAATCACAATACGGTTCCTCAAGTAAAACCAAGTAGCTGAGATGGCTCACGATGTAAGTAGAAATCCTTCAGGTGCTACAGGTGGATGAAATAATCAGGAGATGGAGTATGGAGGATGGATCAGTCGGGGAGATGAGTAATATCATGTGGTTTCCTGGTCACCGTCGCTTAGAAGTGCAAATCAATATATTCAATCAAACCTCTAAATCAAGACAGGACGAACCACAGAAAAGTTCGTCTAATCATAACTCATGAAATCATAATCAAATCGTCAGAATACACTACATCCTCAATTCGATGTGCTTGATCAAAAATCCTCGAATATGCATCACACATAATGGTTGTGCAATCATCCAAATCCACGATAATATCAATGCATATATTCGGAGTCATATCCACTGAAAGTAGTATACCAATCCCAGCATCCTCAAAATGTTCCCGACTTACTAAAATAATCGATGTAAATCAAAACCTCAATGCAGGATCAATCTACAAGCGTAGCAGTCCTAAGTAGAAGAAGGGATGATATGGAGAGAATGAGGAGGGAGGGCAAGATTAAAGTGGTCATAGAAAAATGGATCAAGGAGAGGATCTCCTTGAATTGGACCAGATATGGAGAGAAAAGACACAAAATCTAGTGAAGATGATGAAGCTCAAGACCCTATGTCACAACTCAGATGCAAGTGAGGAAATAAATACACAAGAGAGATAGATAGACTCAATAAAAAAAGATGACTCACACAGATGGGACCGCAGACTCAAAGAGAGATGAAAATACAGATGGACTCAAGGCACAATCAATGAACAAAGAAGACCCCCAATTCACCTACTCAACACAGTGAAGACCGAGATATTGGTCTTTTATCTTTTCATTTTTAGAGGTAGGTGATTTTCAAAAAGTTGTACACATCGAAAAAAGGCTTGGGATTTAGGTACTAATCCTTAGCGTGTACGTAGGAATAAAATGCCCAAACAATGAGGGGGGTTGCTCTCCCCCAAGCAATGATACCATTACATTTTATTTTAAAGTCCAATAAAGTTAGCAGTCCCAATTTTTTTTATGTTATTACTTTTTTGTTTATATTTAAATGCACATGCCTAACGATATTTTAATTTCCATTTAGCATCCTAAGTGAGCAAAATCGGGGGGAGAATGTCAGAAAATCTGTGTAAGTAAGAAATCGATGATGCATGCAAAGTCAGAAGACTTACAGTGCTTCCCAACTCTCTCTCCATGAGGGGTGCATAACAAATTGAAACCTATACTACATGCAAATGCAGTTCAACAAAATCGTCCTAGGTACAAAAATTGCCATTATGAAGAACAATATGCTAGACATCTTGTGATGAGATCCAAAAATCTGTCTCTGAAGTGCATCGGTGTCTGCCACAACAGATCCTACAAGCGTTGTATGTCACTTCTCTCGGAGCTCGATCTCAAATACATATAAAGAGCAATTCAAAATTAGACTAAATCCAGAAGCGAAGCTATAGATACATGAAAATTTATTAGGGATTTGGACCTTAATCTATCGAGGAAACAATTCCTAATCTAGGGCTCATTCAAACAAAACAAATAAAATAAAAATCAGAAAAAAAATGAAAATAAAGCGATAAAAACTCGAAAAAGCTGGCAAGGTCCCCAAGGGAACAATCCCTCAGGCAATAGACCTCGCGAAGTCATTGTACCCGTGAGAGTCCAAATTATTACATATAGAAGTGTCACTCTCTCTCACATAGTATTACACTTTTTTGAGAAAAAATGCAAAAATAAATAAAATGAAATGTAGTCAGAAGCTGTCTCAAAAATGCCTCCAAGTCCGTATTGGTTGTTATCTCATGCCAGCTCAGTCAGAAGGTCGGCTTCGTCTTGCTTGGGTGCATCGGTCCTCCTAAGAGGTAATACGTCACGCCATAGTCCCTCGCAACAAATTCAAAAATGAAGGAGTGTTAGACAGTTGACAAATGATATCAAATAATAATGAAAAATAAATAGATGACAAAATAAATAAATGCAAACGTAAATAAATGAATGAACAAGAGAGCATAGACAAAAATAAAAGAATCCCAATCTATGAAGTATTGCTCCCTGGCATTGGCTCCATTTGATAATCGGGATATGGTAAGTCGTGTCAATCCACAAGGTGGATCGACAGTCGTCGAAGTGACCTCTCATGAAACCTCAATTAGTTAACAATTAACCCACAATACGTATAAAGCAAAAAAGCAACAATGTGGAGTTAAAATTTATTATAACTCTACAACAAAATTTGTATATGTGTAAGCATGTGTAGAGGTCGAATCAGGGAGCAAACGGTAGAAAGGGGGCAAATTAATGTGCACAAAAATTTGTCTTTTATCTCTTGTCTATTTTTATTATTTTTGTGGGTTTTTTATTTTTTATTTTATTTTAATTTTATATTTTTGTATTTTGTTTTTAAGTTTGTAATTTTGTATTTTCTTTTTATATTTTCAAATTTTTATATTTCTTTTTTTAAATATTTATATATATGATATATAAGGATATAAACATATAGAGTAATATACTTATAAATACTAATAAATATAAATAAAATATAAAATAAAGATTGTTTTTGGATTTTATAAATTTTTCTAATATTTTTTAATTTTTTGTCATTTTGTTAATTTTTATATATTTTAAAATAAAAATATCCCAAAGAGGGGATCAAATAAATATGCTGAAATTAATTTGAATATTAAAAATAGTAAATAGGTCCAAAATTATCCAAATCAATTTTAATATATAAATATTTATATAAAAAAATTATAAAATTGAAAAATATATTTTGGTTTTTTTAATATTTTTTTAGATTTTAATAAGAGATTTTTGGGTTTTTCAATTTTTAAGATTGTCCTTTTTTTCATTTTTTAGTGATTTTTGATGTTAATTAAAATATAATAAAATACACTATGTAAAGTTTTTTTAGAATTTTAAGACACTTTTTTTATTTTTTGGTATTTTCTAAGCTAAATAGTACAAAATTAGGCTCCTTTCAATTTTGAATAAATAAATTAAATGCTCAAAAAATGCGAAAAAAATATAGGAATGAATTTACATGGCAACAATCATTTCATCCTATTTTTTTGCATATTTTTAGGAGCACAATGGATATTTATATAAATTAGATCAAATGCACAAAAATACATATCTTGGAAGGGGCATTTTTGCAAATAAATTAAGTAGTAGGGGGCTCTATGCAAATCTAACTAAATAACACAACATTTATTTATTTCTATATACTATTTGAAATATACAAAAAATCTGGGGCATACATTGCAAATTGTCCAATCACGTGGGGACTACATGTGACTGGACTGGGAAGGACCAAAAGGAAATACTCAATTAGTATTGGGGTCCATTTACAAAAATCCCATTTTATTTTAAATGCTACAATTTATTTATAACATCAACAAATAATTACCAAAAGTTTGGGGTCGGATGTGAAATTTACCCCCACATAGGCGCAATCAGACGACGCTTAGCATTCCACTTATCCATGTGTCGCCTCCTCAGGGCCTGATGACGGTTTAGCCTTGGACAGTTGAGATTAGATCTCAAGTGCTAGATCAATTGCTGGAGCTTGGCACGATCGGACGTCCACCGTGTGATCTGGCGCGACATCCTAGAACGGATGACAAAGGAGGGCCGTGGAAGAACTGGGGATGAACTCGCCTAGGGCAAGTTTTGATATGGAATCGCAGGCTCCTCTGACCTTTTCTGTCACCTCCAAGTGGCTCTAAACATTCCTGCGTGCGCCGCGGATATGCTGGGCACCTCAAAGATCACCGGAGCTCGTAGGAGGAGCACTGGAGGTCGACAATACCTGGAGGACCTTCTTCAAGAAAGACAGAGCTCAAGAACCCCCTTCAAGATCTGGAATAGGGTTGGAAAAGCTCATGGGAAATGGCAAAGGTCTTGGACTTTATTTGGTGGAGAATTAGGGCACACTGAGGCAAAATGACTCGACTCCGACGAATGGCGGTGGAAGGAGATGGGTGGTCCCGATCAGAAGAGGATCTGGGGTGAATGCTGGTGGAGCGGAGTGGAGAAGCGACGGGGAACAAAAAGGGATGGTCGGCGAGTCGAAAGAACACTGGTTGAACGATGGACAAGTTCGTCGGAGAGGAGCTCTGATGAACTACGACTTGGGATTTAATGCTAAATATACAGTCTAAACATTACATTAAATGCATAATTAAAACGTGGGAATAAAAAGTTATCTAAAAATCATAAAAATGCGCATTTCTTATTTGGCTTTTGTCCAGGGTGCAGAGGCGGATGATGACAGCCGTTTGGGTGCACCACCCTCCTCCGCAAGCTTCCAGACCACTAGGGATACACTATCTGTCACATGGAGACCTACTTGGCAGAAGGCAGGAGCCCTAAAACTTGGGGGATGACAAAAATTGGAAGGAGGACGAGGTGGAGTTATTTAACTATATGGCGAAGCACCCTTATTGACTTGATGGTAGGCGGAGCTACAAGCTATGTACACGATATCTACAAGGTTAGCGGAAACCTTGGAGGAATGAGGAGTAAATCCCGTGAAGAGATCGAAAGCATTTGATGGATAGATTAGCTAGGAAAATGGCAAGAAAAGCCGGGAGTTGACGGTTCTGACAAAAGTCAAAGGCATAGGGAGTGTTGACCAAAGGTCAACTATCCCTAACCTTGATTGGTCCAAGTGGACTAACTAAAAGACAAAACTACCAATTAAATCAAAAATAATTATTTTAAAATAGTATTTGATTTTATTAATTCCTCAATATAAATTATAAAATGGTTATTATTTTATTTAGTATTTTATTGTGGTTGTTAATTTTTTTATGTTATTTATTAGTAGTTAATTTCTAAGGCTTTATTTATAGGTATATTTACCTATATTTTGACTATTTTATTTTTATTTTGTATATTTTATTCTTTTTTATATATTTTAACTTATTTTTATGTACATAAATATATTTTTATTATATTTTTATGATATTATTTGTATACTTAAATAAATAGTTATGTATATTTTATAGATATATTTATAGGTATTTCATCTATATATTATATAAAGTATTTTATGTTAATATATTTTATTGGGCTTTATTTTGGGTTTATATTTTTAGAATAATATAAATGATATTTACAATATTATAAAAATATAAAAGAATAAACAATGAACGAATAGGATTCACTTTTATTTATATACATGTACTATCATAGGTATTTTAGCTATGTTATTACATAGACTTATTTTACTTTTTGTGTTCTTTAAGGTTTTATTTTGGTTTTAATATATGGTAATAAAGAAGAACCAAGGGTCGCATGGTCTCACAAGGCGAGACCGTGGTCAATGAATTGACCACTCAATCTTTCCTGGTTAGTCAGCAATTAACCCACAATGTACATAACTTAATTAATAGCAAAAAATGTGAAATTAAAATTTATTTTCTCTACCATAAAATGTATAGCAAGTAAGCATGGTCGAACCACATAAAGCAATACAGATTGCCTAATGTTGTTTTCATTTTTATGTAACCAAGTCAATCATCCTGCATAGATATTTTTGTTGGTTTTTTGTTTTATATTATATATTTTTTAGTTTATTTTTTTTGTTTTATAATTTAATATTTTCTTTTTATATTTTTCAAATTTTATATTTCTTTTTTATTAAATAAATATATGTATACATGTGTGTGTATTCATACAATACATACATATAAAAATATGTAAAAATAGTTAAAACATAATAAAAATAGTATTTTTTTTATTTTTATTATTTTTCACAATTTTTTGTTATTTTTCTAATTTTTTTGCTAATTTTTATGTATTTTTAAAGTAAATAATATCCCCAAATAAGGGATTAAATAAATACTCAATTGGATTTTTAAATAGTAAATAAACTCTAAAATTATCCAAATCAATTCTAATATATAAATATCTATATGAATAAAATTATAAAACATGAACATATATTTTTGGATTTTTTAGGAATTTTTAAGATTTTTATAAGATATTTTGGAGTTTTTAGAGTTTTTGGCTTTTTTTTTCTATTTTTAATGATTTTTATCTGTAAATAAAATAAGATAAAATAAAGTATATATATTTTTTTAAATTTTTAGCGACATTTTTATATTTTTTGGTATTTTATAAAACAAATAGGAAATAAATAACCCCTTTTAATTAATGAATAGATTACTTGCAAAAAATCCCGATTAAAAACAATGGCGTAAAAATACAAGAAATGAAGCATCTAATCCTATTTATATGGATTTTTAGGAGCACATTAGCTATATATAAATTAGGAAAAATGCACAAAATCAAGTGTCCTAGCAGGGGCATAAATGCAATAAAAAATCCAGGGGGCTCTTTGCAGTTTTACAAACATAAAACAACCTTTATTTAATTTTTATGAACTGATTTATAATTACAAAACCTGTTAGAGGTATATATGCAAAATACCCATCATGTGAGACTACACGTGACGTAGCTAAGGAAGGACCAAAATGCAAATATAATAAAGTTCAGGGGCCTTTCAGCAAATTTCACAAAAATATACAATGTGCATTTTATTTAGGTAGAGTTATTATAAACACAGAAAGTAACTAGGTTATCCTTGCAATTTCACCACCTCATGTGGGACGGCACGTGAGGCGACATGGACCGAACCCAAATGCATTTTACAGAAAACATGGGCCTATTTACAAAATGTTCATTTATTTTTAAACGTTAACTTTTATTTATAGGGCTAAATAATAAAATTCAAAAAGGCGGGGATAAGTTTGCAATTTACCCCAAACGTGCGCGATTACGGACGGTTGGGATCTATCCACTTCAATAGGTGGTGCATCCACGTTGCGCGATGACACTTCACCAATGGACGGCCTTTATTAGATCAGTTGGGCTTGTCCTACGTTGCTGACGTGGCTGCATCCAACGGCTGGGGATCCAACTAGCATCTGTTGTTGATCTAATGGCAGGGAGCGAGGGAGGAAGAACATGGAAGAACATCGGGGAAGACAAACTTCGATCCCCTCTCCCGCGCATCTACGATGGTCTTTGAAGCTTCTGAATGGACAGATAGATCCACTGCATAGTCCTCTGTAGGCTGGAGGTCTCAGGAAGGTCAGAGGGTACCCGGAGCAGCCCCACGAGGTCGGGAAATCGAGGTGCCCCATGTACCTCCGGCAAAGCTCAAACTCCCCTCCAGGAGTCGCTCTGGCACGTGGGACCTGCATAGTGAACTCAAGGGTCGAGGGCAAAGTGCCTCGACCCAGTTAAGCATGGAATGGGGTGAAAGATGGACGGCGGCTGAGAGGACCGGTGGAGAAGACGGAAGTGGACCTCCAAATCCATATCCAAGGAGGATTTGGTTGAACGAAAGTGCATGGGATCAGAAGGTGAAGGGATATGAGATGAGGGCGGAAGGCACGGCGAAGATGGGATGGAAACACACGGAGGTGCTCGTCGGAGCTCGACTCCGGCAAACTACGAGAGGATTGATTAACACTATTTTAATTAACTAAATCCTAGTCTAACAATAGGAAATTAAACCTACGACTAAAATAAGCAAAATGAACGAGAAAGGGACAACTCTTATACAAAGAATAACCCAGGTAGCAGGGTCATCGACGACAGGCGGCCGTGGGTACACCCCTCGCTCCTAAAGCTTGGGCTAGGCTTGGAGACACTCCCCTAGTCACGACGATTCCTCCTAGATTCTAAACTAAGACTTCTAGATGCTCAATGGTGACCAAAATTGCAAGGGGACTCGGGTGCTTTTATTTATAGAACAGGTATAGACAGGACATTAGATAAAATAATAGCACAATCATCAGACTCTACAGGTATAGACAGGACATCACATTCTATCTGCTCCTTTCTCTTGAAGCTGTTGGGGTTGGCTTCGACCTGCGCTGGGACGGTGGTTTTCATGGTGGTCAGGTCATCTAACTTCTTTGTCATATCTGCAAGGCCTTTGACCAGCTGGGCCAAGCAGTCAAGGGTGGGGTTCACAGGACTCGCCTTGAAGGCTCAGCGTGCAGATCACGCTGATGATGCATGTTTGGAAATGGAGGCGACGACTGCTGGTGGTGCTGAGGTGGTGGAGGAAGATGATACTGATTATAGGAGGGAGGAGGGTATTGTTGATACTGTGGGGTGAGGCAGCCGCATACTGGTGATATGGATATTGCTGGCGGTATTACGGCTGCTGGTAATGTTGCTTCTGCCTCCGTTAGTTCGTGTATTGCGGAGGCTGCTGGTACTGTGGCGGAGGCTATGAGGACTGACCAAAACAACCACCCTGTGGTTGGTGGAACTGCATGTTGGCTTGCTACTGGCCCTGCGGGGGTCCGGTAGGATGGCCCAACTATGCATCATTGCTCCATATACCATTAACTTCTTGGATCAGGGGTGGTGGTGTGAATGCTAGATCTGACGTCTAGACGAAATTCGGCTGGTATACAACCATTTGTTGTTGCGGCTGGCCCTGATCGAGTGTCTGCACATAGTATATGTACTGGACGGCTGGTGGTTGCTATCTCGGTTGAGGTTGTTGTGAGGGTGATGGCTCATCCTTCTTCTCAGCTGGAGCTTCTGCGGATGGTATTGCCGACTTGACAGAATTGATGGTGCCCACCAGCAGTTCCAACTGCTTGCTGATCTGGTCCAGCTTGTCGATGTTTTGTGTCCTCTTCTCGATCATAGTGAGTTTCTCGAGGTCCTGTGATCTCTTCTCAATAATATCAACCTTCGAGAGATGGTGCCCGATGATCCTAAGGTTGGAGCTCTCATCTCTCTTTGTCTCACGTGATGCTGCCATGTGTACTTGTTTCTGGAGGATCTGGGGTTGTTTCTGATATGCCTTGGATGAAGAGAGGGAGGCCACTCCTTCGCTGATTTCCTTAAAAATCTGCCAGACGATGTCTTCATCCTTGTTAAAGTGTGAGCCCCACAGGTTGCATCAACGAGCCTTTAGCTTTCTACATTCAGGTGCTAATTTTTCTCCTTGCTTCCTTGGTGCTCTCTCCAGATGGTCATAAAGAGACGACCAGCCTCCTCCAAGCTTGGTTGCATCGGCTCCCTAGAAAGTCATCCTCGTATGGCGGGCCCTCACATCAAAGTCACAAAGAGATATTGTTAGCACAGGTAAATAAATAATCAGATCAATAAATATTTGCAACAATATTCAAAGAATTTAATTGAATAAAAATGCATCACTAAATATTTACAACAAGCAATCAATAAATCAAATAAATGGCTATATAAAGAATGAAAGAAAAATTAGGCTATGCTCATTGCTCCACGGCAATGGCGCCATCTGATAACAGAGAAGAACGTAGGGTCGCATGGTCTCACGAGTTGAGATCGTGATCAATGAATTGTCCACTCAATCTTTCCCGGTTAGTCAACAATTAGCCCATAATGTACAAAAGTTAATTACTAGGAAAAATTGTGGAATTAAAATTTATTTTCACAACCATAAAATGCATAGCAAGCAAGCATGTAGAGGTCGAACCATAGAAAGCAATACAAGTAGCCTAAGGTTATTTTCTTTTTTTGTGTAACTAAGCCAATCATCTTGCAAATATATTTTTTTGGGTTTTTAATTTTATATTATACATTTATTTTTTTTTGTTTTATAATTCTTTATATTCTTTTTATATTTTTCAAATTTATATTCCTTTTTTATTTAAATATAATTTTTATAGTATAATTTTTAATAAAATAGATTAAATGCAAAAAATGGTAATTAAAAATAATGGTGTGAAAGTACAAGACAAGAAGCATCTAATCATATTTTTTTGGATTTTTAGGAGCACATTAGCTATATATATTAGGGAAAATGCACTAAATCAAGTGTCTTAACAGGGGCATAAATGCAATAAAAATAAAGTCCAAGGGGCTCCGTGCAATTTCGCCAACAAAAAATAACATTTATTTAATTTTTGAACCGATTTACAATTACAAAACCTACAAGGGTATATATGCAAAATACCCATTACGTGGGACTACACGTGGCTTAGGAAGGACCAAAATGCAAATATAATAAAGTCCAGGAGCCGTTTAACAAATTTCACAAAAATATACAACATGCATTTAATTTTATTGAACTTATTATAAATACAGAAAGTAACAGGGTGTCCTTGCAATTTCGCCACCTCAAGTGGAACGACACGTGAGGTGACGTGGACTAGACCCAAACACAATTTACAAAAATATAGGGGCATGTTTGCAAAATGTCCATTTATTTTTAAACGTAACTTTTATTTAAAGGTCTAAATAATAAAATACAAAAAGGTGGGGGTAAGTTTGCAAGTTACCCCAAACGTGCAAATGGACGGTTGGGATCTCTTCACTAAAATATGTGGCACGTCAACGTTGCGCGATGATGCTTCGTCGATGGATGGTCTTGATTAGATCAGCTGGGCTGATCCTACGGTGTTGGCGTGGATGCATCCAACGGCTGGGGATCCAACTAGCAGCTGTTGTTAATCAAATGACGGGAGCAAGGGAGGAAGAACAGGGAAGAACATCGGAGAAGACGAACTTTGATCCCCTCTCCCACGCATCTCCGATGGTCTTTGAAGCTTCTGAATGGATATATAGATCCACTGCGTAGTCCTCTGTAGGCTGGAGGTCTTAGGAAGGTCGGAGGGTATCCGAAGCAGCCCCACGAGGTCGGGGAAAGTGAGGTGCCTCAGGTACCTCCTGCGAAGCTCAAACTCCACTCTAGGGGTCGCTCTAGTGTGTGGTACCTGCACAGGTGAACTCAAGGGTCGAGGGCAAAGTGCCTCGACCTAGTTAAGTTCGAAATGGGGCGAAAGATGGATGGCGACGGAGAGGTCCATCGGAGATGACTGAGTTGGAGCTCCAAATCCAGATCGAGGGAGGATCTGGTTTAATGAAAGTGCATGGGATGATCAGAAGGTGAAGGGAAATGAGATGAGGGCGGAAGGCACGGTAGAGACGAGATGGAAGCACACGGAAGAGCTCGCCAAAGCTCGACTACAGCGAACTATAGGAGGATTGATAAACACTACATTAATGAACTAAATCCTAGTATAATAGTAGGAAATTAAACCTACTACTAAAATAAACAAAATGAACAAGAAAGGGACAACTCTTATACCTAGAGTAACCCAGGGAGCAGGGTCGCCGATGATGGGCGGCCGTGGGCACACCCCTCGCTCCTGAAGCTTGGGACAATCTTGGAGACACTCCCCCTGTCACGAGGATTCCTCCTTGACTCAAAACCAAGGCTTCTAGATGCTCAATTGTGACCAAAATTGCAAGGAGATTTGAGGGCTTTTATTTATAGAACGGGTTGACTACCCTTATTGTCTGGCTAAAAATGAAGATTTGGGCGTAGGTACACGTGATTACATAGCAAGGCGTGTATGTACAATAATCAATGATAATTTCTTGTGAAGGCAACGACGTCGATTGAAGGATGTGGTGGCTGGGAAAAATGGCGGAAATCGCGGAGAATTGAGATCTGAGTCAAATCTGGAGCAGAGGGGGGAGTTGACTGGGGGTCTACTTTTGACGTGACCTCATTGGTCCACGTCAGCCGCTACGCGACAAAACAACATATTTTATTCAAAAACAATTATTTTAAAATTGTAAATGATTTTATTATTTTATATATATATATATATAAATGTTTATTATTTCATGTAGTATTTTATTATGATTTTTATTTATTTTTTTGGCTTTATCAATTAGTAGTTGATTTTTAATAGAGTATTTATAGGTATAGTTGCCTATATTGTGTACATTTATATTTTTATTTTGTATATTTTATTTTTATTATTTTATTCTTGTATTTTATATACTTATATCTTATTTCTTTGAGTGTAAAAATGTTTTTATTTTATTTTATGATGTTCCTTGTATACTTAAATAAATAGATATGTATACATTATAGGTATATTTATAGGTATATTACCTATGTGTTATATACATCTTTTTATGTTAATGTATTTTAATAATTTTTATTTGGTTTTTCATTTTTAATAGAATATGGATAATATTTACAATATTACAAAAATATAAAGAATAAAGAATAAAAGAATGAAATCCACCTTTATTAATATACAAATAATAACATAGGTATTTTGTCTATGTATTTATAGACTTATTTTACTTTACATTTTCCTTTTATTTTTATTCTAGTTTCAATATGTACATATGTTATAAATAATAAGTAGAATATTATAAAAATATAAACTTGTATAAACAATGAATAATGAATAAATTTAATATTTTAATCGATAGAATATACAATGAGGGTCAAAAAAATATGAAACCACCACCATTAAATATCTTGTAAAAAGCTATATACAATTAGAAGTGATTTTGTAGGTTTTGAGTTTTTATTTGAAATATATTGGTTTGTGAAGTTGGGTTTTTGGCTTTTTGTTTTGTGTATAAAATGAACACTGTGTATTATTTCTGCACAAACTCATATTTTTTTTTATTTACATTATTATCTACAACTTTCATGTACAAAGTTTCTTTACTTGATGAATAAAGAATAAAATAGGTGTCAAAAATGCATAAATAATGAATAAAAGAATTGGGTTTTTATTCTATTTTTGGCCCTTATCCCCCCCTACTTTATTCCTTATCGACCAACACAATTCTTAACTTGGTCTCGGGGTTTAGGTCATAAAATACCTTCGATATGTTATTCCTTTTTCTCTTCTTCTTCTTTGTTCTATAATTTTGGCATTAAAAATCTTATTTTATATTAAAATAATACTGTAAATAATTAATGCGATTATATACAAATTGATGCTATTGACATGCATTAGCTAGGGTTTTTAAGGCCAAAATGATAGAATAAAGGTGATGAAACAGAGATTCATCACCTCCTATATTTGCCTTTGCTAGTCCCTAGCAAACACTTATGCAATAAGTATGAAAAGAATAAATAAGAAAAGAAAAAGTAAGAATAAATGGAATTGATTTCAATAATTAAACTTATCCTCATAAAATCAAAGCTTGGAGCTCAGATTAGACCTTGATGTGAAAATGTGTGTGTAACCTGGTCGTGAACCAAATTTAAAACACAACAGCCTCTGTGAATCACAGAGCTCAGTTCGAACCACCTCAACAGCCAGGTCATAACTAGCCTACATAATATGCAAACCCTTACGACTATGAAGATGACTTGTACTGTGCAAGTGATAGTGGCTCTCCCCAACTGAAATGAGAAAGGATCTGACTTCTCCATAATGACAACCGAATAGATCCCCAATCCAGTACTCTATCCTCGTGGAGAGTGGTATTCCCTTCTATGTTCAAGTGGCATCCAACTCAAGAGGAGGATGTGAAGAAAAGAAAGGACGGTTGCCATTGTATCTACCTATCCTGGGATGCTTGACCAGTGTAGTCAAGTCATCCAACTGCAGGCTCACATGGTGTAAATTTGATGCTCAATCTTGCTTATTTTCTATACAACATATATACATACTCCGACAGGCATTTTATTTATATTTTCAGGGGTGTCCACTTTTTTGGAGTTTTATTAAATACTATTTACAGTAGCATTTACATAAGGAGTTTTTCCTCTTGAGCAAGAAGAATATCCCTCTTTTGAAGCTTCATTGTAACCCGCACTATCCTTAAAGGATATGGTAAGATCCTTAAGCGCATCTCGGAAGCGTGAGGATATTTCAATGATTATATGTAGATTGTTCTAATGTACTATATGATTCCTTCTCTAAGGATTTTAGATAGATTTGATAGTCATACTATCAACACATCAACTCATTGCAGTATTGGCATTCATCCAACTCTTTGGATGTCATATGGAAGTCACAGAAGTACAATAAACTCTTTGACTTTCTTTCTTCCTTGGGTCCAACCCATGCTTCCACTGCGCTCTCTTTATCTATAAACAACATTTTCTCAAGACAAAGGATCTCTTATGTTGAATTCAGAAGATTTCAATATAAGAGCACTTCAAAATTTATATATGCTTCATTCAATTCATACAATACGAATATTACGAAGCTTCATGAATGACTAGAGTAATAGATAGTAGAATGATGATGCTCATCATATCTACATACATCTTAACTCTTAAAGAATTTTATTCAGGTAGGTATTAAAACATTTTGAATACATCATCTCTTAAGGAGCTACCATTCTACATGATGTAGTTAACCATGTAATTCATGATTAAATGTCGAGAGCACATATGTTTGCCAGAATATCTTCTTAGATTTTATAAGGATTAATTGACAATTGCAATCATCATCAACATGTCACTTCCAAAGTACATTTGATGAGATCAAGACTATAGAGACATACAAACCCTAGGGTTGTAGTACTATTGTCTATTAAATTGTCATTCCTCGTTATTATGAGGAAACTTACACATTGCAACCACATACATTTTGTGTTCAACTGGAAGTACAACATCTTGATCATGGATCCAATCCAAGATATTATACTGGTTATTATTTAGTATATTATTGAGTGGGTTTAATGAAGGATTATCTGAAATAAGAAATTTACATAAATATATAAATATATATATACACATTTTACTTTGATTTAGGAATTTTTATATCAAAGTTGTCTTGTCTTATCAACACTGAAAGTTCATTCCTTTAATCATTTTCAATGTAAGAGATATACTTACCATTATATCTCAACAACATCTAGGATCTCCTTTCTAACTGTATTACATCCCAATAATATGAGAACCTTTAACTCGGGTAAAAATAAGCGGGAACACATTCCGCCTTGCAACTCCAACTTGCATATCCCAATTCGGTCTTTAACACCCAGACCCACCACCCCTAAGGTGATGTTGACCCGTCATTAGTTGAACCAACCATCAATAGGAATACAACTCACTATGCGCAATCCAATATCACCCCAATAATATGAGGACCCGATATTGGGGTCACTACGCATACGTACTTACTCTTTAGAGAAACGAAGAGCCTGATCCAGATGCGCTTGCATACAGGAGCTGTCACTTCGGACAAGCGTCTCCTACATACAATCCCTGGTGACGGAACCCTCCGCCTTGATGGGAGACCATGGATGTCACTTATGTGATCCTCTATATCAAATTCAAATTCTAATTAATCATCATGAATCATATTCATTATGATTAATTCTTCCAAGTGAAATAACATCTCTATTCATAATAGAATGTTTTAATTTTAATTAGATTCCAATTAATCTAGTCATATTAAATTAATGATCCAATTAAAATCCAACAAACAATCATTATTGTTACTTGAATTATGGTATTATCTCAAATACATATTATTCTGAATTTTAATAATTAGAAAAATACACTGTGATCTCTCCTTCATTATCAAGTCCCTACCCGTTGTCATGGCTGGTACCGACGGGAGTGGGACAGACCGCACACGGTGCAACCTGCTACCTCAATGCTCCCTGACTAGACACCATATCCACCTCGGGAAAAGATAATGCCAAATTGATCATTATGCACTTGAGATTATAATTGTTTTTTCAACCGAAGTTATACCATATAATAATAATCAAAACAATTTTGATTAATATTATAATGAGATTTGCTAAACAAATCCAAAATCCTATTCAAGCAACATGTTTGTTGGAAAGTGGACTATGTAATCAATTTTGATCTAGATTACATCTAATCAAAGGCAATGTCATTTAAGAAAATAATTATCATAAAATATTTCATAAATATTTATCCATAATTATTCCAGGAAATTAAACTATTTAATTTCACTAATTGATAAAATGACAATCACAAGGTTCTTGATTAGGAAAGTAATTCCAGCAGTGACCCTCACTTACTAAAAGTACCATATCTCAATTAATTTAAATCCAAATTAAGCAAAGTAAGTTTCCAAAGTTTGCGAACTTGATTTACAATAGAACCTAAGTAATTTTCACGTATTTCAAGGCATTTCTAAACAGTAATTAACTCCTTAATTACGTTAAGATTCGCAGTCCCCGAAACAGTGGATACATGTTCACTAATTTGAGCATAACATGAGCCAACGGATTCGAAATCATGCAAACTCCGATCCTACGGTTTCCTTATTTAATGGGAAACGAAATACAAGTTTTAATTTCTTGTTTAAATAATTTAAATAGGGCCGAAAATAATCACTAAAAGAGATGCGAAAATGAAACGAGATAAAACTTCCGGAACCCTAACGAACCCAAGTCGTATTAGGTTTATTGATTGTATCTGAAACCTTCGACCTATGGATCTGATACAACATGAAGGATATGGTAAGATCCTTAAGTGCATCATGGAAGCGTGAGGATCACATCGTATGCGATCGGGAACAACTAGTCGCACGAGTTGCTCGATGCAGCGGAAATTAAAACAAATTCATACGATGAAACCACATGATCCAAGAACACTTCTCGGATCATTTCATCTAAACCACAAACAAGTATTAGGGTTACCTCTTGAATCGTGGTTGCGATCGAGTCTCTAAATGAAGAGACCTCCTATCTCAAGTCCGATCCGACGGAGGAGACGCTTGCGAGCGTGTTGATGAAACACGTGCTCCTTGCAATCCATGCTGATGATCCAAGCAGCGGATATCCTGATCTCAACACACAAGATCCGACGTCTTCTTCACGAGCGAGGTGCATCAAAAGAGACGGATATCTACGAGTAAATGATTGGGCATCATAACGACGACGCTGCGGCGATGGTGATTCTCTCTAGGGCATCCATGGTGAACGGCCATATGAGAGGAAGAGAGAGAGTAGGCGTGTAGGGAGAGAAAGAGAGAGAGACTTATGTTCTCATTGTGTAAAGAAGAGCAAAGGAGGTGCCTCTCCTTTTATAATATTTTGGGATACATGGATCTCAATCCATGGACAACACAAATCCAATGGCTCACATTGATTTGTGTTTCTTTTAATGGCCAAGATTTGTGTTGGTAAAAACCAACAACAATTAATTTAATGAAATCAAATATATATATTGAATATAATTTGATTTATATCAAATCAATCACCATTAGAGAAATAGGAAGGAGGAAAGCCTCCTTCCATAAGGAGCGTGGACGACCACCACATTCCTTATAGGAATTGTGGCCGTCCACTTTTCCTATATGGAAGGTGGATGTCTCTCTACTATTACATGATATTACATTATCTCATTATTCTCTCCAATATTTGAAATAACTTTTGTTGCAAATTATTTTTCAAAAATTAATCCAATCTATTTTCTGAACATTGCAATCTTGCCATTAGAAATTTGTGAATCACATTCACTACCCAAAATAAAATGTAAATTACATTTACAATTAATTGTTCAATGTGAATCCAATTCACATCAACATTTAATTAACAAATGTAAATTACAAATAGCTCCCTATTATATATTTTAGATCACATTTATAATATATATGATTAATATGGATAGTGCTATCCACATTATTCAATATCCATGATAATTAAATCACATTTAATTATCTTGGATCTCTATTCTCAAGTGCCCAAATAATATGAATCACATTCACATTATTTACATCTTTGATAATCAAATCACAATTAATTATCTAAGATAACTCTCTTTATAATATGAATCGAATTCATATTAATCATGATAATTAAATAATATTTAATTACTAATTTACTCAGTGCTTGGATAGATATATCAACAATGAAATTATCTTGAACTCTTTCAAGAATAATGCGCTTTCTCCACGAATACTTGAAGATAAGGACATGGCGATTGTATTGTTCCATGTATAGTGACATGGATATTGAGATTACATCTCAAATCCAGATCTCAGGCCTCCCATGGATGCTTGATTAAATCAAGACCGCAAATCTAATCTTCTCATTGCATCTGAATCACACTTAGATCAATGCCCAACATTTGTACTAAGATCTGATTACTTCTCTACTGAGAGGAGTAACTAAAATCAAGACCTGTTTTATCACTCCCTAGGAATGGAAACGTCATGGTTATACAATCGTTTATGATCACATCACCCTCAGGTATTCCCAATACCTGTACATCCTTCATACTGGAAGACCCAAAATAAACCCGAAGTACAAGATCAATTTTATAAGGCCTACTTCAAAGATTTATCATTAAGTTCCTCATTTGACTATTAGGAGTTGGTATCGATAATATACTTTCCAAAAGAATATATCATACCCAAGTGTTGATCATATACTTTACAAAAGCATATATCA
The DNA here is from genome assembly GCA_037367405.1 of Ottelia alismoides. Taxonomy (NCBI): domain Eukaryota; kingdom Viridiplantae; phylum Streptophyta; class Magnoliopsida; order Alismatales; family Hydrocharitaceae; genus Ottelia; species Ottelia alismoides. The sequence continues at coordinate 194,518 of JAZKJV010008940.1, forward strand.
AACCTACAAATTCAGTCAAGCTTCCAAAGCGAGATGACCGTGCACGGAATTCGATTCTTCCCAATATCTCATGAGTGAGCTCATGTCTTCCGGTTCAATAATGAACTTGTATGATCCCTTTGAGAAATCATATTACTCATATGCCCTTGTATGCACACCAGCGCGCCAGTGTATAGACCTTGATTAGGTCATCAACCTATTGGTATGCCAAATGTACATACTCAGACATATAGTAACATATCTGTATCTAGTCAGAGGATGTGTGCCTATATCGTGATAGCATACATCATAGTACTTTGGTTATCTCGATCTCGTTAAGTCAACTCTTTGACCTAACTAATCTGATACCTCCGAATCTTTATTCCCATGTTGAGGAACTGCATCAAGAGGTCTGTCAGATATCAACCTAAATGAGAAAGGATTGCCATCTCCTACTCAGGCTGGAGATCATCTCTCAAAAATCATTTGATGGTGCTCGATGAGTCCTCAATCTAACTCTTTAGATGTTAAACCAAGCACCAGCCACTATGATTCAATATTTGAATCAACAGTTGTATGATCATCAAGATGGCCATGGTACATAACCCTAATTGTACTAAGGGACCTATTATGCAAATTATCTATTCTTCATTTCAGATCAGGGAATGATATTTGCAATAACATTTATTGAGTAATGGATCGCCGTGGGCTCGCATGTCCAACAATCATGTCTTTAGACTTCATGGTAACTGGACTAGGTTGGGTTGCACTTCTCTCCCTAGACGAGGACGAATGTTTCCACTCGTGTGCATCTCAGACCGACAAATCCAACCCCTGTACCACTCCAACTGAGTTGAGCCAATGTGAAAGTTCTAGTGTCCAAGATAGTCCACGACCGACAAGAGTCATGCATGCATCTCGAAAAGTTCTAGTTAGTCAGCTGAGGTGACTTGAACCCAACCCTGAGTCTCAAAGAATTAAATCCTACTGGACCTGAAGTGCCTTAAACCTAGTTCCCATTAGGTTCATGTGCAATTAGGTGTAGTAAGGTCCAACTAAGCTCCAATCTTCGACTTTATTGGACTAGTTCAATCATCAAGCTCAATAAAAGAATATGAATGTTACACAAATGCTATGTACAATGATGCAAAGAATGATGCGATTTTTCAGAAAGAATTTGAAAATGAAAGAATTTTGACACAGTGAATTTGGCAAAAAGAATTTTTAGCACAAAAGTGTAAAATTTGTACAGCTATTTACACGGGCATGATGCTTTTTATTGATTTATTTAGGTATATATACAATTGGTAGGAATTTGGTTTATTTAGATATATAAATTACTCCTATTTAATGACACATTTATTCCTCAAATTTATTTGAAAACAATTTTGAAAACTTTAGTACACAATAATTTTTGCAAATATTTACAAACATTTGAAAGCCTTTTTGCACAGATTTTTCACACAATATATATGTACATATATTTTTAACAATATGTTTACAACCATTTTCAAAATCATTTGCAAATAGGTTCTCAAATCTTTTATTTCACATAAATAAAAGAATTTTTGCAAATCAAAATATTTTTATAAAGGTTGAAAACTTCTCACAAAAAGTTTTCCGAACAGATCACACCATTTTTCAAATGATTTTGCAAAAATATTTTTAACCTGATTTATTAGTCATTATATACAAAAAGAATGTGTACATACAAAATATTTTTGGTATTTTTAGTTATGCAGATGTTTTTGTGAATTTTGAGAATATTTACATATCTTTACAAGGAGGTATATCTTACATATACAAGAGTTTTGTTTTTAAAGGATTTACAAGGGATGATAGATCACTTTTACACATTTTTATAGATTCTTGAATGTGGTGTGTATACTCCTTAAACTTATTTAAAAATCATTTTTCAACAGTTTTGATAACTATAGTCCAACATAATTTTGACAAACGATTTTTAAAAACATTTACACATATTTGAACATCCTTTTGCAAAGGTCTTTCAAACAATATATATAGATTTTTCAAAATATTTTTGCAACTATTTTTCCAACCATTTGCAAATCATTTTTCCAAACATTTTTATTTCTTGCAAAGAAAATAAATTTTTCAAAAAAAATATTTACAAAGGTTGAACACATTTTGCAAAATATTTTTCAAACAGTTTTTCAATAGATTTTTCAAATAGATTTTCAAACTATTCTTCTAACATTTTGCAAAACTATTTTTGCCTGACTTATTAATCAGTATGTACAAAGGGTGTTTGAGGAGCTATAACCATTTTTTTATTATAACATTTTAATGAATTTGATAGTATTTTTAGCCAAAAGTATTATACAGAAGTACAAGTTATGTCTCTAAAGTATATACATAGTATATACGACCCTATATACTTAGCTCGAGCTCTGTCCTCATGGATAAAGGAGTAAAAGAAAAGACATAACTCAGACTGATACAAAAGAGTGCAAGAAAGAAATTAGGGTATGAATAAATGAATGGGAAGTTGACCGTCCCCCCTATACTTAGGATAAAATAATCTTAAGTATAGCAGATTGTACACAAGGAAGGGAGGGTCAAGGGTGAGGATGAACATATCGTACTCATGTGGTCTCCCTCCTGTACTTAGGGTAAGAGAACCCTAATTATATGCGAGAAGAGGATACAGTAGATAGGATCAAAGCATGAAAGTAATCAGGGTGTACATACCCCAATACTTAGGGAAAGGTGCACCCTAAGTATAGAAGACTGACAAAAGGGGGTGATATACCTTGCAAATATATACGCATGCATTTTTTCTATTTTTTTGAAAATAAAAGTGGAAAATGAAAAGAAGAAAAGATAAAAGATCAAAGGAAAAGTTTTGAAGAATATTATCTAAATCTTTTGATGTTGTCAATGATGTGGATGTATCGTCTGAGTGCAGTACTTGGATTGAGTAGACAACGACCAAGAAGGTATCGTACTGAAGGCAAGGCTTCAATAACTGACCGTTGACGACAAACGGTTGTATGTCAGAAGACAATTCTGATATTGCAATACTGCCATTGTCACACACTTCTCTTACTTGAAACGACCTATCAAATTGATTTTAAATTTGCCTGGGAAGATCTTCAACATTGCATCAAATAGCCACACTTTCTGTCCAATGTTGATGGTCTTTCGCCTGATGTGCCGGTCATGCCAGCATTTCACCTTCTCCTTGTACATCAATGTGTTCTCGTATGCACAGTCTCTCAACTCTAGGAGCCTGTTCATATCATATTTTCTTTTCCGACCACTTTTTAGTGAGTTCAATTTACACATATTGATCGCCCATAAGAATTTGTGAATTAGTTCCACGGGCAGATGACACGTTTTCCCATATACAGGACGATAAGGCGACATGCCCAAAGGAGACTTGTAAGCGGTTCTGTATGCCCAAAGGATGGAGCCCAAGAGTTGGGATCAATTCTTTCTGTCCGTCTTCACAAATTTTTGAATGATCATCTTGAGTTCTCTATTTGATAGTTATGTCATGCCATTGGTCTAGTGTTGGTAAGGAGATACGACTCAATGCTCGATGATGTACTCCTTCATTAATTTCCTGACCTCTTTGTTAATGAAGTGGCTACCCCCGTCTGATATGAGAATCTTCAGAATCCCGAACCGCGAAATGATGTTTGCTTTCAGAAAGCGGCATAATGTTCAGTTGTCAGCAGCGTAAACGGGGATAGCTTCAACCCAGTGACTCACGTAGTCAATGACAAGAAGGATGTGCTCATATCCCAGACTGTTAGGGAAAGGTCCCATGAAATAGATGCCCCAAGCATTAAAAATGTCTGCTATATGATGATCTTCAGGGGCATTGAGTGTTTTGTTGTGAGGGTGCCTTTTAGTCTCTGACAGTCAGTGCATCATTTGATTAAGGTTGTTGCATCCTTGAATAGTGTGGGGGCACCAGAAGCCACACTGAAGTATTTTTGCTACCGTTCGATCTTCATAGTGGTGTCCACCAGATTCGAGCAAGTGATAATGCTCGCGGACACTAGATGCTCCTTCTGAGAGATACACCTTCGCCAAATGCAATATGCTCCTTCCTTGAATAAGAGAGGATCCTCCCACTGGTAGAAATAGATCGTTGATAAGAATTTATCTTTTGAATCTCCTTCCAATCCTACGTACTACCACCGAGATGAGATAGTTAACAATATCAACATACCAAGGAAGCGAATCCATGGCCAGAATCGACTCGTTAGGAATGGTGTCCGTGATGGGTGTACAACTCAGCAGTCCTGGAGAGGTGATCTTATACCACATTCTGAACTCCAGGTTTGTCCTTGACTTCCAAATAAAATTCCTGGAGGAGAAGGATCCATCTGATCCGTCTAGGCTTGGCATCCTTTTTCTGCTGCAAATATTCAGATAACAGAGTGGTTGGTGAAGATGGTGACTTTTGATCCAAGCAGATATGATCTGAACTTCTTGAGGGAGAATACCACATACAACAAATCTTTGTTTGTCAAGTATAATTTCTCTGTGCTTCATCTAATGTTGCTGGCGTAATGAATGGAATAGGGCGCCTTGTCTTTTCTTTCTCCTAGAACAACCCCAACTGCAAAGTCTGATGCATCCATCATGATCTCAAATGGGAGAGACCAATCCGGTGGCTGTAGGACTGGATCTTCAGTGACGAGCTCCTTCAACTGATTGAAATAAAGGAGAACCTGTTGATCAAAATTAAACTAAGTCTCCTTGCATAGAAGTTCTATAAGAGGTCGCGCAATTAGGCTGAAATCTCGTATGAACCTTCTCGAATCCCACATACCCTTGGAATGACCTCACATTCTTAACTGACTGAGGTGACTCTAGATTGGCAATCACATCCACCATTGTCGGGTCGACTTCCATGCCCCATTTGAAACGACATGGCCCAGCACAATCTCCTCGGTGACCATGAAGTGGCTCTTTTCCCATGATAGCACTAGATTGACTTCACGACATTTCTAAATTATTCTATCCAGGTGCTTAAGACATGAATCAATGATGTCACCATAGACACAGAAGTCGTCAATAAACACCTCAAGAAAAATTCCTACCATCTCAATGAAGACTGCAAGCATGCATTTATGGAATGTCGCCGGTGCATTGCACAATCCAAAGGGCATTCTCCTGAAAGCATATGTGTCGAACGGGCTAGTGAAGGTAGTCTTCTCTTGATCTTCAACGACGATTGCCATTTGGTTATACCTGGATTACCCATCCACAAAGCAGAAGAACTCCTTGCCAGCTAATCTTTCCAAGACTTGATTAATGAATGGCAAGGGGAAGTGGTCTTTCTTTGTTGCTGCATTAAGACGATGGTAGTCAACACATACATGTCATGATGTCAGTGCCCGAGCAGATATCTCCTCTCCTCTATCATTTTTAACCAAAGTAAGCCCTGACTTCTTTGAAACTACGTGCAAGGAACTAGTCCATTTTGAATTGGAGATGGGATAAATGAAACATGCATTACACCATTTCATGATCTCTTTCATGACGACATCCATCATATTAGGATTAAATCTTCTTTGAAAATTGCGGGATGGCTTGGCATCTTCTTCTAGGTAAATGTGGTGTGAACATAATGTAGGATTTATCTCGCGGAGATCTGATACAAGCCAACAAAGTGCCTCGCAATTCTTCTCTAGAACCTCAAGAAGTTGAGATTCTTGATCCGGGGTCGGCCTACTACTGATGATAACCTAATACTTGTTTTCTGTACCCACAAGGAAAGCATACTTCGGTGCTGGTGGAAGTGGCTTGAGTTCTAGTTCTGATCGGGCCAACTTATTTGTTACCTCAGGAACTATACTGGAGGCAGGACGTGCTTCTTGAACTTTGGCAGAGCTACTGATCTCAGAATTTTGTTGAGATTCTGAAAATGTGTCAATGGGTTTGTAATAAAATCATTGTGTTTGGACTAGAGTGCATCATTTGAGTCAAAAAGCTTCATCAGCAAGTTGGACTCTGTCTCCTAAGTATCATCGGAGCCGGCATCGACTGTGCTTTCCTAGTCCTCCTCGAGAGAGAGGACTTCCTGTGTCCAAGGATCGTTCAAAAAAAGTTGGGAATCTCCGATTTCCGCGATGAAGTCACAGTCTATAGCTGCATGTCTCTTATCAGTTACAACTCTGGGTTCACTGATCATGCCTATGATGATTCTTTGGTTTCCCGAGCTGAATGTACTTTTGCCAGATCCATAGTCAACCATGGATTCTGAGGTGCGCGAAATGGTTGGCCAAGGATGATAGGAGTCTGGAATAAAGGTGCAGGAGAGTCCATATCAAGGACTACAAAGTCAATAGGGAACCGCATTTCCCGCACCTTCTCTACAACGTCTTCCAAAAAACCTCTAGGTCATTTGATGGATCGATCAACGAACTGAAGGATCATATGTGTCTGCTTGAGAGAACCTAACCCAAATTCTTGCAATAATGACGAGGGCAGAAGGTTGATGGAAGAACCACTATCAAGCAGGGTACGCTCGAAGACTTGATCAAATATTTCGCAACTGATAAGTGGTGCTCCTTTGTCCTATTTCTTCTGTGGGAGGTTGCTGATGGATGCTACAGTGACCATGGTGAGAACGTGCTTCTCAACCTGTCAGCATCTGTTATTTTGTACTAGGAAATGCTTGCTCATGCATGCCTCTTTCAAACCTTTTTTCACAGTTGGCATGTACTCCATCGCCTTCATCAAGGAATCTCAACAGTCAAGTTATTAATAATATCCACAACTCCAGGATCAGACAATGCACTTTTTCTTTTGGCATTTTTTTTTGATTTTTCTATTGCATCAGGAAAAGGAATATGTACAGTGCTGAAATCAGAAACAAAGTTCTTATTTACAACAAAATTCTTGTCCACAATATTATGTACATCCGGAATGCAAAAAGGTGTATAATCTGGAAATGACGATTATGCTGCCGGTGGACAAACAAAAATTGATGCCTCTGCTCCGTCTAATGGCGTAGGATCGACTACTGCTGACGACTCCTCTAGGGTTGGCACGGCTTCGCTTTGGCAACTGTCTTCTTTTTCTTTTTTTTGCTTGTTCTGATTTTTTTGTTCTTTTTGATGTGGGCAATGGTGGTGGTTGGCAGATGGAATGGCTCCTCCTTCTTTGTCTTCCTCACCCGTCCCTGTAGCTAGCATGGTTAATGCAGAAGATGATGATTCATCTGAAGCTTTATTCTTCCCTTGGTTGGTGGCAGGAGGAGGCAAATCCCTACCTCTACTGAGAGTGACAGCATTAGATAAAATAATAGCACAATCATCGGACTCTACAGGTATAGACAGGACATCACATTCTATCTGCTCCTTTCTCTTGAAGTTGTTGGGGTTGGCTTCGACCTGCGTCGCGATGGTGGCTTTCATGGTGGTCAGGTCATCTAACTTCTTTGTCATATATGCAAGGCCTTTGACCAATTGGGCCAGGCAGTTAAGGGTGGGGTTCACAGGATTCTCCTCTGAAGGTTCAGCATGCAGATCATGCTGATGATGCGTGCTTCGAAATGGAGGCGATGACTGTTGGTGGTGCTGAGGTGGTGGAGGAAGCTGATACTGATTATATGAGAGAGGAGGGTATTGTCACGACCCCAATTCTAGAGCCATCGGATCCACCCATAACCGGATCTAGTTACTCAACAATAATTTATTTAGCAATCTCAAATAACATTCAGAAACAGACTACAAAGAAAGTATATTTGGAATAAAGTATTTCAACACTTTTCCATTCACAAAATAAAGTTTAGATTATACATTGTCCCACTATAACCATTTACATATACATCAGCTTGAAAGGAAAAATACACAAAAGATTACTAACTACCTTACAGAGAAGAGCTGCTGTAGAGGGTTGCATGTCTACTAAGGTCCTTGCGATGGCTCACCGACACCTGTTGGTTTTTCCAAAAATCATAGGATTAAAATTAGCGAATGTTAAGTAACGAAGAAAAGAAAAACAAACAAATTGTGTAATTTTGCAAAACTTGTTGTCATTAAAAGTTATATTCCTTCTCATTAATTTAAGTCTTATTCCTTTCTATTCCACATCAGGGATTAGTACATGGGAACCCCACCATTCTTGGACTCGAAAGATGTGGACACTTTAGGATTGGAGATTGCGTTGATCTTGGTAATCTTATGCCGTCGCACATTGCCTCAACCAATCCTACAATACTACCCTGACAATTTTTTTTCTTTTATTAAACAGGGTCTCAAACCCTCAGCCTGGAAAACAAATGATCACACCGTCCTCGAGGACTCGGTTGCTTAAAACCTTAGGCTAACATTTAATCATATAATCAAGTGGCTTTAACTGTATATTATCGTGATCCAGCTGCTATTGAACAACCCGTGCCTCAACATGGCACGACCACATCTTCCGTCATTCAACCCGAAGATATTGGCTCCCGGTACCACGCGTTGTAAAACATTCATTTCGTGTGCACTTATCATAACAGGGCAACCGTGCACCACCTAGGTAGGGAAACACCTATACGGGTTCCTTCTGACAAACCTACAGGTTGCATGCCCGACCTGTAATTCGACTCCCAGTCATCCTTAATGTGACACATGATCTTTTTCAGGATCCAACTCAAACCACATCAATTCCCATGACGTAATTCTTTCGTTAAGTCTTTGATTCGCATAATCAGCAACACTTAGTATGACTCACATATATATTATTCATATGCATATATACTCGTATTTATGCCTATTTTAAGTCCCAAACCCTAACTTTCAAAGCCACCGCATCGATTCGATGCTTAAACCTTATTTTAGTGGGAATCACAAAGCAACTGTTCAAACTTTTTCAAAAATAGCCAAAATTAGGGTTCTTCATAACACATAACATAAAATCAAGAATTTCAATAATCTTGTTTGAAAACCAACATCAAAAAGAAGGATTTCGTTACCTAATCGAGCTCTCTCTCGTGTATGCAAGGCTTTATCGTGTTTCGTTTTTAGAAAGGATGTTTTAAGGCTCCTGAAAAGATCGAATTTCAGTTTCATATCAAAAATGCTAAGAACGTGTCAATAACGCGAAGAACGAACGAAGAACACGAAGAACGTGAAGAACACGAATAACATGAAAAACACCACGAACATATTTTCTCTTGAAATTTCAGCAGAGCTACCCCTTATACGTGGTGATATTTCTAGGAAAATTTCGGCAGAGTTTCCCTTTATATCGGAACATATTTCTCGGAAAATTTTGATAGAGTTTCCTCTTTTATCAAGACATATTTCTCAGAAAATTTCGACAGAGTTTCCACTTATATCAGGACATATTTCAAAATAAAAACGAAAAGAGTTTCCTTTATAAAATCAATCGTGAGGAAAACAAAAACAAAACTGAAAGAATATACTCAAACAACAAGAGATGTAGAATCGGTAGACACCACGCATCTTAGGTGAGTGAATGGGTGACGAATCACAGGGTTCACTGACGTGCATAGCCGCCCGCACCTAAGTAGGGTATTACATATATTTCTCTATCAAAATAACTGTAAAAGCATAATTGAAAGAATAGAAACATAAGCGATGGATAATCGGTAGACACCATGCGTCTTAGATGAGTGAATGTGTTACGAATCATAGGGTTCACTGACGTGCATAGCCGCCCGCACCTAAGTAGGGTGTTACACAGATTTCTCCTCGAACCACAACAGAAAACGAATCAAAAATAAAGATGAATCAAGAACAAAGCTTGGAAGAAAAGAGGATGAATTGAAATCCTAGCTTACGAAACTAACTAAGAGAGGATCATACCTATCTCCTCCTCATTCTTCCGATAGCGCTTCGCTAGCGCTCCTCCCTCGCCTCCCACTCCTCCTGACCTCTCGGCCCTAGCCCTTGGGGTGGTGGTGGTAGTGGAAATCATAGAGAAAGAATAGGTAGGGTGTCTATTTATAGGCTTCAGAAAAACACTAGCCATGGTTAGAAAACCATGGTTTATACCTTAACCATGGTATAGCGACCCATGGTTTTGGCCAAAACTCATCCCAAACTTAGGGCTTAAGTTAGAACATTCTAGAGGATTCTAGATTCGCTAATGACGCTTAATTAACACTAATCGTGATTAACTTTCACTAATCGCGATTTAACTTTCGCGGCATATGCTTATCTTTTGCTAACTATTGATTAGTGTTTGCTAATGATCATTAGCGGTTTTCAATCCGTCATTAGTTTCTTTAATCATGTTTAGTTAGTCTTAATGACAGTCATTATGGGTTAATGACATCTTAGCCTTCCTTACTTCTCTTTCTTCCGAAAATCATAACAATTCGAAACGAAGTCCGATTCACATGAAACAAATTCCGTTGGTTTTCTCTTGACGAGCCGGATCTTATTATATAGGATCCGAGAGATGCCAAGTTCACGGCTTTACAATTATAACATCCTTAAAGAAAGTCTCGTCCTCGAGACTAGAAATGCAGGCATAACAACCTTAAAGAGGATTGAAACCATAACAACCTTAAAGAGAATGAACGCCATTTCATTTATAAAAAAGATATACAATACATAGTGTTATTACTCAAACAAGTAGGGGTATTTCTCTCTCATTTCTGCCTCAGGTTCCCATGTGGCTTATTCAAACTCTTGGTTCCGCCATAATACTTTAACTAGAGGCACCTCTTTGTTTCTCAACTTCTTGATATCCATGTCAAGTTTTTGCACATGTAACTCTTGGTATATCAAGTCTGGCTCAACATGTAAATCATCATAACTTATCTTATGCTATGGATCCTTAACGTACTTTCTCAGATTTGATACATGAAAAGCATCATGTACTTCCGAAAGATGTGGAGGAAGTGCAAGTCGATATGCCACTTTTCCAATGCGCTGAATAATTTAAAAGGGACCCACGAACCTGGGGGCTAACATCCCACGCAAGCCAAACCTCTAAACACCCTTCATAGGTGATACTTTGAGGAATACAAAATCACCTACCTCAAATTCAAGGTCTCTTCGCCTGGTATTACTATATCGTTTCTGGCAACTTTGAGCAGTCAATAGTCTTTTTCGAGCAAGCTCTACAGCTTCCCGTGTCTCTTGCAGTGTATCTGAATCATAAAGGTTCTTTATCCCGATCTATTGCCAACACAAAGGAGTAGTACACCTACGTCCATAAAGTGCTTCAAATGGTGCCATGCCAATACTTGTATGGTAGCTGTTGTTGTATGTGAATTCTGTAAGAGGTAAATGTTTAATCCATGATCCCTTCCATTCTAAGGCACACGCTCATAGCATATCCTCTAATGTCTGAATCGTACGTTCTGAATGACCATCTGTTTGTGGATGATATGCTGTACTCAAGCATAGTTGTGTACCGAAGGCTTTCATGAAGTTCTGCCAATAGTGTGAGGTGAATCGTGAATCTCGATCAGAAACTACTTCCTTCGGAATACCATGGAGGAGAATCACATGTGTAATCTATAACTCAGCAAGCTGGTCTGGAGTGAAAGATATGCTTATCGGAATAAAGTGTGCTACCTTTGTCAGACGATCTATTATAACCAAGATACTATCTTTAATACTAGTCGTCTGAGGTAAGCCAGTAACGAATTCCATGGAAATGCTTTCCCATTTCCATTCAGGTAAAGGGAGGGGTTGCAATAATCCCGATGGCTTTTGGTGTGAAGCCTTTACCTGATGGGAAGTGAAACATGAATTCACAAACTCAGCAACATATTTATTCATTCCTGGCCACCAAAATTATGAATGAAGATCCTTATACATCTTTGTAATTCCTGGATGAATAGATAATCTTGACCAGTGCGCTTCATGTAAGATGTCTTTCCTTAGTTCAGGTGTGTTTGGTACACAAACTCTATGATGATTATACAGTAACCCATCTTGTAATTAAAATCCCTCTATCTCATTCTTCTCAAGTTGTTGTCTCAAGTCTTTAAGGACTGCATCATCCTCCTGTCCTTTCTTTATTCTATCTCAGATCTCTGGTTTGTATTGGTGAGGAATAGTTATAGTATCAGCACTGCTATCAAATGGTTTCCATTCACTTAACGTTGATAGTAAACCCCAGAAGTGGATAGCACTCACCAACCCAGGTGAATAGGTTCTTCTGCTATGGGCATCTGCTACGATGTTCCCCTTACCAGGGTGGTAGGAGATAGTGCAATCATAGTCTTTCAACAACTCTAGCCACCGTCTCTGTCTCATATTGAGTTGCTTCTGATCAAATAGATATTTCAAGCTTTTATGATCAGTGAAGATTTCAAAAGTAATACCATAGAGGTAATGTCTCCATATCTTTAAAGCAAAAACTACAACAACTAATTCAAGGTCATGTGTTGGGTAGTTCTTTTCATGCGTCCTGAGCTATCGTGATGCATACACAACTACCTTACCATGTTGCATAAGAACTGCCCCAAATCCTTCTTTAGATGCATCAGTGTATATTGTAAACCCTTCACTCCCAGAGGGTAGAGTAAGGATGGGTAAAGATGTTAGGCATTCTTTCAGTGTTTGGAAACTAGTTTTGCATGCATCTGACAATATGAATGGAACTTCCTTCTGGGTCAACCTAGTCATTTGTGATGTTATTCATGAAAAGTCCTTCACAAATCTTCTATAATATCCAGCTATTCCCAGAAAATGTCGTATTTCTGTGATAGTCTTCGTGCATTCCTAAATCTTCACCGCGCTAACCTTTGTAGGATCAACTAATATACCTTCCCCAGAAATAACATGGCCTAAGAAAGATACTTCAGATAGCCAGAAGTCACATTTGCTATATTTAGCATACAGTTTGTTCTTCTTTAGAGTTTCAAGTGCCTGCCTGAGATGATGTTCATGCACGTATTTATCCTTGGAGTAAATAAGCACATCATCAATAAAGACTACTACAAAGTGATCTAAGAACTCCTTGAATACTCTATTCATGAAATCCATGAAAGCTGCTGGGGCATTTGTCAGTCCAAAAGGCATAACTAAGAATTCATAATGTCTATATCTAGTTCGAAAGGCTGTCTTGGGGATATCCGCATCTTTTATCTTCAACCGATGGTATCCAGATCTTAAGTCAATCTTGGAATACACAGTCGAACCCTGTAACTGGTCAAAGAGATCATCGATACTTGGTAGAGGATACTTATTCTTTATTGTCCCTTTGTTTAATTGTCTACAGTTGATGCACAACTGCATTGACCCATCCTTTTTCCTACAAATAAGACAGGTGCTCCCCATGGTGAAGTACTTGGACGAACGAATCCTTTATCTAATAGTTCTTGCAACTGTGCCTTTGACTCTCGTAACTCAGATGGTGCCATCCTATATGGAGGGATCGAGATAGGTTGAGTATCAGGTATAAGAGAGATTTCAAATTCAATCTCTCGCTCAGGTGGTAATCTAGGTAGTTCCTCTGGAAATACATCAGGAAATTTACACACTATAGGTACATTTTATATCATTCTTTATGACCCTGATGTAGTGGATATATAAGCTAAATAGCCTTGGCACCCTTGTTCTAACAGTTGTAGAGCCTTTAAAGTAGATATGTACTTGAAATCATCACTGGATGTCTTTCCAATAAATTAAAACTCTCGAGTTAGGAATGTGAAAAGTTATTGTATTCCAGAAACAATCAAGGCATGCATGATGCCTTTCTAGCCAATCCATCCCAAGAATGATATCAAAGTCATCCATTTCAATAAGTAATAGGAAACAAGTAACTGATGTCCTGCTATCAGTACTACACAATCATCCAGGATTTCTCATATTATAAACACTTGTTCTCCTGGTCCCTTGATCAGATAAGATTTTTGTGCTTCTACTAGTACCTTACCCAAAGTGGGTACTAACTATCGAGCAATAAATGAATGTGAAGCACCAGAATCAAATAAAGCATGTACTGAAAAGCCATGAATAGTAACAGTACCTCGTAAGACCGTGCCTGAATTGTAGGCTTGTTCTTCAGTAATTGCATTGAGTTGGCCATTAGGAATAGGCAAGCTAGAACCCGCAATGATTTGTGGTGGCTGTTGTGTAGGAGATGCTCCTTGTGAGCCACGAACTCTACCATGTCTTCCTCCGTGTGTTGATCCATTGCTTGGGGTGGATGTTATAATGTTAATCGGAGTTGTTGTAAACCCTGAACCTCTCAACTACAGAAATATCTCCTAATGTGACCTTCTTGATGATAATGATAACATGCACATGTTCCTTTCTGAGCTGAAGACCCAACCATAGAGGTAATAGTTCATGGTGATGAGTTACGGGGGTATAGTGTAGGTCTAGAGAAACCTCCTCTTCATGATAATTCTTGACCCAAGGTCTGTGGTGAGCTTATATTGGAGCCGGCTGGATGATAGCGATGACCTCTACGGTTATAATGTGCCTTGCGTTCGGATAGTCCACCATTAAAGTGGAAACTTCTTCTTTGGTGGTTTTCATCCCTCTCCATCTCAATACTAGCAAGATTTTCTCATAGATCCATTACTTCATCTACGGTTGTAGCTCTAAAACCAGCAAGCTTTTCTCATAGATCTCTCTGAAGTCTACTAACAGATTTGGTAAACACTCTTGTAGTGAAGCTTCTAGAGCTGGTGAGTAACGTAGTAGCTTAGTAAAGAGGATATGATAATCTCGTACGGTCTTAGAACCCTGATTCAGAGAAGCTAACTCTCTCCTCTTTAGTTCTTCCCAATGAGAGGGACAGAAGTGAGCTCGGAACCTCTCTTCAAAGATATCCCATGGAACAGGATCTGCTAATTTCTTGGAATTTGCTCTCCACCATCGTCGTGCATAATCTGCTAGGGAGTAATCAGCAAAGTGCACCCAGGTGTCAATTGGTGCATGAATTATCCTCAACATCCTAGTAACGTCATCGAGCCATAACTCAGCCTCAGCAGGTGTTTCTACACATTTGAATCGAGGAATTTTTCTCTTTCGGTAATTATCTAGTAATGTTTGGTGTCTAAGAAGGGCCTTCTCCATTGCTCCTTCAGTTGGGGTAGGAGCAGACTTAGTTGAAGGATGGTAACTAGATTCTTCCTCGGAAAGATGGACAGAACCTTCAATCCTAGCATCCGCAGGCTTAGATGCCTCGGGTCTCTCAGCTTGTGCATTAAGCCTCTACTCCAATGCTTGATGCCTTTTCCCCATGTCTTGGAGCATTGCCATCATAGCCGCTAATTGTCTAGACACATCTTGTTCTGCCATGATCCTGGGATGAGTCAAGGTCAATGGACAGATCCTATATGTCTTAGCATGATGTACATAAGGGACAATGACTTGTGAATGGTACTGCAGTCAGTTATTAAGATCAATGGATCTTAATACAACCTTAGTTTTCTGATACCGCTCATAGTTGTTAATTACTAAATAAATTACTGGAGTAACCAAGCTCTGATACCAATCTGTCACGACCCCAATTCTAGAGCCGTCGGATCCTCCCATAACCGGATCTGGTTACTCAGCAATAATTTATTCAGCAATCCCAACTAACATTCAGAAACAGACTAAAAATAAAGTATATTCAGAAAAAAGTATTTGAACACTTTTCCATTCACAAAATAAAGTTCAGATTATACATTGTCCCACTATAATTATTTACATGTACATCAGCTTGAAAGGAAAAATACACAAAAGATTACTAACTACCTTACAGAGAAGAACTACTGTAGCGGGCTGGATGTCTACTAAGGTCCTTGCGATGGCTCACTGACACCTGTTGGGTTTTCCATTAATCATAGGATAAAAATTAGCAAATTCTATGTAACGAAGAAGAGAAAAGCAAATAAATTGTGTAATTTTGCAAAATTTGTTGTCATTAAAAGTTATATTCCTTCTCATTAATTACAGTCCTATTCCTTTCTATTCCACATTAGGGATTAGTCTAGGGGATCCCCACCATTCTTGGACTCCGAAGCTGTGGATACTTCGGGATTGGAGATTGTGTTGATCTTGGTAAGCTTATGCCGCCGCACGTCGCCTAAACCAATCCTCCAATATTACCCTGACAATTTTCTTTTCGTTTATTAAACATGGTCTCAAACCCTCAGCCTAGAAAACAAATGAGCACAACGTCCTCGAGGACTCGGTTGCTTAAAACCTCAGGCTAACATTTAATTATATAACCAAGCAGCTTTAACTATATATTATCGTGACCCAGCCGTTATTGAACCACCCGTGCCTCCACATGGCACGACCACATCTTTCGTCGTTCAACCCAAAGATATTGGCTCCTGGTACAACGCATTGCAAAACATTCATTTTGTGCGCACTTATCATAATAGAGTAACCGTGTACCACCTAGGTAGGGAAAAGCCAATATGGTTCCTTCCGACAAACCTAGAAGTTGCATGCCCGACCTGTAGTTCTACTCCCAGTTATCCATAACGTGACACACGATACTTTTCAGGATCCAACTTAAACCACATCAATTCCCATGATGTAATTCTTTCGTTAAGTCTTCGATTTGCATAATCAGCAATACTTAGTATAGATTCACATATATATTATTCATATGCATATATACTCGTATTTATGCCTATTTTAACTCCTAAACCATAACTTTCAAAGCCACCGCATCGATTCGATGCTTAAACCTTATTTCATTGGGAATCACAAAGTAATTGTTCAGACTTTTTTAAAAATAGCCAAAATTAGGGTTCTTCATAGCACAAAACATAAAATCAAGAATTTTACTAATCTTGTTTGATAACCCAACAAAAAGAAGGATTTCGTTACCTAATCGAGCTCTCTCTCGTGTATGCAAGGCTTTATCGTGTTTCATTTTTAGAGGATGTTTTAAGGCTCCTAAAAAGATCGAATTTCATTTTCGTATCAAAAACGCTAAGAACGTGTCAAGAACGCGAAGAACGAACAAAAAACACGAGGAACGCGAAGAACACGAAGAACACGAAGAACGCTAAGAACATATTTTCTCTTGAAATTTCAGCAGAGCTTCACTTATACAGGGTGATATTTTCTAGGAAAATTTCGGCAGAGTTTCCCTTTATATCAGGACATATTTGTCGGAAAATTTCGACAAAGTTTCCCCTTATATCAGGACATATTTCTCGGAA
This sequence comes from Ottelia alismoides, assembly GCA_037367405.1. Lineage (NCBI taxonomy): Eukaryota > Viridiplantae > Streptophyta > Magnoliopsida > Alismatales > Hydrocharitaceae > Ottelia > Ottelia alismoides. Next base: position 211,580 of record JAZKJV010008940.1, read on the forward strand.
AATTTCGGTAGAGTTTCCCCTTATATCGGGACATATTTCAAAATAAAAATGAAAAGAGTCTCCTCTATAAAATCAATCGTGAGGAAAAAAGCAACAAAACTGAAAGAATATACTCAAACAACAAGAGATGAAGAATCGGTAGGCACTACGCATCTTAGGTGAGTAAATGTGTGACAAATCGTAGGTTTCACTGACGTGCATAGCCACCCGCACCTAAGTAATGTATTACACAGATTTCTCCATCAAAATAACTGTAAAAGCATAATTGAGAGAATAGAAACATAACCGATGGAGAATCGGTAGACACCACGTCTCTTAGATGAGTGAATGTGTGGCAAATCACAGGGTTCACTAACGTGCATAGCCGCCCGCACCTAAGTAGGGTGTTATACATATTTCTCCTCGAACGACAATAAAAAAGGAATTGGAAAGAAAGATGAATCAAGAACAAAGCTTGGAAGAAAAGAGGATGAATTGAAATCCTAGCTTACGAAACAAACTAAGAGAGGATCATACATTTCTCCTCCTTGTTCTCCCGGCAGTGCTTAGCTAGCGCTCCTCCCTCGCCTCCCACTCCTCCTCCCGATCTCTCAACCCTAGCCCATGGGGTGGTGGTAGTGGAAATCGTAGAGAATGAATTGGTAGGGGGGGTCTATCTATAGGCTCCAGAAAACCACTAACCATGGTTAGAAAACCATGGTTTATACCTTAACCATGGTTTAGGGGCCCATGGTTTTGGCCTATGGTTTTGGCCAAAACTTATCCCAAACTTGGGACTTAAGTTAGAACATTCTAGAGGATTCTAGATTCACTAATGATGCTTAATTAACACTAATCGTGATTAACTTTCACTAATCGTGATTTAACTTTTGTGGCTTACGTTTATCTTTTGTTAACTATTGATTAGTGTTTGTTAATGTTCATTAGAGATTTTCAATCCGTCATTAGTTTCTTTAATCATGTTTAATTAGTCTTAGTGACAATCATTATGGGTTAATGACATCTTAGCATTCCTTATCTTTCTTCCGAATATCATAACAATTCAAACGAAGTCTGATTCACATGAAACAAATTTCGTTGGTTTTCTCTTGACGAGCCAGATCTTATTATATAGAATCTAAGATATGCTAAGTTCAAGGCTTTACAGGTACTGTTGGTATTGTGGGGTGGGGCAGCTACATACTGGTGATATGGCTGTTGTTGGTGGTATTGCGGCTGCTGGTAGTGTTGGTTCTGCCTCCATTGGTTCATGTATTGCGGGGGCTACCGGTATTGAGGTGGAGGCTACGAGGACTGACCAAAACAACCACCCTGTGGTTGGTGGTACTGCCTGTTGGCTTGCTGTTGGCCCTGCGGGGGTCGGTAGGATGGGCCAACTGTGCATCATTGCTCCATATACCATTAACTTCTTGGATCAGGGGTGGTGGTGGGAATGTTGGATTTGACGTCTAGAGGAAATCCGACTGGTATACAACCATATGTTGCTGCGGCTGGCCCTGATCGGGTGTCTGCCCATAGTATACCTGCTGGACGGCTGGTGGTTGCTGACTCGGTTGAGGTTGTTGTGACGATGATGGCTCATCCTTCTTCTCAGCTGGAGCTTCTGCGGATGTTATTGCCGACTTGACAGAATTGATAGTGCCCACCAACAGTTCCAACTGCTTCGTGATCGGGTCCAGCTTATCGATGTTTTGTGTCCTCTTCTCGATCACAGTGAGTTTCTCGAGGTCCTGTGATCTTTTCTCAATAATATCAACCTTCGAGAGAGGGCGCCCGATGATCCTATGGTTTGAGCTCTCATCTCTCTCTACCTCACGGGATGCTGCCTTGTGTACTTGTTTTTGGAGGATCTCGGGTTGTTTCTGATATGCCTTGGATGAAGAGACGACGGCAACTCCTTCGGCGATTTTCTCAAAAATCTACCAGACGATGTCTTCACCCTTGTTAAAGTGCGAGCCCCCACAGGCTGTGTCAACGAGCCTTTAACTTTCTACATTCAGGTGCTAATTTTTTCTCCTTGCTTCCTTGGTGCTCTCTCCAGCTGGTCATAAAGAGACGACCAGCCTCCTCCAATCTTGGTTACATCAGCTCCCTAGAAAGTCATCCTCGTGTGGCGGGCCCTCACGTCAATGTCACAAAGATATATTGTTAGCACACGTAATTAAATAATCAGATCAATAAATATTTACAACAATATTCAAAGAATTTAATTGAATAAAAATGCATGACTAAATATTTACAACAAACAATCAATAAATCAAATAAATGGCTATATAAAGAATGAAAGAAAAATTAGGCTATGCTCATTGCTCCCCGGCAATGGCGCCATCTGATAACAGAGAAGAACGGAGGGTCGCATGGTCTCACGAGGTGAGACTGTGGTCAATGAATTGTCCACTCAATCTTTCCCGATTAGTCAACAATTAACCCATAATTAAGTTAATTACTATGAAAAATTGTGGAATTAAAATTTATTTTCTCTACCATAAAATGCGTAGAAAGCAAGCGTGTAGAGGTCGAACCATAGAAAGCAATACAAGTAGCCTAAGGTTATTTTCTTTTTTTTTGTAACTAAGACAATCATCTTATATACATATTTTTGTGGGTTTTTAATTTTATATTATACATTTATTTTATTTTATTTTATTGTTTTATAATTTTTATATTCTTTTTATATCTTTCAAATTTATATTTCTTTTTTTATTGGAATATATATATATATATGTATGTATTTATACAATATTAGCTATATATAGATACCATACATATAAAAATATGTAAAAATAGTCAAAATACAGTAAAAATAGTATTTTATGATTTTTATATTTTTCAATTTTTTGTTATTTTTCCAGAATTTTTGCTACTTTTATGTATTTTTACGTCAAAAATGTCCCCAAAAATGGATTAAATATATACCCAAAATTGAATAGGATTTTAAAAATAGTAAATAAATTCCAAAGTTATCCAAATCAATTTTAATATATAAATATTTGTACGAATAAAATTATAAAATAGGAACATATATTTTTGGATTTTTATGAATTTTTAAGATTTTTATAAGAGATTTTGCAGTTTTTAGATTTTTAGGCTTTGTGTTTTTCCATTTTTATTAATTTTTAGTCTGTAAATAAAATAGTAAAAATATACTATATATATTTTTTGGAATTCTTGGGGACACTTTGATTTTTTTGTATTTTATAAAACAAACAAGAAATAAATAGGCTCCTTTTAATATTTAATAAAATAGATTAATTGCAAAAAATGCTAATTAAAAATAATGGTGTGAAAGTACAAGACATGAAGCATCTAATCCTAATTTTGTAGATTTTTAGGGTCACATTAGCTATATATATTACGGAAAATGCACAAAATCAAGTGTCCTAGCAGGGGCATAAATGCAATAAAAATAAAGTTCATGGGGCTCCGTGAAATTTCGCCAACAAAAAATAACATTCTTTCAATTTTTGGGAACTGATTTACAATTACAAAACTAGCAAGGGGTATATATGCAAAATACCCATCACGTGGGATTACACGTGGCCTCGGAAGGAGCAAAATGCAAATATAATAAAGTCGAGGGGCCTTTAAACAAATTTCACAAAAATATACAACAGACATTTAATTTTATTGGACTTATTATAAATACAGAAAGTAACAGGGTGTCCTTGCAATTTAGCCACCTCACATGCAACGATACGTGAGGTGACGTGGACTGGACCTAAACACAATTTACAAAAATATAGGGGCATGTTTGCAAAATATCCATTTATTTTTTAACGTATTTTTTATTTAAAGGTCTATATAATAAAATACAAAAAGGTGGGGGTAAGTTTGTAATTTACCCCAAACGTGCGCGTAAACGGACGGTTGGGATCTCTTCACTTAAATACGTGGCACGTCCACGTTGCACGATGATGCTTCACCGATGGATGGTCTTGATTAGATCAGCTGGGTTGATCCTACGGTGTTGGCGTGGCTGCATCCAACGACTGGAAATCCATATGGCAGTTGATGCTAATCCAATGATGGGAGCAAGGGAGGAAGAACAGGGAAGAACGTCAAAGAAGACGAACTTCGATCCCCTCTCCCATGCATCTCCGGTGGTCTTTGAAGCTTCTGAATGGCTAGATAGATCCACTGCGCAGTCCTCTGTAGGCTGGAGGTCTTAGGAAGGTCGGAGGGTATCCGAAGCAGCCCCACAAGGTTGGGGAAGGTGAGGTGCCCCAGGTACCTCATGTGAAGCTCAAACTCCCCTCCAGGGGTCGCTCTAGCGTGTGGAATCTGCACAGGTGAACTCAAGGGTCGAGGGCAAAGTGCCTCGACCCAGTTAAGTTTGGAATGGAGCGAAAGATGGACAGCGACGGAAAGGTCCGTCAGAAAAGATGGAGTTGGACCTCCAAATCCAGATCGAGGGAGGATCTGGTTGACCGAAAGTGCATGGGATGATCAGAAGGTGAAGGGAAACGAGATGAGGGCAGAAGGCATGGCGGAGACGGGATGGAAGCACACGGAGGAGCTCGCCGTAACTCGACTCTGGCGAACTATAGGAGGATTGATTAACACTACATTAATTAACTAAATCCTAGTCTAATAGCAGTAAATTAAACCTACGATTAAAATAAGCAAAATGAATGAGAAAGGGACAACTCTTATACCTAGAGTAACCCAGGGAGCAGGTCGCCGATGATGGGCGGTCGTGGGTACACCCCTCGCTCCTGAAGCTTGGGACAGTCTTGGAGACAATCCCCGAGTCACGATGATTCCTCCTTGACTCGAAACCAAGGCTTCTAGATGCTCAATGGTGACCAAAATTGCAAGGATCTTTGAGGGCTTTTATTTATAGAACAGGTTGACTACCCATATTGACCGGCTAAAAACAAAGATTTGGGCATAGGTACACGTGATTACAGAGCAAGGCGTGTATGTACAATGATCAATGATAATTTCTTGTGAAGGCAGCGACGTCGATTGAAGGATGTGGTGATCGGGAAAAATGGCAGAAATCTCAGAGAATTGAGATCTGAGTCAAATCTAGAGCAGAGGGGGGAGTCGACCGGTGGTCTACTTTTGACGTGACCTCATTGGTCCACGTCAGCTGCTATGCGACAAAACAACAGATTTTATTAAAAAACAATTATTTTAAAATAGTAAATGATTTTATTATATATATTTATTTACTTATACAATGTTTATTATTTCATGTTGTATTTTATTATGATTTTTATTTATTTATTGGTTTTATCAATTAGTAGTTAATTTTTAATAGAGTATTTATTGGAATATTTTCCTAGATTGTGTACATTTTTATTTTTATTTTGTATATTTTATTTTTATTATTTTATTCTTATATTTTATATACTTATAGCTTATTTTTATGAGTATAAAAATATTTTTATTTTATTTGTATGATGTCCTTTGTATACTTAAATAAATAGATAGTATACTTTATAGGTATATTTATTGGTATATTACCTATGTTTCATATACATCTTTTTATTTTAATGTGCTTTAATCATTTTTATTTGGTTTTTATTTTTAAAAGAATATGGATAATATTTACAAGATTAAAAAATATAAAGAGTAAAGAATAAAAGAATGAAATCCACTTTTATTAATATACAAATAATAACATAGGTATTTTGTCTATGTATTTATAGACTTATTTTATTTTACGTTTTCCTTTTGGTTTTATTCTATTTTTAATATGTACATGTGTGATAAATAATAAGTAGAAAATTATAAAAATATATGTTTGTATAAATAATGAATAATAAATAAATTTAATATTTTAATCGGTAGAATATACAATGAGGGTCAAAAAATATGAAACCACCACCATTAAATAGCTTGTGAAAAGCTATATACAATTAGAAGTGATTTTGTATGTTTTGAGTTTTTACTTGAAAGATATTGGTTTGTGAAGTTGGGTTTTTGGCTTTTTGTTTTGTGTATAAAATGAACATTGTGTATTATTTTTGCACAAACTCATTTTTTTTTTATTTACATTATTATCTACAACTTTCATGTACAAAGTTTCTTCATTTGATGAAAAAGAATAAAATAGATGTCAAAAATGCTTAAATAATGAATAAAAGAATTGGGTTTTTATTCTATTTTTGGCTCTTATCTCCCCCTACTTTATTCCTTATCGACCAACTCAATTCTTGATTTGGTCTCGGGGTTCAGGGTCATAAAAACTTCGATATGTTATTCCTTTTTCTTTTCTTCTTCTTTATTCTATAATTTTGGCATTAAAACCCTTATTTTATATACAAATAATACAATAAATAATGAATGCAATTATGTACAAATTGATGCTATTGACATGCATTGGCTAGGGTTTTTAAGGCCAAAATGATAGAATAAAGGTGATGAAATAGGGATTCATCACCCCCTATACTTGCCTTTGCTAGTCCTAGTAAACACGTATGCAATAAGTATGAAAATAATAAAGAAGAAAAGAAAAAGAAAGGATAAATGGAATTGATTTCAATAATTAAACTTATCCTCATAAAATCAAAGCTTGGAGCTCAGATTAGACCTTGATGTGAAAATGTGTGTGTAACATGGTCGGGAACCAAATTTAAAACACAATAGCCTCGGTGAATCACAGAACTCGGTTCGAACCACCACAATAGCCAGGTCAGAACTAGCCTACATCATACACAAACCCTTATGACTATGAAGTTGACTTGTACTATCCAAGTGATAGTGGCCTAAGAAGGACCAAAATGCAAATATAATAAAGTCCTGGGGCCTTTTAACAAATTTCAGAAAAATATACAAAATGCATTTAATTTTATTGGACTTATTATAAATACAGAAAGTAACAGGGTGTCCTTGCAATTTCTCCACCTCACGTGGAACGACACGTGAGGTGACGTGGACTGGACCCAAACACAATTTACAAAAATATAGGGGCATGCTTGCAAAATGTCCATTTATTTTTAAACGTAACTTATTTAAAGGCCTAAATAATAAAATACAAAAAGGCGAGGGTAAGTTTGCAATTTACCCCAAACGTGCGCGCAAATGGACGGTTGGGATCTCCTCACTTAAATACGTGGTGCGTCCACGTTGCGCAATGATGCTTCTTTGATAGATGGTCTTGATTAGATCAGCTGGGATGATCCTACGGTGTTGGCGTGGCTGCATCCAACTGTTGGGGATCCAACTAATAACTGCTGCTAATCTAATGACGGGAGAAAGGGAGGAAGAACAGGGAAGAACGTCGGAGAAGACGAACTTCGATCCCCACTCCCACGCATCTTCGGTGGTCTTTGAAGCTTCTGAATGGCTAGATAGATCCACTACGTAGTCCTTTGTAGGCTGGAGGTCTTAGGAAGGTCGGAGGGTATCTGAAGCAGCCCCACGAGGTCGGGGAAGGTGAGGTACACCAAGTACCTCCTGCGAAGCTCAAACTCCCCTCCAGGGGTCGCTCTAGCGCATGGGATCTAAACAGGTGAACTCAAGGGTCGAGAGCAAAGTGCCTCGACCCAGTTAAGTTTGGAATGGAGAGAAAGATGGACGGCGGCAGAGAGGTCCATCGGAGAAGACAGTGTTGGACCTCCAAATCCAGATTGAGGGAGGATCTGGTTGAACAAAAGTGCATGGGATGATCAGATTGTGAAGGGAAACAAGATGAGGGTGGAAGGCACGACGGAGACGGGATGGAAGCACACGGAGGAGCTCGTCGAAGCTCGACTCCGGCGAACTATAGTAGGATTGATTAACACTTCATTAATTAACTAAATCCTAGTCTAACATCAGGAAATTAAACCTACGACTAAAATAAGCAAAATGAACGAGAAAGGGACAACTCTTATACCTAAAGTAACCCAGGGAGCAGGGTCTCCAATGACGGACGGTCGTGGCTACACTCCTCGCTCCTGAAGCTTGGGACAGACTTGGAGACACTCCCCCTATCACTAGGATTACTCCTTTACTCAAAACCAAGGCTTCTAGATGCTCAATGGTGTCCAAAATTGCAAGGAGACTTGAGGGCTTTTATTTATAGAACGGGTTGACTACCCTTATTGACCGGCTAAAAATGAGGATTTGGGTGTATGTAAAAATGACTACATAGCATGGCGTGTATGTACAATGATCAATGGTCATTTCTTGTGAAGGCAGCGGCGTCGATTGAAGAATGTGGTGGTCGGGAAAAATGGCGGAAATCGTAGAGAACACAGATTTGCATCATATCTGGAGTAGAGGTGGGAGTTGACCGATAGTCAACTGGTGACGTGACCTCATTGGTCCACGTCAGCCGCTACGCGACAAAAAAGCAGAATTTATTCAATAATAATTATTTTAAAATAGTAAATGACTTTATTAATTTTTGTATGTAAAATAAAAAATGTTTATTATTTTATGTAGTATTTTATTAAGATTTTTTTATTTTTTGGCTTTATTTATCAATAGTTAATTTTAATAGTGTATTTATAGGTATATTTGCCTATATTGTGTACATTTTTATTTTTATCTTGTATATTTTATTTTATTATTTTATTCTTGCATTTTATATATTTATAATTTAATTTAGTGAGTATAAAAATATTTTTATTTTATTTTTATAATGTTCTTTGTATACTTAAATAAATAGATATGTATACTTCAGAGGTATATTTATAGGTATATTACCTATGTTTTACATGCATATTTTTATTTTAATATATTTTAATGATTTTTATTTTATTTTTTTATTTTTAATAGAATATGGATAATATTTACAATGTTACAAAAATATAAAGAATACAGAATAAAAGATGAAATCCACCTTCATTTATATACAAATAATAACATAGGAATTTTATCTATGTATTTATAGACTTATTTTATTTCACATTTTCCTTTTGGTTTTTTTCTAGTTCTAATATGTACATGTGTTATAAATAATAAGTACAAAATTATAAAAATAAAAATTTGTAAAAATAATGAATAATGAATAAATTGAATATTTTAATCGGTAGAATATACAATGAGGGTCAAAACCCTAACTTTCACTCAGTAACTCCAAAAAAAATGAAACCGTCACCATTAGATAGCTTTTGAAAAGTTATATACAATTAGAAGTGATTTTGATATGTTTTGTGTTTTTATTTGAAAAATATGGGTCTATAAAGTTGGATTTTTGGCTATTTATTTTGTGTATAAAATGAACACTGTGTATTATTTTTACACAAACTCAATTTTGTATTTTTACATTATTCTCTACAACTATCATATACAAAGTTTCTTCATTTGATGAATAAAGAATAAAATAGGTGTAAAAAATGCATAAATAATGAATTAAAGAATTGGATTTTTATTATATTTTTGTCCCTTATCTCCCCCTACTTTATTCCTTATCGACCAACTCAACTCTTGACGTGGTCTCGAGGTTCAGGGTCATAAAATACCTTTGATATTTTCTTCCTTTTTTTTCTTCTTCTTTATTCTATAATTTTGGCATTAAGAACCTTACTTTATATACAAATAATATAATAAATAATGAATGCTATTATGTACAAATTGATGTTATTTACATGCATTAGTTAGGGTTTTTAGGGCCAAATTGATAGAATAAAGGTGATGAAATAGAGATTCATCAATATGTACATAAGTTATGCATAATATTTACAATAATTTGATAATATGAATTTGTAAAATAATAAGAAATGAATAAATTTAATATTTTTTTCTGGTATAATGTACAATGAGGGTCCAAAACCTAACTTTCATACCTTAACTACAAAAAATATGTAACCAACTTTATAAAATAGTTATGGAAAGTTATATATAATTAGAGGTGATTTTGATACATTTTGAGTTTTTATTTGGGAGATATGGGTTTGTGAAGTTTGGGTTTTGGCTTTTTATTTTGTGTATAAAATGTACATTGTGTGTTATTGTTGTTCAAACTCATATTTATTTTTTTTTTACATTATTATCTACAACTGTCATGTACAAAGTTTCTTTATTTGATGTATAAATAATATAGAATAAAATATGTGTCAAAAAATGAATTATTAATGAATAAAATAATTTGGTTTTTATTGTATTATTGGCCCTTATCTCCCCCAACTTTATTCCTTGTCGACCAACTCAATTCTTGACTTGGTCTTGGGGTTTAAGGTCGTAAAATATCTTCGATATTTTCTTCTTTTTCCTTTTCTTCTCTTTATTCTATAATTTTGGCATTAAAACCCATATTATTTACACGAGAAATGCAATAAATGATGAGTGCTATTTTGTACAAATTTATGATATTTACATGCATTAGCTAGGGTTTTTAAGGCCAAAATGATAGAATAAAGGAGATGAAATGGTGATTCATCACCTACCTAGAGCAGTTTCCTCCACCTCCGCCACAGATCTAAGAGATAAATGGTGTGTGGGGGCATGAACAACAACTGACCCATCCTCAGGGACACTCTCAAGGTCAGAACTCGTGCAACAGGCAACACCACTGGCAGCAGTAAGGAAGGAGGAACTGCCAACCCTACCCACCCCAGAACCAGCAGCCTCCACTATATGGGAACACCTAGAGGCAAGTTTATCAATAGCAGCAGTCTGGCTACCGTCATCAGGGCTTTCCTCAGCAGTAGCCGGTTGCACCATATCAAAATTTTATCCCTCTTAGCAATACTCGCAGTACTCTTCTCACCCTTCTCCTCATCATTTTTTCCGGTGTTACCAGCAGCAACCGCCCCCTCACTAACAGAATCAGAGGCCCTAATTGGACGACTCTTCTCAAGCCACGTCGGTAAAGCTAGCCCTCATGTGCTTAGAGCAGCTAGTAAAGAATGTGGTTGAGATGACCTAGAAGATTGATGACCTGATGACTGCCAAAACCGTCGTACCAACCTAAGTCAAGGCTACTAATTCAAATAATTTCCGATGCAAGGAGCAAGTAGTGTGCAGTGATCTATCCAATTCATGTGGAAATGATCTGTTTGTATCTAACACTATTACTCTCACGAGCAGTAGAGCACTCCAGCAAGCACGAGGGCCAAACAACATTTTTGGAGGAGCACCATATGCATAAAAATAACAAAAAAATGAAGAAAAAACAAAAATACAAAAAGACAATAGCAGACCTGGTGGAGAACAAACAACATTAGAGATGCTTGCATGTACCGTAGAATCCGCACCAGTCTTGAAGAATCTTGCACTGCAATGGATCCAAAGCCTGTGCACGAAGCCGAGCGTGCCTTTTTCGTCCACAACTTGGAGATGACTTTACACATTTTTGAATGATAAAATTTCAGATTCTGTAGATATTCCTTTTCCATAAGCAATGGAAAAACAAAAAAATGAAAACTTTTGAAAAATGCTTTGTCTGATCCTGCCATTGTAGAAACTATTCAAAACTTGGTCTCGAATATGCCTTTGGTGAAAGTTCTTGAGTACATGCCGATTGTAAAGAAAGGATTAAAAGATGCATGTACAACTAGGCACATGCCTCATCCTCACACTGCAAGGAGTAAAAGTGCCAAGCCCAAAAAGCATATCCTTACAATGGCCAAAGTCATTGACATTGGCAGTTTTCTGGATAAAAATCCAGATAAGGGAGCACCACTCGTTCACTATCAAATGTTTAACCAAGAGTTTGAACGCACTTTGCTCGATAATGGGTCTTCTATCAATTTAATGCCAGCTTTACTACTCAAAGAATTCGGGTTAGGATCGCTCAAACCTACAATGATGAGTATGCAATTCATATTCAAATTTCATGTAATCATCATGGTTCAGGCGATGCAGTTCCATATCGATTTTGTTGTGCTAGACATGGGTGTCTCCACGGCTCAGCTCCTCAACCCCATCATCCTTGGATGGTCGTTCCTGCGAACAACCAAGTAGTGAATTATGGCACTAGAGAGATTGCGTTTTGCTCCAGCGATAGCAAAGTCAAGATATAGACCATGTCTGATGCAAAGCCTACAGAGGGAACAACTGCAACGGGTGTGTGAGTGATCGACCATTCTGAAGATTGCGACTTTCTAGTTGAAATTCAAGATACCAACCTATTTATGGATGATAATGAGATCATTGAATTCCTCTGCCCCAAAGAAGGAATGGAGAATGTAATAAAATTTCCCCTTGTCGTTCATGATGAGATTCTTGTTGAATCGCTTGATGAGGTTTCTATGGAGATCATGTGCCCTCAAGACCAAGAGTAGATCATTGAGGTTTTTTGTAATGAAGAGGATATTATTGAAAACTTCTGTGGATTTTTGAATGAAGAGGTTGAACAAAGCATGGTGGACACTGAACAAATGAAAGAACCAGTACCTATTATGATACCCAAAGTCACCGTCAAAGCAACTCCCACTCCGCCTGAGCTGAAAAAATCGCCCTCCAATATGAAGTATGCCTTCCTTGCGAGTGAACCTAACATGTACCCGATCATCATCATTGCACATCTAACTGAAGACCAAGATTCTCATCTAATGGAGGTTCTTGAATGAAACCGCAAGGCTATTGGGTGGAAACCTTCAGATCTCCATGGAATCAATCTGTCCCTTTGCTCGCATTGCATTCCCTTGAAGAAGACAATAAACCCTCCCATGAATTTCAGAGAAGGCTGAATCTGAACTTCTGAGAGGTTGTTGTGAAAGAAATTAAAAAATGATGCAATGCGGGATTCATATATCCCATCTCCGACAACAAATGGGTGAGCCCTCTGCATGTAGTGCCGAAGAAATCTGGGATCACCATCATGAGAATGACAAAGGAGAGGAGATCACGACCATAGTATCCTTTTATTGGTGAGTGCGCGTGGATTACAGAAGACTCAATCTCGCTACCAAGAAGGACCATTTCTAGTGCCATTAATTGACTAGATTCTTGAGAGACAGCCATGAAGGAATACTTCTTCTTCTTAGATGGATACTCTTGATATAATCAATTTGCTATAGCTCCTGAAGATCAGGAGAAGATTACGTTCACCTGTCCATTAGGTACATAAACCTTCAGATGAATGTCGTTTGAGATATGCAATGCCTCAACCACATTTCATAGGTATATGCTTGCAGTTTTTGCCGACATGGTGGGCAATTTTCTGGATGTTTCAAGGACAATTTTTCGGTCTGTGGGGGCTCCATTGATCAGTTCCTTCACTATCTAGACCAAGTTCTTCGGAGGTGTTGTGAGGTAAAGTTAGTGCTCTCGTGAGAGAAGAGCAATTTCATGGTGACTAAAGGATTTGCGCTGGGTCACGTTGTATCTAAACGTGTCATGGAAGTTGACCCAGCCAAGGTGGAGGTGATTTCCAAACTAGACCCACTGACAACTATCAAGCAAGTCAGGTCATTCTTTGGCCATATCAGTTTCTACCAACAGTTTATCAAAGATTTTAGTAAGTTGTCCAGACCATTGACATAACTGCTAGGTAAGGAGAATGATTTCATTGTTGATGACTGAGTGCTCTTGCCTTTAATAAATTGAAAGAATTTATCAGTCAATACCATGTTTTGTAGTCATTGATTTGGACACAACCTTTCAAGATAATGATAGATGTGTCAGATTATGCCATCGATGTTGTGCTCGGACAGAGGAAAGACGATGTCCCATTTGCTATTCACTATGCTAGTTGATTGCTCGATGAAAATCAAAGGAATTACACAATCACTGAGAAGGAGTTTCTAGCAGTAGTTTTTGCCTTGGAAAAGTTTAGATCCCATCTCCTCGGTTCTAAGGTCGTCATATATACATATCATTCGGCCATCTGGTATTTATAGCAGAAGAAGGATGCCAAACCACATCTCATCTAGTGGATCCTTCTCCCTCAGGTATTTGACCTCAAAATTCGAGATAAACCTGGAGTTAATAATGTGATGGCTGACCACTTGTCCAGACTCCCAGAACTAGAATCTCCTGAGTCGAACATACAACAAATCACAGAGACCTTTCCAGATGAGGCAATTTTGTCAATCACCTCGCTCCCCTGTTATGTTGATGTTGTGAACTATCTTATGTCTAAGAGAACTCTACAAGGTTGATCGAAGCTGAAAGTAGATAATTTTTTGTTTAAAATCCATTTTTACTAGTGGGAGGATCCATATCTATTCCGTGAGAGAGCAGATTGCATCTGGAGGAGGTGTATTCCTCAGGAGGAAACTCCGAGTGTCCTTGCACTTTGTCATGATAAAGAATCTGGAGGACACCATTTAGGCAGATGAATGGTAAAAGTTCTTCAGAGTGGCCTTTGGTGGCCTACATTATTCAAGGATGAAGAAGATTACGTCAAAAATTGCACTGACTGCCAGAAGATGGGCGGCACCATAGGAATGGGAGATATGATGCCTTTGAAACTCTTTCGGATATCAGACATCTTCGACGCTTGGGGCATTGACTTTATGTGCCCATTATTGAATAGTTAGGGATACAAATATATTCTACTTGTTGTTAACTATGTGAGTCATTGGGTGGAGGCTCTTCCCACCCAAATCGTAGACAGTCGGACTGTTTGTCGATTCTTAAGGGATCGCATCGTTGCACAATTCAGGATTCCTAAGATTCTAATATCAGAAGGGAGTATCCACTTCATCAATAGAATGGTGAAGAAGTTAACTCAATAACTCTGCATAGAACATCGTGTCGCTTCACCATACCACCCACAGTCCAATGGCTTAGCTAAATGTTCAAATAAGGAGATAAAGACAATTCTACAAAAGCTTGTGCGTCCGGATCGCAAGATCTGGTCTCAGCTACTTGATTCAATTCTTTGGGATGACAAAACTACGTACAAGTCTCCATTAGGAATGTCCCCCTATCACCTTATCTATGGCAAGCCATGAAATCTGCCTGTTGAACTGATTCACAAATCTTTATGGGCCATTAACATCTATAACTTGTACTCTAAGAATACTGGAAAAATCTGAGAAATGTATCTAAATAGATTATTGGAATTCAGAGATTATGCATATTAAAACAACCTGATGTACAAGGAGAATGTCAAAAAGTTACTCGACAAGCATATTTTCCGCAAGTCCTTCGAGCCGGGTCAGAAGGTGTGGTTGTTCGATTTGAAATTAAAGATCTTTACATGCAAGCTGAAGAGCAAATGGACAGGGCCATTTATAGCAAGGCAATTGTGTGACAACAGAAGCGTGATGATATCTGGTTTGTCAGCTGACGTACAACCATTTGTGGTTGATGGACAGAATCTGAAAGTGTATCTCGAACATGACACATTTCTGTCTGTCGTTGACTCAATCCAAGTGATTTATGATGATGAGCCGAATACTTCCATAGCTGCAGTCAAAAATAAAGAAAATCAAAACATTTTTAATGAATTTTCTTCTTTTCTTCCTTTCATTCTTTATTTTCTTTTTCTCTCGAGAAGGTGCCATACCTTTCATCATGGCTATACATAGGACATACTTTATCCTAAGTATAGGGGGGGTTCACACTGAATTGCTCAAAGCTCTTATTTTATCTTCAACTATCTTTTCTTCTTTTATTCTTTTTCTGCTTTTATTTCCATTTTTCTTCATCTACCATAAAAGGTGTCACCCTTTTTGTCAGTCTTCTATACTTAGGACCTACTCTGTCCTAAGTATTGGGTGAGGGGTGGTGCACGGATGAATCTCAGATTCATCACTCTAAAAATGATGAATTAAGATCAAATCTCTAAAATTCATTAGCATTTATTTATTTATATTTCATAATTAGCATTCATGCATGTTTTGATAAGAATGACATTTTATCACTTATTATTGCACAAAATAAGAAGCCAAAAATCCTAGCCGATATGACTTGTAAATTAGCCTAACTTTCCTGATTTTAACTAATTCATGATAACTCCAATTGACCTGAAACCACTTCATTGTGTACATATTACTAACAAGAATAAAAGAAAAAAATCACTAACCTAAAAAAGTGGACCAAAGATCCAAACCCTAGTTCTAGGATTTCCGAACTAAAACCTTGATATCTTCCTCATCGAGTGTCTGATTTGATCCTACTCACTTTTTAACTAATATACATTCAAATACCTTGAAAACAAGACCACGTTCAAGTGAATTGGAGCTCATATGTGAAAGTTGGGTTTTGGGCCTCTATTGTATATTTTGTATTTTAGCAGTTTTTGACCTATTATTTTATGTACATAATTGACTCTTTTTATTTTATTTCTTTTTTATTTGTCTTCTTTGATAAAATTTTTATTAAAATACACAAAAATACAAATCCAAACTGAGCTTGAAATCAAAGAAACTAACTGAGTCTGAGTCTTTACTAGCTGTCTCTACAAAAGTTGTCATTTTCGTATTTTATTTCTTCTTTTTCATAAGTAATAAAAATCCAAAGAAAATTAGATTAATGTGTAAATATTTATCTTTGATTTTATCATATTTTTTTCTTATATTTTATCTGGTTTAAAAATGACAAAAAAAATTATAAAACCCAAAAATCAAGGTATTCTATGTACATAGAGTACCCCAAAATCATCACTTTGTACAAATGATCGATTTTGGTTTTGGTCTCTTCATGAAAGTTGTAGATATGATCAAGACAAGAAACTTTTGAGAAGAAATTTTTTCGATCCGATGTCGTTTACTATTTCTTTTTTTGAATTATCTTTTTATTAAATTTTTCGATTTTTGTAGAGCTGACATGTGGCCGCTCATGAGATGTCACCCATTTTTGGGCTTTTTAATTTCATTTTTTATAAAAAAAAAAATAATTTAAAAATTAAAAAGTTGCGCACATGCAGAGCACATGCCTCTTGCGCACGTACCCTGAACGTGCTCCCCCCACCCCTCCTTTTGATGCCACGTGGTGAGATCAGTACCACCTTATCTCGGTCGATCAGACGGTTCCTGTACATCATCTTCCTCCCGCTCCTTTCCCAAATTCTCTCCGCTGACCTCCTTCAAGATTTGGCCATCCATTGCCTATCTCCCCGTGCTCGGATCCCCTCTAGGATTCCTCGTTATCTCACAGCCGCCTCCTTCCTGATTTGGGTCGTTGCCATCACGTGATTCCAAATCATTCAAGCAATCGTCCTTCCCCAATCACCATTCCCGATTGATCGCAAATCTCCCTCCAATCCCTTCGATTTAACCTCCATTCATTCCTATTTCAACACCATCGCCGCCCCTTCTTCAAGTATCCATCGATTTCACAGTGAAGGGGGGTGTCGGTGGTGACAGCCTGAGCACCACCTTCCTCGATGACATCCGACCAAGGCTGACTCAGCCCCTTGCTTGGAGCTGCTTCATGCTCCAATACCTCACCATGTTGTCGAGACGATATGCTACTACCACCACCGCCATACCCCCCCCCCTCACATCCGCGTACTTCTGCCGTACACCACCACCACAACCACATGCGCCATTCATCGATCATCATTTTCAACTGTTCTACGTTGCCTACGTCGAATCTCCATTGACAACACCTCCAACATCCACCTCCCGTCTTCGACTATTCCTCCGTCGTGACTAGCTACCTCCGCAACGTCCACCGACCAGCCAGTAGGACCACCGGGAGGACCAACAACCCAGGGAGCTTGCTCTGCTTCATCAAAGACCAACTTCGCCTTCGTCGAGCAAGTTGCAGATCCATTTGATTTCACAGTATCGACACCGCTTTGGAGCTCTATAGCTGATTGCGTGGCATCATTATCTTGGCCCAAGCTCGTCAGTTCATCATCTCATCCGACAACATCTTCAAGGTTCAACAGCATCGACGAGTAGAAGCCCACCTCCTCCATTAGCGAGACAGTACTCGAGGTCCAAGCCCGTGAGGGAGCGCCTCCCTAAAGGAGAAATTACATAGGCACCCTCGCCTATTCATCTAATTCCCTATAACTCCAGTCACGGGGCACGTGTCACGCATGTGTCACCCCTTGACATATTGCACAAAGACCCTCTGAGTTTGGCCAATATACACCGAAGCAGCACCAAGCCCAAGAGGTCATGTGCATCGTACGTGTCCTTCAGGAAATATTGCAGGAAGGGCCTCCCATTCTGGCCTTATTACACCGAAGGACCCCTCCACCAGAGGTCACGTGCTCCACACGTGACGCTCTGGAGATTTTGTAGAAACGCCCCCAGGAGTTGAGGTAATTACATTCCAGTCCTTCTATTTGCATTTTTTATTATTGTAAAATTACATACATGCCCCTGTGTTCCCCTTTTATTTGGACCTCTACATCACATCATTTTATTTATCAAAAATAGGCACTTTGTTCTACAACTAATTTTCCACATCATGGCATGCTTGTAAAACTTTTGTGGCCAGTGGTTAATTATTAATAATTATTCTTGTCATAAATTTCATATTTTACCCATTCGGTGCTTCGAAATTCATAATTAATTAACCATTGTTCTGAATATTACCGAAAATTCACGGATTGTAGTATTAGTTTTATGTTACATCGTGCCCAAAAGGAATTGCATTTGCATGCATGGTTTGCTCTGTAAAAATCATTTTATATATTTCAATCTTTAATTTTTCATAGGTTTAAATCTAGTATTTATGAGGTTTAGGATTTTTCTAAGATTGGTCATCTAGTGATACATGTTGGGTGATTTTATCACTTGAAAATAATTAATATTTATTATAATTAATTATCGAAATTTACTTTGTTTGCATTCATATCTTGCATCCAAAAATTCCCAAAAATATAGTGCATTCATTTCATCATAAGTGTCATCTTGGCTTAGTTTCATATTTTTAGGCATTATTTGATTGATCTTTATATTTTAGTCCCTATAATTGGTCATATTTGCATTTAGCATCCCAAAAATGCATTAAAAATACAAAAAATACCGTCTCAAAATACATGTACGAACTTTGATAGACAAAATTCTATGTTTTTCCTTTACCTCCTTGAGTTCGAACTTGGGGCTTGCTCAAGTAATATAAACATTAAACCACTTCGGATAAATTGAATAAAATTTTGTGGTTATTTCTTGACCGATTCTGATTGCCCGACAATGACAAACACGACATTATTTTAAACGCTCGATAATTCACGCAAATTAACTAGGGTGATTTGCGACTCGTTAAAAACTAAATTTGAAAAAGCCCAAAAATGTGTGACACATGGCGACTACAGGAGCCGCCACATGTCAGCCCCACAAAAATCGAAAAATTAAAGAAAAAGATAATTCAAAAAGAAATAGTAAAAGACATCGAATTGAAAAAAATTCTTCACAAAAGTTGCTTGTCTCGATGAGATATGCAAATTTTATGAAGAGGCCAAAACCAAAATTGATCATTTGTGCAAAGTGATATTTTGGGGTACTTTATGTACATAGAATACCTTGATTTTTGGATTTTATATTTTTTGTCATTTTTGAACCAGATAAAAATCCGAAAAAAAAAATAATAAAATCAAAGATAAATATTTACACATTAATCTATTTTTTTGGATTTTTATTGTCTAGGAAAAAGAAGAAATAAAATACGAAAATATCAACCTTTGTAAAGACATTTAGTAAAGACTCGACTTAGTTAGTTTCTTTGATTTCAAGCTCAGTTTGGATTTGAATTTTTGTGTATTTTAATAAAACTTTTATCAAAGAAAACAAATAAAAAGTAAATAAAATAAAAAGAATCAATTATGTACATAGAATAATATGTCAAAAACCTATAAAATACAAAATGTACAAAAGAGGCCCAAAACCCAACTTTCATATATGAGTTCTGATTCACTTGAACTTTGTCTTGTTTTGAAGGTATTTGAATGTATATTAGTAAAAAGTGAGTAGGATCAAATCGAACACAGGAAGAGGAAGATATCAAGGTTTTAGTTCAGAAATCCTAGAGCTAGGGTTTGTATTTTTGGACCACTTATTTAGGTTAGTGATTTTTTTATATTTTTCTTTTATTATTGTTAGTAATATTTACACAATAAAGGTGGTTTCAAGTCAATTGAAGTTAGCATGAATTAGTTAAAAATCAGGAAAGTTAGGCTAATTTACATGTCATTTTGGCTGGGATTTTTGGCTTCTTATTTTGTGCAATAATATGTGACAAATGCCATTCTTATAAGAACATGCATGAATGTTAATTATGCAATATAAATGAAGAAATGCCAATGAATATTAGGGATTTGAGCTTAATTCATCATTTTTAGCGTGATGAATTTGAGATCCATCATGCACCCTGAGTTCTTTCATTCTTTGATCCTCTTCATTGTCTCCTTTTCTTGTCTATATTTCGAGATATATTACCTTAAGTATAGGGGGAGATAGTCTGAGTACGATTTGTCGATTCCCTCCCTTGACCCTCCCTGCCTTGTGTACAATCTGATATACTTAGGATTATTTGATCCTATGTATAGGGGGGACGATCGACTTCTTATTCGCTCATTCATTCCTTATTCATTTACTCTTTAGACTCTTTTATACTCAATACGAGTTGTGTCTTCTCTTTTCCTCTCTGATCTATGAGGGCATAGCTCAAGCTAAGTATAAGGGGGTCGTATATACTACGTATATACTTTAGTCATAACTCATACTTTTGTATTTTTAATAATATATATGGCTAAAATGTTGTATAAAATATACTATAAAATTTACTAAATCACTTAATAAAAGGATGTGAATTATTCCTCAAATTCTTTTGGTATCTACTTAGTAATAAATCAGGTAAAATGTTTTACAAAATGTTTGAAAAATGGTTTGAAAATCTATTGGAAAAATCTTTTGTAAGCTGTTGAAAACTATTTTGTTTTTCAACCTTCGAAAAATATTTTGTTTGTAAAAATTTCTTCTCTTTGTGTGAAATAAAAATGTTTGAAAAATGATTTGCAAATGGTTTGGAAAATGGTTGCATAAACATTTTGAAAAAGCTATATATACTGTTTGAAAAAACTTTGCAAAATTACTTTCAAATGTGTGTAAATGTTTATAAACATTATTTGTAAAAATTATTTTGGATTATAGTTTTCAAATTTGTTTGTAAAATGATTTCCAGAAAAGTCTGAGGAATTGACACATCACACTCAAATTCTTTACTAACTGTATATATGCATCTATAAAAATGATCACATATCCTTTAAAAAGTCTTAAAACAGTAATTCTTGAGAATATAAGATTCATCCTCGTGTGCATATTTGTAAATATTTTATGCAAAATATTTTGTTTTCAGAAATCACAAAACATTCGCAAAACCTTTTTCAATAATCCATAAAAACTTTAAAACTTTGAAAATGGCATCACAAAAATATTTTTCTACATTGTATATAGAATTTGCATAGCATTCGCATTTTTCGGATTGAGTTTGATAATTTAACAAGTCTGACTAAAATACGAGATTGGAGCTTAGTTGGACCTTAAATCTACCTAATCATAGGAACCTTATAGGAATCAGAATTAAGGTACTTCAGGCCTAGTTGACTTCATTCTTTGAGAATCTTGAGACTTGGTTCAATGTATACTTGACTGCCTAAGTAGAGTATTACGGAGCACACACACAACTCTTGTTGATAATGATCTAACTTGGACACCTGATCCTTTCACTTGGCTCAACTCAGTTGGAGTGGTGAGGGGATTGGATTTGTCGATGTTAGACGTGCATAAGTCGAAATATTTGTCCTCGTCTAGGGAGGGAAGTGCACCTTAACCTATTCAGTAGCAGAGACGTCTAAAGATAGGAGAGTGTGGGTTACAATAAGGCTTCAAAAGAGGGATAGTCTATTGGCTCAAGATGAAAAACTCCTTATGCAAATGTTGTTGTATATAGTATTTCAAAAAAACTCCAAAAAAGTGGACAGGCCTAATTGAAAATAAAATGCCTGCCGGAGTGTACATATTTGCATAGTCAATAAGCAAGCTTGAGCTTCAAAGTCATACCTCGTGAGCCTGCAGCTGGATAACTTGACTACAGTGGTCATGCATCTTAGGATAGGTAGCTAAATTGGCTACCGTCCATTCTTCTCTTCACCCCCTCCTCTTAAGTTGGTTGCCATTTGAATTTAGAAGGGAATATGCCGCTCCTGGAGGAAAGGGTTGCCGGATTGAGGAATCATTGGGTTGTCATGCTAGAGAAGTCAGTCTTTATGGCAATTCAGTTGGGAAGAGCCACTATCACATACACTATACAAGTGAGACTCATAGTCTAAGGGTTTGTGTATGAGTTGAAATATCCTAACCTAGCTATTGACAAGACTTGAGCTGGGTTTTAGAATTTTCAAAGGTTGTTGTGTTTCAAATAAGGTGCGCCTGCACTAAAACTCCAAAGGTCTGACTTGAGCTCCAAACTTTGATTTTGTGAAGATAATTTTGAGAATTAAACTTAATCCATGTTCTTTCCTTTTCTTTTCTTTGTTTTATTTCTACATTAATTGCATAAGTGTTTGCTAGGGACTATCAAAGGCAAGTATAGGGGGGGTGATAAATCTCCATTTCATCACCTTTATTCTATCATTTTCGCCTTAAAAACCCTACCTAATGGATGTGAATACCTCTAATTTGAAAAATTAACATTCATTCTTTATTGTAGAATTTATGTATAAAATATTGTTTTTAATACCAAAATTATAGAATAAAGAAAATAAAAAAAAAAGAATAAAATTCCAAAGGTATTTTATGACCCTAAATTCTCGAGAACTATGCATTTTGATGACTGGGTTGAAAAGGAATAAAGTAGGGGGAGATAAGGCCCAGAAATAAAATAAAAATCCCATTTATTATTTCATCAATAATGAATTTTTGGGACTCATTTTATTTTATACTTTTTATACCTCAAATAAATAAACTTTTAATAATAAGGTTGTAGATAATAATATATAGAAATATACAAAATTGATTTCATACAAAAATAAGATACAATGTACTTTTGATACTTTGACTAAAAAGCAAAATCCTAACTTCCCAGACCCATATCTCTCAAATAAAAACTCAAAATGTATCAAAATCACTTTTAATATGCTATTTAATGAAGGTCATTTCATATTTTTTGGAGTTAGTATGAGAAAGTTAAGTTTTGGATCCTTATTGTACAATATACTTGAATAAAATATTCATTTTATTCATTCTTGATTCTTTTTATAATTTTATGTTTTTGCAAGTTTGAAAATATTTTTTATAATATATGTACACATTAAAATCAAAATAAAGCCACAAATAAAATATTAAAATAAAATAGAATACAAATATACATAGTTAAAATACCTATACTTATACCCATATATATCATACTCCTATTTATATAAGTGTATACATTATATCAGAAAAATATAATAAAAATATCTCTAACTATCTGAAATTAAGTTATAAATATATAAAATAACAAAATAAAATAAGAAAATTCAAAATTGCAAAATAAAAATAAAATACTCAAAATATAAGTGAATATACCTATAAATGGGACCCTAAAACTAAACTTGTAATTAAAAACTTTGAAATTTTAAATATAAATAATAATAAAATACTACACAAAATAATAAGCAATTTTTTTATAAAATAAAAGTAATAAAATAATTTGTTAATTATTTTTGAATTATATTTGATTTTTTACTCTGATTTTGTCTTTTTGTTGACTTGGACCAATCAGGAGAGATGGCAGGTTGACTGAGGTCAACACCTCAGTCTTGCCTTGGTTCCTGTATCGACCAACGTTTGCCTCGATTTCTCCCTTTTGCCTTGCTCGAGTCTTTCAGTGTTTAATCTCGCTCTCTTAACGAGATTTCATCTCTTATCATTAAGCTCCCACGTGTGCTTGACTCCTTAGGCTTCGGTCCAAGGATTTGAGGGATTTACAAATAAAAAATTGCCCCCTATTTAACATTGCATCTGTCCAACTTTCAAATTTGATCGCTCTTCCATCTTCAAGCCCTAAACCAAAGCATCGAGTTTCTTTCCTGGTGATAGTAGGAAGCATCTTCATCTTTTGCAAGGTGTTTGGGTATAGAATCGAGGTTGATCCAACTTCTCCATCGTCTACGCCCAGATCTTGCTTCTGATTGTCCGTTCGGTGAGGTTCTTCCATTTTCTTAGCTCTTGCGATGCTTTAGTGTATCAGTAACATAGTCCGCCATCTCGTAATAATCAAAACATCCAACCGGCGGAGCTCCTACTCCGCTGCCCATTTCCAACTATCCTCTCACTCTCCTGCTTCTACTAACACCTCCACAGGCTTCCCCTTCATCTGCACTTCGCTCGACGCATCTGCATTCATCTTGATTCTGCACGGATCAAGGAACTCGTCCCTCCAACTTTATCGCTCGCCGGAGGGACGCCATATCGCACTCCCTTCCCTCCCCCGTACATATGAAGCTCCAGCAAGCTTTTCCTTGTCTTTGTGAACTAACCCTTGCAGGAAAGACCGGAAACATAGACCTTATCGAGGCCCATCGAGTAGCCAGGAATCGTCCAGCTCCACCTCCGCCGCCATCCATCACCAGAGCCCATCGGGGCATTTTCATGTATCGAATCAACCAAGGAGGACATTGGGTGGCTTTTGGAATTGTTGGAAGGGAAGAAGGAGCTGCCTACCTCGAGATTTGGTCGATCAAAGTTCAACTGGGTGTTCGACATGCGAGCAATGACGAGCCATTGTGCAATAAGTGTTATTGAAAATATCATTCCCTGATCTAAAATGAAGAGCAAGTAATTTGCATAATAGTCCCTTAGTACAATTAGGGTTATGTACCATGGCCATCTTAATGATCACACAGCTGTTGATTCAATTATTAAATCATAGAGGCTGGTGCTTGGATGGACATCTAAAGATTTAGATTGAGGACTAATCAAGCACCGTCAAATGATTGTTAAGAGATGATCTCCAGCCTGAGTAGGAGATGGCAATCCTTTCTCATTTAGGCTGATATCTAACCGACCTCTTGATGCAGGTCCTTTGCATAGGAATAGAGATTCGGAGGTGTTAGATAGGTTAAGTTAAAGAGTTGACTTAACAAGATCGAGATAACCAAAGTCCTATGTCGTATGTTGTCATGATATAGGCACGCATCCTCTAACCAGAGACAGATGTGTTACTATATGTCTAAGGATGCACATTTGGCAGACCAATAGGTTGATGACCTAATCAAGTTCTATACATATGCATATAAAGGCATATGAGTAATATGATCTCTCAAAGGGATCGTACAGGTTCATTGTTGAACCGGAAGACATGAGCTCACTCATGAGATATTGGGAAGAATCAAATTCCGCATGCGGTCGTCTTGCTTTGTAAGCTTGACTGAATTTGTAAGGTTTGATATATGGTTTTGGAAAGTATATGATCAACACCATGGTATTATATATGCTTTTGGAACGGATATCATCGATGCCGACTCCCAATGATCGAATGAGAAACTTAATGATAAAACCCTGAAGTAGACAGTGTAAAATTGATCTTATAATTCTGGTTTATTTTGGGTCTTCCAGTATGCAGTATGTATCTTTCACATATATCCACTATTCAACAATAACATTATAATCAATTTATTAAGGTATTAGATTCACATCACCAATCTGATTTCTTTTCTGGTTGAACTCAAAGCAGTACGTGATTACGATCAAAGATATTGCGAGAGACAAAAAAACATATAAATCCAAAGCTCTGATATCAATTGATAAATCTATAATATTAATAAAAAATTATAGATCTAAGATACTAAAGAATTACAGTAAGTTAAACATAAATGAAGATGAAGTTTAAAGATGAGATTTCCTTCTCAATTTTTGCCCAATATTCTTGAGTAATGGATCCTCTAACAATCATTAATTGAGGGAGAGGGGGCCCAATTCATATTTATAAAACATGATGGTTACCTATCCATTAAGGTAACTACCAAAAGCAACCAGATAATGATGTACTCTTTCAATTTATCACGAGCAACAAAATAAATAAAAATGCAATAGCCATAAAGAAAATTTGTATGGCAGATGCAATAGCTGGTGCATGTCATTACAGTGGCTTTGTGTTGTTTTAGTTTAGTACTTATTCCTTTATATAGGTGGTAATGATCATGGGTTATGTAATGGTGTAAAATAACAATATAGAATATGACAAGGAAAGTGGATCCATGCTCCATTAGAAACACGACCTATGGTGCACATCATTTTCATAAAGCAATTAGGCTTGTACTAGTTGTTCAATGTGTTGTATGATCTTTGGTGCTATTTGTGTTTGAAGACTATCAGATTGAATTTGTTAAGGTTGAATGTTGAGTGATTTCAAAAAATCAGGTGTAGCTTTGAAAGTGCTCGAGATATCCAAGGAGCGGTCTTTTGGTCCACACAAGGTGGGATCAACAATCGTTGTGATACAACTCACAAAGACCTCAGTCAAATTCAACAAGCAACCCACAACAATAATGTAAAGTAACGCAAATCAGAGAAATGGGTCAAAATTTATTATAAACCCTATGAACAAGTATGTATAGCGGACAAGTAGAGTAGCATGTCGAATTCAGGGAACAAGGGTCACAACATGCATATTATTTATAAATGTATAATATAAGTGTGTATGTATGTTTATATATGCACAATATTTACTTAATATAATATTTTTGTGGGTTTTTAGTTTATTAATAATTAATTCATTGATTTTTAATATCTCTTTTTTAATATATAATAAATGAAAGGGGATTTACATGTATATATAGATGTAATATAATGTAATATAATATAACAGCTACATATATAATATATATATATATAAATCAGAAAATAGAAGCAAAAATAGTCCCTTTTGTTTTTAAGGGATTTAAAATATTTTAAAGTATTTATAATAATTAAAAATACTATAAACTATATATAATAGAATATATATAGGCCATATAGGGTATTACAATTATAAATATAAATTTATAGTCAAAAAATTTAGAATAAAATATTTTTGTATTTTTCAAATATTATTATATTTTAAAGATTTTTTTGGAAAATTTTGCTAATTATTATTTTAAAATAAAAAGTCTAAAATAGGGAATATTTCAATAGGCCATTTTTTTAGATTTAAAAATCTAAAATGGGTTAAAAATTAATCAAAACTATTATATATGTATATATAAGAATACATATAAAATATAAGAAAAAAAAACTATTTTTTGGGACGTTTAAGAATATTTTATAATTTTTTAGAGTTAGCAATGGTTTTTTATTTGCTTGAGTTTCTTTTAATATTTTTGTGATTTTTGGTTTGTAGTGATAAAATAAAATAATAAATAGTCGATAATTCTTCTAAAATTTTTCAAAGTGGTTTTGTATTTTTTTTAAGTCAAACATGGAATAAAGTACTCTTTTTTATTTTAAATTAATAGTATATGCAATAAAAATATCAAACTTTGTATTAAAATTTAATTTTTATATTAAATAACAAATATAAAAAATCAGGGGTGTGACGGCATAAAATATCCACTCATGTGTTGGTCTACGGGAGATGACCTAACAAAGGACTAAAGTGCAATATTAAAAAGTTCTAAGGACTCACTTGCTATTTGTCCATGAAGTTTTTAACTTTATTATAAAGCTACAATATTTTTTATACAATATATAAAGCGGAGGGGGTATGTGAAAATTAGCCCAATTAAGTGTTTCTGATCAAATCGCTCGTTGCATGCCACGTGGACGATCAAATGTCTCTAATGGAGAACCCACTCGAATAAACTGGATGGCCCAAATTAGATCCAGGCCATGTTCTTGATCGGATGGATGAGAGGGGCTCATGAAGAACTGATTAAGAACACACGTCCGACGAGCTTCGATCGCACTTTTCTCTGTGCTCCGACAACGGATCCCTACTTAGATCAGTGGTACGTCTTCCTGGAGCTCCTTCGCGTGTGCAAGTGCCTTTAGATGAGGCTAAAATGGCTTCGAGGCATATCTGTAGGTTCGTTTTGTTCTAGGTGTCCTGGAGGTATTCCATGCGTGATATCTAGCTCCATATGGGTCCCTAACGTTCAAGTCCTGCACTAACAAGTTATTGGGCTCGCAGGATCTTTCATCGACCAAAGATGATGGTGATGGCAGTGCAATGGATGGAGATGGCTAAGCTCTAGTGAAGGGGGAGGGGCTGAGCTTCTATTCGCCTGAGCCACGGAGGATTAGGGTTGAATAGATGGGGGGATCGATGGAGAATGCGTAGGAGAATGATTTTCAGTGAAAATCAGGGCAGATTAACGGTTAGATTCGAATGATTTGACCTGGAGCTCAGGCTCAGGATCAATTGGGGATTTTGTAATTAAGTCTATCAAAGTGTGGAAATTAAAATAGAACCTAAATATTACACAGGAATGGAATGGCAATGCCTCGATTTGTCTTGGAAACAAGGAAGCGGAACCAACTGGCGACGCTCCAGCGATGGAAGTGGATCACCTCCTCCAATTGTTCCTCCTTGCTGCAGGACCGCTCTTTCGCTTGTTCTCACCAAGGCAAAGATATATGGAGGACCTCAGGGGCTAAGAATTACCATAAAGGGATGAAAATTTGAATGGGGGATGCAGAGCTCATTTCAGTAGCTCGAACATGAGATGACTTTGATCGAATGTTCTAATTTGTTCAAGAAAGATCTGATCGATCTAAGGCATGAGTATCTTTAGGAGCATCAGATGAACACATTTTGTTTAGATCAGAGGGCCAATAAATGAGAGTATTGAGAGGGGAAAAAGGGAGGAAATCAGAGGTTCTTCGAGGATTGAGGAAGAGATAAGGGGCAAGTTGACTAATGAATCCATTATTCATCACACTAAAAGATGAAAATAGAGTTTCGTTCTTGAGTAATTAGCAGCATATCATCATTTATTCTGCATTTTTACCGTCCATGCATTCATGATTAATATTTGCATTTTGGCACCAATAATTGCATTCATAATCATCTTCACATTTCACCTAACTTCATGTATTTTTAATTAATTCATGCTAACTCTAATTGACATCAAACCACATTCATTGTGTATATATTACTAACAATATTAAAGGTAAAATACCAAAAAAATTTACTAACTCGAATCTTGGCTCGTGAGACAAAACTCCAATTTTAGAATAGTCAGACTAAAACATACATACCTTCCTCATATAGTGTTTGATTTAGCTCTACTCACTTTTAAAGTAATATAAATTCAACGACCTTCAAAACAAGAGTAATT
This sequence comes from Ottelia alismoides, assembly GCA_037367405.1. Taxonomy (NCBI): domain Eukaryota; kingdom Viridiplantae; phylum Streptophyta; class Magnoliopsida; order Alismatales; family Hydrocharitaceae; genus Ottelia; species Ottelia alismoides. Next base: position 240,612 of record JAZKJV010008940.1, read on the forward strand.
TTATAAAAATTGGAACTCATATGTGAAAGTTGGGTTTTGGGCCTCTATTGTGTATTTTATTTTAGCAAATTCTAACATATCATTTCATGTACATAATTAACTTTTTTTCTTTTATTTCTTTTTCATTTATATTCTTTGATGAAAGTTTAAATAAAATTCACAAAAATCCAATTCCAAAATGAGCTTGAAATCAAAGAAACTGATTAAGTCCGAGTGTCCCTTGTAAGTATGTACAAATATTTCCCGATTTCCACTTTATTTTCCTATTTTCTTATTTATTAGAAATCCAAAAAATAGGTTAATTTGTAAATATTTATCTTTTATTTTATCATAATTTTTTTCTATTTTTCATTTAATTAAAAATCACAAAAAAATACAAAACCCAAAAATATCGGCATTCTATGTACATGGAGTACCCCAAAAATATCATTGCGCACCAATGACCTCTGTTAATCTTTGTTCCTTCATGAAAGTTGTGGATCTCATCGAGACAAGCAACTTTCATAAAGAAAAAATTTCGATCTGAGGTCATTTGCTATTTCTTTCCTAATTATCTTTAGATATTATTTCTTGATTTTTCTGGAATTGACACGTGGCAGGTCCTGGAGCCACCATGTGTCCCTCATTTTTGACCTTCTTTTTATTTTATTAATGCAAAAAAATATTCCTTGCATGTGTTGCGCTTATGCTTCCACCGCAAGTGCCTAGCATGTGCTGCCCTCATCCCTTTCCTAGTCAACGCTCCTCCAACAATCGTGCAACCTCTGGCGGTGACCCGACCAAAAATCCCCGATGATCTCGGAACCTCCAACTACCCCCATCCTTGCCTTATCTTGCTCCAACCGACCGCCACCATCCCTCTTCTCCAATAGAAGCCTCTCACCACCCATAGTCCATTCATATCCGCCATCCCAAGGAGTCGAGGTTCTCTAGCTTCAAGGCCCGCTTGTGACAGCAGAGGGATTCTTTCGACGCCGACGACGAGAGTCTGTTACTCTAGGAGAGATCCAGTGGGCACTATTCCACTGTCGCAACACTATCCTATGGGTTTGTTGCCAATTTTCTCACGCTCCACGTCGACGTTGATCAAAGCGACGATCAGAGCTACTTCGCTACTCCACTTCCCAGGCGCCGACCCATACTCCTCCAGGTGATACCCATCTCCTTCTTTCTTCCTTTATTCTCCGTGCATTTCTTCCCTCTTCTCCTTTTTCCTACTTCCCCTGTTTCCACCCAAATCCTTTATTCTTCAAATCATCTACATCGCAACCCTCTTCCTCCGTGTGTGGCCTCCACCTCCTCCTCGCAGCAGACTGCCCTCGATGCCACCTGTTTGCAGCTAGGTGATGAATCTACGTTTCATCATCTTTATTCTATCATTTTGGCCTAAAAACCCAAGTAAATGTGTGTAAATAGGCTTAAATTAGGCATTTTAGCATTCATGCATATTTGTGTAAATAGTGTACAAAATGAGGTTTTTAAAGCCAAAATTATAGAATAAAGAAAAGAAAAGAAAAAGAATAAAATATTGTAGATATTTTATGACCCGAAACCCTGAGACCTAGGCATCTCGATGAATAGGTCGACAAGGAATAAAAGTAGGGGGAGATAAGGGCCAAAATACAATAAAAATTCATTTTAATTCATTCATTCTTTATTCATTTTGGGACCTATTTTTGGTTCCACTTTTTATACCTCAAATAAATAAACTTTGTACATGAAAGTTGTAGATAATTAAATAAATAAAAATACAAAATTGATTTCACTTAAAAGTAATGTACAGATAAAAAGTTATGGTCTGAATAAAATTCCAGAATCCCAACACCCCAAACCTGTAGCTCCCTAATAAAAACATGAAATGCGTCAAACTCACCTTTAATTGTATATAAGTTAAAATAAGCTATTTAATGGAGGTGGTTTCGCATTTAGCGGAGCTACGATTTGAAAGTTGAGTTTTGGACTCCTATTGTATACTTGTACAGATTAAAATATTCATTTTATTATTTATTCATTATTTTTATAATTTTATATTTTTATAATTTTGTAAATATTACTTATAATTAATTTGTGCATTAAAATCAGAACAAAAACTTAAATAAAATACAAAAATAAAATACTTGTGTATAATACCTAGGTATAATACCTATACATATACCTATATAAACCATACTTTTATTTTATTAAGTGTATAAAATATATCAGAAAAATAAAATAAAAATACTTTTAAGTGTATAAGTGTATTTTATAAATTTATAAAATAATAAACAAAAATAAATAAATTAAATTCTGAAAATAAAAATAAAATATTAAAATATATAGATATAGATACCTATAAAGGGTATAAATGGTAACTTGTAAATTAATACCTCTAAAAAATAAATAAAAATTACCATAAAACAATATATAAAATACTAAATATTTTTTATTTAATAACCAAAAAATAATAAAATCGTTTACTATTTTAAAATGATTTTACAGAACATTTTTCAGGCTTTTTCCTGGTTGGTCCACGTGGACCAACCAGGGGGGCTGGAGAGTTGACCCTCGGTCAACTCTCTGACCCCAGCCTGTTCCTTGTCAGAAGTGTGTTTTGGCCTATCTTCGAGGATTTTTCTAGGCTCCATCTTTCACCCTTTGGTCTTGATGCCTTCTTGACTTTTTGTCCTCGTGGATTGGACTTTCACGCCCTAGGTTGACCTTGGCCTTTGGATCACTGAAGCGCCTCGTGCATCTCGATCTTTGAGCCATCTTCACCATTCTTTCAAAACCCCCCAGCCACCTTCCACTCGATTTTGAACATCCTTTGACCCCTTTTTGCCCCTCTTCTTTCGCGCTCCGGACTGGTGGTGGTGACAGCACCACCTCCAGCCGATCGAGGCGGTGCAAGGACGGTCTTTGGCGTGTCTCCACCCACCTCCGACATACCCGCTGTCGAGGTACCATCTCAGGTGTTAAAACCTTCGAGGTCTGCATTTTACTTAATTTTCTTGCACGTTTTTATACCTTGTACCAGTAGGATTCATTTCCACCTTTTATTCCGTTCATTGCATCATCAATCGTCATCTTTACCCCCTCGCCGGAGCAAGCTCCAGCAAGCTTCCATCTCCGCCACCCGCATCCTTTTTTACACGCTGGAGTGTCGCGGCACTTTGCCCGCGACCCTCTTCACCTTTCCTGCAGGTTCCGGTGCCAAGAGGGCTACCTGGAGCTCGTTTTGGGCCTCATCCGTGGAGCCAAGCGCCGTCGTGTGACCTTGTCCCCGATGGCGTACCTCGGGCCCCGTCGAGGCATTTTGGAGCTTCTAGACAAAAGAGGCCGTCCTCAGGATGAGAATGAGCGATTTTGGAGCGCCAAATTCCGGCGAGGAGGGAAGATCTGGGAAGGAGAAACTCGCCTCCCTGCGAGTTCTCCCCTGTTCTTCGTCAACCCCGATCAGCCGTCCGATCAGCTCCATCCCTCCAGGCCAGCAGCAGCCGTTGGATTCTGCATGCCCGCCAGCCATCCGATCTTTGAAGCCCGATCTAATCTCGGCCATTGTAGACGAAGGGGCATCGTTCGACGAGGAGCTACCACGTGTCTTAAGTGAAATTTTTGCAGCCATCCGATTGCGTCTTGGCGAGGGTATTTTGCAACTCAACCCTCGCGATATTTTGTATTTAATAAACAATAGTTAAATTTCCTCTACCGATATTAAGTTCTGCTCAATTTGCATTTAGCCCCCTCGATTAGTGTATTATTACATTCGGGTCCCTCGCCAGGTCACGTGCGCTACGCACGTGACTGGCAATTTTGCAGAGGGACCTCGAGTTCTTTTTTTATTTAGTTTTAGTCCTAAAATTTCTACTTGCAGTTAAAATAGTTCTGGCATTTTTGCGTTTAAGCCCCTAGGTTTTTGGTAATAGCAAGTATACCCCTGCTAGGCGCGCGTGCCTAATCACGTGGGCTTGGAGTTTTTGCGAACATATCCTTGGAGTTTAGGGTATTTCTTATTGGTCCAGAGTATTTTAATTATGTTCTATATTTTGTGGACAATTTACGTGCAAGCCCCTTAACTTTACCATATTTGCACAAATACCCCTGCCAGCTTGTATTTTCTTTATGTTTCTTTTATTTATTGCATGCATCTCTAAAGTGCTAAAAAATCTACAAAAATTTGCATAGGTTCCTGTTGCATTATTTTTTCACGCCGTATTTTTATTTTGCATATTTATTGCATTTTATTATTTATAAAAAAAATAAAAAACACTCATTTTCAGCGTTGTTTGCATTATAAAATCCATAAAAAAATAAAAGCACCTCAAAACATTCCCAAAAAATATATTATGCATATTTTAGTGTGTTTTAACTCTAGTCCAAAAATCATAAAAAAATATAAAAGAAGACTTCTAAAAATAGAAAAACTCTAAAAACTTTCATAAAAATCTTAAAAATTCTACAAAAATCCTAAAAATCTAATTTTTATTTTTGAATTTTCCTTGTTTTATTATCTTTTATTTAAAATTAATTTGGGAAATTTTTTATCCATGTTTACTATTTTTCATTTCCATTGTAGTTTCATATCTTTATTTTATCCACTATTTTCAATATGTTTGACTTTAAAAATACCAAAATAATTAAGAAAAATCCATAAAAATTACTAAAACAGTATAAAATTATAAAAAATCCAAAAACATTTTATTTACTGATTTTTGAGTATTTTTACCTATTTTATAAAACGTTATCTCTCTCTTTCCTTGTTTTGTATATATACTTTATTTCTTCTTTTTAAAGGAAAAGAAAATATAAAAAAAATATAAAATATAAAAAGAAAATGTAAAATCAGAAATTAAAAATCAAAATACAAAATATAAAATCAAAAATAAAATAAAAACATATATAAAATTAAAGGCCACAAAAATAGCATAAATAGACAATCATCACATTTACACAACTTGAGCATTTTGCCCCGTTCTACTTGTCTGCTTCCTGTGTTCGACCTCTACACATACTTGCACCTATACACATCTTTGTTGTAGAGTTATAATAAAATTTAGCTCTGCACCACTTTTCATTCTTGTGGGTTAATTGTTGTTTGAATTTCGGATTTCGCTGGAGGTCAAATCAGCGACTGTTGATTCACCTTGTGAGTCAACACGACCTCTACAAAATTTGTGTTCAACACTAGGCTGCTGCCCTGCTATGTCTTCTCAAACACGAAGGAGCTTCTCCCTCATGCCTTGCCTCGAATTTCTACCTCACCACTCGGAGCAGCTCGCTATCCGCACCTGCAGGATCCCCCCGCTCCGCCTACATCACCACGTCCACCGCCCACGCACGACCCCAGCTTTGCTCCACTGCCAAGCACTGCCATCCGTGACATTTTCCTTGGCCTATGCGTAGCTCTGTCCGCCTCCGCCACTGACACTCGGTCACCTCTGCAGTAGCCCCTTGGCGTGTGTCGCCAGGATCTACCCCCACCTTCACGTGTGCCACTCCACCACCGCGCACCTCTGTCCAAAGCTCTGCCACCGCTTGTCGATGATGGTCGACCGCCCATTGATGCCAGAAGCCCCGACCCTTTCTTCTCCTGGGCAAAAAGTACAAGGTCCTCTCACGTGCTCCGCACGCGTGAGGGGAGGAAAAATACAGAAGAAGCCCCACATTTACACCAATTACAGCCAGATTGCATACAACCCCCCTTGTGCCTGGTAATCTATTTTTAGCCCTTCTTATGCATTCCCTAGTTATTTATTTTATTATTGTATTTGTAGTTAGAAACTTGTGTTCTCTCTATAAGTTGAACAATATTATTGCATAGATTTATCATATGCATTTTGTCTCAATTAATTCTCTATATTGTGGCATGATTATTATATTCTTATGACATATCGTTAATTAACAATTATTCATCTCATCAAAATTTGCATATTTTGTCCAATCCGTGCTTAGAAATTCATAGTTAATTACCGATTACTCAAAAAATTGCCAAAAATATTAGGATTAATTGAATTGCATTTGCATGCACATGTTGCTCTATAAAAATCTTTTTGTGTGTTTCCTTAATGAATTTTTAATTGGTATTAAATTCAAAATTTTCAAGCTTTAGGATTTTTCTGAGATAGATCTGCTAGTGATATATCTTATATAATTTTATTTCCTGATAATAAGTAGATTTAATATTTATTATAATTAATTATTGAAAATCTCATTGTCTGTATTCATTTAATCATAGAATATTCATATTGCATCTACAAATTCCAAAAAAATTACAGTAGCCTAATTTCATCATATTTCAGATTTTGGTCAAGTTTGAGGATTTTTGGAATTCATTTGATCGAAATTTGTAATTTTAGCCCCTGAACTTCACCAAAATTGCATTTAACTCATTATCACATTTAAAAATACCAAAAATTGCCTCTTTAAAAAACTAACCCTGAGCTCAATTTTAAATAAACCTAAGGAGATAGTTGCCTTCCTGAGTTTGTGCTTGGACTTCCCAAGTAAAAAAAGTTTACCGCTCGCTTTAATTTAACACAATAAGTAAAATAGTGGTCGTTTTGACTAATCCTTAACTGCTTACAACAATGAACAAAATTTAAAAGTTTCGGCAAACGGCGTCATTGCCGGGGATGTGATGAATCTCAGATTCATCACTCTAAATCTCATTTTTTAAGCTCAAATCCCCTAAAATCAACAGCATTCCTGCATCTATTCTGCATAATTAACATTCATGCATGTTTTCATAAGAATCACAATTTAGCATAAATTTCTGCACAAAATAAGAAGCCAAAAATCTCAGCCAAAAGTGACATGTAAATAACCTAACTTCCCAGATTTTTAACTCATTCATGCTAATCCGAATAACCCAAAACCACTCCACTATGTACATCTCACTAACATGAATAAAGGAAAAATACAAAAAAATAACTAACCCAAATAAGTGGACCGAAAACCCAAACCCTAGTTTCAGGATTTCTGGACAAAAAACCTCATATCTTCCCCATCCGGTGTCCATTTTAATCCTAGTCACTTTTGAACTAGTGTACATTCAATTATCTTCAAAACAAGACCAAGTTCAAGTGAATCGGAGCTCATATGTGAAAATTGGGTTTTGGGCCTCTTTTGTATATTGTATATTTTAGCGGTTTTTGACCTAATAATTTATGTACATATTTTATTGATTAATAAAAATCCAAAAAAATAGATTAATGTTTAATTATTTTTCTCTGATTTATCATATTTTTCCGTATTTTTATCTGATATAAAAATGACATAAAAATTACAAAATCCCAAAATCAAGGTGTTCTATATACATAGGATACCCCAAAAACACCACTTTGTGAAAATGATCAATTTTGGTTTTGATGTCTTCATGAATGTTGTAGATCTCATCAAGACGAGCAATTTTTGTGAAGAAACATTTTTGATCCGGGGTAATTTACTATTTTTTATCGATATTACAAAGTATTTTAAATTTCGAATTTTCTGTTTCCGCCACGTGTCAACGATTTTTCGCATATTTTAAATTCATTTTATAAAAAAATAAAAAAAAATCCTCGCACATGCGTCGCACGTGCCTCCCAGGCACGTGCTCCGCACGTGCTCGACCCTTCACCTCTCTCTTACTCACCACGTGTCTCAACAAGGGCCGTCTGATCTCGGCCGATCGGACGGCACTTGTGTTTCGTCTTCTCCAGAGTGCCCAACCCCCTTTCCGAATTTCCGCCGCAAATCGCGGCCATCTCCGATCGCCACCGCCAAATCTCTGATCCTTCCCGCGAATCTCCGCCTCCCGCAATCTTCGCGCCGCCCCGCATCTTCGATTGATCCTCTGCCCTCCCCCCTTCCATCTCCGGCCGAATCCACTCCCCCTATTTAATGCCATCACCGCCCCTCCTCGCAAATGATCCGTCGATTTTATCGCATGGGTCACCGTGGCGGTTACAGCGCCCCATGGACCTCTTCGCACGACGAGATCCGAGGTCTTGGACCTCGTTGCAGCCCATGGCCGAGCTTCTCCACTGCCGTCTTGCTAAGCTCCGAGTTCTCTCGTCGAGCCGACTACCACCGATATCGACCACCAACCATGTTCGAGCATCGCCTCCGTTCATCTCCAGCAACCCACGATTTCGCCTTCGATAACGCCGCTCAGCCCACTACTTTGCCCCCAACTCCGACGCACAACGACGTTCACCTCCGACTACACCAACGACACCATCTCCTCCGCAACATCTCTCATCCGCCTGCCGGCCCGACCACCTTCACCATATGCCTCAGCCGTGCATATTCATCGAGCTTCGCCTTCGTCATCAACAACTACCACCGCCTCCAGCCACCGGGCGGAGGGCCCGAGACCCCCGCACGTGCTTCGCACATGCACAGGGGGACATCAGCCGCACGTCACCCACGGGTCACGTGTCACTCACGTGCCCGTGGGAAAATTACAAGGAAACCCTCGAAGGGACTACCATATCACGCTCATGTCCCACCGACCAAGGTCACGTGTTCGGCACGTGACCTATTGGTCATTTTGCAGAGACACCCCCCTGGGTTTAGGTAATTACGCGTATACCCCCATTGCATTTTTATATTTATTCTATTTATTGTAATTGCAGCTAGACCCCTATGTTCTCTCTCTGTTTTGAACCTCTTCTAGACTTTATTTTATGTATCCAAAAATACCATGATGTTTGTCATTTAATTCTCTACATTTTGACATATTGTAAATATTTTTGTGATCAGTGGTTAATTAATAATTAATTGTTTTTTTGGAAATTTATATATTTTTGCTCAGTCTGTGCTCTAAAATTCATATTTGATTAACCGTTGCTCTAAAAATTCTCGAAAAATCACATATTGTAGAGTTAAATTGTGCTTGACATTTTCCCAAAAGATTTGCTTTTGCATGCATACTTTGCCCTGTAAAAATCATTTTACATATTTCAGTGTTTAATTTTATATAGGTATTAAATCTCACATTTTCGAGATTTAGGATTTTTCTAAGATCAATCACCTAATGATAGATCTTAGATAATTTTGGTCCTCGAAAATAAATAGGTTTATTTTTTTAGCATAATCAAATATTGATATTTATTTTATTTACATTTAAAAATCCATAAAAAATTCATATTGCATCCAAAAATTCCCAAAAAATTACAGTGCACGCATTTCATCATAATTTACTTTATGGCCAAGTTTTATATTTTTTGACATCGTTTGAACATAGTTCTCATTTTAGTCCCTAAAATAGGCCAAAATTGCAGATTGCATCCTTTATTGCATTGAAAATTCCAAAAAAAAAGACCTCCTTGAAAACCGTGCACGAATTTTGATAGACATAAATCTAGGTTGTTCCTTTGCCTCCTTGTGATCGACCTTGGGACTTGCCCAAGTAAAATAAATATAAAACTACATTCATTAAAATTGATAAATATCTTGTGTGGTTATTTCTTGATCGATTCCGAAAGTCGCCTACAACGCACGACTAATCATTTTGACACGAACAATAAATAAACATCTCTTTTTAAAGCTGGGGAGGCAAACATCTTAGATTTTTGTCGTGAAAATTTTCGTTCGGTTTTCCGCATTCGGGTAGTCTAACCCTCAATTTTCTCATTGTAAATCCCATTTTTTTCCTGTAATTTATTTTCAGCATTTATTTTTCCTATATTTTTTAGTCACTCTCTTAAACTTTCTCTCTTATTTTTCTTGCGAGGTACCCGGTACGTGGAGCGGTTTTTCAAGAACCGATGCAACTTCACCGACTTCCGTAAAAGCCGCAATTAAAATTAAGATCGAGTCGAGTCGTGAGAGAGCTTAGAGTCTAGGGTTTATTTTTCTAAACTTTTAATTTCTGTAGTTAGTTGTACATTTACAACGGTGTCCGTTTGGACTCTCGCGTGTGTAAAAAAACAACCTCTAACTTTATTATGTGGTGTGTCGTGGCCTGTTTCACTCTCCGGTGAGGGCGGGGCCCGGCTTGTGGCGATTAGGCTAGACCTGCACATACGGCTCTCAGAGCATTTATATTTTTGATTGTGCTCGTGGGACCTAAGGCCACACTTCACAATAATTGAGACGCACATAGATCGTTAAATTTATCCAAAATTTAACTCATTTCTTCCCGCTAATAGAACTTTCTGCTTAGGTGCGGCTTTTCATCGGCTTACATTTCATATAGAATAATTTATAATTTCTGTCTAGCATCCTGCGTGGAGATTGCGAGGATTCATTGTAAGTCTTCTAACTGAGCATACATCATGGTTTTTCGCGTACATCGGCTTTTCTCGAACTTCTCCCTCTTGTTTTGTCACATAATTTAAAAAGGAAATAGGGACTGGACGATAGATGTGTATTTGTGCTCATTTTAAATTCTTCAGTGATCACCTAATTAAAATTGGTACTGCCAATTATAGCCGATCAAAATAACCTATAAAATCAAGAATTTTTGCGGGAGAGCAACCCCGACCTTGGATGTTTCTATTTTTCTGAGTGAGCGAGAGACGATACTTAAGGTTAGAGCCCAAACCCGGATTTTCATATTGACTACTGATTCTGGCAAAAACGATTAGCTACTTCTCAGTGAGGATCTAGGAGTAGCCGGTAAACGGTCCGGATTTCCTTAGCAGAGTGGGTGGTTTAGAGGACACTGTGTAAGGCACCGTCCTCAAGTAACGAGTAGGCGTTCTACGGTCCGTACTTACTCCCATACTGGCTGAAGTAGGTGCAACTAGTCGTAATAATTCGGGCCAGTCATTACGAAAATTTCGGCACCTAACAGCTCGCTTAATTATTTTCCAAGATTGTTTTATCAACAATTAAAAATTGAAAAGATAATAGCCGAACTCTTACGGCTTCATTGTGTGAGTTGGTGAAACCGGAGTTTGATTTGTGTTTGCATTGGTGTGCGTGAACAGATTTCGAAGATCAATAGCCACACATATTCTCAGTTTCTCGCCAATGAAACATTTCAAAATCAAAATCCCTTTGAGTCTCATGACTGGCAGAGAAACCAAACCCAGATGGAAAGACATGCACTGAATGATCATCAGCATTAGATTGGCCATGATAGACCCCTCGTCAGACATGATACTCATACAGAGGACTGGACTGACATCCTAGAAACACATAAACCATGTATGCTGACTCCACAATATCAAGGTCTGACCAATCATGATCAAAGAATTGAACTCCACTCAGATCAAATACACATGCCTGGACCATATGAGCAGCCTCCATGCATGATTTTTGAGGAGAAATTTTCAGAAAATAAGGATCATATGTCGAACATTCCGAGAAACTCTCCTCTCTGCACATACATGAAAATGGAAGACGAAAATATTGAACACAAAACGACTGCTCACATTAATGATCATGAACAAAATTTGGAAGATAATATTTCGAGGATACAAACAAGATTTGAATTGATGGAGGATAGATTTCAAAAATTTGCTGACCGAGTAATCTCATTCTACGGTGGCTCGGATATAAAAATGAATGAGGAAAGGATTGGAACTCATGATAAAAATTTGTGGATATTCAAAAATCTTGGGATGATTCTAACATCAACACTTCTGCTTATTATTCCCCTAGGAATGGTTATGCCGCTGACCCGCACTCTGAATATCAAGGTCCCATCTCACCTATGGAAAACACCACATCACCATACCACCCAGAATATACCAAAAAAATTGAAAATCAAGGAAAATTTCATAAAAATTGAAACTGAAGAAGATCTGAAGAATTTGGATCCTACTATAAGGGAAGCACTGGAAAAACGCTTGATTTTTGAACTTCGCTTTATAAAGGCCATTGAACACTTCCCCGACATTAAAAAATTCTTAATGGATAAATTAATGAACAAAAAGTTAGGAAGGATTAGAACAAAAACTGAAAGACTTATCTTGTCAATGGCCTCCTCCTTGGTGTTGCGGAGAAAAACCAAAAGCCGCATAATGAAGCGGTTGCCCAGATTTGACTGTGAAATCAAAGACACAATTTTCACCCATGCTCGGATTGATGATGATTCATTGATCAATATTCTCCAGACCTCTGTGTTTCACGAACTTAAACTCGGACCGATCAGGAAAATACGAGAGATTTTTCAATTGGCGGACCGATCAATAAAGCGGCCGAGAGGAATCATTTCTGTCATCATGATATTCCAAGGTGCTCCGCTCAAAATGGAATTCACGATCATTGATATTGAGCATCAAGGAGAATTCACCCAGTCTCCAATTATTCTTGGAAAGCCATTCTTAACAGTGTCTGAGGCAATTATCGATTGTGAGTCCCGGGAAATCAATTTTATGGCATTAGAATCACTACGATCTGATACAGTCTTTGAGGAACCACGATCTTCTGAGGCAACCACGAAGTCCCCGACAACCGCAAACCTAAAGAGGTAGAAGAGCCCTACCCCGCTACGACACCTAAGATAGAAGTTGTTGATGAGACTATTGATTTAGAGAATCTCCCCCTGCTCCAATCCCAGCTGCTCTCACCATGGAAAATAGAGCATATGAATCATATGATCCGGAGACTTATGCATGGTCGCACCCTGGGTCAACCTATGCTGACTACATGGAGTACATCAACTTGACACAGGAATGCTCCAATGTCAAATCAATTAGAATAAACATGCAGAGACTCTCCCTCGGTATCTCAATTCCGCGGATCTCAAAATAGACAAATCCTTCTACTATGATCCTGAGACATATGTATGGTCGCACCCTGGAGCAACCTACTCTGATTATCTTGACCAAATCCTCCCCAAATCGAGAGTGCACCAACATTCAAGAGACTAAGAACAAATACGCAGGCCGAACACCAACCAAGGAAAAGAATTCCAATGGCTATTCATCTGGATACTCTAGTGAACCGACATCTTCACGAAACAAGAAAAAGAAAGTCACCTTTGACCTTTCGGAAGAGGAATCAGTTGATGATCCCTCATCAGATTCAGAAAAGGTGGTCTACATGAGTGAAGTCTGTTCGGCAGCTCTAAAGCCATATCTTCGCAAGGATCCAGAATTCGATTCTCATTGGACAACTCCCGTTCCTAATTATTACTCATCCAAAGCTGATGCTCCTACCTTCCACAAGTACACTGGAATTATTTCTTATGAGCTGACTGAGACCGGAGCATCTGATTATTCATCTGAGGACAAACTGATTGATCTTAAAAAGGAACGAATTTTGAGGAAACAATTGAAGGAATAAAAAGACATGAATATCTGGAGTATGTCCACTTTCAAATAATATTCCTCTAAGGATAACTCTGATGATGGCTACCTTTCATCTGACTCAAATGTTTCATCTACTATCCATCATGATTTTTCTGAGGATGACACTGATAATAGTTGGGAATCATATACTTCATCTCCGTCTCATCATTACGATCTCCCACCACAGGCTCACAAGAAAATCAGCCATAAACCGCCATAAAACATCGGCTACCCACCCTCCCTCCCGACCACATCGGTCTGCTTGTACAGCTTCTTCCTCTACTTAGGCCAAGGCCTAAGTATAGGGGGGACTGATGCCATCTGTATATATCATTTTCCCACATCACACTCCTTCTCCTGATCACTCCATTTCCACCTTTCTCTTATACTTAGGCTGACCAAAGCCTAAGTATAGGGGAACTGACACCCACCTGTATATAATCTCCTCATTTACATATCCCGGCCGCCTCTTTTTTCGCTCTTCTTCTATACTTAGACTATTCACAGTCTATGTATAGGGGGCAGACCATTGTATATAAAACTTTTACTCTCTTATGCTTAGCTCGAGCTATGTCTTCTTTACACTTCTTGTGCTCTGAGGACACAACACTCGCTAAGTATAGGGGGGTCTATATAAACTGTGTATTTTATTTTAGCCATACCTCGTACTTTCACGTAAGTCTATATGTATTTACGGGTGGGGTAACTAATCAAAAAAAAACAAAAAAAACAAAAAAAAATAAAAAAAACAACAAAAACAAACAAAACAAAACAAAAGAAAAGAAAAAAAGAAAAAGAAATTTGCTACTAACACTGACTATGCCCAAAATTTTTGAAAAATGGCTTCTTATTCATTTTTGCATAAAAAAACAAAAACCCCTTGCATAAAAAAATCAAAAGAAAAAAATGTGTCTTCATTCCACACACCTGCACTTCATCCAGCATCACATTCATGTGCATTTGTGAAAAGTCATCAGGTTCTGAACCAAGTTATGAGCCGAAACCGAGAGTGGTCTGGACTTGACCTTAATCCACCTAATTTTCAGAGGACCTTCACCGAGAAATAGTATTTTAGAAGCTTCAGGTCTTTGACTTAATTCTTTGAGTTCAACATAACAATGTGCAGCATTTGACTCTTAGTGACTAACCTGGTCTCTTCATTCTGGGTACAACTCTGTAATAGGGAATTAATTTGTACTCTCGCACTATGCACTTAGCTCAACTAAGACGTGATGTTGGAAGACTGTGTGCGTTTCTTTTTTGGTAGCGTGGAAATCTAAAGACCGGAGTACGGGTTGAAATAAAGCTTCAGAAAAGGGATGGACGGTTGGGCACAATTTTTCTAAGACCCCAAATATTGTACGGAAACAAAAAGATTCTATATCCGTAGGGGCACAACAAGATCCAAGCAGAATCACCAAAAATTACAAATAAAAGAAGCATTCTACCAAATAAAATCTGACCAAAAAGATCCAAGCTTCAAGAAACCTGCAGATCCTGGTGGAGACTCAGCTACACTGGCCAGCTTCACAAGGAGAGGTGACTACACTGGCCACCCTCCTGTTCTTTTCTCATCCTTCTAACTTCTCCCCCTAATTCGATTGTGAACACAGCGTGACAGACCTTAGAAGGAAATACCTGACTCCCCGAGGACGAGTTACTGGAAAGGAGGTTTGCGCGGTAGTCCGAGATTCTGGGTGGGAAGAGCTGAAACCTTTCACACACATGAGTCGGTTGTTCAATGTTCATAGGGTATGATTGGGAAGAGGATTGATCTAAGATGACTTCTGAGCCGAAACTGTAGCAATGATTTGTATAACTTGAGGGTTGTTGATTTTAAAATTCTAAAGTCTCACAGAAGTTCCGCCAAACTATTAACCAAAGGTCGAGTCTATATTCATTTTCACCTTCAGCTCATGGTCTTGGTATGGAACCCAATCTCATTTCACTTCATGGCATTTCTTTTTGATGCTCAGGGACGAGCATGCTTTAAGTATAGGGGGATGATGAATCTCAGATTCATCACTCTAAATCTCATTTTTTAAGCTCAAATACCCTAAAATCAACAGCATTCTTGCATCTATTCTACATAATTAACATTCATGCATGTTTTCATAAGAATCACATTTTAGCATAAATTTCTGCACAAAATAAGAAGCCAAAAATCTCAGCCAAAAGTGACCTGTAAATAACCTAACTTCCCAGATTTTTAACTCATTCATGCTAACTCCGAATGACCCAAAACCACCTCCACTGTGTACATCTCACTAACAAGAATAAAGGAAAAATACAAAAAAGAATAACTAACCCAAATAAGTTGACCAAAAACCCAAACCCTAGTTTCAGGATTTCTGAACTAAAAACATCATATTTTCCCCATTCAGTGTCTATTTTAATCCTACTCACTTTTGAACTAGTGTACATTCAATTACCTTCAAAACAAGACCAAGTTCAAGTGAATCGGAGCTCATATGTGAAAATTGGGTTTTGGGCCTCTTTTCTATATTGTATATTTTAGCGGTTTTTGACCTAATATTTTATGTACATATTTTATTGATTAATAAAAATCCAAAAAATTAGATTAATGTGTAACTATTTATCTCTGATTTATCATATTTTTTCTGTATTTTTATCTGATATAAAAATGACATAAAAATCACAAAACCCCAAAATCAAGGTGTTCTATGTACATGGGATACCCCAAAAATACCACATTGTGAAAATGATCGATTTTGGTTTTGATGTCTTTATGAAAGTTGTAGATCTCATCAAGGCGAGCAATTTTTGTGAAGAAACTTTTTTTATCCGAGGTCATTTACTATTTTTTATCGATTTTACAAAGTACTTTAAATTTCTAATTTTCTGGTGCTGACACGTGGCAGCACCTGGTGCCGCCACGTGTCAGCGATTTTTCGCAAATTTTAAATTCGTTTTATAACAAAAAAAATCTTCGCACGTGCGTCGCACGTGCCTCTCAGGCACGTGCTCCGTACGTGCTCGGCCCTTCGCCTCTCTCTTACTCGCCACGTGTCACAACAGGGGCCGTCCGATCTCGGTCGATCGGACGGCACCTGTGTTTCGTCTTCTCCAGAGCGCCCAGCCCCCATTCCCAATTTCCGCCGCAAATCGCGGCCATCTCCGATCGCCACCGCCAAATCTCCGATCCTTCGCGCGAATCTCCGCCTCCCGCAATCTTCGCGCTGCCCCCCATCTCCGATTGATCCTCCTCCCATCACATCTTCGTCAAATCGACCTCCCTCCCTCCTTCCATCTCCGGCTTAATCCACTCTCCCTATTTAAAGCCATCGCCGCCCCTCCTTGAAAATGATCCCCCGATTTCATCGCAAGGGTCACCGTGGCGGTGACAGCGCCCCATCGACCTCTTCGCGCGGCGAGATCCGAGATCTTGGACCTCGTTGCAGCCCACAGCCGAGCTTCTCCTCTGCCATCTTGCCAAGCTCCGAGTTCTCTCATCATGCCGACTACCTCTGATATCGACCACCAACCATGTTCGAGCATCGCCTCCGTTCATCTCCAGCAGCCCACGATTTCGCCTTCGACAATGCCGATCGGCCCACTACTTCGCCCCCGACTCCGACGCACAACGAAGTTCACATCCGGCTACACCAACGACACCATCTCCGTCGCGACATCTCTCCTCCGCCTGCCGGCCCGACCACCTTCACCGTACGCCTCAGCCGTGCATATTCATCGAGCTTCGTCTTCGTCATCGATAACTACAACTGCCGCAAGCCACCGGGCGCAGGGCCCGAGACCCCCGCACATGCTTCGCACGTGCATGGGGGGACTTCAGTCGGACGTAACCCACGGGTCACGTGTCACTCACGTGCCTGTGGGCAAATTGCAAGGAAACCCTCGAAGGACTACCATATCACGCTCAGGTCCCACCGACCAAGGTCACGTGTTCGGCACGTGACATATTGGTCATTTTGCCGAGTCCCCCTAGGTTTAGGTAATTACGCGTATACCCCCCCCATTGCATTTTTATATTTATTCTATTTATTGTTATTGCAATTAGACCCCTATATTCTCTCTCTATTTTGAACATCTTCTAGACTTTATTTTATGTATCCAAAAATAGCATGATGTTTGTCATTTAATTCTCTATATTTTGACATATTGTAGATATTTTTATGATAAATGGTTAATAATAATTAATTGTTTTGTGGAAATTTATATATTTTGCCCAATCTGTGCTCTAAAATTCATATTTGATGAACCTTTGCTCTAAAAATTCTCGAAAAATCACATATTGTAGAGTTAATTGTGTATGACATTGTGCCCCAAAAAGATTTGCATTTGCATGCATACTTTGCCCTGTAAAAATCATTTTACATATTTCAATGTTTAATTTTTAATAGGTATTAAGTCTAACATTCTCGAGATTTAGGATTTTTCTGAGATCAATCACCTAGTGATAGATCTTAGATAATTTTGGTCCTCGAAAATAAGTAGGTTTAGTATTTATCATAATTAAATATTGAAATTCATTTTGTTTGCATTTAAAAATCCATAAAAAAATTCATATTGCATCCAAAAATTTCTAAAAAATTACAGTGCACGCATTTCATCATAATTTACATTATGGCCAAGTTTCATATTTTTCTGACATCGTTTGAACATAGTTTCCATTTTAGTCTCTAAAATAGGCCAAAATTGCATATTGCATCCTTTATTTCATTGAAAATTCCAAAAAAAAGATCGCCTCAAAAACCGCACACGAATTTTGATAGACATAAATCTAGGTTGTTCCTTTGCCTCCTTGTGATCGACCTTAGGACTTGCCCAAGTAAAATAAACATAAAACCACATTCATTAAAATTGATAAATATCTTGTGTGTTTATTTTCTTGATCTATCCTGAAAGCCGCCTACAACGCACGACTAATCATTTTGACACGAATAATAAATAAACATCTCTTTTTAAAGCCGTGATTATCGGACTCATCCGGATGCACGAGTTAGGTTGTTTTTAGAAAATCTTGTTTTTAGTTTTTCCACCCACGGATAGTCTGACCCCTGATTTTCTTATATTTATTTCTTTATTTTCTCAGTACTTTTTCCTTTTCTTTTATTTAATATATTTTTCTTTGAATATCTCTCTAATATTTGATCTTTTATTTTTTGTACGAGGTACTCGGTGGACTTGGAGCGGCTTTTTGGAAGCTGACGCAAATCGAAGTGACCGGACGCACAAAGATTTAATTTTGAGAGAGAGAGTGATATTCTTTTATTAAATTGCTCATTTTACCGGTTCCTGATCGGGTTCTCGTGTGTGTAAAGAGACTGAACTTTTTCTGTGGTGTGTTAAACCTATTTCACTCTCCTGTGAGGGTGGGGTCCGACTTGAGTGGTGAAATTAGGTAAGGCACACGGTAGTATTATTTCAAATTTATTTGTGCCCTTTGCAATTTAGGACCACGTATTCACTATAATCATGCATACCTTAGATCATTTTCACATAGTTGAACTTAATTCACTTCTTCCCTAAGTAGAACTATATGCTAGGTGCGATTTCATCACTTGCATTTCTTGTAGTATAAAAAATTTCAATTCTGTATTGCATCCCGCATGAAGAGCATGAGGATCACGGTAAGTCTTTTGAACTGAGCATGCCTCATTGATTTTATCGTGCATTCACTTTTCTTGACTCTCCCTTGGTTTTATAACTAAAGATTAAAGGAAACTGGGACTTCCGTTAGGCATGCTTTGTGTGGTGGACTAAACTCAGTGAAAATCAAGCTTGGAATCGAGATTGCTAATACAAGTTCAACCAAAACAAATTTGCGTTAAAACTGAAATTGTCTTGAGAGAGTAATCCCCTCATTTTTTGATTTTACTTGCAAGTTAGAGAGGGACAAACATTAGGATAGATCTAAGCCAGGATTTTCAGATTGACTACTGATTCTATAGAAATGTTTAGCCACTTCTCAATGAGGATCTACGGGTAGCCGGTAAACGGTCCGGATTTGCTTAGCAGAGTGGGAGGTTTAGAGGACACTGCGTAAGGCTCCATGCTCAAGTAACGAGTAGCTGTATTTATACGGTCCGCACTTACTCCCATACTGGTTGAAAGTGGGTGCAACTAATTGTAAGAGTTAGGATAATCTATAGGGAAAAACAAGCACATAACAGCTCGTTAACTCTTTCGAACTTTTCATTTATCACCAACTAAAATAGACGATAATTTGACCAAACATTCATGACCTTCATTACGTTGAGTTGGTAAAATTGGGGTTTTCTTTGTGTTTGCATTTAGTGGTGTGTGTTCAAGGAGTACGCTCTTTGCGCCCTTGATATCATCTTTAGATTCAAATCATGCTCTTGATTCAAAAACCTTTTAACATAGAGAATGACATATTGGGGTTATTATTGCTCAGACTCCGCGAGCTTCTCACTGACCTCTCCAAACCGACCATCCTCACAAGTTCAGGGATACTTTTCCCCTAGATTCCCTTATTTTCATGAACACTCCTCCCGTGAGACTAAGGTCAATAATTCATTCTTCATTCTGAAGATTCATATCAACCCTCTCTTCTCTCACCACATAGAGGAAGACTCTCACCTCAATGCTTCTAGATCGCCTTCTTGCAAACCTATTATTTCAAACCCTTTGTATTCTAAAGGTCAAGAAGACCAAGACAGTGAGATGCCTCCTAAGAAGGGAATAAATGATGAGGGAGATCATGACACATTGAGGGATATTCTTGCCAGACTTGCACAAGCTGAATAGAGAAATGAATTACTCATACATGAACTTGGACAGTTACGAAATGAGGGGGGATCGATGAGAGATGCCTACAATCCCAGGACAACACAGAATCAGAACTAATTTAAGCATGTAGTACTGCCAAATGTAGGAGAATTAAAGCCTCATTGCTTGACACTCTTGCCCAAATTTTATGGCAACACAATAGAAGAATGTATATGTTCCTACAAGAGTTTGAAATGGTTTGTGACAATCTAGGATGATCTGGTGTAGCATAGAATTACATGTGTCTTAGAGCCTTCCCCCTTTCTGTAGCAGAAAAAGCTATCTATTGGCTGAAGTATTTGGGGAGGATAGTCACTACGTGGGATACATTGAAGGACATGTTCCTCAACAAGTTCTATCAGTTGAATAACTAAATAGATGAGGTCCCAGATATCAAGTTTTACGCAGATGTCCCATGAACCTTTCCACGAGGCATGTGAGAGATTCAAGGACCTGATTCAAAAATGCCTACGTCATGATATTGATCGACCCATCTTGGTCCAGAATATGTACAGTGGTCTAACTCCAGAAGTCCAAGTTGTTGAATGATGCCTATGGAGGCAACTATCCGAATAAAGGAGCTGACATAATTTGGATGGTTTTAGAACAGATGGAAGAGACCAGTCGCATTATATCATCAAGTAGGGCTTATGATAAGATACCTCCCTCTTGCGTATCTTAGGAGGTGGTAAGAACATTGCACTTGATTTGGAGAATGACCTATGCCCCAGCATGGGAATAATCAGTGACATGTTAACTAAGGTTGACCACATCGAGAAGAAGGTGAGCGAAATATACAAGCTTGCCGAATGGGA
Source organism: Ottelia alismoides (assembly GCA_037367405.1). Taxonomy (NCBI): domain Eukaryota; kingdom Viridiplantae; phylum Streptophyta; class Magnoliopsida; order Alismatales; family Hydrocharitaceae; genus Ottelia; species Ottelia alismoides. The sequence continues at coordinate 261,406 of JAZKJV010008940.1, forward strand.
GAACCTTGCCAAGCTTCCAAAATAGATGTCAGAATTAACTGATCGAGTATCCGATAAAGATACCTACCCCGTTCGCACCTGTTGCTCCCATCCACTAAGTGCATCACATTTAGGAGTAGCCCATGTAGGGATCTTACAACACATGGACTCCGGGTTAGCCTGAGGTCCATGAGAGCCAATTCACGAAGACAGCCATCAAAATAGTCACCGAGGAGACCCTACAAATATGGGAAGTGAATGGTATCTGGTATACCAATGATCCCAATGCTACACAACACCACCAACAGTAGCACCCATAGTACACACCTCATCATCAATATCGCCAGTTTCAAGCCCCTCAGCAGCAATAGTATCCTCATCAGCAGAGCCAGTATTGTCAGCATGTTCAGTAGGGACATAACAGACCGCAACAGGGTCATCAATAGCAGCAGTCCAAGAGGTAGGACCACGGAGCCTCATCTTCGGGTACCCTGACTTGTAGAGTAACCCTGAGGAGCTGAAACTCATTCGCAATGAGCAACATGATCAGAGAACCAACATAAATTGGCTTTTACGATGGCGTGATGAGTTCACCTTACCCAAGACCTCCATCCCAACACAGATTCAGGTTAACCCCAGTAACCTGAACCAAGGACAGAATGACCAGAAGGATCAGGTATATTATTCCATTTTTTTAGAATCAGATCATGAGATCCTATCGCACGGTAATCACCATCTTACTCTCAGGAGCGGTAGGACCATGCAGACCCCTAATCTGGCATGACAAGGTGGAGCGGAGGACACCGACGAGCTAGCCCCTGTAGACAACTCAGAGTAGGAGAATCATCATCACCAACAACGTCTTCAGGATCACCAAGGGGATTTGAATCCCCAATAATCTAAAAAAAATCAAAAGATTAAGAAAATCTAAAAAGAAGAATAAAGAGACATCGAGCACGATCGCGAAAACCGAGCTTCGGGATATGAGAAGACAACTTTTGATGCATCACCATCAGTTATTCTAGCTTCAGTTTCAGTTCCATTTCATGCATGTCAGTCGAGTCCTATTTATAGTCTGAGTCCAAGTCAGAGTCATGTACAACTCATTTTTCCAATAAGAACTCGGATGATGATATTTCTATTTCACATCATGAGCCTCACATCCCTTTCCCTTAGGCTTTATCTAAGTGAAAAAGGAAAAATTCTCAAAAAAAATTATCTTAACATTTTAAAGAAGGAAAGAATGTGCCATGAGAATGTTAAAGTTGAAATGCCTTTCATTCAATTAGTGGATATGGTTCCTACATTCAAGAAGTACCTAAAGGCGAGATGCACATCTGTTCGGACTAGCCGGAAAAAGAACACTAGAAAAATGAATCATGTGTTGTCCATATCCACTACATGTGCGATCCGCAATGAGATTCCAAGGAAGAAGAGAGATCTGGGAGCACACTTTGTCACTAGCCAGATTGCTAACACATCATTTTCTCGTACTCTACTTGATAACAGATCCTCGATCAATTACCTACCATATCACCTCCTAGTTCGTCTAGATATAGAATCTCTGTAGAAATCGAGAGCACTCCTACAATTTGCAGACCGATCTATTAGGAGGCCTAAGGGAATGTTGAAGGATGTTATCCTTGACATCAAGGGGAAGCAGTGCAAAGTGGACTTCACAGTCCTAGACATTGAATGTCACCAAATATGGCAAGATTCCCAGATCATACTTGGTCACCCTTTTCCGAAGATGGCCATAGCTATCTTTGATTATACTCCGGGGAAGATACGCTTTCATGCACACAATGAAAGTGTAGAGTTAGAGATGCAGCAAATGAAATGGTAGAGATCTAATTCGGAGAGCAGTACAAAGTATCTCTTGTCAGAAGCCGAGTGCTACAGAGTTGACTCAGTTGATTACTACCAGTAGCAGACGGCTTGGGTTGACAGGTCCCTCTCACTAGAAGAGAATAATGTAAATGAGGCAATTAGATAGATCTTGCAGAATTGAACTTTATCCACAAGAGAAGTTTCCCATGCATCTCCCTATGCCCTCGATGACTCAGAAGCCGACTTAGTCTTGTCACACATGTTCCCTTCAGGTCAATCAGAGGACGAGGATGATGAGTCAGATGTGGCCTTTGCCGATTGCTTGGACACTTTTGATGATCTGGATCTAGAGCTGAATAAGTTGGTGGCCAATGCATCAGAGACTAATCCGACCATTATCAGCATAGAGTCAGAGTTGATTGAGCCAGATGTTCTTGATGACCACACTTTACCTGAGCTCAAACCACTACCCTCAACACTCAAATATTCCTTCCTTGCAGGCCCACCCGGATGTTTCCGATCATTATCAGTTCTAGCTTACTGGAGAACAAGAATCTCTCTTGCTAGAGATTCTTGAGAAGAACTGTAAGGCCATAGGATGGAGTGTGTCTGATCTTTGCGGGATTAACCCTCTTTGTGCTCACACCATATTTACCTTGAGGAAGGTGCTAAACCTTGTTGTGAGTTCCAACGCAGGTTGAATCCAAGCTTACAAGACGTGGTCAAGAGGAAGGCTGAGAAATGGTGTGATGCGGGGTATATATATCCCATCTCTGATTCTACGTGGGTGGCACCACTTCATGTAGTGTACCTAAGAAGGCGGGACTTCAGACAGTCTCCAACTCGGATGGAGAGGAGATTGCGACGTGAGTAACCACGTCACGGCGTGTCTGTGTGTATTATAGAAGCTTGAATGCGGCGACGAAGAAGGATCATTTCCCCTTTCCCTTCATAGACCAGATCCAAGAGAGACTTGCGGGAAAAGAATTCTTCTGCTTTCTAGATGGGTACTCAGGATATAACTAAGTAGCCATCACTCCAGAGAACCAGGAAAAGACCACATTTACATGTCCATTCGGTAAGTATGCATTCAGACACATGTCGTTTGGGTTATGTAATGCACCGGGGACTTTCCAATGATGCATGATTGCAATATTTGCCGAGATGGTGGGTGATTTCCTGGAGGTCTTCATTTATGACTTCTCAATCCACGACGACTCATTTGATACTTTATCTCATTTGGATCGAGTCCTCAAAAAGGGCAGTGAAGTAAATCTGATGCTTTCTTGGGAAAAGAGCCACTTATGGTTCGAGAGGGCATTGTGTTGGGGCATGTCATCTCCAAAAGGGGAATGGAGGTTGAACCTGCCAAGGTGGATGTGAGCAAGAAACTTCAACTACCAACCAACATTAAACAAGTACGATTATTCCTTGGGCATGTCGGTTTTTATCGTAGATTCATAAAGGACATCTCAAAGATTGCCAGACCGCTAACATAGCTCTTAGGAAAAGACACGGAGTTCATTGTAGATCACAAGTGTCTTGAGGACTTTGAGCTCATGAGGAGGAAAATTATGGATGACCCTATCCTATAGGCTCTAAATTGGCCTCTTCCCTCTGAGATCATGATAGATGCTTCGGACTTCGCCATTGGGGTCGTGTTGGGACAAATGAGAGGAGCGATTCCTTATGTTTTCTACTACGCAAGCAGAGTACTCGATTAGGCTAAAAAGAATTATATCGTAGGAAATGCTTGATGTAGTGTTCGCCTTAGACAAATTCAGGTCACATCTTTTAGGGTCAATGGTCACCATGTTTACTGATCACACAACCATCGTACCTCATGGAAAAGAATGACACGAAGGTAAATCTTCTTAGGTGGATCCTATTACTCCCAGAGTTTGATTTGCAGATCAAGGATAAGCCAAGAGTGAATAATGTTGTGGTTGATCACCTCTCCCACATAGAGTCACCTAGTTCCTCTGAGATTGACCCCATCACGGACTCATTCCCTGATGAGTCGATCTATTCTGTCGACTCTCTTCCACGGTTATGTCAACATGGTGAATTTCTTAGTGTCCAGGACAGTTCCCCATGATTGTCCCAAGAGCAGCATTGACCGAATTAAGTCAGAATCTAGGAATCACCATCGGGAGGATCCGTTCCTTTTTTTTTTGAAGGTCCGGATTGTGTCTGGTGGAGGTGTATTCCTTAGGAGGAATACATGAGTATCCTCACCTACTGCCATTCCTTGGAGTTAGGAGGACATCACTTCGAGAAGAGGACTGCCTGGAAAGTTCTTCAGTGTGGCTTGTACTAGCCGACCCTATTCCGTGATGCATATGCATTCGTTAGGTCTGTCCAGTATGTCAGAGAATAAGAGGGATTGTCAGTCCCAAAGATGAATGCCCATGCATCCTGTCATTATGGTTGATGTTTTCGATGCATGGGGCATTGACTTCATGGGTCCTTTCCCTAACAACAATGCTATGAGCATATACTCTTGGCGGTTGATTATCTCTCAAGGTGGGTGGAAGCTATCCCTACCCAATCCGCAGATAGCGAAATTGTCTTCAAGTTCGTGAAAGATCACATCATTTCACGGTTCGGGGTTCCCAAAGTCATCATCTCTGATGGGGGTAGCCACTTTGTTAACAAGGAAATGAGAAAGTTAACAAAGGACTAGGACATCGAACACTGTGTCACTACTCCATACCACCCACAATTGAACGACATGGCTGAGATGTTGAATGGGGAGGTGAAGGGCATTTTGCAGAAGCTAGTCTGCCATGACAGGAAGAACTGGTCCCAGCTCTTGGACCAAGTTTTATGGGCATACCAGACTGCTTATAAGACCTTGCTTGGAACCTCCTCATTCCAGATGGTTTATGAAATGCCATGTCATCTGCATGTTGAACTGATACACAAATCCGAATGGGCATTAAAGAAAGTGAACTGGAACATTCATGAAGGACAATAAAGTAGAAAGAAGGATCTAAATGATCTTCTAGTAATAAAAAACAAGGCATATGATAGTAGTGTGATTTACAAGGACATAATCAAGCGTTAGCACGATCAACACATCAGACGAAAGAATTTTGTCCGTGGACAAAAAGTATAGTTATTCAATGCCATGTTGAAGATTTTTCAGGGCAAGTTGAAATCCAAATGGACAAGACCCTTCATTATCAGAGAAGTGAATACGAATGGCAATGTGTGGATTTCAAAGCTCACATATAATGCACAATCCTTCATTGTGAATGGGAAACTGCTGAAGAATTTTTTAGAATTAGATGAGAAGCTTGCCCAAGTTGAGGAGATCTCATTCATGCGCATTCTAGAATCCCATGATCTATTCATAAGGAACACATGAACTCACATCACTTTCGGATTTGTATCTTACCTAACCTCATTCACTCTGTATATTCTTCATATTCCATCGGTCCTTATACTCACTCCTATGCTATACTTAGGCTAACCAAAGCCTAAGTAGGGTGGGGATGCCCACCCTGTATATATTCATCCATTTCCCTCTTGACCTTGACAGCTCCAATTTTCGATCTTCCTCTATACTTAGGCTGACTAAAGCCTAATTATAGGGGGCGGTTGACTTCTATACTCCTTTTTTTTCTTTATTCTTCTACGCTTAGCATGAGCTATGTCTTTTCAACGCTTCTTGTGCTCTGAGGACATAACACACACTAAGTATAGGGGGGAGTGTATATATTACTTATATACTTTACCCATACTCGTACTTTCGCATATTTTCATATATATTATGCAATAATTACAGGATGGGTAAAAGTTCAAACAAAAAAAAAGGAAAACACCAAAAAAATGGAAAATCTATTTACTCTTACATATCATCCTTGCATCCATAAAAAAAGAAAAAATCATCTTGCACCTCATACGCATAACATCTGCATTACATTTGCATATGCAAAATGGAAAGTTATTCGGATCTGAACTGAGTTATGAGTAGAAGTGGAGAGCGGTCTTAACTTGGCCTTAGTCTACCTAATTTCCAAAGGAACTTCATCGAGAAAAAGGATTGTTGAAGCTTTAGGGCTTTTAACTTAATTCTTTGAGTTCTGCATGACAATGTGCAGCCCTTGGCTCTTAGTGTCTAACATGGTCGTCTAATTCTGGGTATAACTTTTGAGTAGGGAATTAATCCATTCTCTCGCACTATGCACTTAGCTCAACTCAGATGGGGTGTTGGAAGACTGTGTGGGTATCTTTTCTGGTAGTTTGGACATCTAAAGATCAGAGTATGGGTTGAAATAAATCTTCAGAAAAGGGATTGACGACTGGGCATAATTTTTTCTAAGACTCCAAAACATGTACGGAAAAAAGATTCCATATCCGTAGGGGCACAAAAGTCTATGTAGAGTTACCAAAAATCCATACAAAAAGATCCAAGCATCAAGAAAACCTGCATATATTTTGGAGACTTGGCTAAACTGACCGGCTTCACATGGATAGGTGACTACACTGGTCACTCTCAAGTTCTTTTCCCCATCTTCTCACTTCTCCCCCTTTCGATTGTGAATACAACGCAACAGACCTTAGAAGGAAATACCTGACTCCCCGAGGACAAGTCACTAGGAGGCAGGTTTGCATGGTAGTCCGACATTCTTGATGGGAAAAGCTAAAACCTTTCACACACATGAGACAATTGTTCAATGTTAAAGGGATATGCTTTGGGAGAAGTATTGATCTAAGATGACTTCTGAGCTTGAACTGTTATAATGACATGTAGAACTCGAGGGTTGTTGATTTTAAAACCCTAATTCTCATATAAGTTCCGCTATACTATTAATCCAAAGGTCGAGTCTAGCCATATTTTCACCTTTTGTTCATAACTTTGGTATAGAACACAAAATCATTTCACTTTTGCATTTCATTTTAGTTGCTCGGGGATGACGATTGTTCACAAGAGTTTGTGGGGATCGAATAAATTGATGATAAAGAGTCGTGTTGTCGTTGCTATCCCCAAAATACCGTGACAAACAAAAAATATTTTTTTTATTTTTGCTACTTATTAACCTATATAGCGGACATGGTCGAACTCAGGGAGGCTATAAATCCCGCGGGTTATTCAATAAATCAAAATTCAATTAAGAGAAAACAAGAATCTCAAAGGACAACTATCCTTGGTTTTTGTGATTTTTTTATCTTTCTATTTTTTTTAATATTTTCTGCTTTTAAATTTTTTGTGATTTTGATTTTGCATTTTTTTAAATTTTCAAATAATGACAAAATTCACTAGGTCAAAAATAACGCACGCCAACTCTTTTTGTAATTTTTAATTAATAAAAATTTCTCAGAAAAATCCAAAGAAACTATTTTTGGGTTTTAAAAGTTTTAAAAAAATTTTGAGAATTTTTATGGAATTTTCAGATGTTTTTTATTTTTCTAAAATCAAACAATGATAAAATGCGAAAATGTGCACAGCCTTGAGTAATTTGCAACTTAAAAATATTTTAGGTGCTCAAAACCCGTGATAATTTTTTTTAAGACAAACTAGAAGCAATTATCTACAAACAGGAATTGAAATCACTATTTTTGGATTTTTATAGAATTTTCTATGACTTCATAAGATTTTTGATATTTTTCAATTTTTTGGGTTTTATGAATAATTAATGCGTGAAAATTGGTCAGAAATTAAATGAAATTGAAATAAAACTACCTAAATTTTTTGGAATTTTTGGAACAATATTTGAATTTTTATGAATTTTGAAATTTCAAATAGGGATTTTTTAATAATAACAAATGAAGAAAAAATGCAATGAAAGTATTATGCTAGATGGATATGAAAAACAGGAGCATAGCATATTTTTTCAAAAATTGTTGGACTAATAAAAACTTTTATTTCAATAGAATAATCATGCAATGTTAAAGTCTAGATAGCAGGGGCTGAAATGTAAATCTTTCAAATCTAAGTATCAGAATATAATAATAAATAGATGCAGGGAAGACTTTGTATATTACCCATGGAAACGTGCTCTACACGTGATTTGTTCTGGCAGGGGCATAGTTGTAATTTCAAAAAAACTTCTCTGGGCATTCTGATGTTTTCCTAATTAAGACAAGGGCCCTTCTATAATTTCTGAAATGTCTGGAGGCATGAACATAATTTCTCCATTTTTAAAAAATCAAAACCTTAAGAAGGGTTTGCTTCGTATCTGCCAAGGGGTAAGCAAAAGAGGTCCGCCGCCCCTTGCTTCTTCTCCACGCAAGGGGCTGCGCAGGCAGCAGAGGACTTCGACGGTTGAGCGGCGGGTGCGTGCGGAGAGGTGCGGAAGGCGTCCAGGTGAGAGAGGCGCGCGGTGCAAAGCTGGGTGATGAAGACACCATGGATGGGCGGCTAGGGGCTTCGACTGGCGTCGGCGAAGGATCGGCGATGGAGAGTGCTGGATGGCGGCGAGGGACATCAGGCGTGGCGTGCGTGGGCTATGGGAGATGGAGGGTTGGCCACGTGGCTGGAGGTGCGGGTTCGCGTGGTTGCCCAGGCGCGCGGAGGTGCGGCACACTGCTGCTGGCGATATGGAGTTGATGGAGATCGTCGTCAGGATGGCAGAGGGGCGGGGAGTACGGTGGAAGAACCAATGCATGCGGGCGGCTGGAGGTCGATAGAGAAGGGCGACTAAGGCGCGGTCGGTGGCAGCGCCTGGCTGCGAATTTTTTTTATATATATTTTTAATGTAAACAGAAATAAATAAAAGAAGTTTTTTTATTTTTTTTATTATTCGAAAAAATAGGAATTAAAAAATATAGAAACTTTTTTTATTTTTTTGTAGTTTTTTTATGATCCTGCAAAACAAATTTAAGGAAAAAGTAGTTTTTTTATTTCTTTAGTTGTCCTGCAAAACAAACGTTAGAGAAAAAGAAACAAATTTTTTTATTAATTTTTTTTATTTATAAACAAATAGGAAAAATGAACGGGGATTCGGCGGAAATGAGGGATTCGAATCCGATCTCCGGCTACCGTACGCGGCTGGAGTTGAGAGATCGTTGACGATAGAAATAGAACGTGTGGAGATCTAGAAAGTGAGATGAAAAATCGAGTCGGTGGCGGAATAAATCGTGGCAGATTTTAATATCTAGATGAACTAAAAATGACAAAGAGATAAAAAAGCGAGTAATAAACTATGATTAACCTAGATAAAAATAAGAAAAATGTGGATCTCACCTTAGGAGTGGAAAAGGACCGTGATCGCCTCGACAAGGCCGACTCGCTGTCACCGGACGTCTTGGAGACTAGGCAACTTCCTCGACAAAATTTTCTCTCGAAGGTAGGGCTCCTCTCTCTAAAGATTGATAAAATTGAAATGAGGGAGAAGGAGCCATATAAATAGAAAAGAAGGAATGAAATTTGAATTTTTAAATTTTTTTGATAAAGAGATAGGAGAGATGAAAATTGAAATGAATTTCTGAAACTTTTTGGTGGAAGAGAAAAGAGAGATGAAATGAGAAATGAGATAAAATATAAGAAAAATAAAATTATTTAAAAAATTAACTATTTTTTGGAATTTTCGTCACTTTATTTATTTGAATTAAAAATTGTTATTCTTTTTATTTTTTTATGATGGTTAATTAAAAATAACAACTATATACATATATTATGTACATATATGACATTATATATAAGGGTAAATGAGGAAATTAGCCTTTTGTTTTAAAAATTTATTTTTTTAAATTTTTTTATTTTTATTTTAAATAATTAGTGAGAATATTTTACAAATATACAAAGTACAATATGCACAAAATACATGGGAAAATTGCACAAACCACCCCAAAAAATTGACTTTTCAACCGTAACTCCAAAAATTATGAAAATATAGCCATTTTGAAGATAATTTAATTTAGAATCCAATGGAAGTAAGATTGATTCAATTTGAACTCATATAGAGCCGGAATTGGTCTTTCAATTAGTGCTTAGTGGTTTTTTACAAGTGTGGCTACTTTTATTCTGTACATGATTTAATTGTGCAATTATTTTTATCGATTAGAACACTTTTTTATTTGCAACTTTGGTTTTGAAAGTTATTTAATTTGAGTTCAATTAAGGCACAAATAAATTAGTGTCAGTTGTATACAGATATAAACAAAATATGTCAGAAGTATTTACAACAATACACAAACATTTTTTTTGGATTTTCTGTTTAAGGACCCTATCTCCCCCTACTTTATTCCTGATCGATCAGGTCAAGTCTTGACCTTCTCTCAGGGTTCGGGTCAGCCTGCATAGAATCTTCCTTTTTTTAAATTTTCTTCTCTTTTTCCTTTCTTTTTTTCTTTATTTGTTTTAGGTTAAAATTAGCAAGAAGTGTACAATATTTACACACAAATGCAAGTTAGTAAGAATATGGAGTTAGTTTTATATGCAGGTATTTTATAAGGGATTTTAAGCTAAAATAAATTAATAAAGATGACGAATCGCAGATCTATCTTCCCCCTATTCTTTTCCTTTGCTAGTCCCTTAGCAAACACTTATTTGAAAGAATAAGTGAAGAAAAAGAAAAGGAAAAAGAAAGGGAAAATAAAGAAAGTAGGACAACATTGAGTATTAAACCTATCTTCATAAAATTGTAGTTTGGAGCTCTATCGAACCTTTGGATTATTAGTGTGTCCAAACTTCTGTGAGACATAGAGTTTTAAAATCAACAGCCTTCAACTTCTACACATCATTGTCACAGTTTCGGCTCAGAAGTCATCTTAGATCAATCCTCTTCCCAAAGCACACCCTATGAACATTGAACAATCAACTCATGTGTGTGAAAGGTTTTAGCTCTTCTCATCCAGAATGCCGGACTACCATGAAAATCCCTCTCCAGTAACTCATCCTCGGGGAGTCAGGTTTCCTTCTAAGGTCTGTTGCACTGTGTTCACAAATCGAATTGGGGGAGAAGTTAGAAGAAGGAGAAAAGAACTGGAGGGTGGCCAATGTAGTCACCTCTCCTTGTGAAGCTGGCCAGTGTAGCCGAGTCTCCACCAAGATCTGCAGGTTTTCTTGAAGCTTGGACCTTTTTTGGTCAGATATTTATTTGGTAGTGGCTTCTTTGTATTTGGATTTTTAATGGTTCTGCATGGATCTTGTTGTGCCCCTACATATATAGAATCTTTTTATTTCCGTACAATTTTCGGGGTCTTACAAAACATTGTGCCCAGTCGTCCATCCCTTTTCCGAAGTTTTATTTCAACCTGTACTTCGATCTTTAGATTTCCACGCTACCAGAAAAGAAACTCACACAGTCTTCTAATATCCCGTCTGAGTTGAGCTAAGTGCATAGTGCGAGAGTACAAATTGATTCCCTATTCCAGAGTAATACCCATAATGAAGAGACCAAGTTAGACACTAAGAGTCAAACACCGCACATTATCATGTGGAACTCAAAGAATTAAGTCAAAGACCTGAAGCTTCTAAGATCCTATTTCTCAGTGAAGTTCCTCTGAGAATTAGGTGGATTAAGGTCCAACTAAGCTCCATTCTTCAATTTTACTCCAGACACAGTTTAAGTATCAATACTATCCTGAAAAATGCATATGCAAATGCAAAATATGAACAATGTAGAGAGTTTTTTTTAAAGAAATGATGCACGTGTGAAAAGAACATTTTTTAACAATTTTCTAATTTTGAATTTTTTATGGATTTTTGGAGGAAAAATGCAGATGTGAAAGAAAGGTTTTTTTTAATTATGCAAATTTTTATAGATTTTGGTTTTGTAGTTTTTTTAGGAAAAGGGTTAGTAAAATATATTCAAGTATATACAAGTTTTTTTTTGTTTTGTTTTTGTTTTGTTTTTGTTTTGTTTTTTTTGTTTGTTTTTTTGTTTTTTTATTTGTGTTTTTGTTGATTTTTTTATTTTTTGTGTTTTCTTTTTGTTTTGTTTTTTGTTTGTTTTTTTATTTGTTTTGTTTTTTTTTGTTTTTTACACACATGGATTTTACAAAATTATACACGTATCCCCCCAAATAAACGTATTTAAAAGTACGAGTTATATCTAAAGTATATATACAATATATATGACATCCCCCTATACTTAGCTCGAACTATGTCCTCATAGTGATCAGAGAGCAAGGAAGGAAGACATAACTCGTGCTAAGTATGGGAAAGTGAAAAGACTCCTATGCTACAACGACTCAAAGAAAGGATAAAAAGAAAAGAAGATGGTTACCCCCCTCTATACTTAGACTCAAGTAATCCTAAGTATAATAGAGTGTACAAAAGGGAAAAACCGAGAAGAGAATGTACAGACTCAAAAATAAAAAGACACGATATGAACAACATCACCCCCTATACTTAGGGTAGAGTATCCCTAAGTATAGGCAACAACAAGAGTGATGAACATGACAAATATGAACAACACAAATCATTCTCCCCCATATACTTAGGATAAAGCACATCCTAAGTATAGCATATATACACACACGGAAAAGGGTTGAATGATTAAACGGGAGAAGAAAGAGTGAAACGAAAGGATATACAAGAGGAGTGGATAATCATGTATCATACGCAGAAGATGGAATCAAGAGATCCTCATCTGATACCATAGATATCGAACCAACAACGAACATGAATGTATCATGATCTAGATATGGCTTCAACTACTCTCCGTTCACAACAAATGGCTGTGCGTCAGATGACAACCCAGATATGACAATACTCCCATTATCACGCACAGCTCTCACGATGAACGGTCCTGACCACTTGCTTTTCAATTTTCCTGGAATCAACTTCAACTTAGCATCAAAGAACCAAACTTTCTGATCAGGGGAGAAAGTCTTTCTTCGAATGTGTTTATCATGCCATCGCTTGACTTTCTCCAAAGTCTCGGAATTCCAGTAATTTGTTCAAATCCAACTTCTTGCTCTTTCCTGTCTTCTCATAATCTAAATTGCATACACGGAGTGCCCATAAAGATTTGTGAATTAATTCCACTGGCAGGTGGCAAGGCTTTCCATATACCAATCTGTAGGGAGACATTCCCAAAGGAGATTTGTACACTGTCCGATAAGCCCATAGAACTGAATCAAGCATCTGGGACCAGTTCTTCCTATCTGGACGTATAAGTTTCTGCAATATCATCTTGATCTCCCTATTTGAAATTTCTGCCAAGCAATTAGTCTGAGGGTGGTAAGGAGACGCAACTATGTGCTCAATGGTGTACTCCTTCACAAGCTTTTTTGGCTTTCCCCATCTGAAATCAATATTTTGGGAATACCGAACCGTGAAATAATATGGTCGTTGAGAAAGGAACACACTGTATGACTATCTGCGGCTCGGTTGGGGAAAGCTTCTACCCATTGACTAACACAATCCACGGCGAGCAGGATGTACTTAAATCCCTGACTGATAGGAAATGAGCCCATGAAGTCTATACCCCAAGCATCAAAAACATCATAAACCTGTATATATCTTAGGGGCATGGTATCTTTGGAACCAACAGCTCCTCCCATTTTCTGACAATCAATACAACCTCGAACATACTCTTTAGCATCCTTAAACAATGTGGGACACCATAGGACACTCTGTAAAATCTTTGCTTTCATACGTTCCCCCAAATGATGCCCACCAGATTCTAGTTTGTGACAATGCTCTAGTACACTGGTGTGTTCCTCCTGAGGAATGCACCTTCTCCAGATACAATCCACACCCTCGCAAAATAGGTACGGATCCTCTCACTGGTAATAATGAATCTCTGACAGAAATCTGTCTACCTTGTACTTCGGCCAATCTTGTGGAATTTTCTTGAAGACAAGACAGTTCACAATATCAGCATACCATGGGAGTGAGTCCACAGACAAAATAGCCTCATCTGGAAAGGTTTCGGAAATAGGAATCATGTTATTCTCAGAGGTCTTTGTGTCTGTGATACGGGAAAGGTGATTTGCCACAACATTTTTCACTCCAGGTTTATCTCTAATCTCTAAATCAAATTCTTGGAGAAGAAGGATCCATCTGATAAGGCGTGGTTTGGCATCCTTCTTTGCATGTAGAATCATATGGACATGTGATCCATGTACACAATAACGTGTGAACCGATGAGGTAAAACTTTTCTAGCCCAAACACAACTGCTAAGATCTCCTTCTCTGTAACTGTATAGTTCCGTTGTGCTTCATCCAGAGTCTTGCTAGCATATTGTATAGCAAATGGTATCCCATCCCTTCTCTATCCTAAAACCGCTCCAACTGCGAAATCTGATGCATCCGTCATGATCTCAAAGGGAAGAGACCAATTAGGTGGTTGTAAGACAGTGGCACTAGTAACCATCTCTTTCATCCGATTGAATGCAAGGAGAACTTTCTCATCGACAACAAAATCAGTCTCCTTACATAGAAGCTCAGTCAAAGGTCTGGCCATTTTGGTGAAATCCTTTATGAATCACCTATAGAATCCTACGTGTCCCAAAAAAAACCTCAACTGCTTCAAATTTTGTGGTGGCTCTAACTTGGAAATCACAACAATCTTAGCCGGGTCAACCTCCATACCATGTTTGGAGATGACATGGCCCAATACAATCCCATTAGTCACCATAACGTGACTCTTCTCCCACGAGAGCACTAGGTTTACCTCGCAGCAACGTTGAAGAACTCGGTCTAAATGAGAAAGACATGTGTCAAAACTATCCCCGTAGATCGAGAAATCGTCCATGAAGACTTCAAGAAAATTACCCACCATGTCGGTAAAAACGGCCAACATACACCTTTGAAATGTAGCGGGGGCATTACACAATCCAAAGGGCATCCATCTAAAGGCGTAAGTGCCAAACGAACAAGTGAAAGTAGTTTTCTCCTGATCCTCAGAAGCGATAGCAACTTGGTTGTATCCAGAGTACCCATCCAAGAAGCAAAAGAACTCTTTCCCTGCCAACCTCTCAATAATCTGATCAATAAAGGGTAGTGGAATGTGATCCTTCTTGGTAGCTGAGTTCAGGGGTCGGTAATCTACATAGACATGCCATGAAGTAGGTACTCGGGTCAGAATCTCCTCACCGCGGTCATTCTTTACGATCATAATCCCATATTTCTTTGGGACCACATGTAAAGGGTTGACCTATTTGGAATATGAAATGGGATATATAAAGCTAGCATGACACCATTTCTTGATCTCCTTCATGACAACCTCCCTTAGGTTTGGTTTTAGATGGCACTGACATTCACGGGAGGGTTTACAGTCGTCCTCTAGGTAGATATGATGCGAGCACAACGCTTGATTGATCCCACAGAGATACGAGATATTCCATCCTATGGCCTTGCAGTTTATCTCAAGAACCTCTAGCACGCGAGATTCTTGTTCAACGGTCAACTGCGAGCTGAGGATGACCGGAAACATTTGGGGGGGACCCGCAAGGAAGGGATATTTCAACGTTGATGGTAAAACTTTGAGCTCAGGTGGGGTCTTAATTGTCTCTACGATAACCTCTGCTACTGTACTAGTAGACGGTATGTGATCTGTGCTCTGTAGACTATCCACCTTGGCTATTGACGGCTCAACAAGTAGAATATCTGATAGATCTGTAAGGAATAATCTCTGCTCGGAAAGGAATGGCTCATCAGGATGTTCAATATTCTTATAAATGAACGGCTCATATATCTCAGCAATAATCTCATAAAGATGTCTCTCATCTGTGCATAAATAAGGAAATTCAACGAATGGCTCAGATATCTTGACCTCATAACTCTGCTCAAACTGCTCATTGGCAACTGTCTCAATTGGACCACCAAGGGAACTCATGTAGACCGTGCTTTTCAGAGAGTCCTTTTGGGAAAGGAACTCCTGGGTATCTATAAAATCCGTAAAAAGATCTGTCTCTCTGAATTCAGCAAGAAAATCACAGTCATCTTGCTCTGATATAACTTCCCATGTATCGTCTACTGCTAGTGAAGGTGATGGTCTAGGATCAGAGATCGTCTCAATTTTCACCTTGTCACTACGAGAGTGAAAGATGATCTCTCCAGTACCATAATCAACTGCTGCTTCAACCGTTCGGAGGAACGGTCAACCTAGTATGATTGGGGTATTGAGTAACAGTACGTGTGTGTCCATATCCATGACAACAAAATCAACAGGGAATTTCATTCCCTGCACCGTTACTATAACGTCCTCTCAAATACCTCTTGGCCTGTTAATCGATCTATCAGCAAACTGAAGGATCATTCTGGTTGTTTTAAGAGGCCCTAACTGGAATTCAGTTAATAAAGAGGAAGGCATGAGATTAATGGAGGAACCGCTATCGAGAAGAGTACGATCAAATTCTTGATCAAAGATATGGCAACGGATGTGAGGTGCTCTCTTATCTTTCGTTTTAGGCGGAAGGTTACTGATGGCATGAACTGTAGCCATGGTCAAGATTTGTTTCTATGTTTCCTTTCATATGTTCTTCCTTGGTTGACGCTTTTGGGTACATGCCTCTTTCATTCCCTTTTTTATTGTAGGCATGTATTCCATGGCCTTAAGGAGTGCCATCTTAAAAAATGTGTTCTGTAAGATCTCAACCACTCCAGGATCAGATAGTGTTGTTTTTAATTTTTAATTTTTTTTAGCTTTAAGAGCAGAAGGAAATGGCACAGAATCAGAATAAATATGCAAACATTCATTTTCTTTATTCAAAGTAGAATCATCATGTACAATAGGCAACCCAAATTAGTCTGTATAATGTTGTCCAATCTAGGTGAAGGAAAAACATAATCTAAAACAGAACAGAATGTTGTTGCTGGTGAAGAGGAGGAATCTGCGACTGGTATATTCTCCCTTGCTGATGGTGATCTGCATATGCCTGGTGAAGGTGGTGGTGAAGGCGGTGAAACTCCAAATGTCGGTGCTGCTATACTGGGCCTCTCGACTGCTGGTGAAGGAGATGATGTAGAAGATGATGCTCTCTCAGTGGATCGATCTCCCAACCCCAACTGCTGCATAGGCTGCTGCAATCTCCTACCGCTCCTGAGATGAATGGCGTCAGATAAACATGTAAAATCAAGGGACATACCTGTCTCAGGGGTGGATGGGCCATCGGCTACCTGCTCCTTGCGTCTGAAGTTGTTGGGGTTGGCTTCGACCTGTGCTGGAATCAATGTCTTGGTGGTGGTCAGGTCGTCAATCTGCTGAGTCAGTTCATTCACGTTCTTCATAAGCAGTATAAGTTGGTCCAGTGCTGGATTGACTGAAGGGGCCTCAAGTTGCTCATTGGCTGGATGTCGATGAGGCTGATAGTACGGAGGCTGTTGGTACCCATACGGATTCTGATAATAAGGAGGAGGAGGGGGAGAATACTATCCATAATATGCAGTCTGCTGCTGGTTAGGATGAGGAAAATACATAGATTGTTGTTGAGGTTGGCCTTGCCTCCAGTTTTGGAACTGAGGTGAAGATTGATACTGAGGCTGGAATTGCTGGTGTTGGTACTGGTACTGTTGTTGTCTGCCTCCCTGAAAATGGTGGGCGGGTCTTTGACCCTGCTGTGAACCCAACTGGCCTTTCCCTGACGGACGGGGCTGGTTTCGCTCACGGTCGAACCAGATACCATTAACCTCCTGAATATAAGGTGGAGGTGGAGACTGCTGCTCAGGAATGTAGGAAACTTCTTGTTGATACATAACTATCTGATGTGAATGCTGTTGAAACTGATCAGGCGTCTGCACGTAGTAGACATGTTGAACAGTGGATGGTCCTCTGCTACTCTGCTTGATGGAAGAAGTCTGCTCCCTAGTAGAGGTATTGACTACTGCACTCGTACTGTGGACTGCGCTGATCGAATTGACAAGAAGTTCCAGATGCTTTGTTATCACATCCAGCTTATCCAGGTTCTTTGTCCTCTGCTCGATCACATGAATCTTATCAAGTTCCTGGGATCACTTTTCAATAATGTCCACTTTGGATAGGTGGTTTCCAATGATGGTCAGGTCAGTGCTATCCACCTTATCCACTTCTTTTCTGGACATCATATTGACATCCTTGTGGGGTACTGCAGGGGTGGTGACGGGGTGCTTCTGAAAAGCACGTGAAGAAGAAAGAGCTCCTGAACTTTCCGCCATCTCCTCAAAAATTTGGTAAAGGGCATCCTCATCCTTATTGAAGTGACTTCCCCCACAAGCGGCATCTACCCATTTTTGGTTCTCAATGCTTAAACCCTCAAAGAAATTTTGTACTAGGCTGGTCTTTGGAATATCATGATGGGGGCATTTCTCCGTCAGATCTTTGAATCGTTCCCATGCCTCGTGAATAGGCTCTTGGGGCATCTGCGAGAAATTAGCAATTAAGGATCGCATTTGGTTGAGTCGTCCGAGTGGATAATACTTGTTCAGAAATGCGGACCTCAACTCTTCCCAAGTAGTGACAACCTTCCCCAAGTGATTTAGCCAATACAAAGCTTTGCCCGTCAGAGTGAATGGAAAGGCGATCATATGTACTACCTATAATGGGACATTTGGGTAGTGTATTGTTCCACAAATGCGATCGAACTGATGGAGGTGTATATAAGGTTCTTCATTAATATTTCCATGGAATATTGGGAGAAGAGGTAAAATAGTAGGCTTAAGCTCAAAATGCCCATGAACCACAGGGATTTGTATCCAAGAATTTGTATGTCCTGCCCCTGGATTATAAGCATCTTTTAGTGTATGCTTAGGTTCTGTATGAGGTTCTTCTCCATTCCCACCTCCAGGGTTTCTGTTATCCCCCCCTCTCTTCTATATTGTCTTTCCTGTCTCAGCTCTAGAATCATGTCCCTCAATGTGTTCTGAAAGTTAGTATCCTCTGCTATATGGGCTTGAATTATCTGGATGGAGGCTAACATGGTGCTATTGATCTCGCTCTGCTCCGACATGGTTCCCTTTCCCTTTGGTGGCATCAAGTGTTCAGTGTCTGGCTCTGAAAATGTTCATGATACTCGATTAGTACTCAGAATTGATGGAGTCTCAGATATTAATTCAAGATTAAAGCCAATCTCAAAAAGTGAATTGATGGATGTTGTGAACAGTGAAGTGGAGGAAGAGGAATATTCGGGAAGTGAGTCGGCTCGGAGTGTAGAATGAGTTCGCAGAGTCCAAACGAGAAATACTCTGGTCCGACATCTTCGAAATCAATAGGCAGGATGCGAGAACACGAGGGTCAATGCAAGAGTGAAAGTGAATGAAGACGTAAATTGCGCAGAAGGATCTTTAATGCTAGCAAGCAAACACAATACAAACCCCTAGTTCACCAACTCAACTCAATGTGAAGACCGTGAAGGATCGGTCAATTATCTTGTTAATTTTAGAGTTTGGTGAGAATACAATATATCAAAGCGTTTAAAAGCGAGCTATTAGGAACCCAATGCTCTCAGGAGACTGACCCAATCCCAAAGTTAGATCTTTCCTAGCTAGTATGAATTGCATACCGTTTACCGGCTACCCAATCAATTCAATATGTTAAGGACGTCACGGGCCGCTTTACCGGCTACCGGAGAGATCCTCACTGGATAATGACTAACCCGATATAGTAGTCTGAAACGGGCGTGGCTCTATCGTAGTGTGTGGGTCGCCCTCTCGCTCAAGCAAACCAAACAATGAGGGGGTTACTCTCCCCAAACAATGATTTTTCCTTGTATTTTTTAGGGTCGAGTTTTCTTTAGCAGTCTCGGTTTTAGAAGTTGTCACTTGGTTAAGAATATTTTCAAATAATCACCTACCGAGTGTCCAATTTCCTTTTTAACTTATGTGAGTGAAAACAAGGAAGGAGATCGGAAATGCCAATCAGCGATAAAAAGAAATGATGCATGCAGGGGTTAGAGATGTGTACCTTGTCTCCAGCACTCTACATGCAAGTGATCCGTGCAGAATCGAAATAAACTATCCTATATGCAAATGCAAGTGAACTGTTCTAGATGATAGCTTCTATTAACGGGCAATTCCAAATTATGCTCTACTCTATAGGTACAGAAATTTCTTGTTTAGGGTGTTTGGACCTAATTAACTACCTGGCTCAAGCAAATTAATTAAAGCAATCAGGAGGTAGCTCACGAGATCTGCGGGAAACAAAGAAAAATAAGGCGATGAAAACAAAACCGGTGAGGTCCCCCAAGTGCACCGGCACTTGGCGAAGCAGACCCCGCAACAAATGAATGTTATTTTACAGAGTTCAAATGGAAAAGGAAAACTCTCTCTCTCTTAAATATTTTTTTCATCTCCTTCACTTCTTCTTCTCCTCTTCTCATGCTATCCCGCGGCTTGATGCAGAATCAAAGCCGCCTCCACGTCGCTTAGGTGCTTCGGCTCTCCTAGGATCATCTCCTTCGCTCCGCGGGCCCTCGCAAGAAAAAGAAAAGAGAATGTGTAAGAAATACAATTATCAAATATGAGAAAGAAGAAAAAAATGAAATGAGTGCAGTAGATATGAACAATGGAGTGAATGGCAAAAATATAAACAGATATTTACAACCAAGAATAGTAGGTCAAAAGAGAAACCTAACTACCCTCGCCTGGCCTCCCCGGCAACGGCACCATTTTGTTGTTCGCGAGAGTTTGTGGGGATCGGATAAATTTATGATAAATAGTTGTTTCGTCGTTGCTATCCCCAAAATCCCGTGACAAACAAAAAATATTTTTTTTATTTTTTGCTACTTATTAACCTATATAGCAGACATGGTCGAACTCAGGGAGGTTACAAGTCCCGAGGGTTATTCAATTAATCAAAAATCAATTAAGAGAAAACAAGAATCTCAAAGGACAACTATGCTTGGTTTTTGTGATTTTTTTATCTTTCTTATTTTCTTTTTATATTTTCTGATTTTTAATTTTTTTTGTGATTTTGATTTTGCATTTTTTTTAATTTTCAAATAACGACAATATTCACAAGGTCAAAAATAATGCACATCAAATCTTTTTGTAATTTTTTAATTAATAAAAAATACTCAGAAAAATCCAAAGAAAATATTTAAAAGTTTTGAAATATTTTTGAGAATTTTTGTGGAATTTTTAGATGTTTTTGTATTTTTCTAAAAAAACAAACAGTGATAAAATGTGAAAATGTGCACAACCTGGAGTAATTTGCAACTTAAAAATATTTTAAGTGCCCAAAACTCCTGATAATTATTTTTAAGACAAACTAGAAGCAATTATCTACAAACAAGAACTAAAATCACTATTTTGAGATTTTTATAGATATTTCTGTGATTTTTATAAGATTTTTGATATTTTTCAAATTTTTTGGGTTTTATGAATAATTAATGCGTGGAAATTGGTCAGAAATTAAAAGACAATGAAATAAAACTACCCTAATTTTTTGGAATTTTGGAACAATATTTGAATTTTTATGAATTTTGAAATTTCAAATAGGGAAAATGACATGTTTTTGATTTGTATCTTACCTAACCTCATTCACTCTGTATATTCTTCAGATTCCATCGGTCCTTATACTCACTATTGTCCTATACTTAGGCTAACTAAAGCCTAAGTAGGGGGGGATGCCATCCTGTATATATTCATCCATTTTCCCTCTTGACCTTGACTGCTCCAATTTTTGATCTTCCTCTATACTTAGGCTGACTAGAGCCCAAGTATAGGGGGTGGTTGACTTCTATACTCCTTTTTGTTCTTTACTCTTCTACAATTAGCACGAGCTATGTCTTTTCATCGCTTCTTGTGCTCTGAGGACATAACACACACTAAGTAGGGGGGGCGTGTATATACTACATATATACTTTACCCATACTCGTACTTTCACATATTTTTATATATATTATGCAATAACTACGAGATGGGTAAAAGTTCAAACAAAAAACGACCAAAAATCGAAAAATCTATTTACTCTTACATATCATCCTTGCATCCATAAAAAAAGAAAAAAATCATCTTGCACCTCATACGCATAACATCTGCATTTCATTTGCATATGCAAAATGGAAAGTTATTAGGTTCTGAACTGAGTTATGAGTAGAAGTGGAGAGCGGTCTTAACTTGGCCATAATCTACTTAATTTCTAAAGGAACTTCATCGAGAATAGGGATTGTTGAAGCTTTAGGGATTTTAACTTAATTCTTCGAGTTCTGCATGACAATGTGCAGCCTTTGGCTCTAAGTGTCTAACCTGGTCGTCTAATTCTGGATATAACTTTTGAGTAGGGAATTAATCCGTTCTCTCACACTATGCACTTAGCTCAATTCAGATGGGGTGTTGGAAGACTGTGTGGGTCTCTTTCCTGGTAGTTTGGATATCTAAAGACCGGAGTATGGGTTGAAATAAAGCTTTAGAAAAGGGATTGACAACTGGGCATAATTTTTTCTAAGACTCCAAAACATGTACGGAAAAAAAGATTCCATATCCGTAGTGGCACAAAAGTCTATGTAGAGTTACCAAAACTCCATACAACAAAGAAGCCAAACTACCAAATAAATATTTGACCAAAAAGGTCCAAGCATCAAGAAAACTTGCATATCTTTTTGGAGACTTGGCTAAACTGACCGGCTTCATATGGATAGGTGACTACACTGGTCACTCTCCAGTTCTTTTCCCCATCTTCTCATTTCTCCCCCTTTCGATTGTGAATACAATGCAATAGACCTTAGATGGAAATACCTGACTCTCGGAGGACAAGTCATTGGGAGGGAGGTTTGCGTGGTAGTCTGACATTCTTGATGGGAAAAGCTAAAACCTTTCACACACATGAGACAATTGTTCAATGTTAAAGAGATATGCTTTGGGAGAAGTATTGATCTAAGATGACTTCTGAGCTGGAACTGTTATAATGATATGTAGAACTCGAGGGTTGTTGATTATAAAACCCTAATTCTCAGAGAAGATCCGCCACACTATTAATCCAAAGGTCGAGTCTGGATCCATTTTCACCTTTTGGTCATGACTTTGTTATGGAACACAAAATCATTTCACTTTTGCATTTCATTTTAGTTGCTGGGGGATGAGTGTTGTTTGCGAGAGTTTGTGGGGATCAGATAAGTTGATGATTAATAGTCGTGTCGTCGTTGTTATCCCCAAAATCCCATGACAAACAAAAAAAGTTCTTTTTGCTACCTATTAACCTGTATAGCGGACAGGGTCGAACTCAGGGAGGCTACAAATCACGAGGGTTATTCAATTAATCAAAAATTAATTAAGAGAAAACAAGAATCTCAAAGCACAAGTATCCTTCGTTTTTGTGATTTTTTTATCTTTCAATTTTTTTATATTTTCTGATTTTCAATTTTTTTGTGATTTTGAGTTTTCATTTTTTTTAAATTTTCAAATAACGACAATATTTACAAGGTCAAAAATAACGTGCACCAACTCTTTTTGTAATTTTTTATTTCATAATAATTACTCAGAAAAATCCAAAGAAAATATTTTTGGGTTTTAAAAGTTTTGAAATATTTTTGAGAATTTTGTGGAATTTTCAGATGTTTTTGTATTTTTCTAAAAATCAAAAAGTGATAAAATGCGAAAATATGCATAGCCTAGAGTAATTTGCAACTTAAAATTATTTAAGTACCCAGAACTCCTGATAATATTTTTAAGACAAACTAGAAGCAATTATCTACAAACAGGAACTGAAATCACTATTTTTGGAATTTTATGAAAATTTCTGTGATTTTTATAATACTTTTGGTATTTTTCAATTTTTGGGGTTTTATGAATAATTAATGCGTGAAAATTGGTCAGAAATTAAAAGACAATGAAATAAAATTACCCTAATTTTTTTGGAATTTCTGGAACTATATTTGAATTTTTATGAATTTTGTAATTTCAAACACGGAAAATGACATGTTTTTTATTTTTTAGTAATAATAAATGAAGACAAAATGCAATGAAAATATTATGCTAGATGGATATGAACATCAGGAGCATTGCATAATTTTTCAAAAAATTTTGGACTAAATAAAAACTTTTATTTCAATAGACTAATCATGCAATGTTAAAGTCTAGATAACACGGGCTGAAATGTAAATCTTTCAAATTTAAGTATTAGAATATAACAGTAAATAGATGCAGGGAAGACTTTGTAAATTACCCAATGGAAGCCTGCTCTGCACGTGATTTGCTCTGGCATGGGTGCAGTTGTAATTTCAAAAAAACTTCTAGGGGTGTTCTGATGTTTTCCTAATTAAGCCAAGGGCCCTTCTGTAATTTCTGAAATGTTCGGGGGCATGAACGTAATTTCTCCAATTTTTTTTAATAAATCAAAATCCTAAGAAGGGTTTGCTTTGTATCTGCCACGGGGAAAGCAAAAGAGGTCCGCCAACCATTCCTTCTTCTCCATACAAGGAGTTGCGCAGGCAGTAGAGGACTTTGACAGTTGAGCGGCGGGTGCACACGGAGAGGCGCGGAAGGCGTCCAGGCGAGAGAGGCGTGCGGGGGTCGGCTCACGCGGTGGCGATCGCGCGCGTGGCGAAGCTGGGAGATGAAGACACCGCAGATGTGCGGCTACGGGCTTAGACTGGCGACGGTGAAGGATCGACGGTAGAGAGTGCTGGATGGCGGCGAGGGAGGTTGGGCGTGGCGTGCACAGGCTGCGGGAGATGGAGGGCAGGCCACGCGACTGAAGGTGTGGGTTCGCATGGTTTCCCATGCGCACGGAGGTGTGGCGCACTGCCGCTGGCGATCTGGAGTTGATGGAGATTGGTGTCGAGAAGGTGGAAGGGCACGGAGTATGGCGGAAGACCGGAGCGTGCGGGCGGCTGGAGGTCGATGGAGGAGGGTGGCTGAGGCGCGGCCGGTAGCAGCGCCTGGCTGCAAAATTTTTTTGTTTTTTTTTATATTTTTTTATGTAAACAGAAATAAATAAAAGAAGTTTTTTTATTTTGTTTGTAAATCCGAAAAAATAGGAATTAAAAAAATATAGAAACTTTTTTTTATTTTTTGTAGTTTTTTTATGATCCTGCAAACAAATGTAAGGAAAAAAATAGTTTTTTTTATTCTTTAATTATCCTGCAAAACAAATGTTAGAGAAAAAGAAACAAATTTTTATTATTATTATTTTTATTTATTTACAAATAGGAAAAATGAACGGGGATTCAGCAGAAATGAGGGATTCCAATCCGATCCCCGACTACCGTACGCGGCCAGAGTTGAGAGATCGTGGACGATAGAAATAGAATGCATGGAGATCGAGAAAGTGAGATGAAAAATCGAGTCGGTGGCAGAATAAATCGTGGCGGATTTTAAGATCTAGATGAACTAACAATGACAACAAGATAAAAATGCGAGTAATAAACTGCGATTAACCTAGATAAAAATAAGAAAAAGGTGGATCTCACCTTAGGAGCGGACAAGGACCGTGATCACCTCGACAAGGCCGACTCACTGTCACCGGATGGCTTGGAGACTAGGTAACTTCTTCGAAGAATTTTTCTCTCGTATATCGGGCTCCTCTCTCTAAAGATTGATCAAGTTGAAATGAGGGAGAAGGAGCCATATAAATAGAAAAGATGGAATGAAATTTGAATTTTTAATTTTTTTGGATAAAGAGATAAGAGAGATGAAAATTGAAATGAATTTTTTAAATTTTTTGGTGGAAGAGATAAGAGAGATGAATGAGAAATGAGATAAAATAAAAGAGAGATAAAATTATTTTAAAAATTAACTATTTTTTTGGAATTTTCGTCACTTTATTTATTTGAATTAAAAAATGTTATTTTTTTATTTTTTATGATGGTTAATTAAAAATAGCAACTATGTACATATACTATATACATATATGACATTATATACAAGGGTAAATGAGGAAATTAGCTTTTTTGTTTTAAAAATTTATTCTTTTTATTTTTTTATTTTTATTTTAAATAATTAGTGAGTATAATTTACAAATATACAAAGTACAATATGCAGAAAATACATGGGAAAATTGCACAAACCACCCTAGAAAACCGACTTTTCAACCGTAACTTCAAAAATTATGAAAATATAGCCATTTTGAATATAATTTAATTTAGAATCCAATGGAAGTAAGATTGATTCAATTTGAGCTCATATAGAACTGGATTTGGTCTTTCAATTAGTGCTTAGTGGCTTTTTCCAAGTGTGGCTACTTTTATTCTGTACATGATTTAATTATGCAATTATTTTTATTAATTAGAACACATTTTTATTTACAACTTTGGTTTTGACACTTATTTGATTTGAGTTCAATTAAGGCACAAATAAATTAGTGTCAGTTGTATACCGATATAAATAAAATAAGTGAGAAGTATTTACAACAACACACACACATTTTTTTGGATTTTCTGTTTACGGACCCTATCTACCCCTACTTTATTCCTGGTCGATGAGGTCAATTCTTGACCTTCTCCCGACGTTCGGGTCAGCCTGCATACAGTCTTCCTTTTTTAAATTTTCTTTTCTTTATTTTTCCTTTCTTTCTTTCTTTAGTTATTTTAGGTTAAAATTAGTAAGAAGTGTACAATATTTACACACAAATGCAAGTTAGTAAGAATATGGAGTTAGTGTTATATGCAGGTGTTTTATAAGGGATTTTAAGCTAAAATAAATGAATAAAGATGACGAATCGCAGATTCATCAACGAGCAAGGTTTAAGCATAGGGGGTTGTTAAATCCGTGATTCATCACACTAAAAGTTGAAAATAGAGCTTCGTTCCTGGGTAATTAGCTACATATCATCATTTATTCTACATTTTTAATCGTTCATGCACTTAGGATTAATATTTGCATTTTAGCACTCATAATTGCATTTATAATAATCTTCACATGTTCACCTAACTTCATGCATTTTTAGCTAATTAATGCTAACTGTAATTGACAACCTTCATTGTCTACATATTACTAACAAGATTAAAGGAAAAATACAAAAAAATTACTAACTCAAATATTTGGCCTGTGAGACAAAACTCCAATTTTAGAATAGACGGAATAAAAGACACATATCTTCCTCATACAATGCCTGATTTTTGTCTACTCACTTTTAAAATAATATACATTCAACGACCTTCAATACAAGACCAATTTCATAACAATTGGAGCTCATATGTGAAAGTTGGGTTTTGGGCCTCTTTTGCGTATTTTGTGTTTTAACAATATTTGATCCATCATTTTATGTATATAATTAAACCTTTTTCTTTTATTTAATTTTCATTTATATTCTTTTATGAATGTTTTAATAAAATTTATAGAAATCCAATACCAAAATGACCATGAAATTAAAGAAACTAACCAAGTCTGAGTGTTCCTTGTAAGCCTGTACAAATATTTCCCAATTTCCACTTTAATTTATTTTCATATTTTCTTATTTATTAAAAATAAAAAAATCAGATTTATGTGTAATTATTTATCTTTTAAATTATCATAAATTTTCTCGGATTTTCTCTTAATAAAAAATCACAAAAAATTACAAACCTCAAAAATATCGGCATTCTATGTACTTGGAGTACCCCAAAAATATCATTGTGCATAGATGACCTCTTTTGCTCTTGACCCTTTATGAAAGTTCTGTAACTCATCGAGATGAGCAACTTTTACGAAGAAAATTTTTTGATCTGAGGTCATTTGCTATTTCTTTCCTAATTAATGTTCGATACTATTTCTCGATTTTTCTGGAGTTGACATGTGGCAGCTCCTGGAGCCGCCAAATGTCACTAATCCTTGACCTTTCTTTTTATTTCGTTAATTCAAAAAATGTATATATCCCTTGCACGTGCTACGCACGTGATTCCACTGCAAGTGCCCAGCACATGCCGCCCTCATCCATCTCCTAGTCAACTCTCCAACAATCGCGCAACCTCCGGCAGTGACCCGACCAACAACCCCCGATGATCTCAGAACCTCCAACTGCCCCCACCCTCGCCTTATATCACTCCCACCGACTGCCATCATCACTCTTCTCCTATAAAAGCCTCTCACCACCCATTGTCCAATCGCATCCGCCACCCCAAGGAGTCGAGGATCTCCAGCTTCAAGGCCTGTTGGTGACATGAGAGGGATTCTTTCGATGACGACGACGATGAGAGTCTCTTACTCCAGGCGAGATCCAGTGGACACTCCTCCACTATCACAACACTATCCTGTCGGATTTCTGCCAAGATTCTCTTGTTGCATGCCGGCGTTGATGGAAGTGACGATCGGAGCTATTTCTCTACTACACTTCCCAGGCACTCGTCCACACTCCTCTAGGTGATACCCATCTCCTTCTTTCTTCCTTTATCCTCCATGCATTTCTATACTCTTCCCCTTTTTCCTACTTCCCCTATTTCCACCCAAATACTCTTTTCTTCAAATTGCCTATATCGCAACCCTCCTCCTCCATGTGTGGCCTCCAGCTCCGTCTCACAGCAGACCGCCCTCGACGCCACCTATGCGCAACTGGGCAACTTCCCTGCTCCGTCTTCTACCGAACGAAGGAGCTTCACCCTCACACCTCACCTCAAATTTCCGTCGCACCACCTGGAGCAGATCGTTGTCCACACTTACAGGATCCCCCGCTTCGCCTACATCACCACGTCCACCGCCCGTGCGTGGCCCCAGCTTTGCTCCACCGCCAAGCAGCGCCGTCCACGATGTCTGCCTTGGCCCATGCATAGCTCCATCCACCTCCATCAGCGACGCTCGATCACCTCTGTATTAGCCCCTTAGCATGTGTTTCTAGGAGCTACCCCAACCTTCACGCACACCACTCCACCAAAGTGCGCCTTCGCCCAATGCTCCGCCACAGCTTATCGACAACGGTCGACCGCCCTTGATGACAGAAGCCCTGTCCCTTTCTTCTTCCAGGAGAAAAGAACAAGGTCCTCTCACGTGCTCCGCAAGCGTGATGGGAGGGCAAGTCACGAAAGAAGCCCTCACATTTACGCAAATTACAGCCAGACCTGCCATCGTAGGTCACATGCATGGCACGTGACATGCTGAAGATTTTACAGAGAAGCCCACTTGGGCCTGCTAATTGATTTTTAGCCCTTCTTCTGCATTCACTAGTTATTTTATTTTATTATTGTATTTGAAGTTAGACCCTTGTGTTCTCTTTGTAAGTTGAACAATATTCTTGCATAGTTTTATCATCCCAAAAATATCATTTTTTTTCTCAATTAATTCTCTACGTTGTGGCATGATTGTTATATTTTTATTACATGTGGTTAATTAACAATATTTCTTCTCGTGAAAATAACCATATTTTGCCCAATCTGTGCTTAGAAATTCATAAGTAATCAACCAATGCTCCAAGAATTGCCAAAAATTCACTAATAGTAGGATTAATTGAATTGCATTTGCATTCATATGTTGCTCTATAATTTTTTTGTGTGTATTTCATTAATATATTTTTAATAGGTATTAAATTCAAAATTTTCAGGCTTTAGGATTTTTCTGAGATAGATCACCTAGTGATATATCTTAGATAATTTTATTTCCTAAAAATAAGTAGATTTAGTATTTATTAAATTTAATTATTGAAAATCTCATTGTCTGTATTCTTCTAATCATAGAATATTCATATAGCATCCACAAATTCCAAAAAATTACAGTAGCCTAATTTCATCATATTTCATATTCTGGTCTAGTTTGAGGATTTTTGGAATTCATTTGATCGAAATTTGCAATTTAGCCCCTGAACTTCGCCAAAATAGCATTTAACTAATTAATCGTATTTAAAAATTCCAAAAAATGCCTCTTTAAAAACCTAACCCCTATAATTCGATAAAAAATAACAAAATATTTCTTTTTAAAATTTTTGATGAAGCATGAAATATGTTTGTAATTTTCTATTAAATTTTATTCCTGATTTTAATTATTTTTTCGAGGCTTTCTAATATGGGTTAATATTTACATATAAACATAGGTAAAAATACATGTATTTTAGTATTTGTATTTTTAATTTGTATTCTAAAATTTAGTATTTCATACAGATATTTTATATATTTTTAGTTTAATAAAATATAAATTCATTTATTTTTATTGTATTTTTCTGAATTTCTATATACACTTAGATAAATATGTGCTTATATACATTCTAGGTATATATATACATTATTTATGTATTAAAGTAATTGATTTATTTTAATTTTATTTTCAAGGTTTTATTTTATTGTAATTATGTACATATGTTTCAAACAATATTTATAATTTTATTAAAATAAAATAATATGAAAAATGCAAAGAATAAATATATTGAATATAATATATAGTATATTGCACAATAGGGGCCTAAAACCTAACTTTTGCATTTAACTCAAAATTGAATGAAACGACTTCATTAAATAGCTTTATAAATTTTATATACAATATATGGTGAGTTTGGTAATTTTGATATAGTATGGAGATGATACAGATCTGCAATGATTTTATTTTGTCCTTCTATTTTGTGTGTCCCAAACACATTGTGCAATATTTTCCAGTGAAATAAATTTTGTATATTCCCTTGTATTTTTATCTATAACATTCATGTTGAGGGTTTATTTTTTGAGGTGTAAAAATATTAAAATAGTTCTCAAAATACAATTATTGATGAACTAACAACTAGGGTTTTATGTATTTCCTATACAATTCTTCTACCCTATCTCCCCCTACTTTATTCCTAGTCGACCAAGTCATCATGATGGTTGGGTCTCATGGTCTAGGTGTTGGACTTGCGAGCCCACGGTGAGCCATTAAGCAATAGATGTTATTGTAAATATCATTCCATGATATGAAATGAAGAATAACTAATTCGCATAATAGGCCCCTTAGTACAATTAGGGTTATGTATCATAGCCTTCTTAATGATCATACAGTTGTTGATTCAATTATTGAATCATAGAGGTTGGTGCTTGGATGAATATCTAAAGAGTTAGATTTAGGACTCATCAAGCACCATCAAATGAGTCTTAAGAGATGATCTCCAACCTGAGTAGGAGATGACAATCCTTTCTCATTTTGCTGATATCTGACCGACCTCTTGATGCAGGTCCTCTGCATGGGAATAGAGATTCGGAGGTGTCATATTAGTTAGGTCAAAGAGTTGACTTAATGAGATCGAGATAACCAAAGACCTATGTCGTATGATGTCACGATATAGGCACGCATCCTCTGACCAGAGACAGACGTGTTACTATATGTTTGAGTATGTACATTTAGCAGACCAATAGGTTGATGACCTAACTAAGGTTTATACACCGGCGCGCTGGTGTGCATGCAAGGGCATATGAGTAAAACTATCTCTCAAAGGGATCATACAGGTTCATTGTTGAACTGGAAGACAAGAGCTCACTCATGAGATATTGAGAAGAATCAAATTCCATGCGTGGTCATCTTGCTTTGGAAGCTTGACTGAATTTGTAAGGCTTGATATATGCTTTTGGAAAATATATGATTAACACATAGATATGATATATGCTTTTGGAAAGTATATGATTGATACCAACTCCCAATGATCGAATGAGAACCTTAATGATTAAACTCTGAAGGAGGCAGTCTAAAAGACATCAAAAACTTTGGGTTTGTTCTTGGTCTTCTGGTATGCAGGATGTACAGGTATTAGGAATGCCTGAAGGTGATGTGATTATAAGCAATTGCATAACCATGACGCTTCCATTCTGAGGTAGTGATGAAACATGTATGAATATTAGTGAATCCTCTCATAGAGAAGTAATCTGATATTAGTCCAAATGTTGGACATTGATCTGAATGTGATTCAGATGCAATGAGAAGATTAGATTTGCGGTCTTGATTTAATCAAACATCTATGGGAGGTCCGCAAGATCTAGATTTGAGATGTGATCTCAATATCCAAGTCTCTATACGTGGAACAATACAATCGCCCTGTCCTTATTTCCAAGTATCCGTAGAGAAAGTGCATTATCCTTGAAATAGTTCATGGATAATTTCATTGTTGGTATATATTTATCCGAGCATTGAAATATTGATAATTAAATGTGATTTAATTATCATGAATAATATGAATTTGATTCATATTCTTAGGAGAGATATCTGAGATAATTAAATGTGATTTAATTAAGAAATATATGAATAATGTGAATGTGATTCATATTATTTGGGCACATGAGAATAGAGATCAAAGATAATTAAATGTGATTTAATTATCATGGATATGAATAATGTAGATAACACTATCCGTATTATTAACGTATATTATAAATGTGATTTATAATATATTACAGAGAGCATATGACAATTTATATTTGTTAATTAAATATTGATGTGAATTGGATTCACATTGGATGATTAATTGAAAATATAATTTACATTTTGTTTTGGGATGTGAACGTGATTCACATTTTTCCAATGGCATGATTGCAATGTTCACAAGATAATTATGAATTCTTTTTGTGAAATAATTTACAACAAATGTTGTTGTAAATCTTGGAGATATCATGAGATAATGAGATCCCATGAGATAATGAGATCTCTTGTGATTTTAAGAAGATGGGCATATTCCATCTCAAAGGAGTAGCTGTCCCCCCTTCTTACGGGATATGATCAATCTTCTCGTTATCTCCAAGACTAGCCAAAGTGCTTTAATTTTGAATTGATTTATATTGATTTATCAATATATATCAATTTAAATTAAATCAATTGTTGTTGTATTTTTTACAACAACATCATGGCCATTGAAAGAAACACAAATCAATCTCATCCATTGATTGTATGTTGTCCATGGATTGAGATCCATGGACTCCCAAAACCCTATATAAGTAGAGGCACGACTTGCTCTTCAAGTGACACGTTTATGACAACAATATATTCTCTCTCTACACGCCAAATGCTCTCTCCCTCTCTCTCTTGTAGTCGTCCATTGTGGATACCTTGAGAGAGTTGCCATCACCGCAGCATCGTCGTTATGCTGCCGGAGTATTTTCTTGTGGATCTCCTTCTCCTTTGGTACACCTCACTAATGAAGAAGATGTCAGATCTCGTGTGACGATATCAAGAGACCTGCTGCTTGTATCATAAACATGGATTGTGAGAAGGACATGTCTCATCAACGTACTCGCAAGTGTCTCCTCCGTTGGATCGGACTTGAGATAGGAGGTCTCTTCATTTGGAGACTTGATCGCAACCACGTTTGAAGAGGTAACCTTAATAACTATTTGTGGTTTAAATGAAACGATCCGAGAAATGTTCTTGGATCATGTGGTTTAATCACATTAAAAAATTTTAAATTTCGTTGCATCGAGCAACTAGTGCGATTAATCACTCACGATCGCATCTGATGTGATACACACGCTTCCGTGATGCACTTAAGGATCTTCCCATATCCTTCAAGTGATATCAAGGCCAGGTTGGATGTTTTGGATTCGATCCATAAAACTAAGAAGATTTTGGCTTGTTAGGGTTTGTGAATGATTTATCGTATTTCAATTTTCACAGCACTTTTTTGTGATAAATTTAGGACCTATTTAAAATGTTTAAACATGAATTTTTAAATTGGATAATGTTCCCCGTTAATTAAGAAAACAGTAGTATTTGAGTTTGCGTGATTTGGAATCTGATAACTCAAGATATGATCATTTTAATGAACCTATATCCACTGTTTCGTGGATGGTGAATCACGACATAATTATATAGTTAGTTACTATTTTGACACGCTTATAAATGCATAATAATAACTTGGGTTCTTTTATAAATCAAATGAAAAAACTTTAGAAACTGATTTTGCATTATTTAGATTTAAAATGAATAAGATATGCTAATTTTAGTGAGGGTCACTGCTGGAAATTGCATACTTATTCGAGAACCTGGTGATTGTCATTTAATTTTTATAGAAATCAATGGTTATTTTTTGAGATAATTATTGATAAATATTTTGGAAATATTTAAATATGATAATTATTTCATTAAATGGCATTGCCTTAACCAATAATTGATTAGATATAATCTAGATCACAAATTGGTTACATCATACACTTTCCTACCAACATGTTGCTTGAATAGGTTTAGGGATTTGTTTAGAAAATCTCCTTATAATGTTAATTAAATTAGTTTTAATTATTGTTGTATGGTATAACTTTGGTTGAAAAACCGATTATAATCTCAAGTACAAAGTGATTGACTTGGCATTATCTTTTCTCGAGGCGGATATGGTGTCTAATCGGGGGTGTTGGGGTTGCAGGTTGCACCGTGTGGGGTCTGTCCCACTACCGTTGGTACTGTCCATGACAGCGGGTAGGGAATGTATAATGCTTGAGAGATCATGATGTATTTTTCTAATTATTAAATTTCGAAATAATACGTATTTGAGAAAATACCATATTTTCAAGTAACAATTACAGAAACTTTGGTTGGATATTAATTGGATCATTAATTTAATATGATTAGATTAATTGGAATCCAATTAAAACTAAAACACTCTATTATTAATAGAGTTGTTATTTCCCTTGGAATAATTAATCATAATGAATATGGTTCATAATGAGTAATTAGAATTTTTATATGAGGTAGAGGATCACATAAGTGACATCCATGGTCTCCCGTCAAGGCGAAGGGTTCCGTCACAAGGGATTGTATGTAGGAGACACATGTCTGAAGTGATAGATCTTGCATACAAGCACATCTGGATTGGGCTCTTTGCTTCTCAAAAGAGTAAGGTCTTATGCATAGTGACCCCAACATCAGTTCCTCATATTATTGAGGCGATATTGGATTGTGCATAGCGAGCTCTAATCCTCTTGACGGTTGGTTCAATTAACGACGAGTCAACATCACCTTAGGCTTGGTGGGCCCGGGTGTTAAATACCGAATTGGGATTACAAATTGGACTTGCAAGGCGGAATGAGTTCCTGCTTCTTTTTATCTAAGTTGTAGTTTCTCATATTATTGGGATGCAACAAAGTTAGAAAGGAGATCCCAGATCTTGCTCGATATATAATGGTAAGTGTATCTCTTACATTAAAAGTGATTAAGAGAATGAACTTTCAATGTTGACAAGGCAAGACAACTTTGATATAAAATTCTTAAATCAAAGTAAAATATGTATATATATTTTATAAATATTTATGCAAATTTCTTATTTCAGATAATCCTTCATTAAACCCACTTAGTACTACACTCAATAATAACTAGTAAAATAACAGATTGGTCCATGAGTAAAATATTGTACTTGCAGTTGGAGACATAATGTATGTGGTTTCAATGTGCAAGTTTCCTCGTAATAATGAGGAATGACAATTAAATAGACAATAGGACAACAATCCTAGGGTTTGTATGTCTCTGTAGTCTTGATCTCTCTCGAATGTAATTTGCAAGTGAGATGTCGATGATGATCGCAATTGTCAAATAATCCTTATAAATTCTAAGATGTTCTAGCATACGTATGTGCTATTGACATTTAATCGTGATTGACATGGTTCACTGCATTATGTAGAATGGTGGCTCTATAGGAGATGATGTATTCAAAATGTTTGAATACCTACCTGAACCTGTCTTTAAGAGTTAAGATGTATGTAGATATGATGAGTGTCATCATCCTACTATCTATACTCTAGTCATTCATTAAGCTTCATAATATTCATATTGTATGAATTAAATGAAGCATGTATAAATGTCGAAATACTCTTATATTGAAATCTTTTGAACTCAACATAAGAGATCCTTTTTTCTTAAGCAATGGTTATTTAGAGATGAAAGGAGCGCAGTGGAAGCATGGGTCGGACCCAAGTTAGAAGGAAAGTCAAAGAGTTGACTGTACTTCTATGGTTTCCACACATATGACATCCAAAGACTTGGATGAATGCTAATACTGCAATGAGCGGATGTGTTGATAGTATGACTATCAAGTCTATCTAGATCCTTAGAGAAGGATTCAGATAGTGCATCGGAATAATCTACATTTAATCATTGAAATTGACCTTCTGATTGGATAAGATTAAAAGTCTAATAATTGTATCTCATTTTTCTAGTAACACTTGCAATTAGTTGCATATGTTTTATAAAATTCGAGAAATTTGATCTTAAGGTTTAATAGTTATCCACATGGATGTTGATGTAATTGTTGAAATAATCTCTTTTGGACAAATAGACTTCATATTTTCAGTGGGAGAGCCCTTAGTCTTAGAGAATGTCTCTATGACCAAGATATTAGAATACACTCATAGTTTAATTCTAAATGTTGGAAATAAACATGAATTCTGGAATATACCTATCATAAAGAGTTATGATGGATATATTTTCGATAGTATTCTGATATCTGGAGGACTCTACTAAATTAGAAAATTAATGAATGGTTCATTAAAATTTCTAATACTGAAAATTGAACCTTAAAAAGATCAATAGGAGGATGAAGATCATTTGATAATGTTCTGGCATCAAATCATGGACATATGTCTATTGATGAGATCAGTAGACTGGTAAGAGAGGAAACTTTAGAATGTCTAAAATTTCAAATCTTACATGCTCGTGAATATTGTATTCAAAAGTAAAAAATGTCCAATGGACCCTTCTCTGGGAATGGTGTTAGATGCCGAGGTATTAAAGATCTCACACATGTTGATGTATATGGATCATCTATATCAAAGTAAACATTGATGATATGTGATATCATTTGATGATTACTAGTGATATGAGATTTCTTCTCTTCACCTTAGAAAGCTTTGAAATGTTCAGAGATCTCACAATTTTGGTTTAGAACCAAAGTTTGAAGGAAGATGAAATGAATTTGATCTAACTTAGGTAGCTAGTACCTATTAGATGAATTCGAAAAATACCTTGTTAAGTAAGGAATATCATTCCTATCTTAATCCTCCTAATACACCTAAACTCAATGAAGTTGTAGGGATATACAATTGATCATGTGTGACATGATTTGATCAATGATTAATCTTAGCATAATTATGTCTTAGTTTCCAAGTATATATGTAGTAGAGACAACAATATATATCCTTATAAGGTTCCATGCAAGTAAATTGGAATCTGGCACCATAGAGTGCTACTTCATATGGAAAGTAAAGGATGGTATTGGATACCTACTTTTTGACCTTGTGATTCTTAAATGACCTCATCTCTAAGGATGTGATTCTTAGAGGATGACTCTCTTGAGAATCAAGATGAAAATGAAGCAAAGGAACTCATTTAATCTTGAGAAGATATGAGGCTCCTAAAATCAGAAACTAAAAGGACAATTAAAGATGAAATACTAATACCTTTTCAAATGAGTTTGAGAATGCATTCTATGTGTCAAAGAAATCTGGCATTGATCAAACTTCATGTGATGAAGCTTTTAAAGATCAAGACATTGAAAGATGGAAGTTAGCAATTAAGTCTAAAGTAGACTTCATATACAAGTGTTGTATATGGACCCTAAAGGATCCACCTATATGGGTAAGACCAGTTAAGGTGTAAATGGATCTTCAAGAGAAAGAGGGAAACTGATGAGAAGGTAGAGACCTTCAAAGCACAATTCGTATCCACAAGATACACACCGAAGAGAAGATATTACTTGCAATGAGACTTGCTCTTCAGTAATATTGCTTAAACCTATCAGAATATTGCTAATTATAGCTACACAACTTGACTTTAACATCTTCAAGATGGAAGTCAATATTGCATTTCTCTATGAATCCCTCTACGAGGATATTCATATGAAGTAGCCATAGGGCATCGTAGTTGAGGAAATCAAGCTATGCAAGCTGAATAATCCATCTGTGGACTCAAATAAGCTTCTTCATGAGATTTGATGAAATCATAAATGTTATGATTTCAGATAGAATCTTGATGAACCATGTGAAACTTAGTGGAAGTGTCATTGTGTTCGTTGTGCTATTGTAGATAATATCCTAATCATCTGGAATGATATAAGGATAATAATAAGTGTTTTATAGTCTGGATATTCAATACCTTGAGACACCTCTTAAGATCTTAGTTCTGAAAGTGTTCAGAAGCAAAGAGAAGTCAGCATTGGAACCATCGCATTTGTGGTACACCTTGGACATATTCTATTTTCTGGAAAATTCCAAGAAAGGCTTCTTTTCCTTAAGGTGTGGTACTGACCTATCTGAAGAGATATCACCTCAAATAGTTGAGGAAGTGAATGCTAAAACTGTCTGCCCTTGTGCATCAGTTATTAGAAGCTGGGTGTATGTTAAATGTGTACAAAACCTGATGTCTACCATGCAGTGGGAGTAGTAAATTGTTACTAATCCTACTA
The DNA here is from genome assembly GCA_037367405.1 of Ottelia alismoides. Lineage (NCBI taxonomy): Eukaryota > Viridiplantae > Streptophyta > Magnoliopsida > Alismatales > Hydrocharitaceae > Ottelia > Ottelia alismoides. The sequence goes on from JAZKJV010008940.1 coordinate 299,265, forward strand.
TGAAAATAAAACACTAGATTGCAGTAATAACAAAATCTTCAAAGATGACAAGACTTTAGAGATAGTGATCTCTAGGTCTTATGTTCAAGAAATTAAGACTTTATAGATGGAGATCTAAAAGGTCTTAAATGCAGATACCTTGGGAGATAGAGATCTCCAGGAATAAGGGAATTCTGATAAGGATAATGAAAATACTGGTTATGATAATTATTGAAATGTAGTGTCAAGGACACTATAACTAACAAAATTGAGTATTGGTTGCATAAGATGCAACATTTACATTAGATGCGGGCACTGTTACTGGGGATATGCAAGTGCCGTAAAAGGACTTGGCGTAATCTCGTGGGAACAGAGTGACTAATCAGCTTACCTAGCCATTTTTTAATAGCCTATGATTGTCACATGAGTGCAGGTTTAAATGATTAGCCCATTAATTTCTCTTTGGGCTAGTAGGAGATTGTTGGACATGCGAGCCCACGATGAGCCATCAAGCAATAAATGTTATTGCAAATATCATTCCCTGATTTGAAATGAAGAATAACTAATTTGCATAATAGGTCCCTTAGTACAATTAGGGTTTTGTACCATGGCCATCTTAATGATCATACCGCTATTGATTCAATTAATGAATCATAGAGGCTGGTGTTTGGATGGATATCTAAAGAGTTAGATTGAGGACTCTTCAAGGGCCGTCAAATGATTGTTAAGAGATGATCTCCAGCCTGAGTAGGAGATGGCAATCCTTTCTCATTTGGTTGATATCTGACCGAGCTCTTGATGCAGGTCCTTTGCATGGGAATAGAGATTCGCAGGTGTCAGATTAGTTAGGTCAAAGAGTTGACTTAACGAGTTCAACATAACCAAAGACCTATGTCGTATGCTGTCACGATATATACATGCATACTCTGACCGGAGACATATGTATTACTATATGTTTGAGTATGTACATTTGGCAGACCAATAGGTTGACGACCTAACTAAGGTCTATACACCAGTGCGCTGGTGTGCATGCAAGGGTATATGAGTAATACTATCTCTCAAAGGGATCATACAGGTTTATTGCTGAGAGGTCACTCATGAGATATTGAGAAGAATTAAAATCCACATGTGATCGTCTCGATTTGGAAGCTTGACTGAATTTGTAAGGTTTGATATATGCTTTTGGAAAGTATATGATCAACACCTAAGTATGATATATACTTTTGGAATGTATATGATCGATACCAACTCCCAATGATCGAATGAGAACCTTAATGATAAAACCCTAAAGGAGGCAGTCTAAAAGAGATCGAAAACTTTGGGTTTGTTCCGAGTCTTCCAGTATGCAGGATGTACAGGTATTAGGAATGCCTGAATGTGATGTGATCATAAACGATTGTATAACCATGACGCTTCCTTTCCGAGGGAGTGATGAAACGGGTATGGATTTTAGTGACTCCTCTCATAGAGAAGTAATCTGATCTTAGTCCAAATGTTGGACATTGATCTGAATGTGATTTAGATGTAATGAGAAGATTAGATTTGCGGTCTTGATTTAATCAAGCATCTATGGGAGGTCCGCAAGATCTGGATTTGAGATGTGATCTCAATATCCAAGTCACTATACGTGGAACAATATAATCGGCATGTCCTTATCTCCAAATATCCACGGAGAAAGAGTATTATCCTTAAAAGAGTTCATGTATAGTTTCATTGTTGATATATATTTATATGAGCATTGACATATTGATAATTAAATGTGATTTAAATATCATAAATAATATGAATTTGATTCATATTATTAGGAGAGATATCTGAGATAATTAAATGTGATTTAATTATAAAAGATATGAATAATGTGAATGTGATTCATATTATTTAGGCACACGAGAATAGAGATCCAGGATAATTAAATGTGATTTAATATCATGGATATGAATAATGTGGATAGCATTATCCATATTATTCATATATATTATAAATATGATTTATAATATATTAAAGAGACCATATTGCGATTTATATTTGTTAATTAATTATTGATGTGAATTGGATTCACATTGGATGATTAATTGAAAATATAATTTAAATTTTGTTTTGGGATGTGAATGTGATTCACATTTTTCTAATGGCATGTTTGCAATGTTCACAAAATAATTATGAATTATTTTTGTGAAATAATTTCCAACAAATGTTGTTGTAAATCTTGGAGATATCATGAGATAATGAGATCTCATGAGATTTTGAGAGATGGACCTATTCCATCTCAAAGGAGTAGCCGTCCCCCCTTTTTGGGGGATATGGTCAGTCTCCTCATTATCTCCAAGACTAGTCAAAGTGATTTAATTTTGAATTGATTTATATTGATTTATCAATATATATTAATTTAAACTAAATCAATTGTTGTTGTGTTTTTTACAACAACATCATGGCCATTGAAAGAAATACAAATCAATCTCATCCATTTGATTGTGTGTTGTCCTTGTCTTAAGATCCATGGACTCCCAAAACCCTATATAAGAAGAGGCATCACTTGCTCTTCGAGTGACATGTTTACGACAACAACATGTGCTCTCTCCCTTCTCTCTCTACACACCAAATGCTCTCTCCCTCTCTCTCTTGTGGCCATCCACTGTGGAGCCCTTAAGAGAATCGCCATCGCCGTAGCATCATCGTTATGTTACCGGAATATTTTCTCGTGGATATCCGTCTCCTTCGGTGCGCTTCGCTTGTAAAGAAGACGTCGGTTCTCGTGTGACGAGATTAGGAGATTCGTTGCTTGGATCATCAACATGGATTGCGAGAAGGACGCGTCTCATCAACGTGCTCGCATGTGTCTCCTCTGTTGGATAGGACTTGAGACAGGAGGTCTCTTCGTTTAGAGACTCGATCGCAACCATGCTTTAAGAGTTAACCTTAATACCTATTGTGGTTTAGATGAAATGATCTGAGAAATTTTCTTAGTTCATGTGGTTTCATCACATTAAAAAATTTTAAATTCCTCTGCATCGAGCAACTAGTGCGACTAGTTACTCCCGATCACATTCGATGCGATCCACATAATTCTGTGATGCACTTGAGGATCTTCTTATATCCTTCACTAGGGTCATTCAGTACCTTTGGTATCTCATTTGTTTTCTTTGCTTCCTTTATTCTTTTATTTGGGAATTAAATATAATAATCATGCATTATTTTATACAGTATTTTGTACAATTTATACAATGTTTATTTTGATAAATTAATGATATATACATGTATTTAGATTGGGATTTAAGGCCAAGAAGAATAAAGATGATGAAATGGAGATTCATCACCCCCCTATACTTGCCTTTTCTAGTCCCTAGCAAACACATATGCTTATAAGTGCATAATAGAAAATAAAGAAAAGAAAAAGAAAGAACTTTGATTGATTTTAACTTTTAAACTTGTACTCACAAAATCAAAGTTTGGAGCTTAGTCAGACCTTTGTAATTTTAGTTTGGTCGGACCCTTATTGGGAACCGAACTTCAAACATGACAACCTTTGAGAATCACAAAACTATGCACAAGTTTCCTCAAAATCTAGGTCAGATTAGGTCGATGTCATACACAGTCCCTTATGGCTATGAGTCTATCTTGTACGGTCTCAATGATATGTAGCTCCTCTCGGCTGAAGTGGTAAAAGTCAAGCTTCTCTAATATGGTGAATGTGATTCCCCAATCCAATAACTCTTTCCTTGAGAAGCAGGTATTACCTTCAAAGTTGAAGTGCAACCTGCTAAAGAAGAGTAGGTGGAGGAGAAAAATGGATGGTAGTCAGTGTAGCTACCTATCCTAAGATGCTTGACCAGTATAGCCAAGTTATCCGGTTGCAGGCCCACATGTATCTTTGACTTTGAAGCTCAAGATTTCTTATTGAAAATATACATACTTGATGGAAATAGGTTTTTCTTTGATTTGTGCTCGTTTATTTTTTTTTGGAGTTTATGTTTTTGCATCTATATATATTTATACTATTTGCATCAACATTTACTTGTAATCTTTTTCCTCTTGAGATAGTAGAATATCCCTTTTGAAGCATTATCGCAACCCACAACATTTTGTCATTATACCTCATGCTACTAGACTGGGATGGGGCACAATAGTCATGGAATTGTGACTTCATATGTTTTTATTCGCTTGTGTCTCATGCCAGCAAATCTAGCCTACTACTACTTCAACTGAATTGAGCAATGTGTACGGTGTAGGTGTGCAAGTTAGGTCATTGTCGACAAGAGTCATGTGTATGTTACGAAATATTCTATTTAGGGAGTCGAGATGACACTGAACTAAGTCTTGTGGTCTCAAAGAACTAAGTCTAGCAAACCTGAAACACCTCAATTCTAGTTCCTCTAAGGTTCCTGTGATTAAGTGGGTTAAGGTCCAACCAAGCTTCAATCTTCGGATTTTAATTAGACTTGTTCTATTATCTTCATTAGTCCAAAAAATGCAAATGCTATGCTATGTAGATAAAAACCTTTTTGTGAAACCATTTTCTGATTTTGAACTTTTTTATAGAATTTTGGAAATATTTTGCAAATTTTTATGCAATTTTTTAAAACATTTTGCAAATTTTTATAGCTTTTTGGTGCAATTTTTCAGTGATTTTTGAAAAAACAAAAGGATTAGCAAAAGACATGTGCAGATACTTACATGGTAGTGCATCTTGTTATTTACAAGAGTTAGGTAACAGAATTTACACTAAGTATTCAAAGGTATTAAGTTAGTTACTGTGTACAGGTTTTTATTTATAGAGTTTGTAAGAATCATTATTTGTTATCAGTATGTACAGAGTTCTCAAAATCATTTGAAAAATTTTGACAAATATTTTGAAAACTTTATTTTGAAAATATTTGAATTTTTTTTGCAAATATTTATAAAATTTGAAAATCATTTTGCAAGGATTTTTCAAATGTATGTATAGATTTTTCAAAGTATTTTATAACCATTTGCAAATAGATTTTCAAAATATTTTATCCAAACAAAAAAGGGAATTTTTTTCAAACAAAACATTTTTACAAAGGTTTGAAAATATCCAAAAAAATATAGTTTTAAAAGACTTTACAAAGGATTTTTCAAAGCAATTTTACAACCATTTTTCACATATTTTGCAAAACATTCTTAAGCGATTTATTAACCGTAATTTCAAAGAATTTGATGTGTGTTTAATGTTTATTTATTAGCCATATTATTGAAGATAAATAAGTATGAGTTATGGATATAATATATACAACGTATATACGACCCCCTATACTTAGATTGAACTATATCCTCATAGATCAGAGAGAAAAGGAAGACATAACTCGTACTAAGTATACTGTGCTACAATAAATTAATAAAGAATAGGAAGTTGACCATCCCCCCTTTACTTAGTACAATTAATCCTAAGTATAACAGACTATATACATAATTGGGAGGGTCGAGGGTGGGAATAAATAGATCATCAGCTCGGCTTGTATCCCCCTATACTTAGGGTAAAATATCCCTAAGTTTACATAGAATATCAAGAGTTGAAGGGACATGCAAGGGGATTAAAGAATGAACACCCGTATACATTCACCCCCCTATACTTCAGATGAAGCATATCATAAGTAAAGTAATGATGGATGGGATAAGTGAAATTTTTCGATAAAATGAAAGAATGAAAAACAAAAAGAAGAAATGAAGAAAAGAAGAAAAGATTAACTAATAAAAAATGTTTTTTATTGTCCTAATGAATCTGTTGATGCTGCTAATTGAAGCTCTTCATCATAGACCACCTGAATTGAGTCAACCACGGACATGAAGGTATCATGCTGAGAAAAGACTTCAGAAGTTGTCCGTTGATGACAAAAGGTTGTGCATCAGTTGACAAACTGAATATAACAATGCATCAATTGTCACACACATGCTTCACTATAAACGGCCTGGTCCACTTGTTCAACTTCCCGGAGAAAAGTATTAACTTTGCATCTAACAACCAAAACTTCTGACCCGGTTCGAAAGTCGTTCGAGTATATGCTTGTCATGCCACTTATTGACTTCATCCTTATACATCAGACTATTGTCGTATGCATAGTCTCTAAACTCAAGTAATTTGTTGAAATCGAGCTTTCTATTCTTTCCCGCCTTCTTGGAATCCAAATTATATATATATATATATTACCAATAATTATTTGTGAATTAGTTCAACGAGCAAATGGCATGGCTTGCCGTAGACTAGGCGGTAGGTAGACATTCCCAAAGGTGACTTGTACGCAGTCCGATAGGCCCAAAGAAATGAGTCAAGTAGTTGCAACTAGTTCTTCCTGTATGGATGTACAAGCTTATAAAGAATTGACTTAATCTCCCTATTCGAACATTCTGCCAAGCCAATGGATTGTAGGTGGTACAGAGAAGTGACGCGATGTTCAATGCATTAATCTTGAGTGAGTTATTTCACTTCTATGTTAATGAAATGACTACCCCCATCTAATATAAGAATTTTGGGTATCCTATGAAGGATATGGAGAGATCCTCAAGCGCATCACGGAAGCGTGAGCATCGTATCAGATACGACGAAGAACGACTAGTCGTACTAGTTGTTCGGTGCAGCGGAATTTAAAAAATTTTTATTCGATGAAACCACATGATCCAAGAACCATTTTCGGATCATTTCATCTATAACCACAACACGTATAATGCAATACCTCTTGAAGCGTGGTTGATCGAGTCTCTAAGAGAAGAGACCTCCTGTCTCAAGTCCGATCGTCGGAGAGATCGCTTGCGAGCGCGGGGATGAACCGTGGTGTCCTCGCAATCCAAGAAGTTGATCCAAGCACGGTTGCTCCTGATCTCGTCACACGAGATCGAACGTCTCCTTCGTAGGCGAAGCACTCGAAGTAGACGAAGAACCGCAGAGCGTCGAAGCGGTAGCACGAGGGCGCGGGCGACGACGATTCTCTCCACCAAGGTGGACGGCCACCAAGAAGAAGGGGGAGAGAGGGCTGTCGAGTAAGAGAGAAAGAGAGAGAGAGTTTTGCTACAATAGCATGTGTAAAGAGAGAGCCAAGAATGCCTCTCTATTTATAGGGTTTTGGGATCCATGGATCTCAATCCATGTGTCATATAAAATCAATGGATGAGATTGATTTATGACAATCCAATGGTCAAGATTGATGTTGGTAAAAGCCAACAACTTGTGATTTAATTTTGATTAAATATAATTGATAAATCAAATAAATATAATACCAAATTAAACCACACAAATAGAGAGAGAGAAAATAAGGGAGATACACCTTCCTCTTTGGAAGGGGGGGGGGGGACGGCCACCAATTCCCTCAAGGAATTGGTGCTGCCCCCTCCTTTCCAAAAGGGGAGGGCAATCTCCTTGATTTTCTCTCCATCTAATTTCCAACAACAATTTGTTGGTATTTTAATTCACCAAAATAATTCTCAATTAATTTTGGGAATATTGCAATCTTGACATTGGAATATTGTGAATCAAATTCACAACCCAAAACAAAATGTAATTTACATTTTCAATTAATCAAACAATGTGCATCCAATACACATTAATAATTAATCTACTAATATAAATTATATTTAACTCTCTCTAATACATTATAAATCAGATTTATAATATATTATGAATAATTGGATATTGCTATCCACATTATTCTTATCCATAATAATTAAATCACATTTAATTATATTGGATAATTTCTCATACATCATGATAATTAAATCACATTTAATTATCAATTTCTCTTTGCTTAGATCTCATGGAATTATTCTTAAACCATTTAAGAACAATGCTATTTCTCCTCAGATACTTGGAGATAAGGACAGGGCGATTGTATTGTTCCACGTATAGTGACTTGGATATTGAGATCACATCTCAAATCCAGATCCCATGGACCTCTCATAGATGCTTGATTAAATCAAGACCGTAAACCTAATCTTCTCATTGCATCTGAATCTCATTCAGATCAATGTCCAGTACATGGACTAAGATTAGGTTACTTCTCTAATGAGAGGAGTCACTAAAATCCAGACCTGTTTCATCACTCCCTCGGAATGGAAGCGTCATGGTTATACAATCGTTTATGATCAAATCACCCTTCAGGTATTCCTAATACCTGTACATCCTGCATACTGGAAGACTCATGATCATCATGAAGATAAAGATGACTTTTACACTGTCATCTTCATAGTCTGATCATTAAGTTTCTCAATCTTGGTCCTTGGGATATGGTACAGATCATATGCTTTCACAAAGCATATATCTTACCTTCAAATTCATATCATGCTTCTAAAGCATGATGACCATGCATGGAATTTGGTCAATCCCAATACCTCATGAATGAGCTCATGTCTCCCGGTTCACAAGTGAACCTGTATGATCCCTTTGAGAGATCATATTACTCATATGTCCTTACATGCACACCAGCTCGCCGGTGTATAGACCTTGATTAGGTCATCAACCTATTGGTCTGCCAAATGTACATGCTCAGACATATAGTAATATATCTGTCTCTGGTCAGAGGATGTTTGCCTGTATGTGACAGTAATTCATCATAGGTCTTTGGTTATCTCGATCTCGTTAAGTCAACTCATTGACTCAACTAATCTGATACCTCCGAATCAATATTCCTATGCAGAGGACCTGCATCAAGAGGTCGATTAGATATCAGTCTAATGAGATGGGATTGCCATCTCCCACTCAGACTGGAGATCACTACTTGTTAATCATTCATGATGCTTGATGAGTCCTCTATCTAACTCCTTAGATATTCATCCAAGCATCAGCCTCTATCAACAGCTGTATGATTATCAAGTTGGCCATGGTACATAACCCTTATTGTACAGAGGGACCTTATAGTGCATTCATTCATTCAATATCAGAAAGGGAGTGAAACAAAAATCAATAACTTTTATTGATAAATCATTTATTACAATAACATTTATTGTAGGAATGGTTCGCCTCGGGCTCACATTGCTAACAATCTCCCACTAGCCCTCAGAACCATTCAGGAACAAGCCTTAAACCCATACTCATTACATGTTGGTCAAAAACCTTCTGTGTCAGAGGTTTGGTAAGAGGATCAGCAACGTTGTCGGCGGAGGCCACCTTGGTGATGATGATGTCACCACGATTTGAATCTCCCGAATGATGTGGTATTTCCTTTCTACGTGCTTGCTCTTCTGATGCCATCTGGGTTCCTTTGCCTGGGTAATGGCTCCCATGTTATCACAGAGTAGCGGGATGGGAGTATCAGAGGAAACTACGCCAAGCTCCTGGACGAACTTGCGCAACCACACCGCCTCCTTTGCAGCATCCGATGCGGCAATGTATTCGGCTTCTGTTGTTGAATCTGCTGTAGTGTCCTGCTTCTTGCTTCTCCAGCTCACAGCACCACCGTTCAACAGGAACACAAACCCTGATGTCGACTTTCGATCATCAATATCCGATTGGAAGTCAGAATCTGTATATCCCAAGACTTGGAGATCACCATCTCCATAGACCAAGATGTAATCTTGCGTCCGTCTTAGATATTTGAATATGTTCTTTACTGCATTCCAGTGTTGTTCTCCATAGCAGGATTGGTAACGACTTACCACTCCCACTGCATGGCAGATATCTGGCCTAGTACACATCATGGCATACATTAAGCTTCCTACGGCCGATGCATAAGGACATCCAGCCATGGCCTTCTTTTCCTCAACAGTTTGAGGAGCCATTCCTTTAGACAGGTGGATACCATGTCTTAAGGGTAGGAATCCTTTCTTGGAACTATCCATACGGGATCGTTCAAGAATCTTCTTAATGTATCCTTGTTGTGACAATCCCAATATCCTCTTTTCTCTGTTTCTGAACAGCTTCAGACCCAAGATGTAAGAGGCTTCTCCAAGATCTTTCATCTCAAAGGTATGGGACAGCCAAATCTTCACACTGGTCATCATCCCTGTATCATTCCCAATGATAAGGATGTCATCTACATAAAGCACGATGAACACAATGGCGCTCCCACTAAGCTTTTTGTACACACAAGGTTCATCAGGATTCTGCATAAAATCATAACTCTTTATGGTTTCGTCAAATCTGATGTTCCAGCTACGAGAAGCTTGCTTGAGCCCATAGATGGATTTCTTCAGCTTGCATACTTTGCCATCCTCAGTCATGAAGCCCTGGGGCTGCTCCATGTAGATATCCTCCTCGAGGTATCCATTGAGGAAAGCCGTCTTGACATCCATCTGCCAGATGTCGTAGTCAAGATATGCAGCTATAGCTAGCAATGCCCTGATGGATTTAAGCATAGCCACAGGAGAGAATGTCTCATCGTAGTCGATGCCTTCTCTCTGTGTGTAGCCCTTGGCTACGAGCCGTGCTTTGAAAGTCTCTACTTTCCCATCAGGTCCCCTCTTTCTCTTGAAGATCCATTTGCACCCAATGGGTTTTACCCCCTTAGGTGGATCCTCTAGGGTCCATACACCATTCTTATGCATGGAGTCAATTTCTGACTTCATTGCTAGCATCCATCTATCCATGTCATGATCCGCGAGTGCTTCATCAAATGAAGTAGGATCATTGTCAGTTTCACTTGACACATGGAATCCATACCTTTCAGGTGGTGCAACCACCCTCGAACTCTTTCGAAGAGGCATGGGTGTTTCATCTTTATTTACTTCTTCAGTTTCTGGTTCAGGAAGCTCAGAGTCCTCAAGGGACTCAATGAGTTCCTCTACTTCACTTTTGTCTTGACCTTTAAGGAAATCATCCTCCAGAAATTTCACATCTCTAGAGACAAAAACCTTTTGGGTCTCAGGGTCATAAAGTTGGTATCCAATACCATCTTTAACGTACCCAATGAAGTAGCACTCACGAGAGCGAGATTCTAGCTTACTTGCATCCACATTCTTTGCATGGACCAAGCAACCCTAAACCCTCAAGTGATTAACACTAGGTTTGGTTCCATACCATAGCTCATGAGGAGTCTTAGGTACAGATTTGCTAGGAATCTTATTTGGGATATATATTGCAGTCTCTACTGCATATCCCCAGAAGCTAAGTGGTAAATGTGCTTTACTCATCATTGAACGAACCATATCCATGATGGTTCTGTTGCGTCTTTCAGCAACACCATTAAGTTGGGGAGTTCCAGGAGGAGTGAGATTGGAAATAATTCCATTCTCTTTAAGGTATTCCTTAAATTCATCTGATAGGTACTCGCCACCTCGATCAGATCGAATTCGTTTAATCTTCCTATTGGTTTGGTTCTCAACCAAAACCTTGAACTCTTTGAACTTTTCAAAGGTTTCAGACTTATGACGTAATAGGAAGATAAACCCGTATCTCGAATGGTCATCAATAAATGTCAAATAATATCGATATCCATTTCGAGTCGCGGTACTGAAGGGACCGCATACATCAGTATGTATTAGGTCAATAATACCTTCACATCTTGTAACCTTGTTACGGAAAGGCATCCTAGTCATTTTACCTCGAATACAATGTTCACAGGTAGGTAAAGGCTGAACCTGTAGAAAATCCAAAGGTCCATCCTTTATCAATCTATTGATCCTATCAACAGATAAATGACCAAGCCTTTGATGCCAAATCATGTTTGAATGATTTATATTACTCCTGGATCTTTTAGGGTTTTTATTAGTGGTTGTAACATTCATGACATGCTCATTAATGCACAATTCATAGAGTCCTCCAGAAGTCAAAATACCCTCTGCAATATATTTATCATAATGATTTATGACTAATTTATTACAAAATAGGAATGAATATCCACTTCTAACTAGCTTAGATACAGATATCAAATTCCTTCTGACTTCAGGTACATAAAGACACTCTTTAAGTACTAGGACTCTTCCACTAGATAATGATAGTCGGTAGGTCCCGACGGCGACTGCTGCAACACTTGCATCAGATCCCATCTGGATGACTATCTCCCCTTCTTCAAGCTTTCTAGTTTCCTGAAACAAATGCAACAAATTGCATACATGAACAGAAGCACCAGAATCAACTACCCAACTTCCTTCTCGTCCAACGAGAAAGCTGGTTTCAATGATAAATGTAGATTTTATACCTGCTGGGGCTTTACCTTTGTCGATCGACTTCAGGTAATCCGGGCAATTACGCCTCCAGTGCCCCGGCTTCTTGCAGTGGTGACAGACGTCGGTTTTCTTTGACGCCATTAAAGTGGATGCATTGGAAGATGAGGCAACACTTTGTCCCTTCTTCTTTCTCTTCTGGGCTGGGCCCTTTCGAGAACCTTGCTTCCGACCGCGCTTCCCTTTGACCTGTGCAACCATTGCAGTGCCAGTGGGACCATCTTTCTTCATTACGTCTTCTGCAGACTTTAATGCAGCAAGAATCCCAGCATTTGTCAGTTCCAGCTTATTCATGTGGAATGACACCACAAAGTTATTGAAAGATTTGGGCAATGACAGCAGAATGAAATCAGATTGCATGTCTGCATCCATCGTCGCCCCCAGAGTCTCAAGCTCCGACAAGTACCCAAACATTTTGAGTACATGCTCGCGGACCGAGGTCCCTTCCTGCATCTTGCAGCGAACGAGTTCTTTCATAACATTGTACCGCTGGGTGCGGTTAATGTCACCAAACATATCCTTTAGATTCTGCATGATATCCTGGCAAGTACTCATCTCCACATGTTGCTTCTGAAGAACATTGGAGAGAGAACCCAAGATATAGCACCTAGCCAAGACATGATCTTCATCATACTTGTCATTATATGCTTTGTCTTCCTTAGATTTAGGGTTTTCAAGTTTGTTTTCAGAGAGCACATAACTGATGCGCTCTGCCGAAAGCACAAGCTTCAAATTACAGATCCAATCCGAGTAATTTGGTCCGGTCAATTGGTTGACCTCCAGAAGCCTGCTCAGTGGGTTCATGGACTTCATTTTCTGAAATTGAGAATGCACTATATTAGAACATATAATCATATATTCAATTTAATTTTATTTGATTAAGGCATTTTTAAATCAAATTAGTCTTGCTATGTCAACTATGAAAGTTTATTCCCTTATTCACTTTCAAAGTAGGAGATATACTTACCGATATATCTCACGCAAGAACTGGGATCTCCTCTTTATCTTTGCCATATCCCAATAATATGAGAACCTATGACTCAAATAAAGAGAAGCGGGAACACATTCCGCCTTGCAAGTCCAACTTGCATTTCCCAATTCGGTCTTTAATACCCGAGCCCACCACCCCTAAGGTGATGTTGACTCGTCATTAATTGAACCAACCGTCAATAGGAATACAACTCGCTATGCGCAATCCAATATCGCCCCAATAATATGAGGACCCGATATTGGGGTCACTACGCATACGTCCTTACTCTTTCGAGAAGCGACGAGCCCGATCCAAACGGATCATATGTGGGAGCTGTCACTTCGGACAGGCGTCTCCCACATATAATATTTGGCGACGAAACCCTTCGCCTTGACGGGAGACCATGGATGTCACTTATGTGATCCTCCATCTCTTATTCAAATTTAATTAATTACTATGAATCTCATTCATATAATTAATTCTTCCAAGGGAATTATTAGCTCTAATCATATTAGAGTATTTTCAATTGGATATAATTAACTTAATCATATTAAATTAATTATCAATCCAATTCAATCAATCAAACTTAATTTTATGCTTGAATATATATATGATATTATTCTCAAAGTACGTATTAATTCGTATTTTAATAATTAGAAAAACACATCATAATCCCTCGGACATTATCCCGGCCCTACCCGTTGTCATGGCCAGTACCGACGGGAGTGGGGCGGACCACATACGTTGCAACCCGCTGACCAGCGATCCCCGACTAGACACCATATCCACCTCGGAAAAGGATAATGCCAAATTGATTATTTTGTACTTGAGATGATCATCGGTTCTTCAACCGAAATTATACCATATAGTAATCAAAACAATTTTGATTTTAAGGAAATTTGCTAGGCAAATTCCCAAGTCCTATTCAAGCAAGAAGTTTGATGATTGTAATTCCAATTAAGGTTTAGATCAAATCTAATCAACTAATTGGTTGGGGCCAAGTCAATTAGGCAAATAATCATGTTTCAATATTTCACAAATATTTTTCAAGATTATTTCACGAAATTAACAATTAATTTCACTAATTGACAATCACTTGGTTCTAGATTAGGAAAGCAATTTCAGCAGTGACCCCTACTTACTAAAATTGGCATATCTCAATCATATTAAATTCAAATTAAGCAAAGTCAATTTCTAAAGTTTGCTAATTTGATTTAGGACAGAACCTAAGTGATGTTTCACGCATTTTGAGGCAAGTCTAAACAGTAATTAACATTTTAATCACGTTCAGATTCACAGTTCCCGCAGCAGTGCATACATGTTCATTAAAACGACCATATCTCGAGCATACGAAATCCGATTTACGCAAACTCGGATCCTATGGTTTCCTTATTTAATGGGTAACATAATCCAAGTATAAAATTCATGTTTAAATAATTTAAACAGTGCCGAATTTATTTACTAAACAGATCTGCGAAATCAAATGCGATGAAAACTTTCGCGACCTTAGCGAACCCAAGTCGTCCTTGGTTAACGAATCACTATACAAAACCGTCGACCTAAGGCTCTGATACCACTTGAAGGATATGGAGAGATCCTCAAGCGCATCACGGAAGCATGAGCGTCGTATCGGATACGACGAAGAACGACTAGTCGTACTAGTTGTTCGGTGCAGCGGAATTTAAAAAAAATTTATTCGATGAAACCACATGATCCAAGAACCATTCTCGGATCATTTCATCTATAACCACAACAAGTATAATGCAATACCTCTTGAAGCGTGGTTGATCGAGTCTCTAAGAGAAGAGACCTCATGTCTCAAGTCCGATCGTCGGAGAGATCGCTTGCGAGCGCGGGGATGAACCGCGGTGTCCTCGCAATCCAAGAAGTTGATCCAAGCACGGTTGCTCCTGATCTCGTCACACGAGATCGAACGTCTCCTTCGTAGGCGAATCACTTGAAGTAGACGAAGAACCGCAGAGCGTCGAAGCGGTAGCACGAGGGCGCGGGCGACGACGATTCTCTCCACCAAGGTGGACGACCACCAAGAAGAAGGGGGAGAGAGGGCTGTCGAGTAAGAGAGAAAGAGAGAGAGAGAGAGAGAGAGTTTTGCTACAATAGCATGTGTAAAGAGAGAGCCAAGAATGCCTCTCTTTTTATAGGGTTTTGGGATCCATGGATCTCAATCCATGTGTCATATAAAATCAATGGATGAGATTGATTTATGACAATCCAATGGTCAAGATTGTTGTTGGTAAAAGCCAACAACTTGTGGTTTAATTTTGATTAAATATATTTCATAAATCAAATAAATATAATACCAAATTAAACCACACAAATAGAGAGAGAGAAAATAAGGGAGATACACCTTCCTCTTTGGAAGGTGGGGACGGCCACCAATTCCCTCAAGGAATTGGTGTCGCCCCCTCCTTTCCAAAAGGGGAGGGCAATCTCCTTGATTTTCTCTCCATCTAATTTCCAACAACAATTTGTTGGTATTTTAATTCACCAAAATAATTCTCAATTAATTTTGGGAATATTGCAATCTTGACATTGGAATATTGTGAATCAAATTCACAACCCAAAACAAAATGTAATTTACATTTTCAATTAATCAAACAATGTGCATCCAATACACATTAATAATTAATCTACTAATATAAATTATATTTAACTCTCTCTAATACATTATAAATCAGATTTATAATATATTATGAATAATTGGATATTGCTATCCACATTATTCTTATCCATAGTAATTAAATCACATTTAATTATATTGGATAATTTCTCATACATCATGATAATTAAATCACATTTAATTATCAATTTCTCTTTGCTTAGATCTCATGGAATTATTCTTAAACCATTTAAGAACAATGCTATTTCTCCTCAGATACTTGGAGATAAGGACAGGGCGATTGTATTGTTCCACGTATAGTGACTTGGATATTGAGATCACATCTCAAATCCAGATCCCATGGACCTCTCATAGATGCTTGATTAAATCAAGACCGTAAACCTAATCTTCTCATTGCATCTGAATCTCATTCAGATCAATGTCCAGTACATGGACTAAGATTAGGTTACTTCTCTAATGAGAGGAGTCACTAAAATCCAGACCTGTTTCATCACTCCCTCAGAATGGAAGCGTCATGGTTATACAATCGTTTATGATCAAATCACCCTTCAGGTATTCCTAATACCTGTACATCCTGCATACTGGAAGACTCATGATCATCATGAAGATAAAGATGACTTTTACACTGTCATCTTCATAGTCTGATCATTAAGTTTCTCAATCTTGGTCCTTGGGATATGGTACAGATCATATGCTTTCACAAAGCATATATCTTACCTTCAAATTCATATCATGCTTCTAAAGCATGATGACCATGCATGGAATTTGGTCAATCCCAATACCTCATGAGTGAGCTCATGTCTTCCGGTACACAAGTGAACCTGTATGATCCCTTTGAGAGATCATATTACTCATATGTCCTTACATGCATACCAGCTCGCCGGTGTATAGACCTTGATTAGGTCATCAACATATTGGTCTGCCAAATGTACATGCTCAGACATATAGTAATATATCTGTCTCTGGTCAGAGGATGTTTGCCTGTATGTGACAGTAATTCATCATAGGTCTTTGGTTATCTCGATCTCATTAAGTCAACTCATTGACTCAACTAATCTGATACCTCCGAATCAATATTCCTATGCAGAGGACCTGCATCAAGAGGTCGATCAGATATCAGTCTAATGAGATGGGATTGCCATCTCCCACTCAGACTGGAGATCACTACTTGTTAATCATTTATGATGCTTGATGAGTCCTCTATTTAACTCCTTAGATATTCATCCAAGCATCAGCCTCTATCAACAGCTATATGATTATCAAGTTGGCCATGGTACATAACCCTTATTGTACAGAGGGACCTTATAGTGCATTCATTCATTCAATATCAGAAAGGGAGTGAAACAAAAATCAATAAATTTTATTGATAAATCATTTATTACAATAACATTTATTGTAGGAATGGTTCGCCTCGGGCTCACATTGCTAACATCCTAAACCTTGTAATGATGGGTTCATTCAAAAACCGGCAAACTATGTGACTTTTGGTGGCTCGAGTTGGGATAGCCTCTATCCAACGATTTAAATAATCAACAGCGAGCAGAATGTACTCAAATCCCTAACTGTTGGGAAATGGGCCCATGAAGTCAATGTCCCACACATTAAATACGTCTGAAATCTGAATATACTCCTGGGGAATTGTATCTCTCATTTAAATGGTTGCACCAAATTTTTTGTAATCAGTACGTCGCTTCACAAGTTCTTCCGTATCTTTGAATAGAGTGGACCACCAGAGGTTGTATTGTAGCTCTTTCGCAATTGTCTATTTTCCAGAGTGGCGTCCAACTATTTTTAGTGCATGACAATGCCTGAGGACACTGTGGACTTCCTCCTAAGGAATGCACCTTCTCCATATGCAATCTGCCCCCTCATGAAGGAGATATGGATCCTCCCACTGGTAAAAAAGAATATCTGATAAAAACTTGTCACTTTCAGCTTTCGGTCAATCTTGCATAATTCTCTTGGAAACAAGATAGTTAACAATATCAGCGAACCAAGGGAGCGAGGTGACTAACAAATTTACTTCATCTAGAAAGGTCTCTACAATCGACAATAGGCTCTGCTCAGGAATGTTCGGCTCTAGCAATGATCTACCACCATATTTTTTATTCCAGGTTTGTCTCTAATTTTGTGGTCAAACTCCTAGATTAGAAGGGTACATTAGATGAGTCTGGATTTGATATCCTTCTTACTTTGCAGGTATTTGATGGTAGAATGGTCTGTGTAGACAATAACTTTGGATAAAAGCAGATAAGATCTAAACTTCTCCAGGGCAAAGACAACTGCTAACAACTCTTTTTCATTGACTGTATAATTTTCTAAGCCTCATCAAGAGTTATGCTAGCATAGTTAATTGCAAATGGTAAACCATTTCGTCTCTATCCCAAAACCACTCCAATGGGATAATCTGAAGCATCTATCATGATCACAAAGGGGAAAGAACAATATGATGGTTGGAGGACAATGGCCTGAGTGATTAGATCTTTCTGTTAATTAAAGGCTTGGTGGACTCTAGAATTGGCAATGAAATCTTACCCCATGCCTTGAAGCTCAATATACGATCAGGAAATTTTATTGAAATCATTAATGAATCTGCAATAGAATCCCACATGCCATAAGAATTACCGAACTTGCTTCAAGTTTGTAGGTGGCTCAAGTTTTGAAATGAATTCCACCTTTGCAGGATCTACCTCCATACCACGCTTTGAGATGACATGGACTAGCGCAATCCCTTCAGTCACCATGAAGTGACTCTTTTCCCACAAGAGCACTAAATATCACTTCACAACATCTTATCAAAACTCAGTATAGAGAAGATAAGCATTGATCAAAATTGTCATCGTATACCGAGAAATCATCCATAAAAACCTCGAGAAAACTACCAATCATATATACAAAAACAACCAACATGCACCTTTGGAAGGTCATGGAAATGATGCAAAATCGAAAGGCATCCTGCGGAAGGTCCATGTCCCATGAAGGTAGTCTTTTCTTGGTCTTCTGTTGTGATTGCAACTTGATTGTAACCGAAATATCCATCCAAGAAGCAGAAATATTCCTTCATGAGTCTTTTGACTATTTAGTCAATAAAGGGATACGAGAAATGATCCTTCTTGGTCGCTAGATTCATGCGTCTGTAATCCACACAGACATGCCAAGAAGTTGGAACTTTGGTTGCGATCTCCTCTCCTTTGTCATTCTTCACAGTGGCGATCTCTGATTTCTTTGGCACAACATGCAAGGGACTCATTGATTTTGAGTCAGAGATGGAATATATAAATCCTGCATCATGTCATTTTCTAATTTCGATTATAACAACCTCTTGAAGATTTGGGTTTAATTTACACTGGAATTTACAGGATAGCTCGCTATCTTCCTCAAGGTAGCTGTGATGCGAACACAATGAGGGATTGATCCCATGGAGATCTATAATTTTCCAGCCTATTGCCTTGTTGTTTCTTTCTAGAAAATCAAGCAGATGAGATTCTTATTCCTCGATTAATTTGGAATTGATGATCACTAGGAACATAATCCATGCACCCACAAGGAAGGCATACTTCATATTTGCTGGAAGTGGTTTAAGCTTTGGTGGGGTCTGAGTCATCTATGTATGTACTTCTGCAACTGTACATGGTGGTGGTGTCTGATTTTTCAGTTGTACATTGTCCACCATTGGCATTTCAATCTCTGAATTCAATGCATCACAAAAATTTTCAATGATATCTTGTGCAAAGAAATTTTCAATAATATTTTTCTAAGAAATCTTCAATAATCTTTTTTGGCAAATCAGCAAAGATTTCTTCTTAAAATACATCTAGGAACTCAACTGTGCTATCCACTCCTTCCTCGGTGGCGAGGAATTTGTGGGTATCAATGCCATCCATAAACAGATTGGTATTTCAAATTTATGCTAAAAAGGCACAGATTTTTGGTCTCTATCTAACAACTCACTCGCATCTGATGCAGACTCTGACCATTTTGGCACATGGATCATTTCAATAGGCACCTCTCACTGTTAGAATGAAAGGTGGTCGACCCGGTGCCGTAATCCACCATTGCTTGGACTGTTCAAGGAATGGATGCCCAAGTATAATTGATGTATGAAGACGAGGAGCTGAGTTGTCCATTTCCAATATGATAAAGTCCACAAGGAATGGCATCACGTGAATGGTGACGATGGCATCCTCCAAAATCCTCGAAGCTCCTTGATCTACGTATATGCAAACTATATAATCATTCTTGTTGATTTGAGCGGTCCCAACCCAAATTCTTTCAGCAATGATGTAGGCATCAAATTGATGGATGATATGTTGTTAAGAAGTGTTTTGTCGTACTCTTGGTCAAACATATGGCATCTGATGAGAGGGGCTCCCATGTCTTTCTTCTTACACGAGAGATTGCTTATTGCATTCACTATCGTTGCAGTCAAATGTGCTTCACATTTCTCTTTCTGGCTCTACACGACTCTCTTTTTGAAGTACATGCCTCCTTCTATCCTTTTTTAATGTTAAGCATGCACTTAATGGCTTTAGTAGTTTTAGAAAAATATTTTAAATAATTTCAAAAATATACAGATCAAACAAGGTTGTTTCAAAATTTGCCTTTTTTTATTTTTTCAAAGCGTCTGGTAATGGAATATTTACAAAACCAAAAGCAGAAATAGTGTATTTACATCAAAATCAATGCCCTCATCTAGCTATACAAATGTATGGAAAAAAAAGGAGTGTCTTCATCCATCTAGGGTAGGCATCCCAAAATGGCAGGTGGGGCCCCATTGACTGGCTCCGGATCGGTTGCAGGTACGATCCTCTCCATCGTTAGTTTGGTAACGCTTCCGTTGCTATCGTATGTTTTGCTTGTTTGATTTTTCTCGTTTTTTGGAGTTTTGCTTCTAGTGCTTCTACGTCATCTTATTTTTCCTCACTCAGCCCGACTGTTGGTTCGGTTGATGCAAAAGAAGATGTTTCGTCGGCTTTATTATTCCCCTTTAAGGTAGCAGAAGGCTGCAGAATCCTATCGCTCTTGATAGCACCAACATTACATAAAAACATATCATGCACATCTGACTATGTGGGATTGAACATGACATCACAAACTATCTGCTCTCACTTCATAAAATTATTAAGATTGGCCTCCACTTGTGTCGGAATGGCAGTCTAGGCTGCGGTGAGGTCATCAAGCTTCTGGCTCATTTCTCTGAAGCTCTTCACCAACTGGGTCAAGAAATCCAGAGCGGGGTTCACAGAAGCAACCTTGGATGATTCAACATGTTGGCCACACTGAGACCAGGAATGGTGTGATGGTTGTTGGTAGGAATACAGGTTGCGGTACTAAGGAGAAGAATGATGTTGCTGGTGTGGAGGAGGGTGCTGCTGATAAGGAGCAACTGAGTACTACTGATAGGGCTAGTGCTAATGGTACTACAACTGCTAGTACTGATTCAGTCTCCAATTGCCCTAATATAGTGGAGACTGTTAGCAGTAACACTGGTTACCCTGGACAAATCTCCCTCCTTGCTGCTAAGGGAATGGATGGTTGCCAGAATGCAAGCCCTACTGATGTCTACCTGGACGGGCTAGCTTTGCATCATTGGATCACATGCCATTCACCTCCTAAATGAAAGGCGGTGGGGGAGAACATGGATCTTGAATGATTGGGAACTTGGGATATTAAACCACTAGCTGCTATTATGATTTTTGAGGCGAGGTGGGCTCAGGGTCTGCTTGCACGTAGTAAACCTGTTGCACCATTGGGTGTGAAGGACTCTGCTGAGGAGGATGAGGCGATGATGGCTCCTTCGTCTCAACAAGAGTCGTGGCCGATGCAGATACAGACTGGAAAGCACTAATGCTACTCACCAGCAACTCCAGATGCTTGGTGATCTGATCTAGTTTGTCCAAATTGTGAGTCCTCTATTCGATCGTATTGAGTTTTTAAGGACATGTGATCGTTTCTCGATAATATCCACCTTAGACAGGTGGTTCCTAATGATGATTAGTTGGATCTTTCATCCCTGTCTGGATCATGGGATGCCGCCATAAGCATTGGCTTCTAATGGATATGTGGATGTCACTGGTACACATGAGATGACGATAGGGCATCTTCTTCTTCGGCCATTTCTTTACAAATCTATCACATGATGTCCTCTTCTTTATGGATGTGTCGACTTCCACAAGTAGAGTCGATGAACCTTTGGTTCTCAAGAGTGAGTCCCTCAATGAACTGTTGGACCAAGCTGGTCTACGGAATGTCATAATGGGAAGACTTCTCCCTCAAATATGTAAATTGCTCCCAAGCTTTATGAATCGACTCGTGGGTGGCTTGGAAAAAGTTGTCAACGTGAGCCCGTATCTGGTTGAGACGACCGAGAGGGTAGAATTTATGTAGAAAGGCTGACTTTAACTCCTCCCAGTTCATGACGACGTTCCCCAGATGATTGATGCAGTGAAGTATCTTATCTTGAAGGCTGAATGGGAATGTCGTCATCTTGACTACACTTAATGGTATGTTAGGGTAGTGACTTGTTCCACATATGCAACCAAATTTTTGACGATGGATATATGGTTCGTCGTTGGCATTCCCATGGAAGGGGGAAGAAGAACCAAGAGTTGAGGCTTCAACTAAAAGTGTGCATGGACTATTGGAATCTGAATCCACTAGGTATGTAAAAGGCTCGTGTTGTAAGTCTCTTTGAGAGTAGACTTGGGCCTCTCTCCTCTGGGATCGTCCGTCGATCCTCCACGGCATCTATCTTCTCTTTCTTGCTCTAATCCTCTCCCTCCTCCTAGGGTTGTCTCTCCTTCTCCTTAAATCATTTAACATGTCCTGGAAGGAGGGCTGGGCCAATCCCTGGTCGGTGAGTTGCTGTTGTATTACCTAGATGGAGGCAAGAAGCTGAGCATTCATGGCATTCTAGTATGGTTGTTGACCTGGTTGTGGTTGTGTGTGTTGCGGTCCCTTCCTTTTTCCATCTAGAGCCATCTTTTTTTTTCTGATTCTAAATCTAAAAGAATTTCTAGCTCCAGATCAGGCTCTTGCTCTACACATGGAATGACTCTCTGGTCAGTCTGAATAGAAGTACTAGATGGAAAGAATCGTTATATGTTAAGGTCAACATAGAATTTCTTTAAGGATGGAGAAGCATATGGAATGAAATCAATTTCCTTCTAAAATGGGCAGATTTCAGGACAACATTTATCCAGATTTATTGATGAATGCGAGGAGTATGGAGAGCAGTTCGTAAGGTCTGAACCGTGATCTCATTAATCGCCTCAAATTATTAGAGAGGTCGACTGCATGGAACAGATATGGGTTTTGGCGGAGTCTCGACCAAGCCATCCAGAGTCGCCAACTTGAGGGTCAAAAGGAAGATCGAGAATGGATTAATGATATAGAGATGACAAGAAATAAAAGGAGTCAAAAATAGTAGAACAGTTTAAAGTGAGTGCGGGTCAATTGATAATCAAGAAGAAAATAAAAGGAAAAATTTGCACAAGTGTGCGGTGATGTTATTTGACTTTAATCTAAATAAAACAAACACCAAACAAGTTGTGGATTCAGCAACTCAACCGAAGCGAAGCCATAAGAGTTCGACTATTTTTATCACTTCAATTTTATTTTGGTTTGTAGGCAAATCTTTTATCATGTCCTTAGGAGGGCTATCCCTATAGGAGTATATAGTATTGCTGGATGCACAATTTGAGGTCCATGATCTCATGTCTGGGGGGCTGCTCAACTAAAGAAATAGAGAAAGGAAGCCAATAGGTGAAAGATGAATATCCATTTCATCACCTCTATTCTTTCATTTTGGCCATTAAACCCAAACAAATGCATGTAAATACCATTATTTTGCAAAATTAGCATTCATTATTTATAAATAAATACTGTATAAAATTCATTGTTTAAATCCAAAATAAAAGAATAAAGAAAATAAAAAGAAATAAAATGCCAAATGTATTTTATGACCCTAAACCCCGAGACCTAGGCATCTTGATGTCTGGGTCAACAAGGAATAAAGCAGGGGGAGATAATGGTCAAGTATACAATAAAACCCTAATTTTTAACCTTCAATATTGCATTTTTGGGGCTTATTTTATTTTTTATTATTATACCTAAAATAAAGAAACTTTGTACACGAAAATTGTAAATAAAAATTTATAGAAAAAATAAAAAATTGATTTCACACAAAAATAAAAAACAATGTACTTTTTATACTCAGAATAAAATTCCAAAACCCAAACTTTGCAGACCCATATCTTCTCCATAAGATATTTAATGAAGGTGTTCATTTAATTTGGAGTTAAGATGCAAAGTTAGGTTCTGTATCCCTGTTGTACAATATACCTAAATAAAATATTCATTTTAGTTATTTTTTTATAATATAATAATATTTATAATTTTATAATTTTGTAAATATTATTTATAATATATGTATATTTAGAATAGAATAAAACCATAAAGAAAACACTAAAATAAAATACCATATATAAATACATATATGAATATACTATACTTAAAACTATATAATAAGTATATACCTTTATCTAAGTGTCCAAAATACATTAGAAAAATACAATAAAATATATTTCTATACATCTAAATAAGATATAAATATATAAATTAATAAAATAAAATAATAAAATTTAAAAATGTAAAAAAAATAAAAGATACAAAACTTAAGTTAATATACCTATAAATATACCCTTAAAAAGTAACTTGTAATAAATTAAGTTATAGAAATAAATGAAATCGAATTAAAATATTACATAAATTAATAAAGAAATTTTATATTTTAACCAAAAATTAATAAAATTATTTTTTTATATATTTGCATTTTTCCGGCATATTTTGTCTTCTTGTGCGTGCATGTGGACCAATGGGGTGCAAGTAAAAGTTGACCTAGTCAACTCCTCGCCCCCCAATGTCTTCTACACCGGGTCACTTGCCACCTCGATTTCCTCAATTTCTGGAGCCTGATTCTTACATCCATTTAGGTTGATTCCTTATTTACTTTTGTGCCTCGATCGATACACTTTCGCAAGCCATCGATTTCTCTATCCCAAAAACTCTAAATCGAGCCTACACCTCGATTGAACCCACGCATATATAAAACATCTCTTCCATCATCCTTCAATCTTTTATCCCTCTTTCACTGATAAACCCTAATTCTAATGTCCATTCCTACTCCATGGTGATAGGAGGATGATCTAGGAGGCCTTCGTTTGTTGTTTGGCATTGAATTGAGGCGGATCCAGCCTCATCTGCCATCTCCGCCCAAAGCTTCGATTCAGGTGGCCCTGACTCGATGAGATCTTTCTTTTCTCGTTTTTATCTTTTGTATGTAGCAGTAGTGTAGGACCTGTTTTTATTTCATTTAATTTCACCTTATTTTCGGTAAAATCCAAAAATTTCCCTCACCAGAGCTCTGGCTCCACCATCTTATCCTATCGTACTCGACCATTCTCCATCCGCTCATCCTCATCTCCTTTCCCATTGTCTCCCCTTCACCCCCAGCAACTCCAGACACCCAGATCTCGCAAATATCTGGATATCGAGTCTTCCTTCTCCGTTGTACTTTGGAAGACCTCGCCTCGCATCACCTCCACTCCCTCCACACACTTGAAGTATCCTGAAGCTTAGCTTTTTGTCGTGAGTCTAAGCATGCAGGTAATGGAAGAAGAATACACCCCCATGGGGTCCTTGAAGCTGTAGACCACCTCCTAGGCCTTGAGCCTCACTAGAGCTCCTCCGGGGGTCTTGAGCCATTTTGAGCCATCCAGAAGATTTAGAGAAGTAACAATAACGTTCAGATCCAGCTGAATATGCATGCAGAGGTCATAGCACCACACAACAAGAGATCAAAGCTCGCCTTGGGCGAGTTCTTCAGGAGTTCTTCCACCTGCCTCGCCAGCCGTTGGATAAGGAACTGCTCCCAGATGGAACAGAAGGCGTCGAATCATACGAGCTTCAGAAGTAGGATACAATCCCGGGGTTCTAGTCTCACCGTTAAGGGATGAATCACCATTGCCTCTTCCAGGGCGTGATGCGTGTCAAGTGACCCATCCAGAGCCATTCTTCTGAGCACATTTAAGCGTTATTTTGCACCTTCTTCCCTCCACTTTTGTCTATTTATCTTTTACTCCTATAAATTTTTTATTCAGTTTAAAACTTTTGGTAAAAGTTTAAAGCATGCCCTGGTACTTATTTCACATTGCTTTTTTGGTCTGTGCCATATACCTTACGTGTCATCCCACGCGAGGTGGCGATTTTGAAGAGACAACCTTGTTAGTTCTTGTATTTACGTTTAGTCCATAAACATTCAGTTGCAGATATAAAATTTTAGGTATTTTGCAAAAACTTCCTTGCCTTTATTTTAATTACAATTATACCCTTCCCAGTTCATGTATTTCTGTACTTGTTCTCTAATTAATAAATATATCAACCACACTCCAAAATTTTGAAAAATAAGGGTTAAATGCCTGCTAGGATCCTCTTTCACGTATATTTTTGGATTTGCATTTTAAGCATTTTACCTATTTATTACAAATAAAGAAGAGCACATTTTACACCTATTTAGTTTTTTAAAATACCAAAAAATATAAATCCTTTAAAAAATTCCAAAGAATTATATTTGTTTAGATTAGTATTTTGTGCCTTCATGTGTAAAAACTACGTATGACACACCTTCATAAAACTTTCTTGCCTCTTGACTTGAATATCGTGCTCCAACTCATATCTCTTGAAATTAAAAGATGGAAATTTGGATCGATTTTGGTTCAGACTCCACGAACACTTCATTGAATGCTCCAAACTTCATGTTTTTTAATGGTATACAATGACTCCCTTCATGGATCCCCCCGTTCCTAGATGACCCTCTTCTAGGAAACAAAACTTATCTTCTAATGTTAGGGTATGGTCAAACCCAAACCAATCCCATAATTCTCCTATAGCACTAAGAGTTAACCCTCTCCTCGATGCCTCTATATCATTTTCTTCTACAATAGCTTATAGGAATCCACTTTTCATTGACAATGAGGAAGAAGAAGAAAAAATGTTGCCCAAAAGACCACCAGGAGAAGATGATGACCAAAATAGTCCCATGCAATAGATATTGGAAAGGCTAGCACAGACAAAACAATTGATCCAGACCCTGCAAGATGAGGTAAACCGTCTTAAAGCCGTGAGAGGAGAAGATAATCCTAGGCGAGATGCATATAATCTTATAGAGAATTAGATACATAGCTGGCTTAGGCTAGTACCACCTCAAGAAGCATATGACCCGAAGCCGTATTTCTTGTAATTACCCCCCCCCCAAATTCACTGGGAAGGAAATATTAAAACCCTTGTTGGACATGCGAGCCCACGACAAGCCATTATGCAATAAATATTATTGCAAATATCATTCCCTGATCTGAAGTGAAGAATAAATAATTTGCATAATAGTTCCCTTAGTACAATTATTGAATCATAGAGGCCGATGCTTGGATGAATATCTAAAGAGTTAGATCGAGGACTCACCAAGCACCATCAAATGATTATTAAGAGAGAATCTCCAGCCTGAGAAAGAGATGACAATCCTTTCTCTAAAGGCTTATATCTGAACGATCTCTTGATGCATGTACTCTGCATAGGAATAGAGATCCGTAGGTGTTAGATAAGTTAGGTCAAAGAGTTGACTTAACGAGATCGAGATAACCGAAGTCCTATGTCGTATGCTGTCACGATATAGGCACACATCCTTTGACCAGGGACAGATGTGTTACTATATGACTGAGTACGTACATTTGGCAGACCAAAAGGTTGATGACCTAATCAAGGTTTATACACCGATGTGCTGGTGTGCATACAAGGGCATATGAGTAATACGATCTCTCAAAGGGATCATACGGGTTCATTACTGAACCAGAAGACATGTGTTCACTCATGAGATATTGGGAGAATCAAATTATGTGCGTGGTCATCTCGCTTTGGAGGCTTGACTGAATTTGTAGGTTTGATATATGCTTTTGGAAAGTATATGATAAACACCTAGGTATGATATATGCTTTTGGAAAGTATATGATCGATAATAACTCCCAATGATCAAATGAGAAACTTAATGATAAATCCCTGAAGTAGACAATGTAAAATTGATCTTATACTTTGGGATTATTATGGGTCTTCTAGTGTGCAAGATGTACATGTATTAGGAATACCTGAGGGTGATGTGATCATAAATGATTGTATAACTATGATGCTTCCATTCCTAGGGAGTTATGAAACGGGTCCGGATTTTAGTGACTCCCCTCAGCAGAAAAGTAATCTAATCTTGGTCCAAGTGTTGGGCAATGCTCTGAATGTGATTCAGATGCAATGAGAAGATTGGATCTACGACCTTGATTTAATCAAGCATCTATGGGAGGTCTGTAAGATCTGGATTTGAGATGTGATCTCAATATCCAAGTCACTATACGTGGAACAATACAATCGCCATGTCCTTATCTCCAAGTATCCGCGGAGAAAGTGCATTGTCCTTGAAAGAGTTCAGGATAATTTCATTGTTGATATATGTATCCGAGCATTGAGAAAATAGATAATTAAATGTGATCTAATTATCATGAATAATATGAATTTGATTCATATTATAAGAAGAGTTATCTTAGGTAATTGAATGTGATTTGATTATCAAAGATGTAAATAATGCGAATGTGATTCATATTATTTGGGCACATGAGAATAGATATCCAAGATGATTAAATGTGATTATCATGGATATGAATAATGTGGATAGCTCTATCCATATTAATCATATATATTATAAATGTGATTTATGATATATAAGAGAGCTATTTGTAATTTACATTTGTTAATTAAATGTTGATGTGAATTGGATTCACATTGGACAATAAATTGAAAATGTAATTTACATTTAATTTTGGGTTGTGAATGTGATTCACAATTTTTCAATGGCATGATTGCAATGTTCACAAGATAAATTGGATTTAATTTTGTGAAACAATTTGCAACAAAAGTTGTTGCAAATATTGGAGAAATTCATGGGATAATGAAATCTCATGTAATAAGAGGAGAAAGTCACATTCCTTATAGAGAGGGTGTACGACCACAAGTCCTACGTGGAATGTGGCAGCCGTCCACTCCTTTCATCGAAGGAGGCTTGCCTCCTTCCTATTTCTCTAATGAAGATTGATTTGATATAAATCAAATAATATATATATTTGATTTTATTAAATTAATTATTGTTTAAATTTAAAACAATCATGGCCATTAAAAGAAGCACAAATCAATACGAGCCATTGGATTTGTGTTGTACATGGATTGAGATCCATGGATCCCAAAATATTATGAAAGGAGAGGAAGCCCTTGCTCTTCTTGTTTACAACACACAAGTTCTGAACAACAACACATGCTCTCTCTCATTCTCTCTATACGCTAACTTCATCTCTCTTCCTCTCTCTTATGGCCGTCCACCATGGAGACCTAGAGAGAGTCGCTCTCACCGCAGCGTCGCCGTTATGATGCCGGACTGTTTGCTCGTGGATCTCCTTCAGTGTGCCTTGCTCGTGAAGAAGACGTCGGATCTCGTGTGTCAAGATCAGGAGATTCTCCGCTTGGATCATCAACATGTATTGCGAGGAGCATGCGTTTCATCAACACGCTCGCAAGCGACTCCTCTGTCGGATCGGACTTGCGACAGGAAGTCTCTTTGTTTAGAGACTCGATCGCAACCACACCTCAATAGTTAACCCTAATAATTGTTTGTGGTTTATATGAAACGATCCGAGAAGTGTTCTTGGATAATGCAGTTTAATCGTATGAAAAATTTTTAAATTCTGCTGCATCGAGCTACTAGTGCAACTAGTCGCTCCCGATCGCATAAGATGTGATCCTCACACTTCTGTGATGCACTTAAGGATCTTACCATATCCTTGAAGTGGTATCAAAGCCTTAGGTTGAAGGTTTCGGATACGGTCCATAAACCTAAGGCGACTTGGGTTTGTTAGGGTTTGTGAAAGTTTTATCGCATTTCATTTTCGCATCTCTATTTAGTGAAAAATGTCGGCCCTGTTTAAAATGTTTAAACACGAAATAATTATTTAGATTTTGTTTCCCATTAAATAAGGAAACCTTGATATTTGAGTTTACATGATTTGGAATCCGAACACTCAAGTTATGATCATTTTAGTGAACATGTATCCACTTTTTCGGGGACTGTGAATCTTGACATAATTAAGGAGTTAATTACGGTTTTGAAACACCTAGAAATGCATGCAAATCATTAGGTTCTGTTGTACGTCAAATTAGCAAACTTTGGAAATGTACTTTGCTTTATTTGGATTTAAATTAATTGAGATATGCTAATTTTAGTAAGTGAGGGTCACTGCTGGAAATTACTTTCCTAATCAAGAACCTTGTTATTGTCATTTAATCAATTAGTGAAATTAAATGATTTAATTTACAGAAATAATTATGGATAAATATTTATGAAATCATTGGTAATAATTATTTCTTTAAATGACATTGCCTTAACCAATAATAGATTAGATATGATGTAGATCACAATTGGTTATAAGAACTTTCCAACAAACAAAGTTGCTTGAATAAGATTGGGGATTTGTTTAGCGAATCTCCTTATAATGTTAATCAAAAATGTTTTGATTATTATTATACATGGTATAACTTCGGTTGAAAAACCGATTATCATCTCAAGTACAAAGTGATCTATTTTGCATTATCCTTTCCCGAGGCGGATATGGTGTCTAGTTGAGGAGCGTTGGGGTAGCAGGTTGCACCTTTTGCGGTCTGTCCCACTCCTGTCGGGACTGGTCATGACACTAGGTAGGGTTGGTATATTGCTTGAGAAATCATGATGTATTTACAATTATTAAAATTCGAAATATTACGTATTTGAGATAATACCATATTTCAAGTAACAATTTAAAATTGTTTGTTGGATATTGCTTGGATCATGAATTTAATATGATTAGATTAATTGGAATCCAATTAAAATTAAAACACTCTATTATAAGTAGAGTTGTTATTTCCCTTGGAAGAATTAATCGTAAGGAATATGATTCATAATGATTAATTAGAATTTAAATATGATATGGAGAATCACATAAGTGACATCAATGGTCTCCCGTCAAGGAGAATCGTTCTGTTACCAGGGATTGTATGTAGGAGACACTTGCCTGAAGTGACAGCTCATGTCTGCAAGCGCATATGGATCGAGCTCTTCACTTCTCGAAAGAGTAAGGACGTATGCGTAGTGACCCCGATATCGGGTCCTCATATTATTGGGGTGATATTGGATTGCGTATAGCGAGTTGTATTCTTGTTGACGGTTGGTTCAATTAATGACAGATCAATATCACCTTAGGGGTGGTGGACCCGGGTGTTAAAGAATGAATTGGGAATGCAAGTTGGACTTGCAAGGCGGAATATGTTCCTGCTTCTTTTTATCTGAGTTACAGGTTCTCATATTATTGAGATGTGACAAAGATAACGAAGGAGATCCTAGATCTTGCCGAGATATGATGGTAAGTATATCTCTTACATTGAAAGTGATTAAGGGAATGAAATTTCAGTTTTGACAAGGCAAGACAACTTTAATATAAAATTTCCTAAATCAAGGTTTTATATATTTATGCAAATTTCTTATTTCAGATAATCCTTCATTAAACCCACTCAATACAGTACTCAATATTAACCGAAATAATATCATGGATTGGATCCAGTCAATAAATTGTACTTGCAGTTGAACACATAATGTATGCGGTTGCAATGTGCAAGTTTCCTCATAGTAATGAGGAATAACAATTAAATAGATAATAGAACTACAATCCTAGGGTTTGTATGTCTATAGTCTTGATCTCATCGAATGTACTTTAGAAGGGACATGTCGATGATAATCATAATTTTCGAACAATCCTTATAAAATCTAAGAAGATGTTTTGGCATGCATATGTGCTCTTGACATTTTATCATTAATGACATGGTTCTCTGCATCATGCAGAATGGTGGCTCTATAAGAGATGGTGTACTCAAAATATTCGAGTACCTACCTGAACCAATGTTTTAAGAGTTAAGATGGATGTAGATATGATGAGTGACATCATTCTACTGTTTATACTATGGTCATTCATGAAGCTTCATAATATTCATATTGTATGAATTGAATGAAGCATATATAAATGTTGAAGTACTCTTATATTAAAATCTTTTGAATTCAACATAAGAGATCCTTTGTCTTAAGCAATATTTGTTTGTAGATGAAGAGAGCGTAGTGGAAGCATGGGTTGGACCCAAGTGAGAAGGAAAGTCAAAGAGTTGACTGCACTTTAGTGACTTCCATATGACATCCAAATAGTTGTATAAATGCCAATACTGCAATAAGCTCATGTGTTGATAGTATGCCTATCAAGACTATCTAGGCTCCTTAGAGAAGGAATCGGATAGTACATTGGAATAATCTACATATAATCATTGAAACTAACTTTCTTATTTGATAAGATCAAAGTCTAATCGTTGTATCTCAGTCTTCTACTAACACTTGAAATTGGTTGCATTTGGTTTAGAAGACTAGAAAATTTGATCTTAAGGTTTAATAGTCATCTACATGGATGTTGACACGATTGTTGCAACAACCTCTATTGGATAGATAGACTTGTTATTTTCAGTGGGAGAGCCCTTAGTCTAAGAGAATGTCTCTATGACCTAGATATTAGAATACACTCATTGTTTATTTCTAAATGTTGGAAATAAATATGAATTCTGGAATAGACCTATCATAAAGAGTTATGATGGATATATTTCAGATAGTAATCTAACATATAGTGGACTCTACTAAATTAGAAAATTAATGAATGGTTCATTAACATTTCTAATACTGAAAAATTAAACCTTTAAAAGATCAATAGGAGGATGAAGATCATTTGACATTGATTTGGCATCAAGCCTTGGACATTTGTCTATTGATGAGATCAATAGACTAGTAAGAGATGAAACTTTAGATTGTCTAAAATTTCAAATGTTACATACTTGTGAATATTGTATTCAAAGTAAAAATGTCCAATACACCCTTCTCTAGGAATGGTGTAAGATGTCAAGGTATTCAGGATCTCATACATATTGATATATGTGGATCATCTATATCATAATGGACATTAATGATATGGGATATCATTCGATAATTATTTGTGATATGAGATTTCTTCCCTTCACCTTAGAAACCTTTGAAATGTTTAAAGATTTCACAATTTTGATTTAGAACCAAAGTTTGAAGGAAGATGAAATGAATTTGATCTAATGAAGATAACTTGTACATATTAGATGAATTCAAGGAATACCTTATGGAGAAAGGAATATCATTCCTATCTCAATCCTCCTAATGCACCTAAACTCAAGAGAGTTGTAAGGAGATACAATGGATCATGTGTGACATGATATGATCAATGATGAATCATATCATATTTATCTCTTAGTTTCCAAGGTATATGTATATGTAGTAGAGACTACGATATATATCCTTAATAAGGTTCCATGCTAGTAAGATGGAATCTAGCACTAGAGAGTGCTACTTCATTAGGAGAATAAAGGATGGCATTGGATACCTACTTTATGACCTTGAGATTCTTAAAAGATCTCATCTTTGAGAGCATGATTCTTAGAGGATGTCTCTCTTAAGAATTAAGATGGAAATGAAGTGAATGAACTCATTTTATCAATAATGAGTCTCCTGAAATTGGAAACTAAAAGGACAATTAAAGATGAAACACTAAAACCTATTCAAATTAACTTAAGCATGGTTTCCATGTTTTAGAAATCTGACAATGATCGGACTTCATGCAATGAAGCTCCTGAGGATCATGACATGGAAAGATGGATGTTAGAAATAAAGTCAAAAGTAGACTTCATATACATGTGTTGTATATGGACCCTCGAGGATCCACTCATATGGGTAAGATCTGTTAGGTGTAAATGGATCTTCAAGAGAAAGAGGGAACCTGATGAGCAGGTAGAGACTTTCAAAGCACGGCTCGTATCTACAGGATACACCGAACAGAAGACATCGCTTGCGATGAAAAATGCTCTTCAGTGACCATGCTTAATCCTGTAAGAATATTGCTAACTATAGCTACACAACTTGACTATGACATCTTCACGATGTGAGTCAAGATTGCATTCCTCTATGAATACTTATCTGGGGATATTCATATGAAGTAGCCCCAGGGCTTCATAGTTGAGAAAAGCAAGGTGTGCATGCTGAAGAATTCCATCTGTGGACTCAAATAAGCTTCTTGTAGTTGGAACACTGTATTTGATGAAATTATAAATGTTATGATTTCAGATAGAATCTAGATGGATCGTGTGAAGCTTAGTGAGAGTGCCATTGTGTTCATCGTGCTAAATGTAGATAATATCCTAATCATTTAGAATGGCATAAGGATAATGATAAGTGTTATATTGACTGGCTATTCCATACCTTGAGATATGATCTCATGGATACCTATTGGATCTTAGTTCTGAAAGTGTTCAGAAGCAAAGAGAAGAGGGAATTGGGACTATTACATTAAATGGTACACCATGGATACATTCCAATTTGGAAAATCCAAGTAAGGCTTCCTTCCCTTAAGATATGGTACTGACCGGTCTAAAGGGATAATACCTCAAGGAGTTGAGGAAGAGAATGCTAAAACTGCTTGTCCTTGTGCATCGGTTATGAAAAGTCGGGTGTATGTTGACTGTGTAGAAAAGCCAGGCATCTACCATGCACTGGGAGTAGTAAACAGTTACTAATCCTACCATGGAGATAAAACACTTGGTTGAAGCAACAACTATACCGTCAAAGATAGCAAGACTTTAGAGATAGTGATATCTAAATCTTATTTTCAAGAAATTAAGACTTTATAGATAGTGATCTAAAATGTCTTAATTGCAGATACCTTAGGAGATAGAGATCTCCAGGAATAAGGGTATTCTGATAAGGATGTTGAAAAATAAATATTGGTTATAATAATTATGATAATTATTGAGCGATAGTGTCAAGTACACTATATGTTTTTTAACAAAATTGAGTATTGATTGCATAAGATGCAACATTCACATTGCATGCGAGCAATGTTACTGGGGATATGCGAATGCCGTGAGAGGACTTGGCATAGTCTCTTGGGAACAGAGTGACTGATCAGCTTACCTAGCTATTTTCTAAATAGCCTAAGATTGTCACATGAGTGTGGGTTTAAAGATTAGCCCATTAATGGCTCTTTATGCTAGTGGGAGATTGTTGGACATGCGAGCCCACGACGAGCCATTATGCAATAAATGTTATTGCAAATATCATTCCCTGATCTGAAATGAAGAATAAATAATTTTCATAATAGGTCCTTTCGTACAATTAGGGTTATGTACCATGGCCATCTTAATGATCATACAGTTGTTGATTCAATTATTGAATCATAGAGGCCGGTGCTTGGATGAATATCTAAAGAGTTAGAATGAGGACTCACTAAGCACCATCAAATGATTATTAAGAGAGGATCTCCAACTTGAGAAGGAGATGGCAATACTTTCTCTAAAGGTTGATATCTGAACGGCCTCATGATGCAGGTCCTTTGCATAGGAATAGAGATTCAGAGGTGTTAGATAAGTTAGGTCAAAGAGTTAACGTAACGCGATCGAGATAATCGGAGTCCTATGTCGTATGTCGTCACGATATAGGCACGCATCCTCTGACCGAAGACAGATGTGTTACTATATGACTGAGTATGTACATTTTGCAGACTAATAGGTTGATGACCTAATCAAGGTCAATACACTGGGGCGCTGGTGTGCATACAAGGGAATATGAGTAATATGATCTCTCACAGGGATTATACAGGTTCAATACTGAACCAGAAGACATGAGCTCACTCATGAGATATTGGGAAATCAAATTCCGCGTGCGGTCGTCTTGTTTGGAGGCTTGATCAAATTTGTAGGTTTAATATATGCTTTTGGAAAGTATATGATAAACACCTGGGTATGATATATGCTTTTGAAAAGTATATGATCGATAGCAACTCCCAATGATCAATTGAGAAACTTAATGATAAATCCCTGAATTAGACAGTGTAAAATTGATCTTGTACTTCGAGATTATTCTGGGTCTTCCAATATGCAGGATGTACATGTATTAGGAATACCTGAGGGTGATGTGATCATAAACGATTGTATAACCATGACGCTTCCATTCCTAGGGTGTGATGAAATAGGACTGGATTTTAGTGACTCCTCTCAGCAAAGAACTAATCTAATATTTGTCCAAGTGTTGGACAGTGATCTGAATGTGATTCAGATGTAATGAGAAGATTGGATCTAGGACCTTGATTTAATCTAGCATCTATGGGAGGTTCGCAAGATCTGGATTTGAGATGTGATCTCAATATCCAACTCACTATACGTGGAACAATGCAATCGCCCTGTCCTTATCTCTAGGTATCCGCGGAGAAAGCGCATTATCCTTGAAAGAGTTCAGGATAATTTCATTGTCGATATATGTATCCAAGAATTGAGAAAATGGATAATTAAATATGATTTAATTATAATGATTATATTAATTTGATTCATATTATAAGGATAGTTATCTTAGATAATTGAATGTGATTTGATTATCAAAGATGTAAATAATGTGAATGTGATTCATATTATTTGGGCACATGAGAATAGAGATCCAAGATGATTAAATGTAATTATCATGGATATGAATAATGCGGATATCTCTATCCATATTAATCATATATATTATAAATGTGATTTATGATATATAAGCGAGAGCTATTTGTAATTTACATTTGTTAATTAAATGTTCATGTGAATTGGATTCACATTGGACAATAAATGGAAAATGTAATTTACATTTTATTTTGGGTTGTGAATGTGATTCCCAATTTTTCAATGGCATGATTGCAATGTTTAAAAGATAAATTGGATTTGATTTTGTGAAATAATTTCCAACAAAAGTTGTTGCAAATATTGGAGAAATTCATGGGATAATGAAATCTCATGTAATAAAAGGAGAAATTCACCTTCCTTATAGAGTGGGTGTACGGTCGCAATTCCTACATGGAATGTGGCGGCCGCCCACTCCTTTCATCGAAGAAGGCTTGCATCCTTCCTTTTTCTCAAATGAAGATTGATTTGATATAAATCAACTTATATACAATATATATATATATATTTGATTTTATTAAATTAATTATTATTGTAAATTTATAACAACATCATGGCCATTAAAAGAAACACAAATTAATGTGAGCCATTGGATTTGTGTTGTCCATGGATTGAGATCCATGGATCCCAAAATATTATAAAAGGAGTGGCACCCCTTTCTCTTCTTGGTTGCAGCACACAAGTTGTGAACAACAACACATGCTCTCTCTCTCTCTCATTCTCTCTAGACTCCAACTTCATCTCTCTCCCTCTCTCTTATGGTCGTCCACTATGGAAACCTAGAGAGAGTCGCTCTCGCTGCAGCGTCATCGTTATGCTGCCGGATTATTTTCTCGTGGATCCCCATCTCCGTCGGTGCACCTCACTCGTGAAGAAGACATTGGATCTCGTGTGTCGAGATCGGGAGATTCGCCGCTTGGATCATCAACATGGATTGCGAGGAGCATGCGTTTCATCGACGTGCTCGCAAGCGACTCCTCCATTGGGTTGGACTTGAGATAGTAGGTCTCTTCATTTAGAGACTTGAACGCAACCACGCTTCAAGAGGTAACCCTAATACTTGTTTGTGGTTTAGATGAAACGATCCGAGAAGTGTTCTTGGATCATGTGGTTTCATCGCATGAAAATTTTTAAAATTTTGTTGCATCAATCAACTAGTGCGGCTAGTCGCTCCTGATCACATAAGATGTGATCCTCACGTTTCTGTGATGCGCTTAAGTACCTTACCATATCCTTCACCCTTCACATCCTACGAGAGTTTGAAATGATCTGCGACAACTGGAGTAACCCTCGGGTTAGTCAAGTTTATATCTGGATGCATGCGGTCCCTTTTGCTTTGACATATAAGGCAACATATTGGCCGAAATTTTTTTTGGATAGTAGTATCCACATGGAATCAATTCAAGGACTTGTTTTTGAAGACATTTATCCTTTGAACTAGAGCAATCATATGGGAGCCTAGATCATGAGCTTCATCAGTTCTCTCATGAGCCTTTCCATGAGGCATGGGAGAGATTTAAGAATTTGTTGCAAGAATGTCCCTGTCATGAGATAACCAAGCTGGTTCCCGTACATAGATTATTTAGAGGACTCACCCTTGAGATGCAATGATTGGTGGGTGTTGTCTCTAGGAGCAGTTTCCTAAACAAAAATGTTGATAGTGTTCGGATGATCTTTGAATAGATGGAAGGCACTAGTCTCTCACAAACCACAAGCATAGCCTATCACCAGGTTCCTTTTACCCAATCACCGGCTGAGGCGAGCAAGAGGACCATGATAGAAGCAGCAGAGGACCTGATTCCAAATATGGGGATTTTATATAATAAGTTGACGTAGATGGAGTATATGAGCAAGAAAGTTGGAGAACACCATAAACTCATCAAATTAGAACATTGATGAACCGCAATTTCAACAATTTGATGGTCGCATATTTTGTTGTAGTATTGACGGTGAAAACTATCCATGCAAAGACCATACCTTCTAATAGGTGGCAATTATTTTACTTTCCAAGATACCAAGGTCGAAGACAGGGACACGAGCCTCCTTGTCTATTCATAAAAAATTATTGCTTAAAAAATAAGTGATTAAATTCATGAACTAAGGTCTTCATATGCAGTTGCAATGCACAATAAAGAATGCATAAATAATATGCAGATACATTATGCAAACATAATGATGAAGAGACAAATAGATACGATACATGCATTTTTATTTCCTTTTTATACAATTAAAATCGAGATGCAAGTGCAATTAATGAACAACAATATGCGATGATATGCAAATAGATAGGTATGTACAAATATACCCCAAAATCATCAATTAATTGAGCAATAAAATAAGGGTTGATTTAAAAGACAAATGGAGATTAAAATTGAAAATACATCTACTAATGGAAAATAATTAGAGATAAAAGGACACTATCTATCATAAAAAGTTAGCACATTCGGAGTTCGTATGCTTAAGATATTCAATGAAGAGTCTAGGGGCATAAATGCAATACAAACATGAAAATAAATGATAAATATTTACAAATAAACCTATGGAGGGGCATATTTGTAATAAAAAAACCATAGGGGCCTCCCACTAAAATACCCCAAGCGTGTACGTGAGGTACGTGCCCAAGGACCTGTATGCAATTTTTGGGAAGTTCGGGGGTGTACTTGCAAATAAACCCATCCCTCACGTCTGCGGCACATGGAGCGAGGTTCAAACCTAGGCTCGGCAGTCCACAGGATCGGAGGCCATGAGGAGGGGCTTCCAATCTTCAGAAGGTGGATCGGTCCAACGAGCCTATAGGATCGAGGTGGAGGCTCGAGCTACATTTGAGTCATCCGATCGAATCGATCGGATGGTACTTGTAAGGTCTTCTCCTCCTGCTACTCTGCCTCTTAGCGGTGGGGATGGTTGTGCTCCGGTGAAGCTCCATTTCCTCCGCCAGCCCCTCTCTTCTACCTGGAAGGTCTCAACACCTTTGCGAAGTGCTAGCGAAGATCCTCATGGCCTGAAGGAGTGATGGAATGACTCTCTACAGCGGAATGGTGGCACGTCGTCGGAGGAGCTGCTCAAGAATGGAGATGGGATATGAACACCAACTGTTAACGAAACAAGGGCTTGCAAAACATTAGCGGTAGCCGAAGCAGCGCATGCAAGGTGAGGTGAATGGAGGCTTGTAGGGGGTGGAGGATGTGGAGGCCCCGACGCTCCTCTCTAGCAAACCATAGGAGAAATGGATCAGATCGGATGAGTGTCTGGAAAATGGGATATTGTGAGCATATGGGTCGGCGAAGATGGGGGTGGTAAGGCGGAACTCGGAAGATGGTCAGGAGGCATAGATGGGTGTTGTGTGCGTTGGATTAAAATGGAGAAAACACGAAGAAAAGGCAAATCATGCCTGGAGGATTTGAGGAGAGAGAAGGGGTTGAGCGGACCTTGGGATGAGGGTCAAATTGACCTTTCGATTGTCGCACATGTTGGGCGGCTACTCCAGCGAGATCATCGATCGCTGGAGGCGCCGCGACACGGCTATCTGAACCGTGGGTTGACACTGACCTGAAGGCGCTATTATGGCCCCTCGTCTGACCTCCATCTGTCATTGATAGGCGGAGATGGGCTAGGAATTAGGCCCTATAGTGGTGGACAATGATGAACAGTGGAGGGGGCACAGATTTATTGGCTATGGATCCCAACTTTGTAGGTCATGGTGGTGGCGATTGTAACATGCATAAGGAAGGCCCTAACAGGTCGGAGATGGAGCATTGAAGGTTTCACAAAGATGTAGGATGATCAAGCTTCATGGGGGAGGTGTTAGGATACTGAAACATGGCATGGAGCGACAACCAAAAAAGGAAGGTGGGAGAGGGCTTGTAGAGGCATAAGCGTTAGAGGTAGGGAATGAGTGGGGACCACTAGATCTCACGATCCAATGACCCAGATGAGGGCGATGGTTGGTGGCTAAGATCAAATTGTTGATCTGATCCAGAGGTTGAACGATGAGCGGATGTGGGTGGTGGAGATGGTGTCTAAGGACTCATCCAATGGTGTGGAGTGAATGACTGACATGGTGGGACCATGGCCATTGGATGAGATGTCATCCATTGGTTGAGAGGATGGCAGAAAAGAGAGGTGGGGATCAAACATGGAGGATAGATCCAAGGGCTGAGGGAGACATGGAGATGGACGGATGAGATGGAGGCGGATATGGGTAGATGATACCGTCCTGAGGGGAGACAGGTAGCGCGCAAAGAAGGGGTCGTGGGGCCTCTTCTTGGAGCACCTCGTGGTCCAATCAATTATTCAGAAAATAGGAAAGATAAAGGAAATTAAGACAGAAATAGTAGGAAGCTGAAGTAACAAAAAGTCAAAACATGAAAGTTGTAGAATACGATGAGATCTATAAGTTTCAAGTTGAACAAAAAGTCTGAAGAGGTCATTTACAGAAAGAATATTTTTGGTAGTATTTTTAATACAGAAAACATTGTATTTTAATGGTTTTGTTTTTTCTTTATATTTTTTATTTCTTTTTAAAACCAAAATAAATATATACAATATTTATCTAATTTTTAGGGATTTTTAATAAAAATAAAAATAAGGAAAATGTTAGTATTAAATATATAATAATTATAAATTATGGTTAATTACAAGAAGAAGGATTATTGCTAAAGATGCGGAATTAATGAAGATTTACAATGAAGCTCTTATTATTCGAGGATAAAAAGAGAGAGTAGAGATGATTTGCTAGAGATTCATCACAGTCCTACACATAAACTATGCTCGTCCTCAAGCATCTAAAGAATAAAGGAGTCAGATTAATTCCTGATAGTGCATGTGATTTTTCAAGGCTCAATTCATTGATGTCCCTCAACTTTAGTGATCCTATAACTATGGGCTCAGCCATGCTCTAGTCAAAAGGAATCCAACTTCTCTAATTATCAGAGTCTTTATTTGTACGTATAATATAAGGATATGACATTTAGTGTACTACATTCATGAGAGTCGAGTCGAGATGTCACCCAAGGTTCTAGTCTAGGATACTCTCCTCTAGACCCAATCCTCAACACTAAGGAATAAGTCGGTTCTTGCATTCAATCCACCATCACATTAGTTTGTCAGATTTGAAAGTGTATATGAAGGGAAAATGATGGAGGGTATAGGATTGTGTATTTTCTTCTCTCCCTCACATTGGAAGAAGGATCCTCTTGAGTGCCTTATTACTCAACACATGTATTTTGTTCATTGATCAATGTGTCCACCAAGAGAGCTCGGAGTCGTCTGCACTTGTTTTCCTGGGAGTACACCGGGGTTTGTCTCTTTTGAGTATCTAAGATACCTTCGACACCCAGACTTGTATCACTATACGATGCAGAGCCTTGTTTGGGTGCTAGCCTGACTCCTTGGTCCTAATAGCTTTGGTCCAAGTGGACACTTTGAAATGTTTGCGAGCGCTCTCCTTTGGTGGAAGATCCTTGAATTTGTATTTGTAATGAGAGAGCTTTTCCTTGTATGAGAGAACTTCTATCGAATTTTATTTCATTTTTGTTTGTCTAGCTCCACTGCTTTTACTAGGAGTTGGTGCACACTGATTAACAAATATTTAATTTCATCCCACCCTGACACATAGGTAAATGTCAAACGATAGCATGTGAACTTATTCGCATACTGACTAGGGTTTTGCCAACATCGGGTTTCTTGAAGCCTTAATTGACTTTATCTTATCCTCGAGCATCATTAATTCAGGAATAAACTCAAATCTCCAATCTGAGTCCCCCAAGTGATAACTCAACTCATCTCATCAACCATACAATTGTGGGAATGATGTGCTGATCATATTCCTTTGAAGGTAGAGATGAAGAGTGCAATATAGCACTCAAATCTTTCAAACTAGGGAAGTGTGGATTATTAAGTTTCAAACCTTAATGACTAAGGCCGGTTATTCTCAAGAACTCAGAAACTAAGTGTCCTTAATTCCTCAAGCCTTGAGTGAAAGTGAATGTGTCAGGAATACGCCAACTCTAGAGTTAGTGAATTTTTATGATATTTGAATTCTGAAATTTTTATGGGATTTTTTTAATATCAAGAGAAGTAGTGACTTACCCAAGCTCATATGAATAGTTGCATCCTTTGCCAACTAGTATAGGTGTAAGTATGGACCG
The DNA here is from genome assembly GCA_037367405.1 of Ottelia alismoides. Lineage (NCBI taxonomy): Eukaryota > Viridiplantae > Streptophyta > Magnoliopsida > Alismatales > Hydrocharitaceae > Ottelia > Ottelia alismoides. The sequence continues at coordinate 341,812 of JAZKJV010008940.1, forward strand.
TTAGACGGCTACCCGTGTTACTTCAAGATGGTGCTATTTGCATTGTCTTTTAACCACCCACTCTACTAAGGGATACCATAGTTCCATCACTAAGAAATGGCTACTCATTATTAAACTCAGTAGTCAGAATCACTACTCAAGAAAAGATTTTAATTTTTCATATTTTTATGAGATTTTTGAAAAAGGTTAATAGTATTTACAAAATAATAAGCTACTCCCTCAATTTCGAAAAGATTTTTGAAAAGGTTTTTCAAACCATGTCAAATAATATATAGAATTTCAAAACATTTTTTAAATGATTTTCAAAACCAGTAAAACCCCATTTTTCAAACCAATGTCAAACATTTTTCAATACAGTGTAACCCAGTTAGAAAATTTTTCAAAACATTTAAAACATTTTTACAGAAATTAGTTCACAAGATACTTATACCTAGCCCCAGAAATGTTTCGAAAATTTTAAAATACGAGCTATGACTAAAGTATTTATACAATATATATTTATACCCCCATACTTAACTTTTGCTATGTCCTCATGGTATAAAGTGATGAAACCATAGCTCATGTCAAATACAAGGTGATATAACAGAACTGACACAGATGCCCCCTATACTTAGTTCAAAATGACCTAATTATAAGAAGACAAGAAGAGAGAAGAATGAATGACTCAGGTCCCCCCTATACTTAGGCTGAAAATAACCTAAGTATAGGATAAGCAATAAGGATGGAGGGACTCGCGGTGAGTGATCAATGACTATACAAGGTTCTCCCTATACTTAGGCTGAAGAGTAGCCTGAGTATTTGGATGTGGATTTCAGGCTGGGTAACTAGAGATCAATTAGGATTAGAGGGGGTGGATTTATGGAGGTTCATGGATGGAGATGGGGGGTTGATCATCTAGGGTTACAGAAGGGTTGGGATAAGACACATTAAGGCTCAACCAAGTAGACAATACCCCTTTATTCACCAACACACATATATATACCAACAAAGGTTGGTCATTTATCTTCTCTTTTGTATTGGTGATCATTAAGAATTAAAGTTCATTACACAGGTTTTGGGGCTAAGTTTTTGGCACTATCCTAGGGATATGTCCTCTCCTCTCAACATTCAAACATCCTGCATACAATGGTGGGGGTTGCTCTCCCATAAATCAAGCATGAATTGTATTCCAATTTATTTCATTAACTTGCATTACAGTCCCAATTTTATGCTTAGGTTATCATTGTATTAATGTGAATTCAAGTGAAGCAAGCATCATCTAATTGACCATTCCCAATTTCCTTTAATTTCCTACGTGATAAATCAATGGAAGATTTGGGAAGAGGCAATGCATTCATGAATTCATGATGCATGCCTGAGAAAGAGAATTTACAATGCCTCCGTCAATCTTCATGCATATGCAAGATTGTATTAAAATTTTACGCTACATCCATGCAAGTCGAAGAAACAACACCCTAAACATGCTTTTATTAGCAGGAAATAATTCAATGTAATTTAACTAAGTGAAGCGATGTATGTGCATCTAATGATTTAGGTGTGTCCTAACCTATGAGGCAAGCTTGGGAGAAGTTGCTAATCTTGGCTCGCAATTGGTTGAGCCAAGTGAGAGGGTAAAACTTGTGAAGGAACGCAGACTAAAATTCCTCCCAGGTTGTCATAACCTTTCCCAAATAATTGGCCCAGTACATGACCTTATCTTGGGGATTGAGGGGAATGCAGTCATCTTGACTACACCTAATAGGATGTTAGGGTAGTGCGTAGTTCTGCGGATGCGAGAGAACTACTGCGGGTGAATGTACGGTTCCTCGTTTGTATTCCTGTGAAAGGTGGGCAGAAGAGCAAGGAACTGAGGCTTTAGCTCAAAGTGAGCATGCACCGGTGGGATGTGAATCCACTCGGTCATCTGGTTGTCTCTAGGGTTATAAATCTCTTTCAACGTATGTTTAGGGTTCCATTCCTTGGCTCTTCTTCTTCTTGATCATCATGGGGGGTTCATCATTTCTTCCTCCTCCTCTGGGTTTGTTCCTCATATCATTCAACATGTCTTGTAATGTGGTCTACATTAGTGCCTGCTCAGTTAATTGTTGTTGGATGGCTTGGATGAAATCCAGCAACTTAGCATTTATCTAGTTCTAGTCAGGCGCTTGGCTTTGCTCTGGTTGGGGTGGTTGTTGTCCTTTCCCTTTGCCCTGAGGAGCCATCTCTAGGTATGAGTCTGACGAAAGGATATCCAGATTGGGATCTAGGACTGACTTCAATCTGTGATGCAAGAGGTATCCCAATCAGACCACTATGAAACTGAATACCAGCTGAAGTGATGATTATGGGATTAAGGTCAATCCTATATAGTTGTGAATGATGTAGACTGAAATTGACCTCCATTTGCAACTGGCAGACATGGGACACGAGTGGTCCTGTTTATTAAGAAATAAAAAGAGGATGGGAAGAAGATGAGGAGTCTAGAGATCGGTTTGCAAGGTCTGAACTGGGTTCTCAGGAATCACCTCAAATTATTAATGATGTTGAGTCCATGGAATCGATGTGGGTGTCGGCGGAGTCCCGACTAAACCATCCATGTATCAACATCGTAGAGGAAAATAAGGATCAATACAGGAGGGAGGATACGATGGTCAATGAGGAATAAAAGGAATGTAAAATAGTCGAAAGGCTCAAAATGAGCATGGGGTCAAAGAGGAAGCACACAAGACAAAATTTGCATAAATGCGTAGGACTTTATCTTTGAACCTTAATTTAGATTCATATAACACACACTACAAAAATGGGTTCACCAACTCTATGCACGTGAAGTTGTAAAGGATCAACTTTTTTATCTTTTCATTTTTAGAGTTTTTATTTCAGGCATATCTTTTAAAAAGTCCTTAGACGCTAACCCTATATGAGTGAGAGTACTGTCAGAAAAGTATACCATACTTGTCATTCTCCTTTGTAACATGTAGTCTACACTTTTTAGGTCCTTGTAACCCTTCCTGGATCCCTACTCAGCCAAAGAATGAGAGAAAGGAAGCTAATAGGTGAAACCACTACTTCGCACCCGCTCGTAACGGAATCACCCATGAGCGTGCAAGGCCCTAATCAGACATGAGACAATGAGACAGACACCCTCGTGAGGGTGTGGCCAAAGCTCAATACTTCAGTTAGGGTTGAAGTTCCACACAAGGTAGGAACACCATCATTGACCAAGTCCTACTCCTCCACCTAGAAGCGTCAATACTTCGGAAATCAAGGTGATACAAAAGGCAGTTACAGACTGGGTTTTTGGCTCTAATACCTAGCAAATCGTGCCTCGCTCATGGGAGGGGTTCTAGTCCCCTCCTAAGGTACCTAAATATAATGAGGACTTTATGAACCCCAAACAATGCAGTCCATTATATATTTTAATAAAGGTCAAAGTTTATTGAACATACTCCTTTTTTAGTTTTTGGGTTTTCACTTTTTTTAGATACTTTGCATACAAGTGCCTAACGATTTTGTGAATTCTCATTTAAGTCTTAGGTGCTCAAAATTATAGGGAGATAGTTTAAAAGCCATGCTTGTCGATTTGATGATGGAAATCTTATCATAGAATATAATGATGCATGTAGAGTTAGAGGACTTACAGTGCTTCCCAGCTCTCTCCATGTGGTATGCAAAACAGAATTTTAAAACCTATCTACATGATGGTGTGCAATTGACAAAATCTCCATAAATAGTAGCCGCTATTAATCGTGAATAGCCATATGTTAATTATTCAGAAATGAACTCTAGAGTCCTATCTTGGAGACACCTCAGTGCCAACCACAATGGGTCCTACTAGTGTTGTATGGTGCCTCTCTCGACACGTGGGTTCAATTCCAAATAACTAACCATTATTATTTTGACTAGATCCAAATGTAGAAGGCCATAGGCACATGATTCTTGATAGGGTTTGGACCTATTTACTGAGATAAGCAGTCCTAAAATCTAGGGGCTCCATGCACACAAAACAAATAGAAACAAAAGTGAAAAATTCAAAACATCAAAAAATAAATAAAAATAAAGCGATGAAATCTCGAAAAACCACGATGAGGACCCCAAGTGAACAATCACATGGGCAATGGACCTCGTTAAGTAGAGTAATATCCAAGTTCCTATATTATTACAAATAATAAAGAATAAATGAATGATAAATCACTCTCTCACAAAAATAAATTGAAAATCCTAAGCTATCATCTATGCTAAGTTTCATGCTTGTTGCCTCTCCTATTGGACAGGGTGAGAAGGCTAGTCTCCACCATGCTTGGCAGCCTCGACTCCCAAAGAAGCCATCCGCGCATAACGAGCCCTCACATCAAACATAACAAGAGATATATTAGCACAAATAATCAAATAATTTGTACAAAGAAATGAGAACTATGATACGCACAAGTAAGAGAAAGAAAGACAAGTGATGCATAAGAAAAATAAAAGAAAATTATGCACAACTTAGGCTACACTATGTTGCTCTCCATCAACGGTGCCATTTGATTAAGCCGAGCTTCACGAGGGTCTAATAATTATCCTCACTGAAATGGGTAGCGAAGGTGGAGCATCGTTGAGGCGACCACTCACGAAGCCCGGTGCAAACAACAAGTACCCAGAAAATATAATTAATCAATGAATGTTAAAAATGTGGAGCACAATTTATTATACTCTACAAAACAAAGATGTATAACATGTAAGAATGTAGAGGTCAAACCATTGAGAGCAAACAAGGTAACCTAATGATTATTGTAAAACAAGAATGCATTATGCATACAAATGTCTTTTTTATGTGGGTTTTATGGTTTTTAAATTTTTTACATGATTTTCTTTATACTTAATTTATTTTTATTCTTTTTAATTTAAATAAAAAATAATATATGGTATATGATATATGTATATAAAGGTATATCAATAGATATAAGGTAGTATAAAGTATAGTTATATATTGCATGATAAATATAAAAGTTAGAGAAAATAGGAGGAAATATAGCACATTATATATATACTATTTTTTGCTTTTTTGGTTTTAAAATATATATATATGGTATTTATATTTATAATAATAATATAAACTATAGATAAATATACATAGGAGTATGATATAATATAGGATATTACAATTATAAACACGGTTTTCATATTTTTTATATTTTCCTAATGTTTATATGATTTTATAAGTATTTTTTGTTAATTTTTATATATTTTTAAAGTCCAAAATATCCCAAAACATGGATTAAATAAATAGGTCGAATTGTTTTGAGATTTAAAAATAATAAAAAAAGTCAAGAATTCCCAAAACTAATTTTCGTATATAATAATATATACAAATAAAATTATCAAGAAGAAACAAATATTTTTGGCATTTTTGAAGAATTTTTTTATAGGATTTTGGAGCATTTTATTTTTTTTATCATTATCTTTTTCTAGGGAGTTTTGGTCTGAAGCTATAAAATACTATAATAGATAAAATATTTTTTGTAATTTTTAAACATGTTTTTATATTTTTTTAGAATTTTTAAGTTAAACAAGGGTAAAATGTGATCTTTTTATTTTTAATAAATAGGTCAAGTGCACAAAAATGCAAAATAAAAAATGGTATAAAAGAACATGCATCCAAGTACATTGTCATCTTTTTGTATAATTTTTAGAGCACAAGTGATATTTATAAAAATTAAGCAAACATGCACAAAAATTAAATATCGACAGGAATGCTTTTGCAAATATTAAAAGATTTACATGTTGGACATGCGAGCCCAAGGCGATCCATTATGCAATAAATGTTATTGCAAATATCATTCCCTGATCTGAAATGAAGAATAAATAATTTGCATAATAGGTCCCTTAGTACAATTAGGGTTATGTACCATGGCCATCTTAATGATCATACAGCTATTGATTCTATTAGTGAATCATCGAGGCTGGTGCTTGGATAAATATCTAAATAGTTAGATTGAGGACTCATCAAGTACCGTCAAATGATTGTTAAAAGAGGACCTCCAACCAGAGTAGGAGATGGCAATCCTTTCTCACTTGGCTAATATCTGACCGACCTCTTAATGCAGCATGGGAATAGAGATTCAGAGGTGTCAGATTAGTTACGTCAAAGAGTTGACTTAACGAGATCGAGATAACCAAAGTCCTATGTCGTATGCTGTCACGATATAGGCATGCATCCTCTGTCCGGAGATAGATGTGTTACTATATGTCTTAGTATGTACAATTGGTCGACCAATAGGTTGATGACCTAATCAAGGTCTATACACCGGCGTGCTGGTGTGCATACAAGGGCATATGAGTAATACCATCTCTCAAAAGGATCATACAGGTTCAGTTACTGAACCGGAAGACGTGAGCTCACTCATGACATATTGGGAAGAATAAAATTCCGTGCACGGTCGTCTCACTTTGGAAGCTTGGCTGAATTTGTAGGTTTCATATATGCTTTTGGAAAAGTATATAATCAACACCTGGGTATGATATATGCTTTTGGAAAGCATATGATCGATACCGACTCCCAATGATCGAATGAGAAACTTGATGATAAAACACTGAAGTAGACAGTGTAAAATTGATCTTATAATTCGGGTTTATTCTCGGTCTTCCAGTATGCAGGATGTACAAGTATTAGGAATACCTGAGGGTGATGTGATCATAAACGATTGTATAACCATGACGCTTCCATTCCTAGGGAGTTATGAAACGGGTCTGGATTTTAGTCACTCCCCTCAGTAGAGAAGCAATCTGATCTTGGTCCAAATATTGGACATTGATCTGAATGTGATTCAAATGCAATGACAAGATTAGATTTGCTGTCTTGATTTAATCAAGCATCTATGAGAGGCACGTAGAATCTGGATTTGAGGTGTGATCTCAATATACAAGTCACTATACATGGAGCAATACTATCGCCCTGCCCTCATCTCCAAATATCCACGGAGAAGCGCATTATCCTTGAAAGAGTTCAAGATAATTCCATTGTTAATGTATGTATCCAAGCATTGAGAAAATAGATAATTAAATGTGATTTAATTATCATGAATAATATGAATTTGATTCATATTACATGAAGAGTTATCTAAGATAATTAAATGTGATTTAATTATCAAAGATGTAAATAATGTGAATGTGATTCACATTATTTGGGCACATAAGAATAGAGATCCAAGATGATTAAATGTGATTTAATTATCATGGATATGAATAATGTGGATAGCACTATCCATATATATCATATATATTATAAATGTGATTTATAATATATAAGAGACAACAATTTGTAATTTACATTTGTTAATTAAATGTTGATGTGAATTGGATTCACATTAGACAATTAATTGAAAATGTAATTCATATTTTATTTTGGGTTGTGAATGTGATTCAGAATTTTCCAATGGCAAGATTGCAATATTCACAAAATAATTATGAATTATTTTTGTTGAATATTTTGCAACAAAAGTTGTTGTAAAACAATCTAGGAGATTTTCAAGGATTGATGCAATCTCATGAGATTGCATGAGATTGCATCTACCATGAGATATGGTGGACGGCCACCATCTCCTATAAGGAAATTGGTAGTCGTCCCACCAATTATCATGGAGTGGTGTAATCTCCATGCAAGAATCTCCATGTTTGCTTGATTTAATTTAGGATTGAACTATATTTTGATTTATCAAATATATTTAATCTAAATTAAATTAATTGTTGTTGTGTTTTTACCAACAACATCTTGACCATTGATAAAAGTACAAATCAATCTCATCCATTGATTTTGTGTGTCTCATGGATTGTGATCCATGGACTCCCAAAATACTATAAATAGAAGGGCATACCTTGCTCTTCAAATGTTAATGAGAACATAAGGCTCTCTTTCTCTCTCATTCTCTCTACACGCCCTCTCTCTCATATGGTCGTCAACCATGGATACCCTAGAGAGAGTCTCCATCGTCGCATCTTCGTCGTTATGTTGCCGAATCATTTGCTCATGGATCTTCGTCTCCTTCGGTGCACCTCGCTCGTGAAGAAGACATCGGATCTCGTGTGTCGAGATCAGGAGATTCGTCGCTTGTATCATCAACATGGATTGCGAGGAGCATGTGTTTTGTCAACATGCTCGCAAGCGTCTCCTCCGTCGGATCGGACTTGAGACAGAAGGTCTCTTCATTTAGAGACTTGATCGTAACCACTCTTCAAGAGGTAACCTTAATACTTGTTTGTGGTTTAGACAAAATGATCCGAGAAGTGTTCTTTGATCAAGTGATTTCATCGCATGAAAAAATTTAAATTCTGCTGCCTCGAGCGACTAGTGCGACTAGTCGCTCTCGATCGCATACGATGCAATCCTCACGCTTCCGTGATGCGCTTAAGGATCTTACCATATCCTTCAAGTGGTATCAAAGCCTTAGGTCAGAGGTTTCGGATACGATCCATAGACCTAGGATGACTTGGGTTTGTTAGGGTTTGCGATAGTTTTATCGCATTTCATTTTCGCATTTCTGTTTGATGATTATTTTTGACCATTTTTAAATAGTTTAAACACAAAATAAGGAAACCGTAGGATCTGAGTTTGTGTGATTTCAAATCCATTTGCTCTAGTTATGATCAAATTAGTAAAGATGTATCCATTATTCGGGGACCGCGAATCATGATGTAATTAATGAGTTAATTACGGTTTTGAAATGCCTAGAAATTTACTTTGCTTAATTTGTATTTAAATTGATTGAGATAGGCTAATTTTAGTAAGTGAGGGTCACTGTTGGAAATTACTTCTCTAATCAAGAACCTTGTGATCGTCATTTAATCAATTAGTGAAAGTAAATGGTTTAATTTCCTAGAATAATTATGGATAAATTTTTGTGAAATATTTGATGATAATTATTTTCTTAAATGACATTGCCTTAACCAATAATTGATTAGATATGATCTAGATCACAATTGGTTACACAATCTACTTTCCAACAAACAAAGTTGCTTGAATAGGATTGGAGATTTGTTTAGCAAATCTCCTTATAATGTTAATCAAAAATGTTTTGATTATTATTATATATGGTATAACTTCGGTTGAAGTACCGATTATCATCTCAAGTACACAATGATCAATTTAGCATTATCCTTTCCTGAGGTGGATGTGGTGTCTAGTCGGGGAGCGTTGGGGTAGCAGGTTGCACAGTGTGCGGTCTGTCCCACTCCCGTCGGTACTGACCATGACAACGGGTAGGGACTCGATAATGCAGGAGAGATCACGGTGTAATTTTCTAATAATTAAAATTTGAAACAATATGTATTTGATATAATATCATAATTCAAGTAACAATAAAGAATGTTTGTTGGATATTGATTGGATCATTAATTTAATATGATTAGATTAATTACAATCCAATTAAAATTGAAACACTCTATTAAGAATAGAGTTGTTATTTCCTTTGGAAGGATTAATTATGTGAATATGATTCATAATAATTAATTAGAATTTGAACATGATATTAAGGATCACATAAGTGACATCCATGGTCTCCCGTCAAGGCGAAGGGTTCCGTTGCCAGGGATTGTATGTAGGAGATGCTTGTCCGAAGTGATAGCTCCTGTATACAAGCGCACCTGGATCGAGTTCTTTGCTTCTCTAAAGAGTAAGTTCGTATGCGTAGTGACCCCAATGTCGGGTCCTCATATTATTGGGGTGATATTGGATTGCGCATAGCGAGTGATATTCCTGTTAACGGTTGGTTCAATTAATGACGGGTCAACATCACCTTAGGGGTGGTGGGCCCAGGTGTTAAAGACCGAATTGGGAATGAGAAGATTAGATTTACGGTATTGATTTAATCAAGCATCTATGAGAGGTACGTAGGATATGGATTTGAGATGTGATCTCAATATCCAAGTCACTATACATGGAACAGTACAATCGCCATGTCCTTATCTCCAAGTATCCGCGGAGAAGCGCATTATCCTTGAAAGAGTTCGGGATAATTTCATTTTTAATGTATGTATCCTAGCATTGAGAAAATGGATAATTAAATGTGATTTAATTATCAAAGATGTAAATTATGTGAATGTGATTCACATTATTTGGGCACATAAGAATAGAGATCCAAGATCATTAAATGTGATTTAATTATCAAGGATATGAATAATGTGGATAGCACTATCCATATTAATCATATATATTATAAATGTGATTTATAATATATAAGAGACATCAATTTGTAATTTACATTTGTTAATTAAATGTTGATGTGAATTGGATTCACATTAGACAATTAATTGAAAATGTAAATCACATTTTATTTTGGGTTGTGAATGTGATTCAGAATTTTCCAATGGCAAGATTGTAATATTCACAAAATAATTATGAATAATTTTTGTTGAATATTTTATAACAAAAGTTGTTGTAAAAAAATCATGGAGATTTTCAAGGATTGATGCAATCTCATGAGATTGCATGAGATTGCATCTACCATGAGATATGGTGGGCGGCCACCATCTTCTATAAGGAAATTGGTAGCCGTCCCACCAATTATCATGGAGTGATGTAATCTCCTTGCAAGAATCTCCATGTTTGCTTGATTTAATTTAGGATTGAATAATTTTGATTTATCAAATATATTTAATCTATATTAAATTTATTGTTGTTGTGTTTTTACCAACAACATCTTGACCATTGATAGAAGCACAATCAATCTCATCCATTGATTTTTTGTGTCCCATAAATTGTGATCCTGGACTCCCAAAATATTATAAAGAGAAGGGCACCCCTTCCTCTTCAAATGCTAATGAGAACATAAGGCTCTCTCTCTCTCTCTCATTCTCTCTACACGCCCTCTCTCTCTCTCATATGGTCGTCCATCATGGATTCCCTAGAGAGAATCTCCATCGCCGTAGTGTCGTCGTTATGTTGCCAAATCATTTGCTTGTGGATCTCCGTCTCCTTCAGTGCACCTCCCTCGTGAAGAAGATGTTGGATCTCGTGTGTCGAGTTCAGGAGTTTCTCTGCTTGTATCATCAACATGGATTGCGAGGAGCACGTGTTTCATCAACATGCTCGCAAGCATCTCCTCCGTCGGATCGAACTTGAGACAGGAGGTATCTTCGTTTAGAGACGATCGCAACCATGCTTTAAGAGGTAACCCTAATACTTGTTTGTGGTTTAGATGAAACGATCCGAGAAGTGTTCTTCGATCATGTGGTTTCATCGCATAAAAAAAATTTAAATTCCGCTGCCTCGAGCAACTTGTGCGATTAGTCGCTCCCGATCGCATATGATGCGATCCTCACGCTTTCATGATGTGCTTAAGGATCTTACCATATCATTCATTACATGCATTCCGGAACCCCAAAACAAAAATTCAGGGGCTATTATGCAATTTGTCCACATATATTTAAATTAAAAATGTGTGGTAGGGGCTTAAATGCAATATACAAAACAATCAAGGTCCTTTTTATAATTTTACAAAATTAACAAGTAATATACAACTTTTTGGATTAAATACAAATAAAAAATCATAGGGTAATATTTGCAAAATACCCACCTCACGTGGAGGGCCACGTGAGGTGAGCTAATACGGACATCAATACAAATGCACAAAAAGGCAATGTTCTTTATGCAAAATATCCCTAATTATTTAAACTTCAGACCTATATTTTAATATTAAATATACACAAAGGGCGAGGGCATGTATGAAATTTACCTGATATACGCCCCACCAGAAAGTGGAGACTTCTTCACTTGACATGCATCATGAACTCAGTGCACGATGATGGTTCGATCTGCAATGACTGGGATTAAACCCCCTTATAGGATTTGATGGTGGTGGCTTGCATTGATCTGACAGCAATTGCTCAATCTAGGTCTTCGATCGTGACCGGATGATGAGGAAGGTGCCTGGAAGAATAGGCAAGAATGCCTACCATCATGAGCTTCTATATACAATAGCGACCGCCTCCGACGACCTGTTGCTCTGCTGATAGGCTTGGAAGCTTCGTTTCATCGCCTAACAGCTGATTGGTGCCGTAAAAGGCTCCGGAGCTCGACGAGGAGCTCTGTAGGGACTTCTTTCCTGGGGCGGTATTTAAACCTCAAAGGGGTCTCAAATGACACCCTCCAGACCTCCAAGTACATGCACTAGCACGACAAAGCAAAGGGCGCAAGATCTGGGCTTTTATCTATGGAATCGAGAGCAGAATGGACAGATATGGAGGTGCTCTAGAGAATACAGTGGAGGGAGCACTGATGTCTCGATCCAGGAAGGATCAGGGTGATTCGAAGGGTCGAGGGCATGAAGAAAGCATTGGGGAAAGGTATGAGGGTGGCATGGGCATCAGATACTATTGATTACAAACGGAGATAGAAAACTAACAACTAATACTAAATATACATAAAAATGGAAGACAAATGTGCAACTCAAACCTAGGGACCGAGGAACAGGGGACTCACTGGAGCGACGCCTTGGACCTCCTATCCTCCTTACTCCACTACAACGCCTCGAAGGTATCCTTGATGTCACTGGGAACACACCCGCACACAAGGCTGGGGGATTAAGGGCTCGAAAAGGGATCAGAATAGGGAAAGAAGGAGGAAGAGGTTATTTATATACATGACGGGGAGGGCTTATTCGGTTAGGGTTTTTGCTTGAATCGATGATCCTTTGACTTTAAAAACATTCTGACGTGATTGAGGGTAGATCGCAGAGGGTTTTTCATGGAGGAATCAAAAAGAGAAATCAACAGATCAAAAGGGGAAATTGGGATAAGATGGCTTTATTGACGTCTGACATGCAAGGCGGCTGGAGGCAAGGGAGTTAACGTAGGTCAACTAGGAATTGCTTCTAGTTGGTCCACGTGGACCAACCAGAAAATTCCAAGTGGAAATTATTGATAAAATCGATAATAAATTGGTAATGAATTAATTAATTTAGGGTATAAAATGAACATGTTCGTTTTTTATATAGTAATTAATTATTATTTTGTTTATTTTTATGGAGTTATTTATTATGAGTTAGTATTTACATGTATAGTTATAGGTCTGTTTACCTATACATAGATTATTTTATTTTTATTTTGTATTTAAAATTTTATTATTTTATATACTTAATTTATATATTTATAACTTACTTAAATACATACAAATATATTTTTGTTTTATTTTTCAGATATAATATGTACATTTAAATAAATGGTTGTATTTATTATATATGTATTAGTATATGTACTTCATATATATATATCCTATACACTTATTTATTTTAGTTCATTTTAATGGTTCCCTTTTATCTCAATGATGCACATATAATATAAACACAATTTACAAAATTATAAAAATATAAAGTAATGCAAAATATAAAAAAATAAATAAAATGAAAGTTTTATTCAGGTATATAGTACAATAGGGGTCCCAAAACCTAACTTTTGCATCTTTACTTCAAATTAAATGAAATCACTTTCATTAAATAGCTAATTAAAAGTTATGTACAAATTAAGGTGATTTTTGGTGTATTTTGATTTTTTATGGAGAAGATATGGGTTTGGGAAGTTTGGATTTTGACTTTTTATTATAAGCATAGAATGAACAATGTATATTATTTTTAGATAAAATCAATTTTGTATTTTCCTTTGTATTTTTATCTACAACATTCATGTACAAAGTTTATTATTTTGAAGTATAAATAATAAATAATAAAATAAATCTCAGAAATGCATTATTGAAGAACAAATAATTAGGGTTTTTATTGTGCGTTTGACCCTTATCTCCCCCTACTTTATTCTTTGTCGACCCGATCATCATTATGTCTAGGTCTTGGGGTTTAGAGCCATAAAATACCTTTGATATTTTATTTCTTTTTCTTTTCTTTTCTTTATTCTTTTATTTTAGGTTTGAAAAATGTATTTTATACAATATTATAAAATTAATAATGAATGTTAATTCAAGCAAATAATGATATATACATGCATTTGCTAGGGAATGAAGGTCAAAATGAAAGAATAAAGGTAATGAAATAAAGATTCATCAGTTACCTTAAAAATACAATCTATTGTACATAAGTTCATGTTGTTGTTGAAAAGAAAGGTCCGAAACAAAAATAGAGTCGAAGGATCCATAAGTTCTTAGTATACTTACTGAGAAGTAGCAACATTTTATGCTAGGTACTTCCCGACGATGTGGATACTATCCATAGCAGGACAAGAAGGAATGAGATAATTTACTCTAACGAAGAATCTCATACCAGTGTCTTTTGTCAATCCTCTCAGCCAATATAAAAGGCTAGGGAGCATCTACTATCGAAACAAGATAAAGATAATGTTGAGTTATACGTATTGGATAATTGTGAGGAACCATCATATGTTGAATATGTCTCTTTATTTATTTATTTTAAAATAAATGATTATTTCCTTATACTCACATTTTAATTATGTGTATTCATTTTAGGAAATTTAGAAAAAAAATGTTGGAGAAAATCCAACATATTTAGAAGATCAAGTTGTGAGCACATATAGGAATCAATTTCCAGAATGATTTAAGAATCGAACAAAACAATTGGATGATAATGATTATACTACTAACGAGTCGTGAATCGCCCTTAGTTAATTATGGGGAATTATCGAGCATTTAAATTAATGTTGAATTTATCATTGTCGGGCAATCGGAATCAGTCAAGAAATAACTACAGTAATTTAGTCAACTTTATTCGAAGTGGTTTAATGTTTATTTTACTTGGGCAAGTCCCAAGGTCTAACTCAAGAAGGCAAAGGAACAACCTAGAAATTTGTCTATCAAAGTTCGTGCATGATTTTTAAGGTGATATTTTTTATGTATTTTTAATGCAACTTTGGGATGCAAAATGCAAATTCGGGCATTTTTTAGGGACTAATACCTATTAAAAATTAAGGATTGAAATATGTAAAATGATTTTTATAGGACAAATCATGCATGTAAATGCAAATCGTTTTGGACACGATGTAACATACAACTAATTCTACAATCCCTAAATTTTTAGTGATTTTTAGAGCTATGGTTAATTACTTATGAATTTTCAAGCACAGAATGAGCAAAATATGTAAATTTTTGCAAGAACAATTATTTTTAATTCACCATAGCCCACAAAAATGTCAAGCACATGCCATATTGTAGATAATTAGTTGAAGAACAAAGTACTAATTTTTTTAAAAAATAATGTGAAAATGTTAATCAAATAATAGTGGAATACAGGGGTATAAATGCAAACTACAATAAATAAGTAATAAAGAAAATGTAGAACAAGGGCTAAAGTGTAATTACCGAGAGCCAGGGTGTGATTTCTAAAAAATTCCCAAGGGCGCTCATGCTCAACACGTGCCCCCTTGGTGGTGGACTTGAATGATGAAGTAGAGGATCTCCCATGGGCTTTATTATAAATGTTACACTACCTCGTACATAGCACGTGCATAGGGTTGTCTGCTGAAATGAGGCACAACTAGAGGGGGGCTTCTGCAAAGATCCCTCCTGCACGTGCTCCTCACGTGGGAGGGCATCGGGCCTCCCGCCCGGTGGTGTGCGGCCGACGGACGGGCAGAGGGGGCGTGAAGGGGCTCTAGGCGAGGCTGCTCCTGTGATGGTCATGCTCCTGCGGCAATAGGGGACAGAGCACGGTCGTTGGTGCGGATGGCAATGGAGACGAGGTGGCGGAGATGTGTGGCTCCTGTGTACGACATTAGAGGTGGATGAGACTGTAGTCGAGGGTGGATGTGCGTTGGCTCAACGGCTAAAGACAAAGCAAGGGCAGCGGCGTCTCCACCTGCTGCATTAAGGAACCAGACCTCGGATCGTGCCGGCCTTGAAGAGAAGGATGTAGGATATGTTGTCACCATCTCTGACCTAACGATGCTCGTTGTATCTTTGAATCAGTAGATGTGGATAACGGAGGGGCGATGAGGTTTAAATAGGGTCAAAGGTCGGCTTCGTTTTGGGAAGGGGATCGGGGACGCGAGGAGATGGAAAGGGAGATCTGGGATGAGATCTGACGAGGATCTTGATTGGCGATGGCGACGGTGATGTGCCAGAAGAGGGAAGGCAGTGGTGCGATGGCGGCCCAAGAAGGAAGGTGGTGGCCGCATAGCGAGATTCACGGAGGAGATTGGAGGCGGCGCCACCTCTCGATGGGGAAAGTTGGGGGAGACGACGACACGTGTGCAGGAGGCACGTGCTCTGTACATGCGACTTTTTTAAATTTTTTAAAAATTAATTTTAATTTTTATAAAAACGAATATAAAGGGCTCAAAAATGGGTGACACGTGGTGGCTCCAGGAGCTGCCACGTGTCAGCCACAGAAAATTCAAAAATAAAGGAAGAAAAAAATCAAAAAGAAATAGTAAACGACCTCAGATCGAAAAGTTTTCTTTACAAAAGTTACTCGTCTCGATGAGATCTACAAAATTCATGAAGAGACCAAAATCAAAATCGACCATTTGCACAAAGTGATATTTTTGGGGTATCTCATGTACATATGACACCTTGATTTTTAGGTTTTATAATTTTTTGTTAATTTTAAACTAGATAAAAATCCGGAAAAATATGATAAAATAAAAGATAAATATTTACACATTAGTCTATTTTTTTGGATTTTTATTGATTAAGAAAAAGAATAATAAAATAAAATACGAAAGAGACAATTTTTGAACATACGGTTAGTGAAGACTCGGACTCAGTTAGTTTCTTTGATTTCAAGCTCAGTTTGGATTCGGATTTTTACGCATTTTAATAAAACTTTTATCAAAGAAGTTAAATAGAAGAAAAATAAAATAAAATAGTTAATTATGTACATAAAATAATAGGTCAAAAACAGCTAAAATACAAAATGTACAAAAGAGGCTCAAACCCCAACTTTTAAAAATGAGCTCTGATTCACTTGAACTTTGTCTTTTTTATGGTTATTGAATGTACATTAGTTCAAAAGTGAGTAGGATCAAAACGGACACTAGATGATGAAGATATCAAGGTTTTAGTCCATAAATCCTAGAATTAGGGTTTGGATTTTTGGTCCACTTATTTAGGTTAGTGATTTTTTTGTATTTTTTACTTATTCTTGTTAGTAGTATGTACACAGTGGAGGTGGTTTCAAGTTATTTGGAGTTATCGTGAATTAGTTAAAAATCGGGAAAGTTAGGCTATTTTACAGATCAATTGGATTGGGAATTTTCGGCTTCTTATTTTGTGCAATAATGAGTGATAAAATACAATTCTTATCAATACATGCATGAATGCTAATTATGCAAAATAAATGAAGAAATGCCAATGAATTTTAGAAATATGAGCTTAATTTATCATTTTTAGAATGATGAATCTGAGATTCATCAACTACACATATGTTAAAATATTTTTTAGAATGTCTTGTTTCTAAGGTTCGATCTTATAGCTATTGTTGGAGTAATGGTTATCAATTTCATACCATAAATTCTGGTATAAACATAACCACTCAGAATTACGAAGTGATGGTTCATCCATCTTGTTATGGGGGGACAATTTGGACTATTATGGAATATTAAAGGAGGTACTGGAAGTAGAATATAGTATTCCAGATATAAACAAAGTAGTTCTTTTTTGTGTGATGGGTACAATCCAAATAGAGGTGTAGGGGAACAACATTGTTGATGTTATACAAAGAAAATTTATATGCAGATTTGAACCATTTGCTCTTGCTTCACAAGTGGATCACGTTTGTTATCTTTCGCAAGTGTTAAAGAAGAGAAAGAATGTAGAATCTTTCATTGTCGCAACGATAAATTCGTGGAGTTATATATCTAAAGAAGACACTCCTACATAAGAAGTTACATATGAAGCTTTTACACCTACTTATGAGTAGAATAATGTGCCGGATGTAGTTCCAATCATTGAATCTATTCGATTGGTGGATAATGAGGTGATACGTGTTGACCTACTAGATGATATGTTGATTACAAATGATGATTCAGACAACTCCGCTATCAATGAAACATGTTATAATTCACCTGAATCAAATGATGAAGACTAATTGTAGAGATTTGTTAAAATATTTTCTCATATTCAATTAAAAACATTTTCTATTAATATTTTTATAATTAACTAGTATACTACCATTATATTTAGTGTAGGTTTTGGACGGGGTGGCTTGCATGAATCTCAGCAATTCAGTCGTCTGTCCTCCTCACAGTCACCTTCTTCTAGTAGGCATCCGACCTTGCTCGCTAATTCAGGATCTCTTCTTGAAGAGGCTCGACAGATCTTATCCTATTACGAGTCTCTTGGTTATCCTCCCCCTCTCTTTTATGGAGGTATATACAGAGAGCCATCTTCCTCAACCGTTCCCGAGCCATGCCCGGTCCCAATTCATGTGCGGACATCGATGGATTCATATTCTCCTTTTTTGGGATGTTCCGAGCATCCATGCACCTTTACTGATTGAAGGTGGGCAGACTTCAGAGTCTTTCCCTTTGTTGGAGGTTTTTGCAGATGGGAGGTAAATTTTATTTAAATTTTCACATATTATTTTTCATAAATGTCCTCTTAAAAAATACAAAATTTTGCAGGGATTTTTCGAATAGCAATAGGGATGCAAAGGAGATAACCAACGTTGTGAAGACCCATTTAACTAGTACCCAATTCTGGTGATGTTGCATTCCTTCTACCGAGCAAGAAAGATTGTTTGAGATTTTCCTAATAAGAATAATATTTTTTTGAATAAGATTATAATTGTTACAACTTATTTACCTAACATAATTTTCAAATTTTCAGAGTAGGTATCGTTTTGCTCATGGTCTAGGAAAGGAAGCTTATTGTCGATCCTTTAACCATTTGGTGGAGAAGAGGATGAGCAATACCTTTTTTAAGGTAAGGAGAGACTTGCATGCGAAGACGAGAAGCGAGGAGATGAATTTCGAGGAGATGAAGAGATACCCCCAACATGGTACACTGAGGAAAATGTATTGTCTTTTCTTATATTTTAAAATATAACCCCTATCAATGAATTGATATTTGTTGTAGGTGGGCTGGATTTTGTGATGCATGCATTTCTGATTCTAAGTTTAAAAGATTGTCGATGGGGGGAAGGACAAATCGCAAAAAGCAGAAGATCAGATCGACCAGTTGCTCCAAAAGCCACAATCAAACTCGAGCTGATCTAGTAATTTAAAAAAAAACTCTATTTTAATCACTATCTTGTTATAGGTACAAGCTATCCGAATAAATTATCTTTTTCCAAGCTGCTAGGTTGGAAAGAGAGAAATCACTTCAGGAGTGGTGATCCAGGTTCCACGTGAGTGGGAAGGAGAGAGAGTCTCAATAGTCAACTTCTGAAGAAGTTGATGGTTAGTATTTTATGTTTAAAGAGTTTGAAAGGTATTTTATAATTATATCATGTAATTAATTTCAACTTCTATTTCAGGACCGTTATTTGGCTCTATCTGTAGAGAAATGGGGTGGGGCTCCTAAGACAGAACAACCACCATTTGATAAAGCAATTTGAAAACATGTATAGTAAAAGATTAATTTATTTTATTCAAAATTTTAACTATATCTACATATTAAACCATCAAAATTTTAATAAGTGTTGGAGGTGAGGGATGTTATGGCGAACAAGAAGCAGGCACTTGGCAGTATTCATGCATACTATGTGTAGGAACATCGTCATTCCTATTCAGCCTAAGGTCAGTCATCATATTCACAGCCACATCCATCACAATAACCATCACCGTATAGGGAGTCCCAAATGTCAATGATGGTGGAGGAGACCAAGCTCCAAGAATATTTCACAACGTACATGTAAGCATTCTCCTTATAGCGTGTAATAGTTTCATAATTCTTTATCTTCACATAAATATCTTTATATATATATATAACTTATTATAGGTCACAAAAGCATGCATCTCAGTATGAGGAGATTGAATGGATGATGAGGAGGAGGAGAATGACCTAGAAGAAGAGGCACACATGTTTACCGGGTTTAATGAGACAGAGAAGGAGAAAAAGAAATCAAAATAGAGTTTGATTTTAAAAAAATTTAGATCAAAGAAGAAATGATTGATGAATTCTTTCTTATATAGTTGTAGAATTTTGGGCGAGCACATGTGCTTGCTAGGGGCACTTAAAGCAGTCACCTACTTGTGGATGGGCGAGCCTTTGGGTGACCCCTTTGTGCACACCTAATATTCAGGCGAGCACCTAGCTATCACCAGTACTCGCTAGCCTGACCACACGATTGGGAAATCAGCGAACACAAGTCGAGCGAGCACATGTGCTCGTCCATCCTCTGGGCATGCACATGGCGTCAAATGAGCATGCACATGACAAAGCCACCATATGCACAACAATCACACCTTTCTTGTAGTGTTGTGATTTACCAAACGATGGGGAAATAGTTTCTATTACCTAATCAAATTTTTTGTTATATAATGATATGTCACTTATATAATGAACATCCTTTATTTCAAATTTTATTCATATTTTTGTGTTTCCATGATGTGTGAGGTCAAACCTCCCTCCACACATGGCATTGGAGGTCCAATAGTTGCTAACCAACATGTGTCAACATAATAAAATATAATAAATTAAAAAAAGAAGAAAAATCAAAATACAATATGAAATATCCCCAAATAAAAAAGTGATAAAATGAAAGTTGTAGATCTTGGGAGATCTACAACTCCAACGAAGTTAAAATCTCCAAAATAGGTAATTTTCATGTAGCTATGTTTTTTAGTTATTTTATAGGTATAAGATAAATGTGTTTTCTTTATATTTTTAAATGGATTTTTATCATTTGTGTATTTCTTAACTTTTCCAATATCAGTTATGCCCTTCCTTTTTGTACTATCAGTTGTGCCCCAAGTTTCTTATAAAATGATTATTTTTGTCCTTCCATTAAGAAGTAGGGGCATAACTGATATTACAAAAGTGTAGAATTGTGGATTTTGTAAGAAGTCAACCGATATTACAAAAAAAGGAGGGACATAACTGACATTTCACAAGTTAAAAAGAGCACAAGTGATACAAATCCTTTTTAAATTTGTTTTCTTAATAGACTATATGCATATTATAACATATTATATTTATATAATACTTAATAGATATTTCCATTTTTTGGGATTTTTAACAAGTGATACCACGACTAAGATAGAGATATGTATTTATATCTATATACAAATACGACCATTTTCTTATTGTTAATTTCTGGTATTTTCTGATTTTTTTCGATTATGTTTCTTTTTTAGTTAGTTATATTACAAAATAAAAAAAACAATCTCAAAATAAGTAAAATAAAACACAATGAAATATTACATAAAAAATAGTGTTTAGATTGGAATGTTTTATAACATACATTATAGTTCAAAATCCTCGATTGCATATACAAACATAAAAAAACTTGAAAATGGTTTTGTTCGAAAGATAATTTAATGTACATTACTTTTGAAGGTGATTATGGTTTGATATGTGATTGTATGCAAGAGGCATGTGTCTGCAAATCTATTTTGTCAATGAATTAGGGTTTGACTTTTCTTGTTGTACATACAAGTTATTGTCTGTAGAGATTTTTCATGAGTTAATATGATTAATATGTAAATCATAGGGTGGTGGTTTCACTTCAAATGTGACATGGTTTATTTAAAAATTATTGAAGGTTTGTACATTATATACATAGATGAATTATGTATAGATGAGCTACTTGCCTAATTTTCTTGGCTTTATTTCTTCCATTTGTGCCAATTTAAGTGCTAATTTATGCCCTTTTATTTTAGATATGTATTTGTAAGAGTACAATATTATGATGTAAATGTAGGTGTTTTTTAAGGTTCTTAGATCAATTTTCATGTATTAGGTGGATGAGTTGCTGGTTAATCAGGGATATGGTGGCATGATTGAGGTAGTTTGGCATGCTCAAGTGTAAGGCGAAAAGTAGGGTGACAAACATGGTTGCAATGCCTACAACAGAGCAGTGGCATGGAGTTAATGGATGCGGTGGCCCCATATGGTGCCATCACAAAAATCACCAAAATCGATAAACCTTTGTAAATTCAAAAAGAAATAAGAAAACGCAAACGGTAGGAATATTGCCTGGTATTTTATAGCTATAAAGTACCCATATTTTAGGTTTTAAAAAAAATCTTAGTTTTTCTTGATAATACTAGATGTATTTCATACTGCAATATAATTATACAATATAATATACACATTATCCTAGTTTTGGATTTTTTGGTGAAATGCATGTTATATGCTTGTATAAGAGAAAACTCAGATGTCTTTGACATTTGTTCAATCCTTCCATGTTTGCATCTTTTTCTCTCTTTTTTTATGGATTTTATATTTTGGTTGAAAATATATGTGATCAAGACATATAAAAAATTTAAAATCAAGTGAAAATATGCTACATTGTACTTTACATAAAATTAATAAAGTTTAAAATAGTGTTGTACTTATACACAATACGGGCCTAAAACCCAAGTTCCATAAATTTTCTATATTTACCTTAAAAGTACGTCAACGATTTATAGAATTTTATGCAATCAAGTTTAAGGTGAATATAGCGGATTTGGAGTTCATGTGATGTATTTGTGGGACTTAGACAGTAGGCATATTGAGAATTAAGGTTTGGATTTATTTGATACACATACATGGTTATACTCTTGGTTCATTTTTATATTTTTTTCTATACATTTTAATAGAGAGGGTACAAAAAGAGTCTGAAATGAGTTAAAATAAAAAGCGTAGAAACATTCAAGTTTTCCCTTTATTCAATATAATCGTAAATATGACTTCAAACTCAAATCTCAACCCTTTAACATCTACATTTGGTTTTCTTTTTATATAATGGTATTTTTATGCAAGATGAAATTTAAATGTGAATTTTGTTCATTTAGAGTTTCCTTAAAATAGTTATGAGCTCGAGAAATTAGGATTTATACCATTAGGGTTTGGACTTTTTTATTATCAAGGTTGATATTTTAAAATATTTATGTACTTATTTTTGTGCACATGATAGCAAAAGAATTAAATCAAAGTAGTTTCAAATTAAATTACTAGGTCATTGTGAATTTCCCTACATAGTATTTACATGTTCTTTTATAAGTAGTGATGCCTATTTTATAGCTTTTATTGATTTTCCTACTTATTTATTTGTCAACCAAGTTAGATTGGCTTGATTTCTAGGGTTAGGGTCATAAATAGTATTTACAATCCTATTTATTTTACTTTTCTATACTAGTATTTATATGTATACATATCATATTGGGTTGAATTTACATGTATTTTTTAATGATTTTAAGCCAATATGCAAGTATAAAGTAGATAAAAAAGATCTAGGATTTGTCACTTAAGCATAGCACCACCAATGAGGTAGTTCCTTCGCTAATGTATTTCGGGAGTTAAAAGGCTCCATTATCTATAGGGAAGGGCTTTGGAATTTATCTTCGTGGATACTTGATGTTTGATGAAGGCAACAAGGTCTATATGGGCTATCAATACGGGGAAAGGCTTGATCGGAGGTGTGCTTCAGCTTTCGATCATTTAAACACGAGTACATAATACACCTCAAATAAACCTAAAATCAATGTGAAAATAAACTAAAACTTGGAAGAATCTGATTCCAATATTAATTGAAATAAATAGATGAAGGTTGAGAGAACTTGGAATGATATCACTTGGAGTATTAAATTGAAGCTTGAATCTAGAGATTCTATAGACTATAAAATCTAATCTCATTATCAAATAATCTCTTATATCCTTGTGGTGGTTATGGTTTCAAAGAGGGTGAAGCTCTTGTAAAATATTGCATAAAAACCAAGCGCGTCGAAGAAGAAAGCTTGAATTCTGATGAATCGATCTAGAATATGGGTAGCTAATGGTTATCTTCAAAAGTAGGTGTAAGGAAAAGAGGATATTATCTTAGATTACCAAAATAAGTCAAGGGGATTAGATGATGAACAAGAGACTGGTGACAAAAATAGCAGATGGAAAGCAATGGAGGAATCTGGAAGTTTTGCAACAC
This sequence comes from Ottelia alismoides, assembly GCA_037367405.1. Lineage (NCBI taxonomy): Eukaryota > Viridiplantae > Streptophyta > Magnoliopsida > Alismatales > Hydrocharitaceae > Ottelia > Ottelia alismoides. The sequence continues at coordinate 365,790 of JAZKJV010008940.1, forward strand.
TTGGAGGAGTAGAGTTAACGATGCGTGGGTGGAAAAAATGATGATGTGGTGTCATCTGATTGGTCTAAAATTAAAAATTTGGTTAAATATTTTATATACATATAAAACAAAAAAGTAAACTCAAATAAAAAGTTTTTTAGAAAACAAAAGATGTTTTTTTGTTGAAACACACAACATTACAAATTTTTTTTGTGAAATTCAATCATTTGTAGAGCTACAATTACCTATATTTTCACGTTTTTTTATTTCTTTGGTGCTTCTTCGCATAATAGCTTGTTTGTTATTTATTATAATAACATGCTCTATTAAAAATTATGTAATTGTATCTATTTATTTATTTTATAATATTTTTATTGATTGTTTAAATTTTAAAGCAAAAAATATGAATAAGGAACTTAGATTGAACTAACATATTGTACATATATTAGAAGGTACAAAAAGTGTGTAATATACGTATAATAGGCGCAAAAAAGTCTAGTTTTCACAATTCGAGCTTTCTCATACTCAAAGTAGTTTTATGTTTTTAAGGCATTTTTTAGTAAAGAAGTTTAAAGGGAGTATAGTTAAATTGAAGTCTATTTGCACTAGATATGAGACATTTAATGCATATATATATATATTTAAAAACATGTCTTGGCTTTTATTGGCATGTACAAGGGTTAACATATCTTATACTTTTATGTACATTTTTACATAGCCGATGGTAAAAGAATAGATCAAAGACTATTAAATAAAATAACACTTGAGCGTTTAAATTTTGGTTATTAGTAAGTACTAGTATACTTGAGTTTAGTTACATACAATAACTGGCTTTTTGTGCTTTCTTTTTTTCCTATTTGTTAGTCGACCAAGAATGTCTGACTTGATCTCTTAGTAAAGGATTACAATTTAGTTTATAACTCTATTTATTCCTATTTTCTTGCTACTATTTTTATATGTACATATGTTGCACCCTTCCCATAGTTCTTTTTTTCTTTTTTTTTCTTTTTGTTGTTTTTATGTATTAGTATCTTACATTTTTAGATGTTTTTGTAATGATGTGATATTAATGTATACATATATGCATTTGTTAAGCATTATATGACAAAATGGAAGAATAAAATAGATGAACTATGCATTAATTAGTTTTATGTGAAGGATTCTTCTATCAAGAAACTTGACGAAGAGATAAAGGACAAAGCTGGTGTTAAGAATGCAGTGATAGATCACCTTTCTAGAATAGTTCAAGAATAGACTCTTAATGAATGTACCCCTGGTAATTCAGAGATTTTTTCAGACAAGGCGATCCTAGATATCACCCCGTTCCCATAGTACAACGATATTATGGATTATCTTGCCTACAAGATATTTCACAAGGTTGGACTAAGAATAAAGTGGATGAATTTTTTTTCTGGAAAATGGTTCTATTATTGGGAGGATCCAATCCTTTGTCATGAAGGATTATATTACATCCGAAAGATGTGTATTCCTTAAGAGGAATATGCTAGTGTCATCAACTTTTACTATACACTTGAGGCATGAAGACAAAATTATGAGAATCACATACCATCAAGAGTACTTTAAATCAGCATGTTGTGGTAACTCTTGTTAAGGATGCATGTTCTTGTGCACGAAGTTTCCCTCAATAATAGAAAATTAAAGGGAATGTTGTCCCACATATTCGATAACCATGAAGTATGTACATATATGTGAGATATATGATGCTTGAGGTATTGGCCTTTTAAGCTCATTTCTTAACAACCAATGTTTTGAGTAGATTCTACTTGTTGTGGATTATGTGAGTCGATGGGTGAAGAATATTCCCGTACGAGCAATAAATGATTGAACCATTTATCGATTCATAAGAGACAACATTATTGCCTAATCAGTGACAATATTATTGCCCAGTCAGTGATTTTAAATTTGACAGGGTAATCATATGAGGCGCATGCTATGGTCGATTTTGGAGATGACTTTTGGTCCTTTATGTCATGTAATGCATCCATACTTAAGTAGGGATTATTTATTCTCTCATTACCTGTACAACCACCACTAATTATATATATACATATAAACATATATATAATACATTAATTTACAAGGAGGTCCCTGAGCTTTCTACATAGTAAAAATATGGTTCCCAAAATTTCCCATGGTAACAATTTAAGTTCCAAACATTTCTTATGGTAACAATCTATTCCTGAACATGTTTTCCCTATTAAATGGAGTAGACATCATTAGAAATTTACACAGAGGATGAAATACACATCTTACTTTTCCAATCATAGAACACTCTCTCCCATGGTTCCCCACCCTCCTCTAACCCCCCCTCCGTCTGATTCACTCTCCTAGCAGAAATTCTATTGGGAAGCTCACGAAGTTGATGAAGCTCCTAATCGACAACAAAAACCTCTCTAATAGCATACCTGACTCCATCGGGAGGCTCTAGGAGCTCAATTACTTTGATTTGACAACTGGATCATTGATGCCATCCTCGTCTTTATCGAGAAGTATTCAAAATTGGTGATAACAATCAGAATCACCTCATAGACAGTATCTAGTTTGCAATCTCTAACAAGGTCTTCCGTAGATTCCTTTGTGCGTCGGAGAATCATTTGAGCAGTATCTTGTCGGAGACATCAGGGCCTCCAAAGCATCCAATGATTGTTCATAGAGAACAATTGCATAACTATGAAGCTCCCGGCTTTGCTCATCGAGCTCTCGCAACTCACAGATCTCTTCCTCTTTGGGAACTAACTCACTAGATGATGCTCCCACTTTAGGTGAATTGGCCAATCTCCAAGCATTGGATCTCTCTCCAAGAATTGCCTTTCTGGGCCTCTTTCACCACAACTTACTGACCTCGGGAGGCTCCAGATGTTGGATCTCTCCTACAATTCCCTCAATCTTGGCACCATCCTCAACTTTATTACATAGCTCACTCTTCAAGATCATTTTGGTTGGTACCAACCTCACTCGAGAACTACCATTGTGGTTGGGTTCGCTACAGTCCATCTCTGTCCTTGAGCTCTTCTCCAACACTCTCTTCTGGTCAATGTCGATGTGGATTGAAAACATGACCTCCCTATCCTTCCTCAACCTCTCCAATAACCGATTTGATTTTCCATCCCCGTTGAGTTCAAGAACCCCTCCCTCCTTATGAACCTCCACCTCCACCCATCTTCACGAAGAGCGTGAAGGGCCCACTTAAGCACTTTATCTCCATGGACTTATCTAGCAACCAATCACCAGGCAGATAGATAGTGCCATTGGGAGCTTCACGACGATGGACTCAATAAAGAATATGGTCTTACTGCGCAACTCGATCGGGGGACTGATACCATGGATAATGATGAAGCCGGGGAAGCTGAAGATGATGGGGATGGCGGGTCACGAACTGAACGGAGAGATTTCGGCGTGATTCTTGGAGTTAGAGGAGCTCGTGGAGATCAACATGTCAGAGAACGAGTTGAACGGGGGGTGTATTAGAAGAAGGGTTGAGGTTCCCAACAGCGACACACCTTGTCATCACCATCCTCTTGATTTGTCGATGTTGGAGAAAGGTTGAAGGGGGTTATAGGGTGGGGAGCCGTGGGAGAGGGGTAACAAGGAATTGGGAGAGTAATAAGGTTATATTCATTCATTCACGTAAAATTTGAATACCATCCATTTCGTTTAACAATGAGAAATATGTTTGAAATTACATTATCACCATAATTAATATTTGGGAATCAAATCGTTATAATGGGAAATTTGAGGATCACATTTTTACAAAGATATAACATTTGAGGGCCATCCTGTAAATTACTCTATATTTGTTATATCTTACATGGTGTCACATATTTATTAGGGTTTTTATCAGTTGTGCTCCTTTGAGATATTCCAATATCAGTTATGCCCCTCCCTTTTTGGGAATATTAGTTGTGTCCATGACTTTTTGTCGTTCTATCACTTGTGCTCCTCGGGTTAGTGTTCGTCCATCCCCAACGCAAACAAACGTTAACTTCGAGGACACAAAAGGAATTAAATAAAAAACTGGTTAAAAGGCCATCCCCTCCATCCCCTGCCTTGCTCCTCCTTAGCCACTCCGCCTCCGAAAAATTCAATGAAATTCACCGTTTGATCCGTAATGAGTGATATATTCGTGAAAATGCAAAAATTTTAGAGATTGATGGATGCATGAAGGTGCAACTAAGAGAGAGAAATTATGAAGAGAAAGAAAGAATAACAAATGGAGGAGGAAGAAGATGAAGAAGAAGTCTGGACAATTATACCCCTCTTAACTGCACCATGATTTGAAAAAACCATGGTTAAGTCAACTCATTGACGGTTAAACTAACGGAGTGGCACCCGTGATAGAACGACAAGAAGTTAAGGCACAACTGATATTCCCAAAAAAAAGGGGTATAACTGATATTGGAATATCTCGGAGGGGTACAACTGATAAAAACCCTATTTATTAACACTAGGACCTCATCCTCAACCCAACGATGATTGCTAAAATTATACTCGACTTTGATTGATTGTTATATCTTACATGATGTCACATATTGTCATTATAGGTCTTTATTCATAATTACTTATAATATTTTTCACTTTTCAAAAGATAAACCAAATGGTCTGACATACGAAATTTCACGACAGGATGGAAGTGTAATATAAAGTATAAACGTCAGTAGCGTTACAGTTAAAATACAATGTTTTACGGGGATACAAATAAATATGCTATACGTCTTCGAGATGTTCAAATGCTTTCCTCATTGTCAACGGGCAGAGATCAATTACCCGTATAGCTGCATCCACTTCATTTGACCCATTCAAATCGATCCACATACCCACTCCGTTTATTATGCCAACAAGGGGCCTTGAAATTGCACCCCACTCCTACCCTCAAATTCAAACGCCCTTGAAAAAAAACAAATATCAACAACTTATTAATAAAGAACGTTTTTGCATTTATACCCCCAGAAACATTCAAAATCACGTAAGTTTCCCCAAATTTTGGTATTTACGGATTCTCCGCGATGGAAGTATAAAAAATTGCGGCGTGTTGCATTTTCCGTGTCCTAGAAGATCTAAGTTTCACAATTATATACAGGGATTTTTACTCGGCAGACCTTATAAACTTTGCCAATCACTTCCACGACCTTTGAAACAACCTAATTCCCCCTCGACCCGGTAAACTTGCCAACTCTTACCTTATGAACCCTCTGGGTCATATGTTTTAAGCCCGTGGGGTTCTTCGGATAATTTATAGGGTCGATAAGGTAATTACGTTATGCAAAAAGCTGTAGATGCATTTTAAAACGTTTATAAGGTCTGCGGGGTAAAAATCCCTTATATATGTTAGATAAATTCATTTCTTATCATAAAATAGAAAGGAGGAGAAGATTTCATACGACTCGAGAGCTATACGAAAATTCATTTTTTGTTACATAGAAATGGATTTTCTTTGTAGAGCTATACGAAAATTCATTTTTTGTTACACAGAAATGGATTTTGTAATTTGGAATGCTAAGAAGGGGAGAACATTATTCACCCGTCAACACGCAAAGTAAGAAAAGAGAAATCGCACTCTACATGTGGAAATCTGCAAGCAAATGGTGTACTATTTTATAATAATAAATGTTTGCAGGGTCGTATAGTAAACATTCAGCACCTCCTCCACCGTCGTCGACCTTCTGCTTGTCTGGTCCTCCCTTGTTGTCTTTCTGTTCTGTTCCGTTGAGGAGGAGGAGAAGAAGAGGCAGTAATGGGAAACTGCTCGACCTGCGTCCGCGACGCAGACATACTGACGAACTCCCCAGGGCACCGGAACCTGAAGGACCACCATCCCCTTCCCGGAAAAAGGAAGCCCACGGGCAAGAGCCCAAAGAAGTCCAAACCCAACGCCTATGCGGAGGAGCCCCACGAAGCGGCTACCCCCGTCCAGGTGCTCAAGGACGTGGTCCCACTGGGAGGGCGCATACGCAGCCGCATCGGCGACAAGTACGTCCTGGGCCGAGAGCTGGGACGCGGCGAATTCGGCGTGACGTACCTCTGCACGGACAAGGAGACGAAGGAGGAGCTTGCCTGCAAGTCCATCTCGAAGCACAAGCTCCGCACAGCCGTGGACGTGGAGGACGTCCGTCGCGAGGTCGCCATCATGTCCAGCCTCCCCGACCACCCCAACATCGTCCGCCTCCGCGCCGCCTACGAGGATGCCGACGCCGTCCACCTCGTGATGGAGCTCTGTGAGGGCGGCGAGCTCTTTGACCGCATCGTCGCTCGGGGTCACTACACCGAGAGAGCCGCCGCCGCCGCCGCCCGCACCGTCGCGGAGGTCGTGCGCGTCTGCCACGCCTACGGTGTCATTCATCGCGACCTCAAGCCTGAGAACTTCCTCTACGCCACCGAGAAGGACAATGGCCCACTGAAGGCCATTGACTTCGGCCTTTCCGTCTTCTTCCGCCCCGGTCAGATTCGTATTAATATTTAACATCAACAGAAGGAACAATACGAACAGAACAACTCAATGCAATCGGCTTTGTGTTGCGGTGCATCAGGGGAGAGATTCTCGGAGATAGTGGGGAGTCCGTACTACATGGCGCCGGAGGTGCTGAAGAGGAATTATGGGCCAGAGGTGGACATATGGAGCGCGGGAGTCATACTCTACATCTTGCTTTGCGGGGTGCCGCCGTTCTGGGCTGGTACGGACTGGTGCTTCTCTTGCGCTGATTGTGTTCCTTTTTGTTTGGCTTGGAAATTATTTGTGGGAGCAGGGGGTTGCGCAGGCCATACTCCAGGGGAAGCTGGATTTCAAGAGGGAGCCTTGGCCCCAGGTGTCCGAGAATGCCAAGAATCTGGTCAAGCAGATGCTAGATGCCGATCCAAAGCGGCGTCTGACGGCGCAGCAAGTGCTTGGTAAGGAGGGGCCTGTTTAGCTGCTATTTTAGACAGTTTCATCATCTCATTTCGTTCTTGTTTCTATAAATGTTGTTTACTATGATATTTTTTAGTGGTATTTGAGTTATTAGGATGGAGTCATAAATGGGGTTTATTGGTCTGGTTCTATAAGAAGGGTTGTGTGGGTATGCTGGCATTTGAATTGTGGGTTTCCTCTCCTCCCACCATTCATTGAGAATCTCCAGCAGCCCCCGTCCCATCCAGATCCTCTTTACCTCTAGGCAGGCAGTGGACATCACGACAAAGGCTTCAAGAACGCTCCCAGGCTGATATATAAACTCTATCCACTTAGGCACTATTTGGTTGGAGAATAAGCCCTAGAATAAGAAGTCAATTCTCCTCCCGATACGGTTTCCAGTGGTACGATTATTCCCCATTATTCCATCTTATTTCACTCTTATTCCTATCTTTATCCTACCTTACCTACCTTTTTTTTCACCTTATTCTCCTTATTCATATCCTCCAGCCGAATAAAGAATAGACCTTTATTCTCCTTATTCCCCATCCTTATTCTTGCTTATTCCCGAACCGAACGAGCCTTTAGGGTTCGTTTGAGGAAATCTTTATTCATCTAATTTCCGCCTCTCCTGCAAAAGCAATGCAAAGAACTACTACTTATCCCCTTTCAAAAAAAAACTACCACTTATCTAACATAATCCTCTTATCGCTCCTTATCGCTCCTTATCGTCTTTGTCGTGTACCGAACAAAGATTAACAAATAATTACCACTTATCTTATCCTTCTTATGCCTTGTCCTTTTTCCCCCTACTGAATGCCCCTTAAGGATTTTTTTTCTATGATTTATTATCGAGGGTATCATTGTACTTCGGTATACCTTCCCTTATTGTATAAGCAGTGGTACCCTACCTTTTTACAATCAAGAAAGTGTAAATCCAAAATCCACGTGGTATCAAAGTAACTGCCTTAGGCGAAACTCTCTGAAAAAAAATGGAAAACTCACGCAACTCTATCGCCAGCAACTTCCACGCTCAGGAACTAAGTCTGCAACAAATTCTACTTCACCCGCCAATGCCGACAACTTCCAGTCCACGTCACCCGCGCCTCCGCCTCACGTCTCCAGTGCCTTCCATCGTGAACACCTTCCACGTCGTCAACGCCTCTCGCCGCCAACAACATTTTGGGCTTCTAGCAAGCTCGGCCTCCAGTAACAAGGGTTTCCAGCAAGCCCCGCCTCCAGCAACAAACGCCTTCTGCTCCAGCCTGGCTCGGCTCGGCTTCGGTGGTCTCTGCTAGGAATTGGTTCGATATCAATTCTACAAGCTATTCATGTTTCCTACGAGTTCATCGAGTCCTAGTTTTGCTACTCCTTAGCTGATTTATTCATCGACAAGCTACCGTTGAAATTATATTAATAGCTGTAGTAAAGATCTAAATGGCTACTATCTGAGTTGCACTATTTGTTGCCTTTATCCATTATTATGGGTTCCTAAAAACTGGGAATTATGGTAAATTCGTCAGCCGTGCGTGAAGAAGAGGTGAAGAGCTCCTAGTTTAGCTCCATCAATAAATTATCAATTATGTGTTATGGTGGCAGTTCCTATTGAATGTGATTGAGGGACATGGAAAGAACATATTATGTGTTAAAAAATAGGAAGCGGAAGCGGAAGCGGAATGATAAACATAGCAAAAGAAGAACAGAAATATGAACATAGAACACCATGATTTTTACGTGGAACTCTACTCAGTGAGGAGCGGGATTAAACCACGGGAGAAGCCCTCAAAGGGGCATATCTTGCATTGCACTTTTTAACTGGACTACAGGGTTGTGGGGCTCTATATATAGCACCTACTGATTCTCTATATCTCCAAACTGGTAGATGTTGGACTAAACAACTGGATGGGATCCATTTACCCATCTCCCTCATATATGACGCATACAACTTATACTCCAACACTCCCCCTCAAGCTGGAGCATGCAATGCTCGGCTTGGACAAACAGAAAGAAACTCAACTCACGCTACAGGATACTACGTACAATATCAATCCATCGCACACAACTGTTGCTGTCGAGGACGTTGCTTCTCATGCTTTGTAGGTGAGGAGGACGAACGAGCTGGAGTGTGAGTCTGCTGAATCTCCTCATCGGAGAACATGTGTTCTGAACTGCGCCGGTCAGAGTCACTGCAACTGAAAATGAGTCTCCTCGTCGGAGTACTTTGGCCCGCCACAACATGTGGACAACTGCTCCATCTCTGAAAAGGGACGAACTGAAAAAGGCCGTGGAAGTGCAATTTTCGTCGGAGTCCACAGTTGCTGGAGAATGGAGTCTGAAAGAAGTCTCCTCGTCGGAGAATTGGGTCTCTCCCATCTGGCACAGAGAATGGTATACTACTATGGTATCCCTATGATACGACATGAAAACCCTTGCCAACATGGCATAGGGAATGTTCCTCTACTCTGGAGTCTCTATGGCTCACATGAAAACTCTGGTCGACAAAACAAGAATAATGATTGGGACCACGAACAAATGGTGGCAAACATGTGCACATCTGAAAGAAGACCGCATACATGTGCGTGTCAAAAACTGAGTCTCTCTCTGGAGAACTCGAAAACTAGGCCTCTCAATATGGAGTGCCTTGAAATTGGACTCTGACCAATCTGAATGTCGAGTCTGAAATCTGAATGTCGAATCTGATAAACTGTAGAGTCTGGAAATCTGTCTGGTCTGACGAATCTGATATCTCTGAAATCTGGAGAAGACCTGTGATTCTACATAATACTCCCCCTTTCTCCCGTACTGGTCGAAATGACAATTGTTGACCAAGTTGAGAGAAGACAATGAAATTGGGGAGAAAACGAAACCAGATAAGCCGATTACATACATATACACACACACATATATATATTCGGATTTTCAAAAACATTCATTCATCATTTTTTCCAGCTATTTGCATCATATATATATATATTTTAAATAGCCGTTATTTCATTCATTTTTTTTACTTTTACTTTTTTTTTAAAATATGTACGACTTTTTCTTGTACGCGCTTCTTTTCTTTCTTCCCATTTTTTTACAAACATCTCCTCCATTTTTTTCCTGGCCAAAGGACCCAATATTCTTCTCCCCTTTTTTTATGTCATTGCAGCCCCACTTGGGTCTTATAAAAGTAGCATCCTTTTTTTTAAACTTCACGAGCCCAGGCCGAAAATGCAACAGAATATAATTTTTTAAGGGGCAAACACGCCCTTTCATTTCGCAGAAATAGGGTCCCCTCGTGGGAACCCTCCTTCGGATGCCGCCGCCCCAGATGGGGCAAGGAGGGGAGCTGCCCCCACTTAGAGTGGAGAGGCTCGTCGCCGTACCTCGCAGGAGATAAAGGGAGGCCACCGCCGTGGCATCTGACATGGAGATCGGAGGAGGCGAGGAGGTCTGCCGTCGCCTCCTGCGCAAAGGATGTCGCCGGCATCTGAAATGACTAAAATATACATGTTTAGGACGATTTACACATAAAATAGATATATTATATATAGTAATTTCATAATAATTATATCAACAACGGTGAATGCAATAATAAAATATTATTACGCATAGTTATATATAAATTTATTACGATACTTATGTACAAAAACGAATATACAAATATGAATGCGAATATTAGCGAATGTCAAAGTGATATCCATATCCGCATCCATTTTAAAACGAATACGAATAGGAATGCCAAAATATTTATAAAACAAATACAATAGCGGATTGGATACCAATATATTCACATCCGTTTTCATCCCTAGACACGGGTGGTTTCCAGGTATCCTGGAAGGCCTCCTGGACTTCGATTCTGCTCCAGAACAACCTTTGAGTACCAGGACCTGCACCAATACAGTCTATGGCTCGAAGCAATCTCTTCAGCCCAGAAACAAAGGTCAGAAATCTCGTGGATGGTGTGGGCAAGCGAGCTCCGTCGAAGGTGGGAGGGGAGCTCTGATGTACCTCGATTCGAGTTGAATCGAGAGGGGTTGGTGAGGGAAAAGATGAAGAATGCGTTGAGGATTGAGATGGAGATGTGTATGCATCGGAACGAGGGATGGTTCACAGTGAAATCAACCTGGAGCTTAAGCTCCACGTTTATGAACGGATTCGATTCAAGCTAAAATCTAATGATTAAATCTCAAAATAAAGGGAATGATCTAAGCTAGGGGATATTACCTAGAAAAACGAAGACTAGGACCTCGATCAGGCTGGAACCAGAGAGACGAAACCTCACAGTGGCTCGCTAGAGGTGGCTGGATCTGCCCAATCCCGACTCCTCGCTGCGAATCCCTCCAGGCATCACTATCACCAACACCAGGAGATTAGGTGGACCCGAGGGACTAAGACTCGAGAGAGAACGATCAAAATCGCACAAAAGGGATTGGGGGTATATTTCTAGACGAGGTTTTGGTGATTTTCGAGGGACAATGACATAAGGAGCGGGGATTGACGAGGATTCAGTGATGAGCGAAGATGAGGGACGAAGAGGCTACAACATGGTAGGAGGGTCGATTTGGGGTGGGACGCCTTTGAGTGTTTACCCCTCTTTTTGACCTAAAATAAATGGTAGGAGGGTCGATGCGAAAGGAGGAAGATGAAGGCGTAGTGAATTATGAGAAGCTGGAGCGCCTGTGAGCTTCTGACTGAAGGCAGAAGAGGGCAAGACCAAGGTTTAAAAAAGCGTGAGGCGTATCGAGGCATTTTTCTCAGTATTGCCTCGAGCACTCGTAAAGGGAAAATTTTCATAAAACATAATAATAATCGTAATTACAATTTCAAGTTCTAGAAATTAAGTAGTTATGATTAAATACATAATTCGATGATATTTCAAGGCTAACATCATGGTTTAAACATCCAAGTTGTTATATAACTCTCTTTTTTTTAGACTCTAAATATGTAAGGAGTCAAGTAAATATGGATATACAAGCACAATAATGGGTAACTCTCTGCAAAATTTAAAGTTTTGAATATAATTTAACAAAAGGGACTAGATGTAACACCATTTCAAAATTAGGTGAGATGTGTTCATTCCATTGAGAAGGATAGAGAGTAAGCAGTGAATCAATGATCACTTTTTACTTTACCATAAGGATTGGGGTATAAAATACTTGAATATTGTATTTTATGATCATCTTTGTTCATGCATGCTTTGATGCGTATTAATTTAGTCTTGATTGAATAGAATATACTTTTCTAAATTTAGGTCAAAGTAGGGGACTTGCGTCCAAACATTTTATTAAAGAAAGCATGTATGCTTGATTCATACTAAAGAATAGAGGCATTAGATTTAAGGACTCAAGACTCAACTTTTTGTTCATCTTGATTTATAAAGAACATGCATAACAAAGTAAGAATAAGGTTAATATGTTAATAAACAAAAAAATAGGTTATAAAATAAAAAGTGTTTATTATTTTATGTAGTATTTAATTCTTATTTTATTTATGTTTTAAATATTATTTATTATAGGTTATTATTTACATGGCATAGTTATATTATAGTTATATTTATCTATATGTAATGTATTTTAATTTTATTTTGAATTTTGAATTTTATTATTTTATTTACTTAATTTATATATTTAAATCTCATTTAAATATGCATAAATATTTTTTGTATTTTTTTGATATAATATGTACATTTAAATGAAAACTCTGAGTGAACGCTGCCAAATCCGCATGGGAGAACTAAAACTCTCGATCAAACTCTGAATCTGGAGAAGGCTGCCCTGCTGGACTATCTCTGCTCTGCTTGGCATCTACCTCCTCCCTAGCTGTAGGCTCAGTAGAAGTCAGATCTGGTATAAAATCCTCAAACTCTGCCCAATCAAAATCTGACTCTGAGGGATCTGTAGCATCCATGGTGGCCTCAGTACCACCGTCATCACAAAACAAATCAGTCTCGCGATCAAGAACCGGCTCTGCCGACTGAACGGTATCCTGGATCAGGAATGCGCTCTCCAAGATCTCCTCTGCTGCCGTCTCTACATCAGCCAACTCTGAAGGTGAGTAGGTATTAGAGGTGCTCACGGACCGGATAAAATCCGTAATCCGATCCAATCCGATGCTATGGATTGGTTTGGTTTTATCATTTTAATGGACCGGATTGGATTGGAATTTTTCAAATCCGTTAAAGTATGGATTGGATTGGATTATCATTAAAATCCGATCCGATCCGATCCGTTAATCCGTTAACATATACATGCATACATATACCAACATACATATACACACATGTGTAGGTGTGCACGCATTCCCACAAGACCATAATCAATGCCATTCATCTCATTTTTTCACATCAATAATGGATACAAGTCCTCTTGTCACCACCATCTCTACTCTATTGAGAGATAAATGTTAAACTTCTAAATAATAAAATATAATTTTACCTTGTAAAGTTATAATCCCCATAGAGCTCTTCCCCTCTCAGTTCTCATCCTCTCTCATTTCACTCTTGACCCAATATTTCACTCCTAGTTTCATATCTCTTTTAGTCCGTTTCAACACCTCCCTCCTCTAGCACAACATCGCCACTCCTCCCTCGCAATGCCATCGTCTCTCCCTCATGATGTCATTGCTTGTTTCACACTATGTTGTCTTCCCTTCCCACACGATACCATTTGTTCCAACCGTGTTGCCACTTGTATTATTTCCATTAAAAGAAACTAGATTTAGGATAATTGTCTAGTACATATGTTTATTATTCTTATCCTTTTTGCTTCTTACATTTTACTTGTTCCAACTTGCACGCTTATCCTAACAACGAAACTGGATCAGTTGTTTCAACTAAGAATTAAACCCATCTAAGAATTAATAAGCATTACTTTAATTCCTTTCTTTTCTAAATTGATATCCAAATTTGATCTATTTTTTAAATGCATATTTTGATTATAGGTATAATCTGGTAAATAAATTTAATTTTAAATGAGAGGCATGCTACCCAATTGGTGAGATATATTTAAGTTAGATTTGCCTAATACTCAATCGGGTATAATTATTTTATGATTCTTGTTTGTTAATATATTATGGGACTTTGAAGGGTGTTATTTGAAGTAAACATGGCTTAACAGTTTAGATTGGCCATGGACTTCATCAATATTTGAATGTAAAGATCACATCTTTTATTTATGTAACTTATCTTTGGATCATTATTTGGTAACTTGTATTACTCTTACTTGAATCATAGTTGGAAATCATTTGCAAAAAAAACATAATAATGCAACATTTGTAAAGGAATCTCAAATTCTAAATTCAATATAATCCTTTACGTTGATTGTATGGTCTTCAACTTTTTTATTACAATTAATGAAGTTCCTCATCTTTAATTTGATTGAGTCGTTTTCATATATTCTTTTCTTTACATTTGATCCATATTACCAATTTTCGAACCATAATTTAAATGTTGATGGCTAGTATGCTATAAAATACATACATGAGAGGGTAAACAATTGAGATGGAATACATAAGTATAAAAAAATCCGAACCTATCCGATCCAATCCGTAATCCGATGGATTGGATTGGTTTGGATTTAGATATTTGATGGATTGGATTGGATTGGAAAAAGTTAAAATCCGTTAAGGTTGGATTGGACATGGATTAAGCTAAAATCCGATCTAATCCGATCCATGTGCACCCTTAATAGGTATACAAATGGGTAATTCGTCTATATATCTTAATGTATGTATTTATTATAGTGTATTTTTAATGATTTTGTTTATTCTAATTATGTACATATACTATAAATAGTGTTTATAAAATTATAAAAATATGAAATAATGAAAAATATAAAGAATAAATAAAATGAATATTTTATTCAGGTATATTATTATACAATAGGGGTTCAAAACCTAACTTTTGCATCTTAACTTTAAATTACTTGAAACCACCTTCATTAAACGGCTAATAAAAAGTTATATACAATTAAATGTGATTTTGATGATTTTAAGTTCATATGGAGGAGATACAGGTCTGTGAAGTTGGGTTTTTGGATTCTTATTCTGGGTGTAGAATGTACAGTTTGCATTATTTTTGCATGATATAATTTTTTTCTATGTATTTTTATCTACAACTTTCATGTTGAGGGTTTACTATTTGAAGTGTAAAATTTAGAAAATAAAATAGGTCCCAAAGGTTAATTATTGGCCTATATTTTTAAGGTTTTCAGACTGTGTTATTTGTACTATTGACCACCCTATCTCCTCCTACTTTATTCCTTGTCGACTAAGTCATCATGATGACTGAGTCTCGGGGGCTAGGGTCACTCAACACCTATGGTGTCTTGTTTATTTTTCTTTTCTTCCTTTATTCTTTTATTTTAGTTTTAAATATAATAAATGTATAATATTTTATACAGTATTTTATACATTTTACAAAGTGCTTATTTTAACAAATTAAGGATATATATATGCATTTAGATAGTGTTTAATGGTCAAAATGAAAGAATAAAGGTGATGAAATGAGGATTCATCACCCCCATACTTGCCTTTATTAGTCCCTAGCAAACACTTATTCCTATAAGTGTAGAAAAAGAAAATAAAGAAAAGAAAAAGAAATAACTTGGAATAATTATCGACTTTTAAACTTGCCTTAATAAAGTCAAAGTTTGAATCTCAGAGAAGGTCTTTGGATTAATGGTGTATTCGGTACCACATGAAAGTCAGGAAGTGTGACACAAAAACCCTTAGAGTGCGTTTGGTTAGCGGGTTAAGGCGTGTTAAACTGGTAGAGGGTAACCCGTTTTTGGATTTTGGTATTTGAATAGAAGGTTAAACTGGGGGTGGGTTAGAAGTGGGTTTGTTGTGATATGATTGTATTGAAGTTTGAAAAAGTGAGTAGTTATTGTGATGTGACTGTATTGAAGTTTGGAAAAGTGAGGAGAAGTGGAGTAGTTTATAATTTTTATATGATATGATGGTATAATATGTTATTTTTTGATAGGATTGATGATGTAAAATTGATTTATTTAATTTTTTAAAAAAAGAGAAATATGGGACCCACATGAGAGAGAGAAGAAGTGGGTTGGGGGGGGGGGGGTAACCCTGCAACCGAACGGCCCCTTAGGTTCCATACTCCTATCATCCAGTCTAGTTCACATCCAGGTCAGAACCATCCTCTCAGTCGCATACTCTTGCTACCTTGAAGTGATAAAACCATGTGCGTGAAATTGTTCAGCTCTCTCCAGACAAAACCGTTGAATTATCGAGGCGTCTGCTCTTCTGTTAGCTCGTCCTCATGGAGACAGATATTCCCTTCTAAGGTCAGGTGCTCCCAGTATTTACAACCGAATGGGGAAGAAGTCAGAAGAATGAGAAAAGAAGTGGGATGGACCCGTGTAGTCTTCATTCCCTTGTGAAGTCGGTCAGTGTAACCTATTCTTCACCAAGAAGCATGCTTTTTTTGAAGCTCATTTTTTTTGAAATTTTTTGGTGTAGGCTTCTTTGGATATTTTCTTTGACTTTATACAAGTCTGCATTCTTGCTTGTGCCCTTGTAGATATAACATCTTTTGTTCCACCTATTTTTTGGGGTCTTGAAAAAAGTTGCGCCATTAGACCATTCCTCATCTGAAGCATTGTCTCAATCCCTCTCCAATCTTTAGATATCATGTTACCAAAAGAAGTGGATTAGGGTATTGATATCAGTAATCCCCAAGAATGGTTTCTGAGCCACCCTTGACGAAGCGGCCTTGCATTGTCCCAACTTAGACTCCAAGATTTTTCAACCGTCCATCTGAGTTAAACTAAGTAGAGTGCTAGGTGCAAGGTTTCTAGTCAAGTCCTGTCTCAAGAGTCTTACGGATGATATGAAAGGTTCTATTTATGCATATTGAATTGACTCATTAACATAGTTTTATGGAACCTAAAGAATTAAGTTAAGGTGACCTGAAATATCTTCAATTTCAGTCCTCAATGGGTTCCCCTGAAATTAAGTGTATTAAGGTCTATTCTAAGCTCCAATCTTTAGACTTTATTTGGAATTGTTCAATTGTCTATGCTATTCTGAAAAATGCAAACGCGATGTACAATGTAAGAAAATATTTTTATGATGTAATTTTCTGATTTTGAATTTTTTTATAGATTTTTGAAAAAGTTTTGCAAATTTTTAGGCAAGTTTTGAAAAGATTTTGCAAATATTTTTGGGATTTTTAATTTTAAAAAATTTTAGGGATTTTTCAAGACAAAAAGTTTTTAAGAAAAGAAATATGCGCGATTATTTACACGAGAGTGCATCTTATTATTTACAGGAGTTGGTTTTTAGGAATTTACATGTTTGTATATATAAGGTTTGTAAAGGAATTTATTTTGCCTGAGTTATATACATAGTTCCCAAAATAATTTGAAAAGATTTTACAAACAATTTGAAAAGTTTATATTGCAACTCATTTGACAAATAATTTCTACAAACATTTATAAAATAAAGAATTTTCAAATAATATGTATAAGTTTTTTAAACTAATTTTACAACCATTTTTAAAACCATTTGCAAATAGATTTTCAAAATATTTTATTCATAGAAAGAAAAGAAATTTTTATAAGTAAAATATTTTTACAAAGGTTGAAAATATTTTACAAAATATTTTCCAAAAAGTTTTCAAAAGATTTTTCACAAAGATTTCAAACCATTTTTCAAACATTTTGCAAATACATAGAATTTTAATATGTATTTTATATACTTATATTCTTTACACTTAATTGAATGGATTTTAGCCATACTTATTGAAAATACAAAAGTACGAGTTATGGCTAAAATATATACATAGTATATATTGACCGTCTTATACTTAGCTTAAGCTATGTCCTCATAGATTGAAGAGAAAAGGAAGATATAACTCGTACTAAATACGGAAAAGTTTATACTACAACGACTCAATACAAGAGTAAGAAGTCGACTGTCCCTCTGTACTTAGGATCAATTAATCTTAAGTATAGCAGACTGTATTCAACATACATGGAGGGTCGAGGGTGAGAACGGATAAAATCAACGGCTCGGCCTGTCTCCCCCTATACTTTGGGTAAAATATCCCTAAGTATAGAAAGAAGTAAAAAGTTGAGGAGGCAGGTGAGGGATCGAAGAATGAGCACTTGAATGCATTTATCCCCCCTATACTTAAGATGAAGTATATCCTAAGAATAGCAATGGTGAATGAGATGAGTGAAGCTTTCGGAAGAATGAAAGAATGAGAAACGAAACGAAGAAAAGAAGAAAAGAAGAAAAAGATTAACTAACCAAAAATGTTTTTCTATACCTCGTCTGATTCTGTTGATGCTGCGGTATGAATTTCATCGTAGACCACCTGTACTGAATCCAATACGGACATGAACGTATCATGCTCAAGATAAGGTTTAAGTAATTGTCCGTTGATTACGAATTGCTATGCATCAGCCGACAGTGCAGATATCACGATGCTTCCATTGTCACGCACATGCTTTATTATGAAAGGCCCAGTCCACTTGCTCTTCAACTTCCCTCGGAACAATTTGAGCTTTGTATGTGCCACTTCTTGACCTTCTCCTTGTACATTAGGATGTTGTCGTATGCGTACTCACAGAATTCGAGAAGTCGATTCAGATCCATCTTTCTGTTCTTTCCGGCCTTCTTGGAATCTAAATTACAGACATTAATTGCCCACAAAGATTTGTGAATGAGTTATACGGGCAAATGGCATGGCTTGCGTACACCAGGTGGTAGAGAGACATTCCTATTGGTGACTTGTAGGCAATTTGATAGGCCTAAAGAACAGAATCAAGGAGTTGTGACCAGTTCTTTCTATCGGGGCGTACAAGCTTCTGCAGAATTGTCTTTATCTCACTATTTGAACATTCGGCCAGGCCATTGAATTGTGGGTGATACAGAGAGATGACGCGATGTTCGATGTAGAATTCTTGCGTCAGCTTCATCACCTCTCTATTGATAAAATGGCTACCCCCATCGGATATCAAAATTTTCGGGGACCCCAAACCTTGCAATGATGTTTTCTTAAGAAACCGGCAGACGGTGCGACTGTCGGTGGCTCGGGTTGGGATAGCCTCTACCCAACGATTAACGTAGTCGACGACCAACAGAATATACTCATACTCTTGACTGTTGGGGAACGAGCCCATGAATTGTCTGAAATCTGAATGAACCTCAGAGGCATTGTGTATCTCATTCCAATAGTTCCGCCCAGTCTCTGACAGTCAGTACAACCTTTAATGAAGTCTTCTTAGAGTCGGCCACCAAAAGCCGCATTACAGCACTTTAGCTGCCGTATGTCTTCCAGAGTAGTGTCCTCCTGATTCCTTGGCAAGACAATGCTCGAGAACACTTGGAACTTCCTTCTGAGGAATACACCTCCTCTAGATGCAATGTGTCCCCTCTCGAATGAAATGTAGATCCTCCCACTGATAGAAATGAATATCCGACAGAAATTTGTCAACTTCTAGATTCGGCAAATCTTGCGGAGTTCTCTTGGATACAAGATAATTCACAATATCAGTAAGTCAGGGGAGCGAGGTTACTGACTAAATTGCTTCATCTCGGAAAGTTTTCGTAATCGACAATAAGCTCTGCTCAAGAGTATCCAGCTCTGGTAATCTTGACAAGTGATTTGCCACCACATTTTTAACTGCAGGTTTATCATAGATTTCTAGATCGAACTCCTGCAGTAGAAGGATCCATCTGATGAGTCTGGGTTTGGCATCATTCTTGACTCGCAAGTACTTGATGGCAGAATGGTATGTATAAATGATCACTTTGGATACAAGCAGGTGAGATCTGAATTTCTTCAGAGCGAAGACGACTGCTAGCAGCTCTTTTTCAGTAATAGTGTAGTTTTTCTGAGCTTCATCTAGAGTTTTGCTAGTACAGTGAATTGCAAATGACAGATTCTCTCTTCGTTGTCCTAGAACTGCTCCAATGACGTAATCTGATACATCTATCGTGATCTCAAATAGAAGAGACCAATCTAACAGTTGAAGGACAAGGGTTTGGGTGATCAGTTCTTCAGTTGATTGAATACCTAGAGGACTTTGTCATTAACGATAAAATCGACCTCCTTGCCTAGAAGCTCAGTCAGCGGTTGGGCAATTTTACTGAAATCTTTGATGAATCGTCAGTAGAAACCAACATGCCCTAAGAATGACCTGAATTGTTTCAAGTTTGTTGGTGGCTCTAGTTTTGAAATGACGCCCACCTTCGCAGGGTCTACCTCTATGCCATGTTTTGATATGACATGGTCTAGCACAATACCCTCGGTCACCATAAAATGACTCTTCTCCCATGAGAGCACAAGGTTCACTTCGCAACATCTCTTCAAGACTCGATCTAAATAAGATAGGCATTGGTTGAAGCTGTCTCCATAGACTGAGAAGTCGCCCATGAAAACCTCAAGAAAACTTCCAACCATATCTGCAAATACAACCAATATGCATCGTTGAAATTTCGATGGAGCATTGCACTATTCAAACAGCATTATACGGAAGGCGTAAGTCCCAAATGGACAGGAGAAGGTTGTTTTCTCTTGATCTTCAAGAGCGATAACGTCTTAGTTATAACCAGAGTAACCGTCCAAGAAACAAAAATATTTTTCGCGGGCAATCGCTCAATGATCTGATCGATGAAGGGAAACGTGAAATGATTCTTCTTGGTTGCTATATTTATGCGTTTGTAGTCCACACAGACACGTAAAGATGTTGGTACTCTGGTTGCGATCTCCTTTCCTTTATCATTCTTAACCATGGTGATCCCTGATTTCTTGGGCATAACATGCAAGACTCACTCTTTTCGAATAGGAGATGGGATATATGAATCCCGCTCACACCATTTCGTTATTTCGTTCATCACAATCTCCCTGAGATTTGGATTTAATCTACGCTGAAATTCTTAGGAAGGCTTGCTGTCCTCTTCAAGGTATATGTGATGCGAGCACAATGAGGGGTTTATCTCATGGAGATCTGAAATTTTCCACCCTATAACCTTGCGATTTCATTCTATAACTTCGAGCATACGAGGTTCTTGTTCTTCGGTTAGCTGTGAATTGATGATCACATGGAACATATTTTGCACATCCGCAAGGAAGGCATACTTCATGTTTGACGGAAGTAGCTTAAGCTCAGGTAGGGTCTGGTTTAACTCTGTAGTGACTTCAGCTACTGTGCATGGCGATGGTGTCGGATCTTTCAGTTGTAGTGTATCCACTGTTTGCACTGTAGGCTCCGTATTTATTGCTGCACAGAATTCCTCAATCACTGAATCTTGTTCACAAAAATTTTCTATGATCTCCTCCTGCTTTGCCAATGACATGTGGCCATAGATGTATTCATCTGGTAACTCAGCGAAAATCTCATCATTCAGGACATCTGGGAACTTGACTGTGCTATTCACTAGTTCTTATGTGGAGAGGAACTTGTGGGTTTCAATATCATCCATAAACAGATTGGTATCACGGATTTCAGCAAGAAAGTCACAGTCTTCTGTTTGCTGCTCTGTAGGCTCATTAGTGCAGGCTCTGACAGTTTCTGCACTTGGTCGAATGACATGTGGCCATAGATGTATTCATCTGGTAACTCAGCGAAAATCTCATCATTCAGGACATCTGGGAACTTGACTGTGCTATTCACTAGTTCTTATGTGGAGAGGAACTTGTGGGTTTCAATATCATCCATAAACAGATTGGTATCACGGATTTCAGCAAGAAAGTCACAGTCTTCTGTTTGCTGCTCTGTAGGCTCATTAGTGCAGGCTCTGACAGTTTCTGTACTTGGTCGTCTCAATTGACACCTTGTCGCTGCTCGAGCGGAAGGTGATTTTCCTGGTGCAATACTCCACTACTGCTTCGATTGTTCGAAGGAACGACCGTTCAAGTATTATCAGGGTATGTAGAAGAGGAGCTGAGGTGTCCATGTTGAGTACTATGAAGTTTACAGGGAACTGCATTCCCTGGATAATGATGATGACATCCTCAAAAATTCCTCGGGTCCGCTTGATGGATGTATCTGTGAACTGCAGAATCATTCTAGTAGACTTGAGCGATCCTAACCCTAACTTTTTGAGTAGTGAAGTGGGCATCGGGTTGATTGAGGATCCACTATTGACTATAGTTCGGTCGAACTCCTGATCAAATATCTGGCATCTGACTAGAGGAGCTCCCATATCATTCTTTTTGGTCAGGAGATTGTTGATTGCGTTCACTGTAGCCGCAGTCAGAATATGCTTCACATTCCTTTCACGAGCTCTGTGCGGCTTTCTTTTCGAAGTACATGCTTCTTTCAGCTCTTTCTTGATGTTAGACACGTACTTGATGGCTTTGAGCAGGGGCATCTCAAGAACAAGATTTTGAATAATTTCGACCACATTAGGGTCGGACAAGATATTTTTCAAATTTTTTATTTTTTTATTTTTTCTCAATGCATCTGGAAACAGAATATTTACAGGACTAAAAGCATAAATAGAAATAGTGTTCTTAGTTACATCAAATTCTGTGCCCACATCAATCTATAAAAATGAATGACCGAAATGCGAAGGATCATCCAAGAAAGGCGGGCATCCAAAATCTGCAGGCGAGGCTTCATCAGTTGGCATCGGGGTGGCTGCAGGTGCGGTCTCCACGGTGGTTGGCGCGGTTGTGTTCTAGCTGCTGCTGCTTTCTTTCTGTAATTTTTGATTTTGCTGATTTTTGGTATTTTCTTCCGGGTGCTTCTCCTCCGTCTTCTTCATTCTTATCCGGCCCGAATATTGGATCGACTGATGCCGAAGATGATGATTCGCTTGGTGAAGCTTTATTCTTCCCCTTCATGGTGGCAGTCGGCTGTAGAGTCCAACCGCTCCTGAGAGTGACACCATTAGATTAAAACAAATCATGAACATCTGATTCTGTTAGACCCGATAGAACATCATAAACTACCTTCTTTTTCTTCCTAAAATTGTTGGGGTTCGCCTCCACCTGAGTCGAAATTGGCGTTTTAACCGAGGTGAGGTCATCAAGTTTCTGGCTCATCTCTGCTAGGCTTTTCACTAGCTGAGCTAGGCAATTTAAGGCGGGGTTCACCGAAGCAGCCTCGGATGGTTCAATGTGCTGGCCACACTGATACTGCGAATGATGTGGAGGCTGTGAGTGGGAATACTGATTTTGGTAGTGGGAGGATGATGGTCTTGTTGCTGATGCTGAGGAGGTTGGTGCTAATATGGAACAATCGAGTACTGCTGATTCTGCTGGTACTGACGGTAATGCGGTTGTTGGTGTTGGTTCTATCTCTAATTGCCTTGGTATGACAAGATTGCTGCTGGTGGTGCTGAAGAGGTTGGTTTTGGACATATCTCACTTCTTGTTGTTGAGGGAACTGACGATTTCCTGACTGCTGGCCCTGCTGTTGTCCACCAGGATGGGACAATTGTTTATCGTTGTTCCACACACCATTCACCTCTTGAATAAAAGGCGGTGGAGGAGAGAATTGATCTGGCAATGTCTGATCTCAGGCTTGTAGACTACCAGCTGCTGATGTGGCTGTCGTAGAGATGCCGATTATGTGGTCTGCATGTAATAAATGTGTTGGACCGCTGGCTGGGTCTGACTCTGCTGAGGAGGTTGTGGCGAAGCTTGCTCTTTCGACTTACCGGGAGTGGTAGCCGATGCAGACACGGAATTGCAGGAGCTGATCGTACTGACCAGTAGCTCCAGCTCCTTTGTAATTTGGTCTAACTTGTCTAGATGTTGGGTCCTCTGTTCGATCACGGTAAGTTTCTCGAGATCCTGTGATCGTTTCTCTATGATATCCACCTTGAATAGGTGGCTCCCTATAATGCTCAGGTTGGAGCTCTTGTCCCTGTGTGGCTCGTGAGAAGATGCCATATGAACTGACTTTTGGAGGTTGTGGAGTACTGATATGCACGGGATGAAGATAAGGAGACCTCTCCTTCTGCCATTTCCTCGAAGATTTGCCAGGTGACGTCTTCGTCCTTGTTGAAATACGAGCCGCCACAGGTGACATCCATGAGCTTCTTACTTTCCAATGCTAGTCCCTCGAAGAAATGTTGGATCATGCTGGTCCTAGGAATGTCATGATGGGGATATTTCTCTTGCAATCTGTGAACCTCTCCCAAGCCTCATAAATGATTTCGTGGGTGGCTTGGGTGATCTTGTCTATGCGGACACGCATCTGACTAAATCGTCCGAGAGGATAATATCTATACAGAAAGGCATATTTAAGCTCTTCCCATGTCATGACGACCTTCCCCAAGTTGCTGATCCAATGCAGAGCTTTCTCCTGAAGACTGAACAGGAATGCCGTCATCTTGACTACTCCTAACGATATGTTAGGGTAGTGAGTTGTACCACAGATGCGTCCGAATTGTTGCAGTTGTATATAAGGTTCCTCGTTTGCATTGCCGTGGAAGCTGGGTAAGAGTACCAAGAGTTGATGCTTCAATTCGAAATGTGTGTGGATTGCTAGGATTTGGATCCACTTGATGACTTGTCCGGCTCCATGGTTATAGGTCTCCTTAAGAGTTGGTTTGTGCCTCTCCGCTCGGGCTTCATCTACAGGGCCTGCACGGCCTCCACCCGCTATTCCTTCTCCTCCTCCTCCTCCTCCTCTTCCTGGGTTGTCTCTCCTCGTCCTTAGATCATTGAGCATGTCTTGGAAGGCGATATGGGCCAATGCCTGGTCGGTGAGCTACTGTTGTATCGCCTGAATGGAGGCGAGAAAATGGGCATTCACGACATTCTGGTCGGGCTGGTCCTGCTCTTGCTGCGGAGGATTCTGATGTCCCTTCCCGTTCCCTGTGGGAGCCATCTCTGTATCTTTTACTGAATCGGAATCTGAGAGAAGTTGTGGCTCCAGATCAGGCTCGTGATCTGCATATGGAATGATGCCCTGATCAGTCTGAATAGAAGCACCGGATGGGATGAGTTGTTTGATGTTAAGGCCAACACAAAGTTTCATTAAGGATGATGATGTGTAAGGAGTCAAATCAATTGCCATCCATGGGTAGAGTTCGGGACAAGAGTGATCTCGGATTATTGAAGAAGGCGGGGTGGTCTGGAGATCGGTTCGCAGAGTCCGAATCGGGTTCTCGAGAATCACCACGAATTATTGGAGAAGGCGAGCGCATGTAATCGATGTTTGTGTCGGCGGAGTCCTGACCAAGCCATCCATGGGTAGCCATCTCGAAGTGGAAAAGGTAGATCGAGTTTGGATGAAAGATACGGTGTGCAACGAGAAATAAAAGGAATGCAAAACAATAGAATGCTCGAAAGTGAGCGTGGTCAAATGAGGAGTAAAATAGAGGAAAATAAAAAGGCACAAAATATGCAGGACTGATATTTGATCTTAACTAAAATCAAATAATCACCAAACAATTGTCAGTTCACCAACTCAACATAGGTGAAGCCGTAAGAGTTCGGCTATTTTTATCTTTTCAATTTTATTTTTATTTTGCATGTAAGATCTTATAACGAGTCATTATGAGAGCTAATCCTATAAGAGCACATGCACTACCAGGAAAGTTCCCCGTACTTCTTCCACTTCCTTTGTAACATGTGATCTGCACACTGAAAGGTCCTTGATCTCGTGCATGGAGGGTTACTCAGCCAAAGAAAAAGAGAGGAAGCTGATATGCGAAACCGCTACTTCCCTCGCAAGCGAGGTACCCAAACGCAAATCGATGAGACAGACACACCCGTGAGCCGTGACCTAAGCTCAGTAATTCAGACCAAGTCGGATGCTCCACACAAGGTGGGAACACCGTCGTCGACGAGGCCCTACTTGGTTACGTACGATAGAAGCACCAATATTTCGTCGTCCCAGGTGATAACCAAGGTGCCACAGGTTGGATTTGGGCTCTATTCCTTATGGGTTGCACCTCACTCGGTCTGGAAGTGTACCTGAAAACAATAAGGGCTTTATGGACCCAAAATAATGATGTCCATTACCAATTTTAATTAAGGTCAAAATTCTATTAGCAGTCCCCTTGTTTTAATTTTTGGGTTTTCAAATTTTTGGAGTATTTTCCAGAGCAAGCTGCCTAACGATTTTTTGGTATTTTTCCTTTAATCCTAACATGTGCAAAAACAAAGGGATAAGGCGAAAAAGCAATGCAAGTCATCACTAAGATTGAAATCTCGCCTTAGTGACTAATGATGCATGTAAAGTTGGAAATACTTACAATGCTTGCTCTCTCCATGCGGCATGCAAAATGGAATATATAAACCTATGCTATATGTACGATATGGAAACGGTAGAAATCGTCCTAAACAAGAATTGCTATTTATCGTGAAGAAATAGATGCTAATTATTCAGAAATGAGATCCAAAAGTCCGGTCTTGGAAGCTCCTCGGTGCCCGCCACAGCGGGTCCTGCAAGTGCTGTGCGGAGCTTCTCGCGATGCTCGATCTCAAGTCCAAATAATCAACAATTAAATTTGACTAAGTCCAAACGTAAAGATCTATAGGAACATGCTTATATTAGATGTTTAGACCTACTTTGCCGAGCAAGCAATCCTAATGCTTAAGGGCTCATCCTATAAAACAAATGAAACAAAGGTGGAAAGGTTAAAACGCGTGAAACAAAATAAAACAAAGGTGAAGAAAACTCAAAAAACCGTGACGAGGCCCCCAGGTGTAGACACCCGGACACTGGACCTCGCTAAGTGTGGCAGTGTCCAAATTATTACAGATTAATTTACAAAAAAAGAAAATCTCTCTCACACAAAACGAAAACAAAAGCTAAGGCCGGACTTCTCTTCTCCTTCTTCCTTGCTCTGCTATCATGCTCTCTCTCCTAGTTGGCTCATTAGTAGAAGGCCAACCTCCACTCGTCTCGGGTGCGTCCATCTCCTAAGAGATAGCCGTCGCCAAGTGGTCACTCGCAAGAAATATCAACAAGAAATATGGATTAGAAGAGTCAAATAATTATCATAAATAAATAGCAAAAATAAAGAGAAATAATAAGCATGCTATATATAACAAAATGTGTTACGCTCCGTTGCTCCCTGGAAACGGCGTCATTTGTTTAGACCGCTCAAAATCCTAGATATTGTCTTCTGGTCCACACAAGGCAGTACCACTGAGTTGCTGCAATGACAACCCAAGAAGCCCAAGCGGCTAAAACAACAATCAACCCACATAATAATAATGAAGCAATGAATAAACAAAGGCGTGAATCAAAATTTATTATACCCTACAAACAAGTGTATAATGGACAAGCCGGTAGGAGTCGAATTCATGGAACACATGTGGTAGCACTGATAAAAAATAAATAACATGTGTATAGATGCATATAGATATGCACACTATTAACTTAGGTTTTTGTGGGTTTTTAATTTTTATTTGCTTTAGTTTTTGTTATTTTTTATTATATATATATATATTAATTTTTAAAATAATTATAAAATATTTATGATGAGTGATATTATAACTTATATATAACTATATATAGATATATAATGCACTATAGGATAATATAATTATAAATATAGTTAAAAATAGTAAAAAAGTGCAGAATAATTTGTCTTTTTTATATTTTCCTATAGTTTTTGTATTTTTCAAGTATTGTTTTGCTAATTTTTAGGTCTTTTAAAATCCAAAATATCCCAAAATAGGGACTGGAAGGTTTTTTTTTCTGATTTTTAGGTGTCCTGGAAGGTTTCCAGGACTTCGATTCCGCTCCCGAATGGCCTTTGAGTACCATTACCAAGACTTGCACTAATACACTCTATGGCTTGAGGGGATCTCTTCGACTCAAAAACAAAGGTCAGAAACCTCGTGGATGGTGCGTGCGAGCGAGCTTCGTCGAAGGTGGGAGGGAGAACTCTGATGTACCTTGATTCGAGCTGAATCGAGGGGGGTTGGTGAGGGAAAAGATGAAGAATGCATTGAGGATTAAGATGGTGATGTGTATGCGTCGGAATGTGGGATAGTTCACAGTGAAATCAACTTAGAGCTCAAGCTCCAAGTTTATGAATAGATTCAATTCGAGCTAAAACTTAATGATTAAATCTAAAAATAAGAACAAGAATGAAATCTTGGCTAGGGATATTACCTAAAAGAACGAAGACTAGGGACCTCGATCTGGCTAGATCCAGAGAGACGAATCCTCACGGCGGCTCGCTGGAGGTGGCTGGATCAGCCCAATCCCAACTCCTCCTCGCTGTGAATCCCCTCTAGACGTCACTGTCACCAATGCCAAGGAGATTAAATGGACTCGAGGGGCTATGACTTGAGAGCGAACGATCAAAACCGACACAAAAGGGATTGGGGGTATATTTATAGGTGAGATTTTTGTGATTTTCGAGGGACGATGGCGTGAGGAGTGGGGATTGGTGAGGATTCAGTGATGGGCGAAGATGAGGGACGAAGAAGCTACATCGTGGTGAGAGGCTTGAGGCGAAAGGAGGAAGATGGATGCATAGAGAATTAGGAGAAGTGGAGCGCCCGTGAGCTTCTGATAGAAGTCAGAAGAGGGTAGGACAGTTGACCTTAGGTCAACGAAAGAAGGCTTCTGGTTGGTCTACGTGGACCAACCAGGAATTTCCAAGGCAAAAATGCCTTGGAAAATGAATAAGAATTAGTAAATAAATTAATTTTTTTAGGTTATAAAATAAAAAGTATTTATTTTTTATGTAGTATTTAATTCTTAATTAATTTAATTTTTAGAGAATATTTATTATAGGTTATTATTTACATGTATAGTTATAGGTATATTTACCTATATGTAATGTATTTTAAATTTTATTTTGAATTTTGAATTTTACTATTTTATTTACTTAATTTATATATTTAAATCTTATTTAAATATGCATAAATATATTTTTATTGTATTTTTCTGATATAATATGTATATTTAAATGAATGAAGGTATATCATGTATATGTATACGTATAGGTAATTCATCTATATATCTTAATGTATGTATTTATTTTAGTGTATTTATGATAGTTTTATTTTATTCTAATTATGCCCATATACTATAAATAGTGTTTACAAAATTATAAAAATATGAAATAATGAAAAATATAAAGGATAAATAAAATGAATATTTTATTCAGGTATATTGTACAATAGGGGTCCAAAACTTAACTTTTGCATCTTAACTCCAAATTATTTGAAACCACTTTCATTAGATAGCTAATAAAAAGTTATATACAATTAAAGATGATTTTAATGCATTTGAATTCATATGGAGAACTCAGCCATGGCCGGTCCCAAGCCCGGGTAAATGAGGAGGGTTGCGCGTTAGGTAGCCGACAGCCAGCGCAGGAGAGATAAATTGGTAAATAGTGTTCTTAAAGTTCTTCTAAGGACACTATTTATGAATTTATCTCGAAACCGTTCGGATCTTTTAAACATGGATTTAAGCAAACATACAGATTTCGTTGGGGCGTTCCCTACTTGCGATGCATTGCATCGCCCGAATGCAATGAAAAATTGGCAAGGGCCGCTACATCGCAGCCTGGATGTAGTTCAAAATTTACAAGGGTTCTCGCATGAGGAACACATGCGGGTAAATAAGCTAGTTCCGCTGCATCACCGCCCGGATGCAGTCCAAAATTTACAAGGGTTCTCGCATAATGGACGCATGCGAGTAAAGAAGTTAGTCCAAAAGAGATTGCAAAGGAAGTTACGGATTGGTAGTTGGAATATCGGTACTTTAACTGGAAAATTGATGGAGATAGTGGATACAATGGAAAGAAGGAAAATTCATATATTTAGTCTTCAAGAGACTAAATGGGTTGGAGAGAAAGCAAGGGAGATCGAGAAGACAAGCTTTAAACTTTGGTATTCAGGTAAAGATAAGGGCAGAAACGGTGTTGGAGTGGTTGTTCATAAAGATTTGAAGGATTGTGTGGTTGAGGTGCAAAGATTTGGGGATCGGATTATTTTGCTAAAGTTGGTGCTTGAAGAAGAAATTCTGAATATCATCTCAGTTTATGCACCGCAAATTGGTTTAGATGAAAGGACTAAACAAGCTTTTTGGGAGGATCTGGATAAGATTTTACAAGGAATCCCACAAAGAGAGATGGTTTGCATAGGTGGAGATCTTAATGGATATGTGGGAAAAGATGTTTCAGGGTATGCAAGTGTGCATGGAGGACATGGTTTTGGGGATAGAAACGAAGAGGGAAAAGTCATTCTGGATTTTTAACTGCATATGATCTTTTCATAGCAAACACTCTTTCCAAGAAGAGGGAGGAGCATTTAATTACTTATAAGAGTGGCTCAACTAGAACACAGATAGATTACTTTGCATTGAGGTGAAGAGATCGGTTGTGTTGCAAAGATTGCAAAGTAATCCCTGGAGAGAGTTTGACAACCCAACATCGCTTGTTAGTCTTGGATTTACAAATAAAAGGGCTGGTAAAGAAAAAGAAGATTCCTAAGATCACTAGAACTAGGTGGTGGAATCTTCCGCTGAAGCAATCAAGCTTCAGGGAAGGTTTTAGAAGATTTATCTTGGGATTGTAGCGGTAGTGCAAACGAGATGTGGGAGGCAGTAGCATCTTATATTTTAAAGGTAGCCAAAGAGATGCTAGGCGAGTCAAAATGAGGAGCTCCAGGTCGAAAGGAGGCTTGGTGGTGGAGTGAAGGGGTGCAAGAGAAGCTAAAAATTAAAAGAGCTTGCTTTAAAGCTATGTCTAAGGATAGAACAGTGGAAACTGTCACGAACTATAAAATAGCGAAGAAGGAAGCAAAGAAGGCTGTAAGCGAAGCTAAGTCAAAAGCTTATGAGGTTTTGTATAAAAATCTCAGCTCTAAGAAGGGCCAGAAGGATATATTCAGGTTGGCCAAAGCAAGAGAAAGAAAGACCAAAGACCTTTCTCAAGTGAGATGCATTAAGGACGAGGAAGGTCACGTGCTTGTTACTCAGAAGGATATAGAGACTAAATGGGAGCAGTACTTCCATAAACTTTTCATTGGAGAAGGAAGTAGAGAGATCACTTTGGGTGATCTAGCTAGTAGTGAAACTTACTTGAATCGTGCATGCTATAGACGAATACAAAGAAAAGAAGTAGAGGAGGCTTTGAAGGTTATGAGACCTGGGAAAGGTGTTGGACCGGATGACATCCCTGTAGAAGTATGGAAAGTTTTAGGTGAGCGTGGTTTGACTTGGCTTACGAATCTATTCAATGTTATTTGGCGAAGCAAGAAATGCCTGAAGATTGGAGGAGTATCGTGGTGCCTCTTTATAAGAACAAAGGAGACATTCAAAATTGTTCAAATTACAGAGGTATCAAGCTGATGAGTCACACTATGAAAATTTGGGAACGTGTGATCGAAAGAAGGTTGAGGCAAGTTTCCCAAGTAAAAGAAAACCAATTCGGATTCATGCCAGGTCGCTCAACTATTGAAGCCATCCATTTGCTAAGGAGAACAATGGAGATTTATAGAGCTAAAAGGAAGAATATCCATATGATCTTTATTGATTTGGAGAAGGCTTATGATTCCGTCCCACGAGAGATACTATGGAGAGTTTTGGAGAAGAGACAAATACCTGTCCTATACATTAATCTCATAAAGGATATGTATGATAGGGCTTTATCTTGTGTAAGGACCCCGACGGGGAAGACTGACTATTTTGATATCAACATTGGTTTACATCAAGGTTCAGCTTTGAGTCCATTTCTTTTTACTTTGATTATGGACGAGTTGAGAAGTCACATTCAGGATGAGTTACCTTGGGGTGCGTTTGGTTGGGGGGTTACCCCCCACTTTGGGTGGGTTACCCCCCAAAACCCATATTCCCAACCCACTAGTGGGGCCTACTCTCTTTCCAACCAAAAAAATATATATTATACCATCATATCATCTAAAAATCATAAAATACTCAACTTCTACTCACTATTCCAAACTTCAATACAATCACATCACAACAACCACCCACTTTTTCAAATTTCAATACAATCATACCATAATAACTACCAACTTTTTCAAATTCCAATACAATCACATCACACAAACCCTCCCAACCCTTAACCCACCAACCAAACACACAAACACAAAATCGGGTTATCCACCCCTGGATAACCCACGAACCAAACGCACCCTTGGTGTATGTTATTTGCTGATGATATTATGTTGATTGACGAGACTAGAGATGGAGTAAATGAGAAGCTTGAGGTTTGGAGACATGCATTGGAGACTAAAGGCTTTCGTATAAGTAGGGCTAAGACGGAATATATGGAATGCACCTTTGATGGAAGCAATGGTGAAGGAATCGAGGTGAAGATTGGTGACGATAACATTCAGAAGAGAGATTCTTTTAGATATTTGGGATCTATTTTGCAACATGATGGGGAAATTGATGGAGATGTTACTAATAGAATAAATGCAGGCTGACTAAAGTGGAGAGGAGCCTCCGCTGTTCTTTGTAATAAGAAAATTCCTTTAAAAATTAAAGGAAAGTTTTACAAAGCAGTCGTGAGACCTGCTATGCTTTATGGTTCTGAATGTTGGCCTGTGAACCATAGACATGTGCAGAGAATGGCTTTAGCAGAAATGAAAATGCTAAGATGGATGTGTGGACATACACGTAAAGATCGGATTCGGAATGATGCAATTAGAAAGAAAGTTGGTGTAGCTCCGATCGAGGATAAGATGCGAGAAAACCGCTTAAGATGGTTTGGTCATTTGCAAAGAAGGTCAACTGATGCACCGGTTAGGAGATGCGAGTGTTGGGATGTTGAGCCGGCTAAGAGAGGGCGAGGACGGCCCAAGAAGTGTTGGAAAGAGACTATACGAAGGGATCTTAGCTTTTTGGATATAAGTCCGGGATTGAACCAAGATAGATCTGAATGGAGGCGAAGAATCCATGTAGCCGACCCTACTTAATTGTGGGAAAAGGCTTTGTTGTTGTTGTTGTTGTTGAATTCATATGGAGGAGATACATGTCTGTGAAGTTGTGTTTTTGGATTCTTATTCTTGGTGTAGAATGTACACTTTGCATTATTTTTGCATGAAATAAAATTTGTATTTTTTATGTATTTTTATCTACAACTTTCATGTCGAGGGTTTTATTATTTGAAGTGTAAAAATAAGAAAATAAAATAGGTCCCAAAGGTTAATTATTGGCCTATATTTTTGAGATTTTCAGATAGTGTAATCTGTACAATTGGCCGGCCTTTCTCCAATTGGCCGGCCTTTCTCCCCCCTACTTTATTCCTTGTCTACTAAGTCATCATGATGGCTGAGTCTCGGGGGTTAGGGTCACTCAACACCTATGATGTCTCATTTCTTTTTCTTTTCTTACTTTATTCTTTTATTTTGATTTTAAATACAATAAATGTACAATATTTTATACAGTATTTTACACATTTTACAGATTCTTGTTTTGACAAAATAAGGATATATATATGCATTTAGCTAGGGTTTAAATGCCAAAATGAAAAAATAAAGGCGATGAAGTGAAGATTCATCAGAGACATGCCTTAGAGACTAAAGGATTTCGTGTAAGTATCGCTAAGACTGAATATATGGAGTGCATATTTGATGGAAACATCATTGAATGACTCAAGTCCATTCGTTTTTACTTTGATTATGGATGAATTGACTAGTTACATTTAGGATGAGATACCTTGGTGCATGTTGTTTGTCGATGATATTGTATTGATTAATGAGACTTGAGATGGATCAAATGAGAAGTTGGAGGTTTGGAGACATGCCTTAGAGACTAAAGGATTTCCTATAAGTAGGGCTAAGACTAAATATATGAAGTGGAGATTTGATGGAAAAAACATTGAATGACTCTAGGTGAAGATTGGAGATGATAACATTCAGAAGAAAGATTCTTTTAGATACTTGGAATCTATTTTGCAGCAGGATGGAGAGCTTGATGGAGATGTTACTCATAAAATAAATGTAGATTGGGTTTTGATTTAGCTAACAAATATATTCAATGTTCGATGGAGGAGAACCCTCCGGACGACGAGGGTTGGGAGGTGTCCCGCTCAAGGGGTCTTAGGCGCCGCACAAAGATAGCGGAGTCGAGGGGTCAGAGGCTGGTTGGGAACCCGTTCGGCCGGGGGTGCTTCCGCTGTGGTGGTTTGTACCACTAGGCCCGTCAGTGCTGACAACCGGTTAAATACTTCCGGTGTTGGCGTTTTGCGCACACAAGCAGGTCCTACTCGTAGGGTTGGGGATGTCTCGATGTTGATCGGAGAAGGGGGCGGGTCGGAGATGCTTTTCCTCGGCTCGTCTGACATGGGAAAGATCTTGAAGGCTCGATTCAGGGATGATATCGCTCAGGTGACTCCTTGGCGCGTTCTGGCGAGGGGCCTCACCGGTTCGAGGCCACCGCCTTGCGTCATGGTTTAAGGGCTGGTTCTACTCTGTTGCGTTGGCGCAGGGTGTGGGCCAGTGATGGCACTTTGCGGCCAAGGCCACTGCAACGGGTCCGGGTGAGGGGCTCCCCTTCCTAGCATGCAGTTTGCCGGGGTGTAGGGAGTTGTTGTGTGGCATTGCTGAGGTGGTTGAATTCGAGAACACCGACACTTAGCCTGGTGTTTCGCTTGATCCCGTCCTCGTGGTCAGACTCCTTGGCCTAAAGAAGTTGGGTTGGTAGGAGGTCCCATCTCGGAGGGGTCAGGTGTATCTGGAACTAATGGACGTGGGGCTCGGGTCGCATCATCATGGCCCTGAGCGTGGCTGTGGGAGCCGGGTAGTGAAGACTCAGGCGGAGAGGGCTAACACTTAGGCCGGTGGACCAGCCCTGCCACCAAGGATTGAGATGGCGCGAAACCCGGAGAAATCGCCTCAGCTTCTACCTAGGATTTGTTTCGACACGATATCCGCGTCGTAGATTCCGAGGGCTGCATCGGTCCATGTCTGCGGGTTGTTGAGGGGTCACACCTATTCAGTTTCCACGAGCGACGATGGGCCAAAGGGTGGGACCCATTTTCTTCTTCCGGATCCTCAGCGGGAGCTGCGATTGGACCCAAGAAGCGCCTCGAGGTCGCGGGCCCTCAAGGGTACCCATGTTCTGTGTTCAAAGACAAGGGTCCGGTTAATGGTTTCGAGGGTCCAGACCCTGCTGAGTTCGTGTCCGTGTCCTTGGACAGAGTTGCGGTTCAAGACGGTTCTGCGCAACCCTATCCTATCGTGTGCTGCCACTGGGGCTCTCCTGGGTGAAGTGGGTCGTCGGAGATCGCTACAATGGCGTCGCAGTCTGAGCGGGAATGCCTCGGTGGGCGACTCTGACGGGTGGATCCCCTGCGCCGGGGAGTGTTCCCGAGGATGTTGCAGTGGGGGGGGGGGGACCGTGGAGGAGGCCCAGGGGGCTTTGCCCGGGGTTCAGGGGAGCTTGATGGAGACAACCTTAAGGCCAAAGATGACGAAGGTCGCGCCACCTCGTGCCGGAAACGGGAAATGAAAACTTCGGGAAGAAGTTGTGGACTGGGGGATTGCTGCTGGGACGTCTGAAGCGAGGGCCAAAGATGTGGGGCTCCCATGGGAACCAAGCGTCAGGGCCCCCATGTTCGACGCCTCATACGTGCGGAGAGGGTCTCTTAGGGCGGAAAGGAGGAAGCGCAGGGCTGCGCTATTCACTTCGATGGAGCAGGCGGAGTCATCGCTTCGTTCCCAAGCCCCAACGGGCCGCCGAAGGTGCATAACCGGTTTGAAGTGCTGGGTAGGTGTATGGCGGAGAAGTTGGATTTGATCCCTCCAAAGATGCTAAGACAGGGTGCCCCTTAATGAAGATGCTCTCATGGAATGTGAGGGGGTTGGGCTGCCCCAACAAACGGCTGGGGGTTAGGAACTTAATAAGGGAGGCTGGTGCTGATATTTTTTTACACCAAGGGACGAAATTGTCACGCTACGAGGCCAAGGTCTGGAGGTAACTCGGAGGTGGGGATCAGTTTGGGATGGTTGATCTGGAGGCCAAAGGTACCACGGGGTGTATCCTTACTGGATGGTCGAATCATAAGTTTGAAGTGATGGGGGTTTCGAAGACCTCTTTCTGTCTATAGGTGTCATTGAGAAGGAGGGTAGATGGTTTGAATTTCTCGGTCACGAACGTATATGGCTCGATTGGGGCGGATGGGGGGTCACTGGCGGTAGAACTGGAGGGTTTGGGAGCGGAACTCTCGACTGAGATCTGGATCGTAGGTGGTGATCTGAATGATACTCTGCTTCCTGAGGACAAACCACATCTGGGGGGTCGGAGAGACCTGGGCTCGGAGGCCTTCAGAAGAGTAGTCCATTCCTTGGGGCTATCCATTATTGACGTGACTGGCTGTTCTTACACATGGCGTAATGTCAGATCACGATCTAGACTCGACCGCTTCTTGTTATCTCCCGTGGGGATGGAGTCGTTCCCTCTGGCCCGGGCATGGGTGCTGCCGCGGGCGTACTCGGACCACACTCCCATCCTTTGGTCGGCGTGGGAGGAGAGGAGTAGCAGGTTTCGCTTCCGCTTCGAGCAGAGCTGGCTTCTAGAGGATGGCTTCTGAGAGATGGTGGCTGAGCAATGGAGAAACTGGGACCTGGTGGGTCGGCGGTCTCAAGGTTTGCCGCAAAATTGAGGTACCTTAGATCTTCACTTACGACATTCGGGAAGGAGGTCAGGGCTCGGCGTAAGGCCAGGAGAGGGGAAGCCCAGGTGGGGGTGGTGAGGTTGGATGGCCTGGATGATGAGAGGGGCTTGGATCAGGAGGAGGTGGCAGAGAGGCCGGGCTTGCTTGAGGATCTGATGTTGGAAGACAGAAAGGAAGAGGTGGAGTGGAGACAAAGGTCGAGGCAGAAGTGGCAGAAGAAAGATGATGCCAACATGAGGTTTTTTTCACTCCATGGCATCTGGACGGAGGAGAAGAAACTTCTTGCATGAGATTGAGATCAGGGGCGTGAGGGTGTCGGGGGAGGAGTAGATTGGCACTGCTTTGCGTGGCCACTTCCTGGAGTTCTCGCGTAGGAGGCAAAGGGAAGGGTGGGGGTGGCTGGGTGCGGGGGCGGAATCATTGACCAGAGGACAGGTGGGGGGCTTAGTGTCTTATTTCTCTGAGGAGGAAGTGAGGAGGGTTGTTTGGGGACTGAATGCAGATGGGGCTCCTGGGCCTGATGGCTTCCCTGTGTTGTTCTATCGTGAGTTTTGGGATTTATTAAAGGCGGATGTTTTGGAGGTTCTTAATGAATTCAGGGATGACAACTGTGGCTTCGAGAAAGTTAACTGGACGCTGATCTTTCTCCTTCCAAAGAAGGAGAATCCGATGTGCGTGGATGACTTCAGGCCGATAGCGATTTCCAACGCAATATATCTTGTGGTGGCAAAGTTGCTCGCGAACATGCTCAAGTTGGTTATGGACTCAGTGGTGCTTCAGGGGCAGTCCGCTTTCATCCCGGGGCGTCAGATGACGGAGGGTATGATAGTGGCGTTGGAGATCTGCCTCGATTGGAGGCGGTCGAGGAAGAAGGGCGTTCTCTGGAAGATTGACTACGTCAAAGCTTATGACTGCGTCGACTGGAGATTCTTATGGACTTCTTTGCAGTGGACGGGTTTCTCGGAGACTTGGAAACATTGGATGAAGAGATGTGTCACTACATCCTCCGACTCGATTTTGGTGAACGACTAGTCAGAGGGTGGTTTCGTACAACCTCAGCAAGGGGTCTGTCAGGGATGCTCGCTCTCTCCTATGCTTTTTGTACTGGTGGCATATTGTCTGGCGGTTTTGTTCAGGCGTGCGGTGGAGGTCGAATGGTGCGAGAGCTTCCGACTGGGGAGTCTATCTACCTGTTGCTACAATATGCGGATGATACGATTCTTTTCCTTGGTGGGTCGGACGAGCAGAACCGCAATGCCGCGCTCCTTGTTGATATCTATGGCAGTCTCTCTGGTCTTGAGATTAACAAACACAAGTCGATGGTCGTGGGCTTCGGGATGGATGACGGTGAGCGCAACAGACTCGCAGATTTGGTGGGGTGTCCATTGGGGGAACTCCCTATTTCCTACCTTGGATTGCCACTGGTGGATTGTAAATTAAGAAAATCAGATTGGGACATCGTGATACGCATAATGGAGGAGAGATTGGCCGGTTGAAAAGCGGTCACCCTATCTAGGGGAGGGAAGTTGACCCTCCTAAAGCATATTCTCACTGTCATCCCTATTTTCTTTCTACTCGACTCAACTAATGTCGGTGGGAGTCAGGAAAAAGGTTGAGTATCTGATGAAGACCTTTTTTGGTCGGATGGTAGGCAACAAAGATCTGAGCTGCATCTCGTGTGCTGGGACGATGTTACGAAGGGGCTTGGTGATGGTGGCCTTGGAGTCCGGGATGTTGAGCTCATGAACAAAGCATTGCTTGCCAAGTGGGTGATTCAGATTTGGTGTTCCTCGACCTCGATAGCTGCCAGATTGCTGAGGAGTATATATGGAGTCAACGGGGAATTGATTGCCAACAAAAAAGATTCGAGTCGTCGCTCTGGGCCAGAATCCGCCTTGTATTACTGTGTATATCTACTAGGTTGTAGCCTAGGGTCGGGAACGGACAAATGTTTAGATTCTGGAGAGATGATTGGACGGGTGAGGGCACCCTTGGGGGGCGGTTCCCTAGACTGCTGGCTTTAGCGGCGTCAAAAGATGCCCTTCTTGCTCAGGTGACAGATGCTGGATCGTGGGCACCTCTGTTCGTCTCGGATCTATCGGAGCAACGCATGGAGGACATCATGAGGTTACTGGCAGAGGTGCCTCCGCCGAGGGTGCCGTCTCAGGAAGAAGATCATTTTGAATGGGAAGGGGGAGGTTCTCAGTAATGAAGGCATATGAGGCAATGAGGGTGTCGACAGTGGAGCAGGAGCGGGACGTGGAGATGTGTCAGGACATGAAGGTTATTTGGGCGGCCATGATCCCTCACAGAGTGAAGATGGACAAGATTTACATGAGAGGTTACTACACCGACCACACTCCCATTATTTTCTCAATATCTTTTAAAACTTCTCACCCCACATTTCTTGTGAACTAGCATGTACCTGAACTTAGAAGGAAATACCTGACTCCCCAAGGATGAGTTAGTGGAGGTGTTGTTTACACGGTAGTATGGCATTTTAGAAGGGAAGAGCTAACACACTTCACACACATGAGGAAAATATTCAATGTTCATAGGGTATGCTTTGGGAGGAGGATTGATCTAAGATGACTTATGAACTGAACCTGTTACAATGGTTTGTAGAACTTGGAACGTGTTGATTTTAAAACGCTTATTATCACAGGAGTTCTGCCAAACTATTAATCCAAAGGTCAGGTCTAGATCCAATTTTACCTTTTATTCATGACCTTGTTATGGAACCCAATATCATTTCACCTCTTCATTTTTAGTTGCTCAAGGATGAGCTAGGTCGAAGTATAGAGGGTTGATGAATCTATGATTCATCAGTCTAGTAAGCTAAAAATAGAGCTTCGTCCCTAGAAATTAGGTTCATTCATCTGTTAATATTGTAAAATAAACTTTCATGCACTTGTAAATAATTAACATAAATTAGCAATCATTTCTGCATTCACGTTCATCTGCACATTTTCACATAACTTCACTAATTTTTAATTAATTCATTGTAAATGACATGAAATTGACTCCATTGTGTACATATCACTAACCTTAATCAATAAAATCCTAAAAAATACTTTGTTGTAAATACTTGAAATAAACCCAAACTCTAATTTTAAGATAAAAATCCATCAACACTGATATCTCTCTCATACAGTCTCCAAATTATGTAAACTCACTTTTGAATGAATGTACTCTCAGTAATCTACAAATCATTTTGAATGGAAGCAAAAAATTCATATAACCGACCCTACTTAATTGTGGGTAAAGGCTTTGTTGTTGTTGAAGAAAAGTTCCTAAAAATTCGAACATAAACGTTTTGTGTAGATATATTGGTTAGCTACCTAGGAAAAATACCCATTTCGAAAATCATTTTTTACTCATAAGCCCGATTTGTATGGCTTGAGTAAGTATACATGAAGCTCAAGTAAGTGGCTCATGGCCTTCAAAAAAAGAAATTGGTCAACATGGACTTGAGTAAAGAAAAGTTGCTCTAAGCATATGGCCGCCATAGTGTCAAGAAAGAAAGATCTATATATATGTTATGGGCCCTATGGCCTTGAAAGAAGAAATGTAAAGGAAATAAATGAACGAGAGCCTAAGCACAGATCTTCAAATGGCCTTCTCTCATCGAAGTCTTCAACAACCCATAAAGGTGAAATACTTCTTCTAAAGTGAAGTGGTGTGTCTTACCAATCTCTTCTTGTAATCCGCCCTCTCTTCTTTGGTCTAAACACTAAATGGAATGCCTTGCTTGACCTTCGATCCATCGATCGTCCAAACTGCACACATCCACCTCATAGCCTAATCATCACTGACTCATAGGTCAACGACCTTTTTCTTTATGATTTCCTTGACCATTGAGGTCTCAATTTGTCTTTTGCTTATCTTTATGATCTCCACATTCGAGAAAGGTGTGTTGTCCATCACTCCTAGCTCATATTCCGATTCCCCATTCTTCTTTGAGAGTGTTAAGCCACCTCTCCACTATTCTACTTTCTTTAATTTCATCTTAGTTAGATGTTCATGATATTCATCTCTTAAAGTAAGAAGATTTATACATTTTGTATACCTTTCAAAACTTCATCTCTCGTGCTTCCAAGTGTAGACAAGCCGATTGATTGGAAGAACCTAAAAGACAAAAGAGCTTCTCTTCTTCTATTCTAGCCTCTTCATTTTGACATCTCATTAATTTTTTAGCTACATAGCATTCATCTTCCAGAATTAGGTCTTCAAGACGAAGAACGTCTTGCAAACATGGTTTCTTCCTTCTCTTGCCCTTCTCCCTCTTGCTTGACGGACTCCTAATCTTATGTAGCTATGACTCATGTTCCTCTATAGATTGGGACTTCTGCTGCAAAGGAGTAACCTTATATGGCACCACAAGGGTTGGCTGTTGTTGCTATTGTCGTGAATCGCGGAAGCACGCATAAACATGATCAATCACGCAAGCACAGAAACATAGATTTGCAAGGTTCACTCGTATGTGGAGAAGAAGAAAATACAAAGCATACAGAGAGCCCTAAATCCTAGGGGAGTTTATATACTACTCATAAATACAGATTTCTGATACAAATGGATCCATAAACCTGAATACAAATAGAACCGTTAATAAAAATGATCCGACAACGAGACCCCCATCTTGTTGGGGTATAGTACGGCAGGATGGGGTGCATATGAAGGTTCTTCAACATGGGTCAGATGGTTAGGATTCAAGGCTATCAACAACAATACTGAGACTTGTTGTTGTATCTGTAGTGTGGTACGCTATTGTTGCATATGGGCTTGCAAAAGCGTGTTAGTGGGAGCATTCACTAGCTGTGTAGCAACCTTTTGATCTTGTACTTCTTGTTGGGAGTATTCGACCTTTGAAGAACTCTCACTTGTGAATGAACATTTTGAAAAGAGATTTTTACTCGACAAACCCTATAATCTTTGCCAATTACCTCTACGACCTTTGAAACAATGTAATTCCCCCCTCGACCCCGTAAACTTGATCCGTCTTACCCCACAGACCCTACCGTTAATTTGAGGCTGCTTGGGTTAACTAGCTTGGGTTTAAGTTGAGTTAATCAAATCCTAGCAAACACAATGGTATGTTTGAGCACTCACCACCCCAAACATCTCTCTCTCCATGAACGTGAATGTCGATCCCGAATCTACGATCGTCCCACCGCTCCCATCGGCTCCAGGTATGAGCAACCTACGCGGCACTCTCGCCTTCTTCCTGTCCATTAGGGGTGCACATGGATCGGATTGGTTCGGATTTTAGCTTAATCCGTGTCCAATCCAACCTTAACGGATTTTTGTTTTTTCGAATCCAATCCAATCCATCAAATTTCCAAATCCAATCCGATCCAATCCATCGGATTACGGATTGGATCGGATTGGTTCGGATTTTATACCTACAATTTCCCGCCCAATAGTCTACTTTACATGTCTATACTTTACAACACACTAGCCCTTGAACATTCGAATAATGACTTAAAAATTGATTATATGAATAGAAGTAAAGAAAAGAAAAAAAATACGTATCAAGTAAAAGTTGAAAAATTCCATTAATCCATTATAAAAAGTTGAAGACCAAACGATCAAACTAAATGATTATATTGAATTTGAAATTTATTTTTTTCTTTAATAAATACCGCATTAGTTGTTTTTTGTAATTGATTTCTACCAAATGATTCCAATAAAAATAATACAAGTTATCAAATAAGGATATAAAGACAAGTTAGATAAATAAAAAATGTGATCTCTCTGATCGGATATTGATAAAGTCCATGATTAACTTAGAATCTTAAGCCATGTCAAATCCAACCACTCACAAAAGTATCCTTCAAGGCTCTATAATGTATCATTAAAAAATGAGAATCGGAGAACATTCATACTCGATTAAGTATGCAAGACACAACTATCTTAAATATAGTCAACCAATTAGGCATCATTCTTCTCAATTTAAAAAGGACTTGAAACAGAATTTATTTGTAAGATTATATCTATAGTCAAAATATGCAAATTCTATGAAAACATGAATAAAAAATATATATCAAATTAAAAAATGAAAGGAATTAAAATAATGTGTATTTCTTCTTAAATGAGTGTATGTAATTGATCCAATTTCATCACTAAAATAAGATTGCAAGATAGAGCAAGTAAAAGGTAAGAAACAAAGAGAATAAAAATATCTAACAAATGTACCAGGCAACTATCCCAAATCTACTGTCTTTTAACGAAGATAAGAAGAATGGCAGCATACGGAGGCCAAATGGTATCGCATGGAAGGGGATTATGTTGTTTGAGACAGGTAGTGACATCGTAGGGAAGGGGGCATGACAAATTTGTGTTGGGGAGGAATAACAATGTGCAAGAGGGGGGCATCACCGAAATGGACTGAGTGGGAA
Source organism: Ottelia alismoides (assembly GCA_037367405.1). Classification (NCBI taxonomy): domain Eukaryota; kingdom Viridiplantae; phylum Streptophyta; class Magnoliopsida; order Alismatales; family Hydrocharitaceae; genus Ottelia; species Ottelia alismoides. The sequence continues at coordinate 408,600 of JAZKJV010008940.1, forward strand.
TTAGGACTTTTGGTGGCGAATAGTGAAATGAGAGAGAGGAAACTGGGAGAGGAACAACAGAACATGGATTTATAATTTTACAATATAGACATACTTTATTATTTTGAAGATTTAACATTTGTCTTTCAAGAGAGAAGAAAGGGTGATATCAAGAGGACTTATATCCAAGATTGATATGAAAAAAGTGGTATGAATAGCATTGATTATGTCCTTAGAAAGAATTCGAAATAGGTGCACACAGATAGTATGTATGTATGTATGTGTGTATGTGTGCGTGTGCGTGCGCGTGCATGCGTGTGTATTTATGTGTGCATTTATTTTTGTATGTATCTACATGCACGCATGTTAACGGATTAACGGATTGGATTTTGGTAAAGATCCGATCCAATCCATACTTTAATGGATTTCAAAAATTCCAATCCAGTCCGATCCATTAGAATGATAAAACCAAATCGATCCAAACCAATAGCATCGGATTGGATCGGATTACGGATTTTATACGATCCGTGTGCACCCCTACTGTCCATTATGGGGAACATGCCGCGGCGGGGTTCTTCATTAAGGGTGTGGACTTACGAAGGGAAGGAGGGCTCCGCTGGTGGAGCCGGAGGCGTAGAGCAGGTAGACGGGGCAGACGTCAGAGGAGCATTGGGCGAAAGTGGCAACAACGGCGGTGGACGGCGTGTGGATCCAGGAGCACTTGGGGTTGTGGTAATCGACAAGGCGGGCGGTGGAGGAGGACTTGGGGAGGAAGAGCGAAGGAGGAGAGGAGAAGGAGCAGTAGAGACAGGAGTAGGAGGCGGTGCAGGGGACCGACACGAGGTGGTTACCGATGTTGAGGAGGGATTAGGGGGGAGTGCCCAGGGAGTGGGGGATGGTGGAACCGTCGTATGAATGCGGGGAGAGAGGGAGGGTGGTGGTGGAGAGGGAAGAGGAGAAGGCAGGAGAGGGTACAGGAGGACGAGGGAAGAGGGTGGGGAGGAGGAGGGCGGAGGGCGGGGAGGGCTAGGGCGGAGGGCACGGGAGGGCGGGAGGTCCTGGACCTGGAGGAGGACTGCGAGGGCGGAGATAGAGGGTGGGAGGGTGAGGGGAGGAGGGCGGGGAGGGTGAGGGAAGCAGAGGTCGAGGAGGTGGTGGGTGCTGGGTGGGAAAGGGAGATGATGAATAGGTGAGGAGTGACACTCAATGTAAATTTGATAAACAAAATGGGTATAATGTAAAAGAACATAACAGAATTCAGTTAGTTTTAACAGGTAAATGGATGAGGGCCACAGGATCTGTAGGGTAAGGATTAGCAAGTTTACGGGGTCGAGGGGGGAATTAGGTGTTTCAAAGGTCGTGGAGGTAATTGGCAAAGATTATAAGGTCTGTCGGGTAAAAATCCCTTTTGAAAATTATCACATTTTGGTATTTTTCAGGTATTTTACAACTGACACTTTCTGTAATACTACTATTTGTTTTCAAAGAACTATTTTTGAATATCTTTTTATTTCTTTTAAAAATCCAAAAAAAGTCTGAGGCATTTTTGAATTTTTCTCCCTTTTTCTCTACGTATTTATGTCTCTATAACACAACCAATTTCATTTTATACCTATAACTATTTTTAAATTAACCTTCCTTTTCCCCTATTAAAAAATCACAAAAAACATAAATTCAAAAGCATAAAAAAATCTCATTGGATACCTAGCTTACTATCTTGTCCATATGTACAAGTTGTTTTGTGCTTTGAAATTGACTACTTGAGTTCGACTTTGGACTTCCAAGACGTAAAAAAATACATACTAAACACTACTTTTTGATATGTGCTTTTCTTTATTTGTACTACATCTTGACATTCTTAAGATCTGTGGAAAAGAACTCTTCAAATTGACATTGCTTCCTGGGAGGCACGTCTAGGACCTACATCTAGACAACCTAGTGATTTAGGTTTCCATCCCTTCAGGTAGTCTGAATCTTGAAGATTTTCTGTTTCAGTTCTGTTTGTTTTGTTATCTTTCTGTTAGCAATTTTCCTTACCCTACAATCATAACCAAGTCAATACCACCTGCTAATCTAATACAAAACATCTGCCACATCGGCCAACTGCATTGCATGCATTTCATTTGCATTTCTATTTCTATCTGACATTACCACTGCTCCCGATTCATTTGCTCGGTCTTTTAGGAAGCCGAGCAAATGGAATAATTTGGAGACTGGTGTTCGGCAGTGAAATGGCTGCTGATGAGCAATGAAGAAGTAATAGAATAGATTAGTGACGAAGTAATTTAGTTATTTTTTATTCATGTAATAACTTAGTAGTACTTGCACTATTCAGGACTGGACACTTCGCCTGTTTCGAACCGAGTGGGTGGTTGGGGCTCGAGCGTGGTTTTCTTGATTTTCAGTGACTTTTTTCTTTTTTTTCAATTGCCTTTTTCAAAGTTTTGTGAATGTTTAGACATTAGGATTACATGTGAATGTATAGGAGAAATTGATTTGCAAAATAAAAACACTTAATTTCAAAATCATTAGGCGTTGACATGCATAATTCAAACAAAGATATTCTCTCAGTTAAAATTAGGATATAGTTCTGATCATTTGTACATCATTTTGTATAATTTAGATTTTGTCTTGCGTCCTGGATAAAAAACGCTGGAATACCAAGCATTCATCCTTGTTTTCTGTTGCATTATGTACTTTGTCTCCCTGTATTGATTTTTTTTCACAAAGGAGTCACGCGAATTTGCATTGGAAAGTTCAATAAAAGTGAAATACCCTTGCACATATTTAGTTTGATCGATGCATATCCAAGTTGAGCATGTGCGGCATCTATGCTCAAGCTTGAGGGCGAATTTATACAATATTGAGAAACATACATGGAAGATTACTTTCCTTCTTTTAATTTCTTTTAATATATTTTCTTTCTTCATATAACGATTTATATAAATTTGGACTATATAGAGAACCTCGCTCCATAATGATTGATAAAATTGAGTCTCTTCGCACAGGAGCTCTTACCAAATAGGGTAAAATGTGTATGCCCCCTGGGGTAGCTAACTTGGTTTACTAGCACTTTTTTTATGATTTTTTGTGGATTTTTTTTAAAACACTTGGAGGGATTTTGATAACTCAATGACAATATTTCGTCATTTAAATTTCATGTAAAACAGAGTTAAGCTGCCCATCTGGATGGAGTTGATTTCAACAATTCCGAGACCATTAAAATTTGATGATCATGGCGGAGGGGATATGAATATCAAATTGAGTTGAATTTTGAATGACAAAATATTATCATTTAGTGATAAAAAACCCCATGTATTTTTGGAAAAATCCACAAAAAATACGAAAAATGGTGGGGGGGATGTTAGCTCCCCAAGGGGGAAACCCCATTTTACCCAAATAATCTTCTTATATATTTATTTTTTGGTAAAACACTATTCACAAGACATGGTTTCTATGTGTATGTGATAGCTTTAACTTTTGAAAAAGATTATCTTTATATTTTTACTATACTGCATGCATAGCGTAAGCATGCTTGACACACATCAATATTGTAATGTGAATAATATCTATAGTTCATTAGTACATGTTCTATTGTTTAATATTTCACAATTAGTTACCTGTGACTATATCACAGTAAATATTCTACATCAAACTGACATTTAGAGTGAAGATTCTCACCTTCGATATCCACCTAGGGCAATTTGAAAATAAAGTGGCTTAAAATCGCACTTCTATGCATTGACTATAGGTTTTCCGTTTCTCATGCTGTTGGCATTATTAGAGTTGATATGCATCTTAAACTACATACTATTTCCAGGCCATCCCTGGCTACAGAATGTCAACAAAGCTCCAAATGTTCCTTTAGGAGATATTGTGAGAGCACGGCTTAAACGGTTTTCCTCAATGAATAAATTCAAGAAAAGGGCTCTGCGGGTTGGTGATCCTCTCATGGCTTAATTATCCAGAACATGGTGCACAGCTGTGCGTGATACTTGGAACTGATACACCTGCTTGGTTTTGGGTAATTTATATGCATACAGGTAATTGCAGAACACCTATCTGCAGAGGAAGTGGAGATCATCAGAGACATGTTCAAGCTGATGGATACTGATAACAATGGAAAGGTAACATTTGATGAGCTGAAGGCAGGCCTTCAGAAGGTTGGTTCTCAGCTGGCAGAACCTGAAATGAAAATGCTAATGGAGGCGGTGAGTTTTTATAGTGCCTTTTGTTGTCGAAACTTGCTTGTCCACTTGTTCAAAAATCATGCGCTTTGGCCTAAAACTATTTATACTTGGGTAAGTTGGATATTGTTATTCCTTGTAGTGTAGAAGATGCAATGCTTATTATCGAGTTACCATGCTCATATAGAGAAGCACAGAAGAACACTTGTGCAAGCATCCATACTATAAAAGGAACACTGCCCAAGGGGCTGCAAATAACAGATCTCTTATAACTTCATTGGACCATGGTTATTGATCAAGGATCTAATTGACAGCCTCGAGGGAAAACAGGTCATCCTGTTTGGGCAGAAGATCACTCTCTTAGAGTGACATGCCGAACCACTGGGAGATGTAGTTCTTTTTGAAGGATATGAAATAATCCTCAAGCGCATCACAGAAGTGTAAGCGTCATATCGAATACGACGAAGAACAACTAGTCGTACTAGTTGTTCGGTGCAGCGGAATTTAACAAATTTTCATGCGATGAAACCACATGATCCAAGAACGATTCTCGGATCATTTCATCTATAACCACAACAAGTAGAAGGAATACCTCTTGAAGCGTGGTTGATCGAGTCTCTACGAAAAGAGACCTCCTGTCTCAAGTCCGATCGTCGGAGAAGAAGCTTGCGAGTGCGGGGATGAGTCGCATGATCCTCGCAATCCAACGAGTTGATCCAAGCACGGGGAATACCTGATCTCGTCGTACGAGATCGATCGTCTTCTTCGCGAGAGTAGTACTCCAAGAAGACGGAGAACCGTAGAACGTCGAAGCGGTAGCGCGGTGGCATAGGCGACGACGAAGATCTCCCTTAGGGTTTGGTGGACGGCCACCAAGGAGAGGGAGAGAGAGTTGGTGTGTGGGGAGAGAAAAGAGAGAGACGTGCTTCCAAAAGCTTAGCCCTAGAGAGCATGGTATGCCTCTCTATTTATAGGATTTTGGGATCCATGGATCTCAATCCATGGGACTCATAAAATCAATGGTTGAGATTGATTTATGATCAATCCAATGGTCAAGATTGTTGTTGGTAAAAGCCAACAACTTATGATTTAATTTAGATCAAATATATTTGACAAATCAAATATACATTAATCCTAAAATTAAACCAATCAAATAAGGAGATAAATTATATGGAGATCTCATCTCCCATTGGAATATAGTGGACGGCCACCAATCCCAAGTAGGACTTGGTAGCCGTCCACTTATTTCCAAGTGGGACAATCTAATGAACTCTCATGAGATTGCATATCTCCATGAAATTCTCCATTATTTAATTCAACGACTTTTGTTGGATTTATTCTCCAAATATAATTCATAATTAATTTTGAGAATATTGCAATCTTGCCATTGGAAAATTGTGAATCACATTCACAACCCAAACCAAAATATAATTTACATTTTCAATTAATTAAACAATGTGTATCCAATACAAATTAATAATTTAATTAATCAACAATTATAAATTATAATAAGCTCTCTCTAATACATTATAAATCACATTTATAATATATTATGAATAATTGGATATTACTATCCACATTATTCTTATCCATAATAATTAAATCACATTTAATTATATCGGATAATTCCCACACACATCAAGATAATTAAATCACATTTAATTATCAATTTCTCAATGCTTAGATCTATAGAATTATTCTTGAACCCTTTAAGAATAATGCGATTTCTCCTCAGATACTTGGAGATAAGGACATGGCGATTGTATTGTTCCACGTGTAGTGACTTGGATATTGAGATCACATCTCAAATCCAGATCCCATGGACCTCTCATAGATGCTTGATTAAATCAAGGCTATAAACCTAGTCTTCTCATTGCATCTGAATCTCATCCAGATCAATGTCCAATACATGGACTAAGTTTAGGTTACTTCTCTACTGAGAGGAGTCACTAAAATCCAGACCTGTTTCATCACTCCCTCAGAATGGAAGCGTCATGGTTATACAATCGTTTATGATCAAATCACCCTCAGGTATTCCCAACACCTGTACATCCTGCATACTGGAAGACCTATGATCATCCTGAAGATATAGATCACTTTTACACTGTCATCTTCATGGTTTGATCACTAAGTTTCTCAATCTTGGTCCTTGGGATTTGGTATAGATCATGCTTTCACAAAGCATATATCTTACCTTCAAATTCATGTCATGATTCCAAAGCATGACGACCATGCATGCAATTTGATCAGTCCCAATAACTCATGAGTGAGCTCATATCTCCCGTTTCACAAGTGAACCTGTATGATCCCTTTGAGAGATCGTATTACTCATATGCCCTTACATGCGCACCAGCTTGCCGGTGTATAGACCTTGGTTAGGTTATCAACCTATTGGTCTGCCAAATGTACATACTCAGACATATAGCAACACATCTGTCTCTGGTCAGAGGATGTGTGCCTATGTTGTGACAGCATTCAACAAAGGTCTTTTGTTATCTCGATCTCGTTAAGTCAACCCATTGACTCAACTAATCTGATACCTCCGAATCACTATTCCCATGCAGAGGACCTGCATCAAGAGGTCAGTCAGATATCAGCCTAATGAGCAAGGATTGCCATCTCCTACTCAGGCTGGAGATCATCACTTATCAATCATTTGATGATACTTGATGAGTCTCTATCTAACTCCTTAGATATTCATTCAAGCATCAGCCTCTATGATTCAATCAATGAATCAACAGCTGTATGATTATTAAGTTGGCCTTGGTACATAACCCATATTGTACAGAGGGACCTTATAGTGCATTCATTCAATCAATTCCAGAAAGGGAGTGAAACGTAATCAATAACTTTTATTGATAAATCATTTATTACAATAACATTTATTGCAAGAATGGTTCGCCTCGGGCTCACATTGCTAACAATCTCCCACTAGCCCTCAGAACCATTCAGGAACAATCCTTAAACCCATATTCATTACATGCTGGTCGAAAACCTTCTGTGTCAGAGGTTTGGTAAGAGGATCAGCAACGTTGTCGGCAGAGGCCACCTTGGTGATGATGATATCACCACGCTTTTGAATCTCCATGTAGTATTTCATTTCCTCGTGCTTGCTCTTCTGATGCCATCTGGGTTCCTTCACCTAGGCAATGGCTCCCGTGTTATCGCAGAGTAGCGGGATGGGAGTATCAGGGAAAACTACGCCAAGCTCCAGGACGAACTTGCGCAACCACACCGCCTCCTTTGCAGCATCCGATGCGGCAATGTACTCGGCTTATGTTGTTGAATTTGATGTAGTGTCCTGCTTCTTGCTTCTCCAGCTCACAGCACCACCATTCAACAAGAATACAAACCCTGATGTCGACTTTCGATCATCAATATCCGATTGTAAGTCAGAATCTGTATATCCCAAGACTTGGAGATCACCATCTCCATAGACCAAGATGTAATCTTGCATCTGTCTTAAATATTTGAATATGTTCTTTACTGCATTCCAGTGTTGCTCTCCATAGCAGGATTGGTAATGACTTACCACTCCTACTGAATGGCAGATATCTGGCCTTGTGCACATCATAGCATACATTAAGCTTCCTACGACTGATGCATAAGGACATCCAGCCATGGATTTCTTCTCCTCAACAGTTTGATGAGCCATTCGTTTAGACAGGTGGATACCATGTCTTAAGGGTAGGAATCCTTTCTTGGAACTATCCATACGGAATCGTTCAAGAATCTTCTTAATGTATCCATATTGTGACAATCCCAATATCCTCTTCTCTCAGTTTCTGAACAATTTCAGACCCAAGATGTAAGAGGCTTCTCCAAGATCTTTCATCTTAAAGGTATGGGATAGCCAAATCTTTACACTGGTCATCTTCCCTGTATCATTCCCAATGATAAGGATGTCATCTACATAAAGCACGATGAACACAATGGCGCTCCCACTAAGCTTCTTGTACACACAAGATTCATCAGGTTTCTGCACAAAATCATAACTCTTTATGGTTTTGTCAAATCTGATGTTCCAGCTACGAGAAGTTTGCTTGAGCCCATAGATGGATTTCTTCAGCTTGCGTACTTTGCCATCCTCAGTTATGAAGTCCTGGGGCTGTTCCATATAGATATCCTCCTCAAGGTATCCATTGAAGAAAGCCGTCTTGACGTCCATCTGCCAGATGTCGTAGTCAAGATATGCAGCTATAGCTAGCAATGTCCTGATGGATTTAAGCATAGCCACAGGAGAGAATGTCTCATCATAGTCGTTGCCTTCTCTCTGTGTGTAACCCTTGGCTACGAGCCGTACCTTGAAAGTCTCTACTTTCCCATCAGGTCCCCTCTTTCTCTTGAAGATCCATTTATACCCAATGGGTTTTACCTCTTTAGGTGGATCCTCTAGGGTCTATACACCATTCTTATACATGGAGTCAATTTCTGACTTCATTGCTAGCATCCATCTATCCATGTCATGATCCGCGAGTGCTTCATCAAATGAAGTAGGATCATTGTCAGTCTCACTTGACACATGGAATCCATACCTTTCAGGTGGTGCAACCATCTTCGAACTCCTTCGAAAAGGTATGGGTGTTTCATCTTTATTTACCTCTTCAGTTTCTGGCTCAGGAGGCTCAGAATCCGCAGGGGATTCAATGAGTTCCTTTACTTCATATTTATCTTGACCTTTAAGGAAATCATTCTCCAAAAATTTCACATCTCTAGAAACAAAAACCTTTTGGGTCTCAGGGTCATAGAGTTGGTATTCAATACTATCTCTAACATACCCAATGAAATAACACTCACGAGAGCGAGATTCTAGTTTACTTGCGTCCTCGTTCTTTGATTGAACAAAGCAACCCCAAACCCTAAGTGATTAACACTAGGTTTGGTTCCATACCATAGCTCATGAGGAGTCTTAGGTACAGATTTGCTAGGAATTTTATTTAGGATATATATTGCAGTCTCTACTGCATATCCCCATAAACTAAGTGGTAAATGTGCTTTGCTCATCATTGAACGGACCATATTCATGATGGTCCTGTTGCATCTTTCAGCAACACCATTAAGTTGGGGAGTTCCAGGAGGAGTGAGATTGGATACAATTCCATTCTCTTTAAGATATTCCTTGAATTCATCTGAGAGGTACTCGCCACCTCGATCAGATCGAATCCGTTTAATCTTCCTATCGGTTTGGTTCTCAACCAAAGCCTTGAATTCTTTGAACTTTTCAAAGGTTTCAGATTTATGATGTAATAGGAAGACAAACCCGTATCGCTAATGGTCATAAATAAACGTCAAATAATATCGATATCCATTTCGAGTCGCGGTACTGAAGGGACCACATACATCGATATGTATTAGGTCAATAATACCTTCGCATCTTGTAACCTTCTTACAGAAAGGCATCCAGGTCATTTTACCTTGAATGCAATGTTTGCAGGTAGGTAAAGGTTGAACTTGTAGAAAATCTAAAGGTCCATCCTTTATCAATGTATTGATCTTATCAACAGATAAATGACCAAGCCTTTGATGCCAAATCTCATTCGAAAGATTTTCATCCTCCCTAGATCTTTTAAGGTTTTTATTAGTGGTTGTAAGTTGTAACATTCATAATACATTTATCAATGCACAATTCATAGAGTCCACCAGAAGTCAAAATACCATCTGCAATATATTTATCATAACGATTTATGACTAATTTATTACAGAATAGGAATGAATATCCACTTCTAAATAATTTAGATACAGATATCAAATTCCTTCTGACTTCGGGTACATAAAGACACTCTTTAAGTACTAGGACTCTACCACTAGATAATGATAGTCTATAGATTCCGACGGCGACTGCTGCAACACTTGCATCAGATCCCATCTGGATGACTATCTCCCCTTCTTACAGATTTCTAGTTTCCTGAAACAAATGCAACAAATTGCATACATGAACAGAAGCACCAGAATCAACAACCCAACTTCCTTCTCGTTCAATGAGAAAACGGGTTTCAATGTTAAAAGTAGATTTCATACCTGCCGGGGCTTTACCTTTGTCAACCAACTTCAGGTAATCCGGGCAATTACGCCTCCAGTGCCCTGGCTTCTTGCAGTGGTGACAGACGTCGGTTTTCTTCGACGCCATTAGAGTGGATGCATTGGAAGATGAGCCAACATCTTGTCCTTTCTTCTTTCTCTTCTGGGTCGGGCCCTTTCGAGAACCTTGCTTCCAACCGCGCTTCCCTCTGACCTGTGCAACCATTGCACTGCCAGCGGGACCATCTTTCTTCATTACGTCTTCTGCAGACTTTAATGCAGCAAGAAGCCCAGCGTTTGTCAATTCCAGCTTATTCATGTGGAATGAAAGCACAAAGTTATTGAAAGACTTGGGCAAGGACAACAGAATGAAATCAGATTGCATGCCTGCATCCATGGTTGCCCCAAGAGTCTCCAGCTCCGACAAGTACCCAAACATTTTGAGTACATGTTCACGGACCGAAGTTCCTTCATGCATCTTGTAGCGAAAGAGTTCTTTCATAACGTTGTATCGCTGGGTGTGGTTAATGTCACCAAACATATCTTTCAGATTATGCATTATCTCCTGGCAAGTACTCATCTCCACATGTTGTTTCTGAAGAACATTGGAGAGAGAACCCAAGATATAGCATCTAGCCAAGACATGATCTTCATCATACTTGTCATTGTATGCTTTTTCTTTCTTTGATTTAGGGTTTTCATGCTTGTCTTCTGAGAGCACATAACTTATGCGCTCATCCGAGAGTATAAGCTCCAAATTACGGATCCAGTCTGAGTAATTTGGTCCGGTCAACTGGTTGACCTCCAGAAGCCTGCTTAGTGGGTTCAAGGACTTCATAATCTGAAATTAAGAATGCACTATATTAGAACATATAACCATACATTCAATTTATGATATTTGATTAAGGCATTTTAAATCAAATTAGTCTTGCTCTGTCAACCATGAGAGTTTATTCCCTTAATCACTTTCAAAGTAAGAGATATACTTACCGCTATATCTCAAGCAAGAACTGAGATCTCCTCTTTATCTGTCATATCCCAATAATATGAGAACCTATGACTCCAATAAAGAGAAGCGGGAACACATTCCGCCTTGCAAGTCCAACTTGCATTTCCCAATTCGGTCTTTAATAGCCGGGCCCACCACCCCTAAGGTGATGTTGACCCATCATTAATTGAACCAACCGTCAACAGGAATACGACTCGCTATGCACAATCCAACATCGCCCCAATAATATGAGGACCCGATATTGGGGTCACTACACATACGTCCTTACTCTTTCGAGAAGCGATGAGCCCGATCTAAATGGATCATATGCAGGAGCTGTCACTTCGGACAGGCGTCTCCTACATATAATATCTGGCGACGAAACCCTTCGCCTTGACGGGAGACCATGGATGTCACTTGTGTGATCCTCAATTTCATATTCAAATTTTAATTAATTATTATGAATCATATTCATGTAATTAATTCTTCCAAGGGAATCAACAACTCTATTCATAATAGAGTGTTTTTAATTAGACATAATTAATTCAATCATATTAAATTAATTATCAATCCAATTCAATCAACAAACTTGATTGTTTTACTTGAATATATATGGTATTATTCTCAAAGTACGTATTAATTCGAATTTTAATAATTAGAAAATACATCTTGATTTCTTTGGCATTATCAAGTCTCTACCCGCTATCATGGCCAGTACCGACGAGAGCGGGACAGACCACATACGTTGCAATCCGCTACCCCAGCGATCTCCGACTAGACACCATATCCGCCTCGGGAAAGGATAATGCCAAATAGATCAATTTGTACTTGAGATTATCATCGGTTCTTCAACCGAAATTATACCATATAGTAATAATCAAAACATTTTCTATTATAAGGAAATTTGCTTGACAAATTCCCAATGCTATTCAAGCAAGGAGTTTGATGATTGTATTTACAATTATGATCTGGATCAAATCTAATCAATTTATTGGTTGAGGCCAAGTCAATTAAGGAAATAATCATCTTCCAATATTTGTCAAATATTTTCCATAATTATTTCTTGAAATTAACAATTAATTTCATTAATTGACAATTACATGGTTCTTGATTAGGACTGTAATTTCAGCAGTGACCACTACTTACTATAATTAACACATCTCAATCAATTTAAATCCAAATTAGACAAAGTCAATTTTCAAAGATTGCTAATTTGATTTAGAACAAAACCTAAGTGATATTTCATGCATTTCGAGGCAGATCAAAACAATAATTAACTCATTAATCATGTTAAGATTTGCAGTTCCCGCAACAGTGCATACATGTTCATTAAAACAACCATATCTCGAGCAAACGGAATCCAAATTACGTAAACTCAGATCCTATGGTTTCCTTATTTAATGGGGAACAAAATCCAGATTATTCGTGTTTAAACAATTTAAACAGGGCCGAATTTATTCACTAAACAGAAGTGCGAAAATCAAATGCGACAAAAACTTTCGCGACCTCTACGAACCCAAGTCGTCCTAGGTTTGCGGATCGTATCCAAAACCTTCGACCTAAGGCTCTGATACCACTTGAAGGATATGGAATATTCCTCAAGCGCATCACAGAAGCGTAAGTGTCGTATCGAATACGACGAAGAACGACTAGTCGTACTAGTTGTTCGGTGCAGCGGAATTTAAAAAATTTTCATGCGATGAAACCACATGATCCAAGAACGATTCTCGGATCGTTTCATCTATAACCACAACAAGTAGAAGGAATACCTCTTGAAGCGTGGTTGATCGAGTCTCTACAAAAAGAGACCTCCTGTCTCAAGTCCGATCGTCGGAGAAGAAGCTTGCGAGCGCGGGGATGCGTCGCGTGATCCTCGCAATCCAACGAGGTGATCCAAGCACGGGGAACTCCTAATCTCGTCGTACGAGATCGATCGTCTTCTTCGCGAGAGTAGTACTCCAAGAAGACGGAGAACCGTAGAACGTCGAAGCGGTAGCGCGGTGGCGTAGGCGACGACGAAGATCTCCCTTAGGGTTTGGTGGACGGCCACCAAGGAGAGGGAGAGAGAGTTGGCGTATGGAGAGAGAAAGGAGAGAGAGAGATGTGCTTCCAAAAGCTTAGCCCTAGAGAGCATGGTATACCTCTCTATTTATCGGGTTTTGGGATCCATGGATCTCAATCCATGTGACTCATAAAATCAATGGTTGAGATTGATTTATGATCAATCCAATGGTCAAGATTGTTGTTGGTAAAAGCCAACAACTTATGATTTAATTTAGATCAAATATATTTGACAAATCAAATATACATTAATCCTAAAATTAAACCAATCAAATAAGGAAATAAATTCCATGGAGATCTCATCTCCCATTGGAATATAGTGGACGGCCACCAATCCCAAGTAGGACTTGGTAGCCGTCCACTTATTTCCAAGTGGGGCAATCTCATGAAATCTCATGAGGTTGCATATCTCCATGAAATTCTTCATTATTTAATTCAACAACTTTTGTTGTGATTTATTCTCCAAAAATAATTAATATTTAATTTTGAGAATATTGCAATCTTGCCATTGGAAAATTGAGAATCACATTCACAACCCAAAACAAAATATAATTTACATTTTCAATTAATTAAACAATGTGTATCCAATACACATTAATAATTAATCAACAAATATAAATTATAATAAGCTCTCTCTAATACATTATAAATCACATTCTATAATATATTATGAATAATTGGATATTACTATCCACATTATTCTTATCCATAATAATTAAATCACATTTAATTATATTGGATAATTCCTATACATATCAAGATAATTAAATCACATTTAATTATTAATTTCTCAATGCTTAGATCTATGGAATTATTCTTGAACCCTTCAAGAATAATGCGATTTCTCCTCAGATACTTGGAGATAAGGAAAGAGCGATTGTATTGTTCCACGTATAGTGACTTGGATATTGAGATCACATCTCAAATCCAGATCCCATGGACCTCTCATAGATGCTTGATTAAATCAAGGCGATAAACCTAATCTTCTCATTGCATCTGAATCTCATTCAGATCAATGTCCAATACATGGACTAAGTTTAGGTTACTTCTCTACTGAGAGGAGTCACTAAAATCTAGACCTGTTTCATCACTCCCTCGGAATGGAAACGTCATGGTTATACAATCGTTTATGATCAAATCACTCTCAGGTATTCCCAACACCTGTACATCCTGCATACTGGAAGACCTATGATCATCCTGAAGATATAGATCACTTTTACATTGTCATCTTCATGGTTTGTGTTGGAGTATAAGTTGTATGCGCCTATTGTGTTGTAGTAGGGTAAATGGATCCTGTAGCAGATCCGTTTATCCCATCCAGTGTTTAGTCCCACATCGTCCAATGGTTAAACTTGGAGGCTCTGGAGAAGCTATATAAGGAGCCCCAGACCTCCTGTATCTATTGATAAAGTGCAATAGAAAAACACGCCCCGTTAAGGGCTTCTCCCGTGGTTTCATGCCTCTCCTCACGGAGTAGGATTCCACGTAAAATCATGGTGTTTCCATGTTGATGTTTCTTGTTATTATGCTCTGTTTTATCATTCCGCTTCCGCTTCTTATTTTTTCTAACATGGTATCAGAACAGGTTGATTCTTGAGGATTTTATCGGGTTTATTTGTGTTCGAGTTTTGAAATTCAATTCTATGAATACTGTTGAAGCCCTATCTTTGTTCTTGAAAGATTTCTCCTGTTCTAGGGTTTTCTGAAACCCTAATGTATTCCTGAAGATCTATCTAGTTCGAGCAGCATCTGCGCTGCCAAGCTTACAGAGATACTGGCAGCGCGAGGATTCCTTCGCGGACGATCAAGTGCCGCACTCCTCCCAGGGTCCCAGGTGCGCGGGCTATCCCATCTCGAGCGGTCCCTCTCCACGCGCACCCGCAGGTTCCATCGCCAACACCTTCTGGCGTAAAGGCTCCATGCACCATACCGTCTTCAAACCCTTCAGGCGGCCGTCTTCGATGCCCAACGACGCTCCCCCCAGATCCTCGCGCGGGGATCTCCGTGTGCAAGCCCCAGACGCACCACGCTGTCGTGCCTCCAGGCGGAACCCCCTGCCCCCGTGACCCCCCGCGCGAGCATCCTCCACGGGCGGAGAAGCCTCGCGCAGGCGGCAGCCCCCGCTGCGGACATCGCATCCAGAATCCCTCAAAAGGGGCGGTGCCTGCAATCGGGCCGAGCCCTCAGCCGCAGACCTCCGCATCAGAACTCCTTGCGGGAAACCGTTACTCCTCGCGCGGCACCATCTTCAGCAACTGATGCGCGCGGGATTGCCGCAGCCCTAGGTGCGGAAGCATCTCGCGCACCCCCTTCTCGGACCTCGCGCAGGCGGTGCGAGATCCCGCTCCTCCATCTCGGCGGCGGCGGCACCATGAGAGTCCCCAGGCGCGCCTCCTCGCTTTTGCGCCACCATCGCGGTGGCCTCCAAGTTCTTCCAGCTAACTGAGCCCCCGTGCGATCAGCCCTAGCCGCACTCAGGCGGCGGTCATCCCCGCACAACCGGACGATCCCCAGGCCTCCCCTCCTCCTCAGCAGGTGGCGCACACTCCAGGCAGCCCTCCAACTCCATCGCGCAGGAGGCGCACACCTACGGCTGCGGCAGACCTTTGACGCACCATACGGGGGGTCTCAAGGCAGCGACATTCGAAAAGGTGGGAACCCTAATGTCAAAGGGGGCTGATGGGCCTCTCTGTTATATAAAAAAAGGGGGAGGCGAATTTATTTTAGGCCCAAGTGGGCCGAAAGGGGTTGCTGCTTATTAACATTGGGGGGGCTATAGTATATTAAAAAAAATCAAAGTAGAGGGTCTTGTTTGACCGTGTAAAAGAAGAGGGGGAGGGTGCAAGTTCAAAAAAAAGAGAAAAAGAGATGTTTGCAAAAAAAAGAGGAAGAAAAAAAGGGGCACGTACATATAGCAAAAAAAAGCCGTACGCAATTGCAAAAGAAAAGAAAAGAAAAGAAAAGACGCGTACACAAGAAAAGAGAGCCGTACGCAAAGTTTATCAAAAAAAAGTTGAAAAGCCGTAAAAAAAGGCTGAACGGCTTATGTTAAAAAAATGACAAAGTCGCAAGTTTCATGTTCTTATTTTTTTTACCCCCTATTTATCTTGTCTTCTCCCAACTTTGTCGATGTTCATGTTCCGACAAGTATGGGAGAAAGGGGGAGTATATATGTAGAGTCACAGGTCTATTCAAATTCTCCAGATCCAGATTTGCAGACCAGCCAGATTTCCAGACTCTACAGATGATCAGTTGTTCAGACTCGATGATTGATTCCGAGTCCAGTTTTCAGACACGCACGAGTATGCGGTCATTGTCAGATGAGCATATGTTGCCATCATCAGTTCGAGGTCCCCATCATTCTTGTTGTTGTTCGGCCAGAGTTTTCATGTGAGCCATAGGGACTCCAGAGCAGATGACCATTCCCTTTGCCATTGAGGGCAAGGGTTTTCATGTGGTATCATAGATACACCAGAGCAGTGCACCATTCTCTGAGCCAGATGGGAGAGACCCAGTTCTTCAACGAGGAGACTTCAGGCGCAGTTTCAGACTCGATGGTCAGATTCCGAGTCTTCAGTTGACTCACACTCCAGCCCGTTCGTCCTCCTCACCTGCACGGCATGAGAAGCAACGTCCTCGACTGCAGCAATGTGCGCGTTGGGTTGATATTGTCCGTAGTGTCCTGTAGCGTTGAGTTGAGTTTCTTTCTGTTTGTCCAAGCTGAGCATTGCATGCTCCAGCTTGAGGGGGAGTGTTGGAGTATAAGTTGTATACGCCTATTGTGTTGTAGTAGGGTAAATGGATCCTGGAGGAGATCCATTTACCCCATCCAGTGTTTAGTCCCACATCGTCTAGTGGTGGGACTTGGAGGCTCTGGAGAAGCTATATAAGGAGCCCCAGACCTCCTGTATCTATTGAGAAAGTGCAATAGGAAAACACGCCCCATTGAGTGCTTCTCCCGTGGTTTCATCCCGCTCCTCACGGAGTAGGGTTCCACGTAAAATCATTGTGTTTCCATGTTGATGTTTCTTGTTATTATGCCCTGTTTTATCATTCCGCTTCCGCTTCCTATTTTTTCCAACAGTTTGATCACTAAGTTTCTCAATCTTGGTCCTTGAGATTTGGTACAGATCATATGCTTTCACAAAGCATATATCTAACCTTCAAATTCATGTCATGCTTCCAAAGCATGACGACCATGCATGGAATTTGATCAGTCCCAATACCTCATGAGTGAGCTCATGTCTCCCGGTTCGCAAGTGAACCTGTATGATCCCTTTGAGAGATTGTATTACTCATATGCCTTACATGCACACCAGCTCGCCGGTGTATAGACCTTGGTTAGTTCATCAACCTATTGGTCTGCCAAATGTACATACTCAGACATATAGCAACACATCTGTCTCTGGACAGAGGATGTGTGCCTATGTTGTGACAACATTCAACAAAGGTCTTTGGTTATCTCGATCTCGTTAAGTCAACCCATTGACTCAACTAATCTGATACCTCCGAATCACTATTCCCATGTAGAGGACCTCCATCAAGAGGTCAGTCAGATATCAGCCTAATGAGCAAGGATTGCCATCTCCTACTCAGGCTGGAGATCATCACTTATCAATTATTTGATGATGCTTGATGAGTCCTCTATCTAACTCAGATATTCATTCAAGCATCAACCAAGGTTGCAAAAGTCGGTAGTCGGTACTCGGTCGGCGGGGTCACTAACTAAGGATTAATCCACAGTCGGGCGACTAATCGGATTTAGTCGGACTTTAACCAGCTTTGAATTTTATGATTATTTTAAATATATAACTCATTTTATACAATATATTTAACATAGATTTTGTACATTTTTATACTATCATAATAAAATAAAAAAAGTAATTAAATTTAAATAAAACACTAAGCATATTATAGTAAGTTTGCTTATAAAAAAGTAAAACATCTAAAAATATGATATCTCCAAGCAAAAATTGGTTGACTAGTATGCCTAGTCAGAATTAGTCGGTACTCGATCGGCCACCCCACTGACTAGACTAGTCGGACCTACTAGTCGGGCCAATCGGGAGACTTTTACAACACTGGCATCAACCTCTATGATTCAATCAATGAACCAACAGCTGTATGATTATTAAGTTGGCCATAGTACATAACCCATATTGTACAGAGGGACCTTATAGTGCATTCATTCAATCAATTCCAGAAAGGGAGTGAAACATAATCAATAACTTTTATTGATAAATCATTTATTACAATAACATTTATTGCAGGAATGGTTCGCCTCGGGCTCACATTGCTAACACTTTTCACTGTCCTACTACATACGGTTGGCTGGAGGCAGTGCTTCGATCTTTTAGGCGACCTGCTCTGATGATCATATATATACATCTCAAATGTCTCATTGTTCCCATTTCCTTTGTACTATTACTTTTATCATGAGCCCCATCCAATCCAAATCTCTCCTACACATGCAGATGATACTTTCCTTTCTCTGCTTTAGCATCGAAGATTTATTCAGAGTACGGCTGCTACCTCTGGATCAAGATTAACATGAGGTATAGTGTGTCCTCGTAGTGATGTGTCCACACAATCCAAACAACACCAATTCTTGGTTGTGATGAAGTTATATGATACCTATTACTCCTTGCTCATCTCAGCTATTCTTTTTTTTAGGGCTCTCACCTTATCCTTACAATGCAGGTGTCAAATGAGAAATTCCATTGGAAAGTGGCCGGCATGGTAGGACAATGTAATGGTTTATTTTCCAACTCCATCTCAAGAGCATGCATGAGATTATTGTATTATCCTACATCAAAGGAGATATATGACACTTCCTGAGATACATTAGCGCGATAAGAATTTGAGGAAAGTTCTTCCGATTCACCATTCCTTATCTTATCTTCGTCAAGTTGGTTGACAATTGATACAATACTATTCTATAGTAAAGATTTCTTTTGAGAAACTAAACTCCTTTACCCCAATCTGCAACTGTCAGAGACCGCGAGAATATCAAACACAACAAATGATTAACCATTTACTTGCAGGGCTTGATCTTGAACGAGTGCAAATGCATAAATCTTACCTTAACTGAGAGCCTACTCTGGAATGGCATATAGTTGTCCAAGACGTCTCTCCATCACCTTTTTTGCTAAGTTCAGATCAACATCAACATTAGTGGTTCATCAAATATTGCAAATATCGTATATTGTGGCAAAGGATCTTAAGGGGTGTTTTAGTGTTCCTTCTGTAGAAAACAAGACCATGTTGATGAGACGAGTTGGGTCAAGCATAATAAGCCTATTGTTGCTTATAAGCAGAGGTTATCACTAACGCTACTGAATATAGTATTACAGTCTCTTGCTTTGATTATGAGAATCTCCTTCTGCTTGTCTGTGAGTTCGGCACACTTCTTTGTTGGTCCCCGTCTACATCATTGTTAGTGAACCCTTTGCAACAATCTCTATCTTCTTTATCTTCAATTGCATGTGTTTCTTGAGATGAATTAGATCAGCTTGTGACCTATGGTGCCTCACAGCACAAATATGGGCTATCAGTGAGTTATCTATCTTTCGAGCTCTGACTCTAGGATTGAGTATTCATGTTTTTGTTGGTCAGCACTCACCAGTCTCTAGTGAAGGAGAAGTGTAACTTTCTTCTAATATATAACTTGTTCATTTTTTTGCTCCCAAATTTTCCTCCAGTTTACTTTTGTCAACAATACTATTAAGGAGATGAGTTTCCTAGATATTTTTTTATCATATTTTGCTTGTGTTTCAGAAAAATTTACGAGCATTGATGATTGGCTTTGATCGTGAGGATGAATGCATTTATATATTGTTGCAGTTTCCCTAGATGGGTGCATATACTTTACTATTGGGAGTAGCTCTGCTTACTAATGGCACCTTTGATTGGCACCTTCAATTTAAACATCTACTTCTCCAGAAGTTTCATCTTGTCATTTCTTAGATTTCTTCTTGCATAAAGCTAAATAACGAGTCCCTGTCCATTGGGGAAACATCATCGAAGTTTGTTTCTTTCCAGTCAATTTCCATTTCTTGTTCCTGATTTTGGTTGTTGGCATTTAGATGTTAAAGTTCCTAGACATGCACCTGTTCGTTAATGGCACATGTTAATCTTGCCATTGTTGATGACTGCTAGGGTTGCACGTTAGAATTTAAGTCCCATCCTTCTAGGCAGTTATATAATATGCTTTTGTTTATATTAACCCTAACCCTAGATTGTCACTATATAGGGAGGCCTAGTGTTCATTACTTTGTATGTCTAGTATTATATCCAACATCGTATAAGAGAAACAATCCTAAACAAGTGTTCAGTACCCCATGCCCCTCCCAAGTGTCATCTGTTCCATCACTTCATTTGATACCATCAATATCGCCACATACTCCAGTAGCCGCTACTGTCCCAACAAACAACTATTGTCGCTTCTTGCAACAATGTTGTCGCTCCTTGCAACAATGTTGTCGTTAGTCATGGGTAACATGCTAAGGTCTTAACAATCACGACCACTACCCAACACAATCACTTACGGTCATGTGATGTGCTGCTAGCAGCCATTGACCACTGCGATGCCCTTCACTAATGCCAGTAAAAGTATTCAGTGACCACTGCTCCCGCTGCCATCGATTGTCGACCTCTAATGGCCACCATCACCGTCCTTAATGGAGTCTATTATGCCTTCAGGTCATGATGTAGACAATGCTTAATTGTTGTTGCTAGTTTTGTGTATGGCTCTGCAATGGAAGAAGCTGTCAGGAAGTCCATAATACAAGGTGACATCATTGGTAATCGACATAGGTGGCATAAGGAACATGTTAAATGGGTATATCACCAAGTTGGACAAGGTTAATAATACCATATGGTCATATATGTTATTGATGTCAGTCAATGGGCGAAGGAAGATTCATAGTCATGGATCCTAAGCGGAAAGAGAGGAATGGTAGATATGCTACATGGTATGAACATATCCACTACTATACATGTAAGCCTAGGATGAGCGATTATTAGCTATAAATGATATTGAACTTATATCATTTCATCTCTGAAATAAACATATTTAAGTTTGCATGATTAATCATGTCCCTCTGTATGATCAGGGTTATGTACCTTGGCAAATATGGATATTATAGAGCTAATACTCTAAAAAGTTATCGAAATAGCTGATGTGTAGTTGACGATCTAATGGGTTAGATATAGGGCACAATTAACATCATATAATGTTATCCAATTATGATTTCCAGTTTGAGAAGATATGCCAATCTTCTCAACATGCTGATGTTCGGTTGATACTCTTGATGCTAGCCTTCTGCACATTGTTATAGATTCGGAGTTGTCAAACTAGTCAAGTTAAAGAGTTAACTTGACGAGGTCGAGTTAGATTAAGTCTCGTATCTTAGACTGCCATGAGACGGGCGATCATCCATTGATCAAAGACAGATATGGTTATCTCACTATGTAGATTTGGCAGACTACTAGGTTAATGACCTAACAAGGTTTTTCTACTGACAAGTTGGTGTGCATATATGGGTATATGAGGTGTATGATCTCTCAAAGGAATCATAAATGTTTATGAATAATAAACCAGGAGACATAGCTCCCTTATGAGACATTGGGGTAAAAACAAATTCCATTGATGGTTATATGAGAAACATGATATGAGTTTGTGAGTATTAATATTATATTTTTTTGAAAGCATCATTGATGTTGTCGCTTTATGATCAAATGAGATATTTTGTGCTTAATCCTGGAAGGAGACATAGGAATATGGGAACATATACTTCGGTTTGTCCAGGTCTTCCAGTATACAAGATGCAATAATAGTGGTAATACTTAAGGTCGGTGCAATAACAATAGATTGCTTACCTTGACTCATCATTTCTGGAGGAATGATGAAACATGACGGATTTTAGTGGTTCCAGTTACATACAAGTTGTATGGGATTTAATTGGATCAAATCTTAGTTCAACGACTGGGTCTTTTCCTCCTCTCTCCCAATGGGGGTCCAAGAGCATAAAAGGAATCGAGAAAGGGCAACTAGTTTTTTAATCACATATATAGATGATAAATATGCTCTCGATATCCAATGTAATTGGAATATTCTTATTTGTGAGTAGCACTGTCCCGGATTTTGATGTCCAATTCATTAAGCTGGATAACCATTTATCGCCGAATCATGAACATAAGATGCGAATTGGATTGGCATAAATCATGGATAACGTAACCCAGAATATCACCATGCAAGAATGTTGGACGTGCGAGCCCACGACAAGCCATTATGCAATAAAGTTATTGCGAATATCATTCCCTGATCTGAAATGAAGAATAAATAATTTGCATAATAGGTCCCTTAGTACAATTAGGGTTATGTATCATGGCCATGCTAATGATCATACAGCTGTTGATTCAATTATTGAATCATAGAGGCTAGTGCTTGGATGAATATCTAAAGAGTTAGATTGAGGACTCATCAAGCACCGTCAAAAGATTGTTGAGAGATGATCTCCAGCCTGAGTAGGAGATGGCAATCCTTTCTCATTTAGGCTGATATCTGACCGACCTCTTGATGCATGTCCTCTGCATAGGAATAGAGATTCGGAGGTGTCAGATTAGTTAGGTCAAAGAGTTGACTTAACGAGATCGAGATAACTAAAGTCCTATAACGTAAGCTGTCACGATATAGGCACGCATCCTCTGACCGGAGACAGATGTGTTACTATATGTCTGAGTATGTATATTTGGCAGACCGATAGGTTGATGACCTAATTAAGGTCTATACACCGGCGCGCTGGTGTGCATATAAGGGCATATGAGTAATACGATCTCTCAAAGGGATCATACAGGTTCATTACTGAATCGGAAGACATGAGCTCACTCATGAGATATTGGGGAGAACCAAATTCTGTGCACGGTCGTCTCGCTTTGGAAGCTTGACTGAATTTGTAGGTTTGATATATGTTTTTGGAAAGTATATGATCAACAGCTGGGTATGATATATGCTTTTGGAAAGCATATGATCGATATCGACTCCCAATGATCGAATGAGAAACTTAATGATGAAAACTCTGAAGTAGACAGTGTAACTTATACTTCAAGTTTATTCTGGGTCCTCCAGTAAGCAGGATGTACAGTTGTTAGGAATACTTGAGGGTGATGTGATAATAAACGGTTGTATAACCACGACGCTTCCATTCCTAGGGAGTGATGAAATGGGTCTGGATTTTAGTGACTCCTCTCAGTAGAGAAGTAATCTGATCTTAGTCCAAATGTTGGACATTGATCTGAATGTGATTCAGATGCAATGAGAAGATTAGATTTGCGGTCTTGATTTAATCAAGCATCTAAGGGAGGCCCGAGATCTGAATTTGAGATGTGATCTCAATATCCAAGTCACTATATGTGGAACAATACAATCGCCCTATCCTTATCTCTAAGTATCTGCGGAGAAATCGCATTATTCTTGAAAGTGTTCAAGAATAATTCCATAGTTGAATTATATCTAAGCATTGAGAAATTGATAATTAAATGTCATTTAATTATCTTGATGTATGTGGAAATTATCCAATATAAATAAATGTAATTTAATTATTATGGATAAGAATAATGTGGATAACAATATCCAATTATTCATAATATATTATAAATGTGATTTATAATGTATTAGAGAGAGAGAGCTAATTATAATTTATATTTGTTAATTAATTATTGATGTGTATTGGATACGCATTGTGTAATTAATTGAAAATGTAAATTATATTTTGTTTTGGGTTGTGAATGTGATTCACAAATTTCCAATGGCAAGATTGCAATATTCTCAAAATTAATTGTGAATTATTTTTGAAGAATAAATCACAACAAAAGTTGTTGGAAATTATGGGAGAATCTCATGCAGATATGCAATCTCATGAGATTGCATGAGATTGCCTCTACCATGAGGACATGGTGGACGGCCACCAATTCCCACAAGGAAATTGGTAGCCGTCCTACCTATTCCTTATGGGGAGCAATCTCCATGCTAATCTCTCCCTAATTGTATGATTTAATTTAGGATTGAATTGTATTTGATTTATCAAATATATTTGATCTAAATTAAGTTATTAGTTGTTGGCTTTTACCAACAACAATCTTGACCATTGGATTAAACATAAATCAATCTCATCCATTGATTTTATATGTCCCATGGATTGAGATCCATGGATCCCAAAACCCTATAAATAGAGAGGCATACCATGCTCTCTAAGGTAATGCTTTTGAAGCACATCTCTCTTCTCTCCCTCATTCTACACATCAACTCTCTTCTCTCCTTCTTGGTGGCCGTCCACCAAACCCTAGAGGAGAGAAGCCGTCGTCGCTTCGCCACCGCACCGCCGCTTCGACGTTCTTCAGTTCTCCGTCTTCTTTGGAGTGCTACGCTCGCGAAGAAGGCGTTCGATCTCGAACGACAAGATCAGGAGTTCACCGTGCTTGGATCAACTCGTTGGATTGTGAGGATCACGCGACTCATCCCCGCGCTCGCAAGCGTCTTCTCCGACGATCGGACTTGAGACAGGAGGTCTCTTTTCATAGAGACTCGATCAACCACGCTTCAAGAGGTATTCTTTATACTTGTTGTGGTTCTAGATGAAACGATCCGAGAATCGTTCTTGGATCATGTGGTTTCATCGCATGAAAAATTTTAAATTCCGCTGCATAGAACAACTAGTTCGACTAGTTGTTCTTCGTTGTATTCGATACGATGCTCACGCTTCCGTGATGCGCTTGAGGATTATTCCATATCCTTCAAAGAAATCCGAATCATGGTAGCAGACTAGAAATATCCATGTAACGCTGATTTAATGGCTGAGCTTGTGAATTCAGTTCACATTTGATTTTTATTAATTTGATTTACATATTTTTTCTCGATGAATTTGATTCGTGTAAATTTTTGGTTCAACTATGAATTGAACTATTGAAATTACTTCAAGTCAAAATCTGGAATTAGTTGGTCAAGAATTTGAGTCTAATCAAAATTGGTGGTACCCGTTCTCTCTATGCATAGGCCCAACTACAATCTCATATGGAATTCAAACAAACAGTTTTCAATCAAGATTAACGGAATCTGATTAAATCTATTTTCCTATATTAAATCTCTCTTAAGGATTTATACTTGGAATACAAATCTAATTTGTCAAGGATTTGGGATTCTTGGTCTTGTGGAGTGTGATGACGAGTGCATACAGAGCCAGAATTCTTAATTTGGTTAATGAGGGATGCCCTCCTTGTTAGATCTTGGATCGCTTGTTGTTATCCTGTGATTGGGCTTAAGGGATTTGGTCTAGCGCCTAGATCGAGCAGGCAGCCACCTCCTGTGTAGGTTCCTTAGTGTCTCTTGGGGCTGCAAAACATCATGATAGAGGAGTGAAATGTTTAGAGACATTTTGCAATTGTCTGCACCTTGTGTTTGCATGCAACGAGGTTTTTTTTCCATCGTGAGAGGTTTTATGGTGAAAATGTTATTGAACATGCTAACGCTCTTTTTAAATCTTGATACTTGTAATTTTTGATGCAAGTATTCATCAATAAAGCATTTTCCAGGTGTGCATCATTATGGGTGCCCACCCTTTTTTACCTCAAAAAAATCCTCGAAGAGTCCTAATTGATCACACAAGGTAATCACCGTGCTCGTGTTTTTGGATTCATATTAGGTAATGACAGATCCCATATTGCCTGCTTAGTCGATGCTCGAGTACCATGTTGTGGAAACAAACTACTTCTTTATTACGAGATGTCTACCCCTCTTTAGGTAGAAGATTGATGGGAAAACTAATACAAGGACCCTATACAAAAGGAGGGTAAAAGAAGAATACATAATAAATAGGAAAGGTATATATCCGCAACTCTGTTTTGTCTCAACAGTTGTTAAGATGCCTTCCCTGCTGTGTCATTGTTGGACCTGTTCCAGTGGGATATCATTTGGCAAATAAGCATGTACTTTATGTGGTGAAGCCTTCTCCCACTACAAGAAGGGTCGGCAACATGGATTCTTGCTCAAATCCATGTTTCAATATCCAAATATTTTTTACGCTGGTTGTCGGTTACCTAATGCAACCCCCACAAGGAGGAATTTGAATCCCGGTCATTTGGGTGGTAGACATACTGCACTACCACCAGCCATTGAAGTAAGTGCAAGCATTGTAATTTATATCAACAAATATTAAATTTATGAAATTATATGTTTCATTCATCACTTGATTTTTCCTGGACTCGAGAAAATCAGTTTGACCGTTTGTAGAAATCTTGTTTTTACTTTCAAGTGGAAAATATATTTGTCCCCGTGGTAGTAGTCCCATGCAACTATTCAATTGCCTTAGATATGTACAGGCTGATGTCGATGGGAATGGTATATTGGATTATGGAGAATTCGTAACTGTATCGATCCACCTAAGGAGAGTTGAAAGTGACGAGCACTTCCAAAGTGCGTTCACCTTCTTCGACAAAAATGGTACTGGGTACATCGAGGCGGATGAGCTAAAGGAAGCATTAACAGGTGAATGTGGGCACACAGATGAGGGAGTTTTGACATATTGCATGAAATTGACACGGACAAGGTGCTTTTCATCATCTTATGAACATTTTTGCAATAATAAGCTAATTGTCATCCTTTTATCTGTCTCAGTCATCTAGATGCTAATATATACTATAATGCTGCTTCAGGATGGTTGCATCAGCTATGAAGAGTTTGTTGCTATGATGAAAGCCGGAACAGATTGGAGGAAGGCGTCTCGCCAATATTCAAGAGAGAGGTTCAAAAGCCTAAGCATTGATCTAATGAAAAACGGACCATTGAGTTAGTTAGTTAGGGTTATAAGTGGTCACACAAGCAATGGTATGTAAATTATAACTCATCGGCTTGATTTCTGTTAATAACATTGGAGACTGTCGATCCATTTTTTTGTTGAAACATGAGTTCCCTTGTAGAAACCTCACTTCTTTTCAGTCATACTTAAGTGTGCAGAAGTTCTTTGGTTCTTTAAATCTCTTCATTTCTTCCTCTTGTGTCAAAATATAAAGTTCTACGTGACACACTCGTGTTTTGCTTATGAAGGATGCTTATGTGTTCTACGCAGTCTTTGTGGTCCTATTTAATGACACACCTTCTTGTTTATCAGTGGTTGCCTAAGATAATGTGCAATCGATATTTGCCTTGATCCAGATTACATGGAATTCGAAAGGAAATGTGAACATTTTCTCACGTAAATGAATCCTTTTTTCTGTGAACAATTTTCTCACGGAATGTGAAAAATTTAATCTAGGAGCACATTTTCTCATTTCTAGGATCGAATACAAATGTGAAAAATTTAATTTAGGAGCACATTTTCTCATTTCTAGGATCGAATACGAGGCCACCTATTGTTAACATGTTAATGAATCCTTTTAATCTAGGATCACATTTTATTAGGCTATTGTTATAGAAACTCAACTCTTTGCTGTGAGTTTCTAATATCATATGGTATGCATAAGGTACATGCCATCATATTGTACATTTGTCATGATATCATATTTTTTCTATATCCATCATGTTGTCAATCATGTTGTCAATCAAAACTTGGACGTGAAACCGATCGGAAAAAAACATGATGGTATGAGAATATGTTGAGCATTCTATTACATGAGCTTGTGCCATGCTGTCAAAGTTTGTACAAGCACCTTATTTCAAACTTTGATATCATGCCTCGTAGTTTGGTGCAATTTTTTCATATCATGCTTTTATCCATATGCTACACAAATCTTTTTGGATTTATCTTTGTCGGTGCTGTACCATTTATTGCAGAAACATATATTTGCTTGTGTTATGTTTCACATTTGTCTATGCTGTGTTATGTTGTTTATCTGCTTGGGACACATATACATGCTCACTGATCATTCTATAGAAAGCCCATTCACTACAGACTACTATGTATTATGTGTTATGACTAATCAGTTACTGCAAAAAGACAATTCTTTGCTATGTGTCATCTGTTATGACTACAAACTTTAAAAAAAACCATTCTTTGATCAGTTTGCTAAAATTTCTCTGATGTCTTACGATTTTGCCATCCGTATTTGCTATATGGTATGATGTGTTCAAACTTGTTAAAAAAACCATGCTTGCATATGGTTTTGATAATTGAGCAAAAGCTTAAAATAAAACAAGAGGTAGTTGTTTTATGCAGACTAACATATATTGTGGATATAATGACTCATGTTTTGTTACATGTTAGTGCACTAAAGAAGAAGTTCTATTCAGTTGTTATGATCAGTGTGCTCTGCTCTGAGTTATTTAAAGCATGTTGAAGCTGATGATACTCGAAGAAGATATGCTATGTAAGTCTCTTTTATTCTAGCTATCTAGGTCTGTTTATGGATGCAGTTACTCACTGCCATCCAAAGTCCAGATATTGTTGCAATAGTACAAACCCTTGCATAGCGTTACAAGTGTTGTTAAAATGCACCAATATCTTGATACACCTGTAGATATTCTTGATAAGTTCAAACCAAGAATTCTTGTTATTGTTGCACTCGTACATACCAATGTGAACCAGTACCAACATGACTGTTGGAAGTTTGAACTTGTATCTTTCAACGTGCATTTGAGCCTAATTGAAGGTGCACCGATACCCAAACTTTTACATCAATATATCTTAGCCATTTAATCTATATTAAGTGTGTTTCTACACTATTGCATAGATACATGTGCGATTACTCATGCATACCAGTCAGCTGAGCTGATTTTCAACCATTTATGTTGAAGATATTTTGGATGCATGCTACTCTTAGGTTCCCCTAAAACCTATAAAGTACCCTAATTTTCACTACTACAAAACTCACCGAGAGCACACGTTCTTTACTCACCTTTACTACAATACACTCTTGTGCGTCATTTTGTGTGCTCAAGAGGATTCTAGCTCTATGAACAATCTCTGTTCTTCGCATTCTTCGTGCTCTACGATTTTGCTCTCAAAATGATTTGTATTTCGCTTTCAAGTCTATATTTTAAAGGCTTTATAAAAATTGCATTTAGGAGGCATTCTATGTGAAGGACTATCTTCCTTAATAGAAAATAAACTCTTGTGAGAGGTTGTGTACCTTGAGGTTTTCTTCGTGAAAAAATTTCTTCTTGTGTAGAAGATAAAAGTGGTAAGCTACATGGTTGTAAATAGTTTGGGATACACCTGAAGTAATTTGTATATCGAGAGTTTGTAAGCACTGATATGCCAAGCTCATTCACATGACATGGCCCTTATGTATGGTTAACTGTATAAATGTATGTGAACGGTAGTTTTCTTGTTGTATGATTTCTTCTATTTTCCATTGAGCGGAAATCGTCTAAATTGATAATTTTCCGCATATAACACCACTCACCCATCAATGTTTCTTTATTTGATGTTAGAGCATTCCACCTCAGGTGATTTCTAAACAAAAGAGAAAAATACCAAGGGTTACCTACGATGGAGATATGTGGGTGATCATCTCGATTCACTGCAACTGGAGAAGAAACTAGATGCAACCGGTGGAGCTCCGTCTACATAGTTGGATCACGTCCTCCCGTTCTCTCAAGCGCTCCTAATCGTGGACACAACTTGTTGTCACCTTGGTGCACTTCGGCAACCGATCTCGGGGAAGAGAATTGGGGAAAATTGAATCAACCGATGATTGGAGCTAGAGTGGGGTATAAATAGGAGAATTATCGAGGTGATATTCAAAAAGGAAATGTGCATGGACCGATGCAAGATCAGGATGAAATTTATTCGGGAGAGCTTGATTATTATTCGGTTGAGCAAATAAATGAAGAGAGCAGGTCGATTTGATGAGAGAATTAGACTGGAAAAAGCCAGGAAGTAGCTCCGATGAAGAAGTAAACATGAGGATTAGGTGGAAGGGATGCTTGACCCAGGTAAACAGACCCATGACTGCCAATCAATGTAGGCCCATAATAGGACAAAATCTGTTACATGACAAAAAATGAATAA
The DNA here is from genome assembly GCA_037367405.1 of Ottelia alismoides. NCBI lineage: Eukaryota > Viridiplantae > Streptophyta > Magnoliopsida > Alismatales > Hydrocharitaceae > Ottelia > Ottelia alismoides. The sequence continues at coordinate 438,836 of JAZKJV010008940.1, forward strand.
AAATGTAAATAAATTAAAATTAAACTAATAACTGAAAGAAATAAATAAAATATATAAATAAAAATGGTTAAGAACTAAATAAAGTTTAATCATATGATTTTTAATAAATTAAATAATTAAGTTGAAATAAATAATTGCTTTCATTCATACGTATATATACCTATATATACAACGCGTGAATTTTTAATAACTTTTTAGAAATATTTATATTATTAATTTACAACATTTTACAAGTATTTTAATTACATTTTTATTTTATTTTTATACAATAATTTATTAAGTTAAATAAATAGGTATATATATACATAGTGGTACATGTACAATATATAATGAATTCTTTTATGATTTGATTTTTGTAATTTTTATTTGCATTTTATATGAATAAAATACAATATTTACAAGCATTTAAAATACAATATAAATAAATATGTACATAAAATAAATAAATAAATTCACACAAGATATAATATAGCACAATATATAATACACTCCAAAAGGCACATTTTACATATTAACTCTGATTTTAGCGAAACCACTATAATATTGAAGCTTACTTTATTTAGAGTATAATAGCAGTCAGTTTGCTTTATTTTGAGTTTTTTTTGGAGAAGATATGGGTCTAGGAAGTTTGGTTTTATAAGTTTTTCAAAGTGTCGTTATTTACACAATATAAGATGAATTTTCTTGCAATTATTTTTAGTATTTACAACTTATTTTTATGTACAACTTTCAAGAAGAAAATATTTTTATTTGAAATGAATAAGGTGATTAAAAAATAGTTGAAGAATTTAAATACAAATATGATGGTATATATATAATTATGAATAGAGATGAATGGAATTTAAATTTTCTGTATTTTTCTACACTACACATTATCTCCCCCTACTTTATTCCTTGTCTATTAGGTCAAGTCTTGACCTTACTCAGGGTCAGAATTAGCCTGTATTTATTGCATATATACAGTTTTTATTTTCCCTTTATTTCTTAATTTTAGGTAAAAATATTTTTTACATAATATTTATAAAAGAATAAAAAAATAAAAAGAGTGTTTTATTAATATTTAAAGCGCTTAAGAAGGGATTTTAAGCTAAAGTAAATGAATAAAGATGATGAAATGTTGATTTATCAGACACGAATAAAGAAGGACAAGTTTTTGTCTGATATACATTTCTACCCTCGGAATATCCATACCTTTTCAGGGTAGGTGCAGGTTGCATATGGTATTAGGGCATTGCTCTACAGGAGTACACCAGTGTCCTCGAGAACTGTCAAAAACTCGAAGTAGGAGGATCACATTCTGGAACCAGAGCAACATCGAAAGTATTGCATTGTGGCCTCTGGTGGCCTACACTATTCAAGGATACCGCAACTTAAGTGAAAGACGGAATTTAATATCAGAAATTGGCGAGAACCATCAATTCTAAAGATTCAATGCCACTCAAGTTCATACAAATCTCATATGTATTTTATGCTTGGGGCATTGACTTCATGGTCCCATTTCCTAACATTCAAGAATATGAATACATACTAGTTGCCATTGATTATGTGAGTCGTTGGGTGGAGGCTTATTCCCTACCCGATCCGTAGATAGTTGTATGATTTGTCACTTTTTAAGGACAACATTATCTTGTGGTTCAGAATTCCTAAGATTCTCATCTCAGACGGGGGTAGACATTTCTTAAATAGAGATGCCAAAATACTTGTCAAGGAGTATACCATTAATCATCGCGTCACATCTTTGTACGACCCATAATCGAATGGCTTGGCTTAGTTTTCTAATAGAGAGATCAAGACAATTCTATAGAAATTTGTTAAGCCAAATAAGAAGAATTGGTCTCAACTTCTTGATTCTGTTCTATGGGCTTATCAACCGCCTACAAGTCTTAATTAGGAATGTCTCTATTCAAGAGGTTTTACGTCAATCTACTGAACCAACAAACCAGCAATCGCTGCGTGACTAAATGTCTTTTAAGCAACAATCAACCTACTATTAGATTCAGTGATAAAATATGCGAGAGTCAAAATTTATTATAACTCTACTGAATGTGTATAGGTGTAAGCAAGTAGAGTGTCGAACAATAGGACTCAAGGGTGGTTAGAGATTTACTGTTAGTCATTTATAATTAATAATAATTACTTTTAAATTTTACTTATTTTGGCCCATTTTTAATTGTATTTAATTTTTATGAATATTTAACTATTTTATATTGTTTATATTTTTTTATCGTTGAACTCTAAGAAGCTTTCGCCTCAAATGGTCAACAGCCCTTGCAATCTCCTCCAAGAGATCTATCGAGTAAAGAACATGTTCACAAACCTTATGCCAACTGAGAGGTGTTAGGCATCTCTTCCCATTTAGGGCTTTGAATTGGTGCCATGCCGATACTGGAATGATGGTTGTTATTGTACTTGAACTCTGCCAATGGAAGGTGGTCCTTCTTGGACCCTTTTCACTCTAGAGAGCATGCATGCAATAAATCCTCAATTGTCTAATTGTGCACTCGCTATGTTTGTCAGTCTGTGGATGGTAGGCAAACCTTATATTCAGCTCCTTCTGTATTGCTGACATGAACTTGTGCCAATAGTGAGATGTAAACCTTCAGTCTATATAAGACACCACCTCACGTCGTATACCACGAAGTGTGATAATGTTCTACATATGTGACATGCCCAATTTAGATGGACTATAGGTCATGTTGACAGTATAAAATGGGTTGACTTGGTCAACATGTCAACCATAACCTAAATAGCATCATGGCTACCAAAAGTCCTCAGCAATCTAGTGACGAAATACACATATATATTCTCTATTTTTGGTGATTATCAGGCAAATTTTTTAATAATAATTTATTTTAAAAGTTGAAAATAAGTCAAAATAGTGAATATATTTAATACATGTTTTATATTTTTAATAATAGGAAATTTTGATTAAATAATAAATAAAATTATGTGTGATAAAACATGTTTCAAGGCATCAATCCTATTTTTCCAACTTTTTTTGGCATAAACATAATATTTAATAATAGAAATATACACAAAACAAAATACACAATAGTAGAGGGACATGAGTAATTTATAAAAAAACTAAAACTTCATTTAATAACAAGTCCAAGAGAACAAGTTTAACTATGTAAAGTATCCAATGCCTCATGTGGAACTACACGTGAGCAGGAAATGAACTAAATGTAATATAAGCAAATTTCAGGGGTCCATGCACAATTAAACCTAATTATTTTACTACATTATTAATTTACAGTATAAAATGGAAGTATAAATGGCGAGAGGGTCTCTACGCCATTTACCCACAAGAGGTGCATGAGGCATGCGTGGATTTGGATTAACAATTAAGGTCACTCCATGTGGCACCACATAAAATCCGATGGCCGAGGGGAGGTGACACTTCGTTTGATTTTAATGACCCATATTAGATTTGGGCTGAGTCTTTGATCTAACGACTGCAAAGACCTCAGCAAGAATGGGAAAGAACACTTGTATGTATGTGCTTCGATCTCTGATTTCTCTCTCCTCTGATGGTCTAGCGTGCTCCTTCCCACACAAAAGGGTTAAGGGTCTTGAGAGTTATGTAATCGCATTGATTTAATGTTAAGTAGCAAACGAAATGGGTGGAGCGATTTAACTCCGGTGAAGGGGTGGAGGAGGAGAACAATTCATTGATCGATGTGCACTCATATTGATGAGATGGGTGATTCAGATGGAGAACGTGAAGGGGAATGACATGATATGGTCATGATTCTCGGAAGAGGGGAGTAGCACAATGAAACAGTGATCGAAGCTCTAAGCTCTAGTAAACTTCGAATTGAAATTTTACGCTAATTGAAATGAAATGGAACTAACCTGAAGTGAAATCTATGCTAGGGAATGCAAGCTTGAACTAAAATGTTACCAAACTATGCCTCAAAAGGCATGGGAGACTTGGAAGATGAACCATGCCGGAGATGGCTCCTATAATGGTGGATATTTCTATGAGCTCCTTCTCCACGTTGTAGAATCGTCGAGGGAACTCCTCCTATCAATAGGGTCTGCGTCAGTTAGGGATTCATGGGGTAACAATGGCTTTAGAGAGATCAAAAATCGGTTGGAAGGTGGTGGTCCTTACTTATGGACATAGCGAAGGTGTGCTTTTTGGGTGGAGATCGTGTACAATTAGAGGATGGTTTGTGGGATCTATGGATGTAGCGAGATGGAGGGAGGTAGTGTAATAATTGGTTAAGGGTTTGAGGTAGAAGAAAGCGTGGAGAAGGCATATAAAATTGGAGAAGAGAGGGATTTATACGAGGAAGCGTACGGGGAAGGGCGTTGGACCATGCAGGGGTTGTTTATCAAGCAGGTTAACATTCCTCAAACCGTGATTGGTCCACATAGGACCAAGTCAGGACAAAAATAATTCCTAATTACTTATAAAATCTATAAAAATAGTAACTAATTTTCGTAAAATAATATTAAAACATGATAAATGTTTAATATTTTACAAACAAATTTATCATGATTTTTATTGATATTTGCAACATTATTTATTAGGTGTTAATATTTGCATGTAAATATATTGGTATATATACATGTATTTTATATGTTATATGTTTATTTTGTATTTTATATACATAATATTAAATTTACATATTTTATATATTTATAACCTTATTTAATGTGTAATTACACACTTTATTGTATTTTTATTACTTTGTTTATATGTATAAATAATCACTTATATATACATTATATGTAAAATACACCTATGTTTTATGGTTCATTTATTATTTTGGTCTTTCCTTTTCTTTTTAATTTGTATTTATAATTTAATATGGTTTCTATAATATATACAATTATTCAAAAATATTGCAAGTGTAAGAATATAAGGAATAAAATAACAGGTTATATGTACAGATCGACCAGTACAATAGTACCCCAAAAAGTCGGCTTTTGGATCTTAGTTCCATTTTAAATGAAACCATATTCATTTGAAAGATAAATTTAATTTTAAATACAATGGAGGTGAGTTTGGTTCAATTTGATTCATATGGAGTAGATATTGATAAATGAAGTTCAGTTTGTGGCTTTTATGCATGCTTTTTATTGGACGATATTTTCTAATTTTTTATACATTATTACGTACAAGTTTTGTGTTTAACGTTTTATTATTTGAGGAATGTATGAGTGTGAATAAAATAATGTAATATTGGGATATATATACAATATACTGTGCATAAAAGAATTAGGCTTTGTAATAATTTGTATAGTATTTGACCCTTATCTAGTCCTATATTGCTAGTCAACCTAATCAATATTTGACTTGGTCTCGGGGTTTAGGTTCAGTCAATATCTTTGATACTTCCTTCATATTTTCTTTTCTTTTCTTTGTTTTTTAGTTTGGATTTTAATCACCATTATTTACACACTTATTATAAATTAAAGTTAGTTTCTAATTCGTGCAATTAGTAGTATTTACATGTATTTTACTAGGGATTGAAAGACAAAATGGAATAATAAAGGTAGATGAATGGCTATTCATCACTCTCCTATACTTACCTTTACTAGTCTCTAACAAACACTTAGTAAGAGAATAAGTGATGTAAAAGAGAAAATAGAGAAAAAAAACATAAACAACTTAGAATGATTATGATACATAAATTGGCATTTATCAAATCATTGCTTGGAGCTTAGTAAGACCTTTGTATTGTTAGTATATCGAAACCTTATTGAGAATAGGAGATAAAACTTTATACCCCTCAAGTTCCACAATCCTTTGTTCAGTTCACCTCAATAGCCAGGTCAGAATAAGTCCTACTTGTACAATGTATGTGAAATGTAGCTCTTCTCATCATAAATAGAAAGAAATAGTCTTCCTCGGCATGGTAACCCTAATTGCCCAATCTAGCTACTCTTTCCTGGAGGAGCGGGGTATTTCCTATCAAGTTCATGTACAATTGTCTCAAAGAAGAGGGGGTAGAGAGAAGAATGGTATGTGATGAGTGTAGTCATATATCCTTTAGAGCTTGGCTAGTGTAGCCAAGTCTCCAGCGGCATGAGACCTTGAAATTTTAACTTTGAAGCATAAGCCTTACTCATTGATACATAATTATGTTGGGAATGTTTTTTCATTGACTTTTTGCCGGTATATTATGTTGGAGTTTTTATTTCACATATTTTTTAACATATATATACAACAACATTTATATAAGGAATTTTTCATCTTGAGCTAGTATACTATCCCTCCTTTGAAGCTTTATTGCAACCCACAATGTCTTGTCTTTAGACATCCCTACCACTAGATTTGGTTCGGGTGCACTAGCCTCTTATTGTGGTGGCGTATGTTTCCACAAGCGTGCATCTCATGATTAGAATCATGCCCTCATCACCACATCTGAGTTGATCTAAGTGCAGAGTGCTTGTCCAAGTTAAGTCACTACCATCAAGAGTCGCATGTGCGTTTCAAGATATTCTACTTAGGCTAATCGAGATGGCATGTGAACATAGTCTTGTGGACTTAGAAATTTAAGTCTCATTGACCTGAAAAGTCTTAATTCAAGTTCCTATAAGGTTCCCATGAAATTAAAAGAATTATGTTTGTTTGAAAAATATTTTACAAATAATCATTTTCAAAACAATTTTTGCAAATATTTTTCCATTTTTTACACATATTTACAATAGTTTTTAATATTTTATTATTTGTATACTCATACCCAATATAGGATATTATCCTTATTATTGTAAATACATAAATTACAAGTTATGGCTAATATATATACACCATATATATGACCCCCTATACATAGCTCGAACTATGTCCTCATAGTGACCGAGGAGTAACAAAGGAAGACATAACTAGTTGTAAGTATAGATATGATCTATACTACAACAACTCAAATAAAATAATAATAAGAAGTCAATCGTCCCCCTATACTTAGGATCAACTAATCATGAGTATAGAAGATTATACATTAAGCTGGGATGATCAAGGATGAGAATGTACGAAATCAACGACTCACCTTGTCTCCCCCTATTCTGAGTGTAAAATGTCCCTAAGATCGTAATAGATTATCAACTAGTTAGAAGACAAGCAAGAGAACAAAAAAGAAAAACTCAAGGAAATCATCCTCCCTATACTTATGATTTAGTCATCCTAAATATATCAATTATGAAAGGGATGAGTGGATAAAAATGAAAGAATAAAAGAAAATTAAAAGGAATCAATCAAGAAAACTAAATTTGCTTAGAACATTGTCTTAATCTTCTATTGATGCAGGGAAATCTTCTTCAAATAACACATTGATTGAATCGACAATAGATAGGAATGTAACATGCTCTAAATATTGCTTAAACAACTTTCCATTGACTATCAACGACTGTTGTTGAGCAAGGGAATTTCGGGGTTTTGAACTATTGAATAAATGTGATGTCGTCGCAACACAATCAAGTGTCAACAAAAATTATTAGATTCTCAGCTGAAATTAATTACAAAAATTTGTAGCAAGAGAATTTTGCTATTTATTTTACTTGTATAGCAACAAGATCGAGCTAAGGGAGGCTACAAATCCCGAGGATTATTCTAATAATTGGAAAATCAATGATAAGAATATGTAATCTCAATGTATACTATGCTTGAGTGTTTTAACTTTTTTGTATTTTAAATTTTTATATATTCGTATTTTTAATTTTTTTAGTTCTTTTTAGTTTTGTAATTTTTTATTTTTTTAGAAAATAATTTCCAAAGAAAATTTATATACAAAAACCTAACTACCCTCGTCGTGCCCCACCGGCAATGGTGCCATTTTGTTGAGAAAAGGACTTCCGGGGTTTTGAATTATTGAATACATATGACGTCGTCGCAACCCAATCAAGCATCATGAAATAATTATTAGAGTCTCAAGCCGAAATTATTACAAAAATCTGCTGCAAGAGAATTTTGCTATTTAATTTACATATATAGTACTAAGAACGAACTCAGGAAGGCTATAAATCCCGAGGGTTATTCTAATAATTGAAAATCAATGATAAGAATAAGGAATCTCAAAGTATACTATGGTTAGTTTTTTTAATTTATTTTTAAATTTTTAAATTTTTATATTTTCTGATTTTTTATTTTTAGTTTTTAAAATTTTTAATTTTAAGAAAATAATTTCAAAGAAAATTTATATACAAAAATAAAGAAGTGCTAATTTTTTTATTCTTAAAATATAGTGAAAATGATAAAAAAGGTCAAATATTTTTTTTGTGTTTTAATATGCCTTTACTGTTTGTAGTGACTTTTAGATGTTTTTTCAAATTTTTAAGATTTTTAAAATAAATAAAAATAGGAGTAAATCGAACAGTGAACAAATAAGAATATTTTTCAATTTAAAAATATCAAATAAAATCAAAATTACTCTTTTTATTTTTCCTAGAAACTATAACAAATTATCTAGAAACATGAAGTGAAATCACAATTTTAGAATTTTCTGCAATTTTTTATAATTTTTATAAGACTTTTAGTATTTTACAATTTTTTAAGTTTTAAAACTAATTAATGCATGAAATTTGTACAGGAAATAAAACATACAAAAGAAAACTATTCTAAATTTTTTAGAATTTTTGAAGCAATATTTGAAATTTTATTATTTTTTATTAGTAACAGTAAAAAATGGAATGTTTTTGACTTTTTAATAATAGCACATGTAAATAAAATGTAAAGAGAAAATTATACAATGAACAAGCACATAACACGGGCATAACATGATTTTTCTAGAATTTATTGAGCATGAAAAACATTTATTTTAATGATAAAAGCATGCAATTTAAAGTTTGAAAGACATGGACAAAAATGCAATAATTTTAAGTTTTTGCATCGATAATTAACAAGAAATAATTATGGGGGCAAAGTTAACAAATTACCTATAAAATCATACGCTACACGTGATGAATTAGGAGGCGGGGACTTTATTGCAGTTTTCAGAAATATCAGTAGTGAAGTTGCAATTTGCATAAAATAATAGTGTTTTCGGAGTTGGTTCCTTCGTTTTTTCTTCTTCTTGCTTAAGACAAAGGGGTTGTAACCCCTCTCTTCCTCATTCCTAAGAAATGGATGTGTCGCTCTTGATGACGACGACCGTCAGCTGATGGATGAAGGCTACGACTAGCAGATGGGATTCAGAGCGGATGGCGGTGTAGCGACTCAGGTTCCAAGCGACGGGAGGAGCCACATCACTGGCGAAGATGCGTGTTGATGGAAAGTGGAGGCTTAAGCGATCGACGGTTGATGGAGGAGGGCTATGGAGGCACGTGCTTCTACGATGGATGAATGGCGGAGGGGCTCCACTTAAATGGTGGTGCGCTGGTATACCAGGAATGGTGATGGTGCCGTGCTCTAGCGATCGGTTTCGAGTGAAGTGGGTGCTGAGGTGATATGGACGGCGTCTCCTTCAGGCGACGGTGCGTAGCGGAAAGAGGACGGAGCTGGTGGTGGCTCTTGGTGGTTAGAAGCAAACGGTGGAGGCTGCTCAAAGCGGGTAACAGTTCACAGTTCTAAAGCTGGGATGACGGGGGTCCTTTATGGTCGGTCGAGGTCCTCCAAGCGAAGAGGCTACTCAAGCTACTCAACGTTTGGTGGTGGAGCATGGGTTGCTCCTGGTGGTGGACGGACGTCGACGGTCACGCAAGACATGTGGTGGAGGTGCTCCTGCGACAGAAGACGGGGCGGCAGGAGTGCTGCGATAGAGATGGGCGACGATGCTACCATTCTTTTCCACTTTTTTTATTTTTTAAAATCAAATGATATATATATATATATATTGTATTTTTTTAAAATTTATGTACCTACAATTGAATAAAATGACAACAACCAAGTCGAGCACTATGGCTCAGTCCACAAAAATCAAACACAAAAAATGTGAGTGGAAGTAGATCCGACGATGTGGATGGATGGATCCGAATCTCCAGCCACCGTGCATGGTCGAAGGTGTGTGGTTATGTGAGGTAGAACAAAAATGTGGAGATCACAAAGATGACGTGGATGATCGGATCAGTTCGGAGGTGGATCAAATAGTTTTAAATAATAATTAGCAACTATTAACTATGATTACGAATCTAAAAAACGACTATGAAGTAAAAACTAAAATTTAACCTAAAATTATCTAAATGAAAGATTGAGAAATAAAGGGACGTGGATCTCACCATGGGAGCGGATGATTGTTGTAATGGCCTTGATGAAGATTGCCTCGCTGCCACCGAACGGCATGGAGGCTAGGCACCTTTCCACTACAAGGTTGCACTTGGAGAATAGGCTTCTCTCACTAAAGGCTTGATCAAGTTGAAATGTAGGAGGAGGATCCAAAAAAATAGAAAAAGAATTTGAATTTCAAAAAATGAATTAATGGAGAGGAAAAAAAAGGAAAGACGCTAATGGTGAAATTAAGTTAATTTAATTAATAAATAAAATAATTTATGAAGTTATATTAATTAAAATATAATAATTACCAATAACTTAATGAGCTACCTTAATGGTGGGTTAATTAAGGAATTAATTAAAGAGTAAATTACAAAAAAGTCCCTGAACTATACACCCGATCTCAATGTCATACCTGAACTTTTAAAAGTAACAATGTGGTACCCCAACTTTCAAATTTGTCTCAGTGTGGTCCTTCACCATAGAAATTTAGTTGATTATTTCATCATTTTAACCTTAAATTTCAATAGTCAGGGACCACATTGAGACAAATTTGAAAGTTCGAGTACCGCATTTTTACTTTTTAAAGTTCATGTTTGACATTGAAATCAAGTGTATAGTTGGGGACTTTTTTGTAATTTACTCTTAATTAAATTATATACATATGGTATATTATCTACATAATTATTAAAATAAATAAATTATTTTTGCTATTTTATTTTTTTAAATAATAAATGATAGTTATCTATTTTTTTATGATCATTATTTAAGTAAATTAATTATATACATATAATATATACATATGGTACATTATATACACAGTTAAATAAAAAAATTATGTTATTTTATGTTTTATTATTTTTTTATTTTTATTTTAAATAATTATTAAAAATATTTACAATTATTTACAAATACATTATGTATAAAAATAAATAGAGATAAATGTATACAATAAATAAATGGTAAAATTATAGATATCACCCAAGAAAATCTTCTTTCAAATCGTAACTCCAAATGTTATGAAACCACTGCCATTTAAAGATAATTTAATTTAGAATACGGTGGAAGTGAGTTTTATTCAATTTGAGTTCATATGGAGTAGGAATTGGTCTTTCAATCATTATTTTATGACTTTTTTCAAATGTGGTTACTTTTATTTCATACATGATTTTTTTGCAATTATTTTTTATTATTTAGAAAATATTTTTATTTGTAACTTCCGTCTAAGAAAATTATTTAATTTTAGGTCAATTTATTGACAAATAAAATAGTGTAAGTTTTATACAAATATACATAAAATAAATTAAAAATAAAGAAAGAAAAGTATTTACATTTTTTGGATTTTCTTATTAAAGACCCTATCTCCCCCTACTATATTCTTGGTCGATCAGGTCAAATCTTGACCTTTTCTCGGGCTTTGGGTCAGCCTTTATTAACTACATATATATAATCTTTTATTTTCTTTATTTTTCCTTTATTTATTAATTTTAAGTTAAAATAATACTAAATGTACAATATTTACACACAGATGCATGTTAGTATGAATATGGATTTATTAACATATACATGTGTTTTATAAGGGATTTTAGGCTAAAATATATGAATAAAGATGATGAAATGTAGATTCATCATCCCCCTATGCTTTACCTTTGTTAGTCCCTTAGCAAACACTTATTTGAAAGAATAAGTGAATAAAAGAAAAATAAAGGAAAATAAAGAAATTATGATAATTTTGGGTATTAATCTTATCTCCATAAAGTTATAGTATCGAGTTCTTTCAGAACTTTAGATTATTAATGTGACGGAACCTTAATGGGAAATGGATTTAAAATCTAACAGCCTTCAAATTTCGCAAGACTCCTATTCAGGTCACCTCAATAGTCACGTCAGAACAAGTCTACATACACAAATTCTCATGACTATGAATCTTTACTTGTATGGTGTAAGTGAAATATAGCTCCTCATCTCAAAAGTAGCAAAGAAACAGCCTCTCTCAACAAGGTAACTCTAGTTCCCTGGTCTAGCAACTCTTTCCTCGAGGAGTGGGGATATTCCCTTCTAAGTTCAAGTACAACCAACTCAAGAAGAGGAGATACAAAAAAGAATGGAAGATAATCAGTGTAGCTACCTATCCTTGGAGGCATGACCAGTGTAGCCAAGTCATCCAATTGTAATCTTACAAAAACAATTACTTTGAAGCTCTCCTTATTTATTTTTTTCTATACTTATATATAGACTCCGAAACACATTCTACTTTTTAATAAGGCATGTCCATTTTTGAAGATTCTACATTTTTCTGTTTTTTAAATATATACAAGGTGTAGCAAGTACGTAAGGAGTTTTTCCTCTTGAGCTAGTAGACTATCCCTCTTTTGAATCATTATTGCAATGCCACATCATTTTATCTTTAGACCTCAATGCTACTAGATTGGGTTGAGTTGCACTACCCTCCATAGAGGAAGATGGATATTCCCACAAGTTGTTACATACCCGTGTGTTACCCCAAGCCAAAAGATTCTGCCTCCTCAATACCTCCTCCATGAAGAGCTACGTATATAGTTCTTGTCAAAGATAAGCCATGGTCTAGAAGAATCATGCATGTGTTGTTAAATATTCTACTTAGACTAGTCAACACGACATGTGAATATAGTCTTATAGACTCAAAGAATTATGTCACTAGGACATGAAAAGTCTTAATTGCATTTCTTATAAAGTTCCTCTGAAATTAAGTGTATTACGATCCAACTAAGCTCCATTCTTCAATTTTATTCCAGACTTGATTTAAATGTCAATATTATCTTTAAAAAATTACATGCAAAAGCAAGAAATATATACGGAGCAATTTTTTTAGGTTTTTTTAATTAATAATATTTTTAAGAGAAAAAGGGTTTGTAAAATATATACAAGTATATACACGGATTATACTTTTCTTATAAGAGGAATTTTTTGTTTTTATTTTTGTTTGTTCTTTTCTTTTTAATTTTTTTGTGTTTTGTGTGTGTTTTTTTATTAAGATGGAAAGTGAAAAAATTCTATATACACACACATGGATTTTACACATTGGTATACATATCTCTAAAATAATCATGTTTTTAAAAGTACAAGTTATGTCTAAAGTATATATACAATATATACGACACCCCCTATACTTAGCATGAACTATGTCCTCATAGTGATTAAATAGCTACAAAAGAAAACATAACTCGTGCTAAGCATAGATTAGTGAAAAGAACACTATACAACAATGACTCAAAGAATGTATAGAAGTCAATGATCCCCTCATACTTAGGATTAATTAATCCTAAGTATAGAAGACTATACAAGAGGGATAAACCGAGGGAAAGGATAGACAGACTCAACAGCTCATCTTGCCCCCCTATACTTCAAGTAGAATTGCCCTAAGTATAGAATATCAACATGTTGGGGAACATCAAGAGATCGGAAGAATAAAAACAAAAAAGAGATGATATGAACAAAATCACCCCCTATACTTAATGCTGAGTATCCCTAAGTATATGTAATAACAGGAGTGATGAACAGGACGAATATGCACAACACAAATCATCAACCCCCATACTTAGGATAAAGCACGTCCTAAGTATATCATATATACATACACTGAAAGGGGTGAATGATAAAATGAGAAGAAGAAAGAACAAAACAAAAGGATATACAAGAGGTAGTCAGCTCATGTATTAGACGCAGAAGATGGAATCAAAGGATCATCGTCTGATACCACATATATAGAATCAATGATGGACAGAAATGTATCGTGATCTAGATATGGCTTCAACAATTGTCCATTCAAAACAAATGGTTGTATGTCAGATGACAACCCAGATATGACAATACTTCGATTGTCATGCACAACTCTCACAATGAACGATCCTGACCATTGGCTTTTTAATTTTCCTATAAATAGCTTCAACTTAGCATTAAATAACCGAACTTTCTGATCAAGAGAGAAAGTCTTCCTTCGAATGTGTTTGTCATGCCAACGCTTGACTTTCTCCTTATATATGAGTGAGTTATCAAATGCAAAGTTTCAGAATTCTAGTAATATATTCAAATCCAACTTCCTGTTCTTTCCTACCTTCTCATAATCAAGATTGCATACACAGACTGCCCATAAATATTTGTGAATTAATTCCACTAGCAGGTGGAAAGGCTTTCCATACACCAATCCATAAGGAAATACCCAAAAGAGACTTGTATGTCGTCCGATAAGCCCATAGAACTTAATCAAGCATCTGGGACCAGTTCTTCCTATCTGTACGTATAAGTTTTTGCTATGTCTTGATCTCCCTATTCGAAACTTCTTCCAAGCCATTAGTCTAGGGGTGGTAAGGAGACACAACTTTGTGCTCAATGACGTGCTGACGAACCGCAAAATCGGCCCTTTAATAATGTGTTTTTAGCACATGGAATCATCATCGTAGTCGGGCCGATTCGGGTCGTCAAAACGATCACCTCATTTAGATATATGCCATAATGAATCGAAATGAGGTGATCGAAGATTAATTTTTTACTTGGCAAGATACCAAGGTCGAACTCAGGGACACGAGCCTCTCTCGTATTAATCAGATTTAAGTGTATTTAATTAGGTGCTGAGTTAAAGATCTATATGTCAAAACATGCAATTAAAATAAAACAAGACAATGCATTAAAATGAACATGCATTTTTTATCAAATTTTTTATCATGCAAATAGATGCCATGCAAAGCGAATGATATGCCCAATATAAAAGTTACTTGAGCCATAAGAAAATCGTGAATCAAATCAAGTTGGAATAAAGAAGCCTCTACACATATGAAGCAAGTAGGCATGATAAAATAAAAAAATCAAGACACTTAAATAATAAAATAATACATCACAGTTCATAGTGTCAAATTTAAAATTTAAGCATGCCATAATGAAGAGGACGAGAAGAGCTTCTAAACGAAACTGAAATCAACTCGATTGGACAAACGTAGCTCAAGATATTCAACAAGGAAAGCAAGGGCATAAATGAAAGAAAACATAAAAAGATAACTACAAAAAGGTCCCTGGAAAGGACTAAAATGCAAAAGAAATAAATTTGAGGCCTTCCCTGTAAATGAACCCCACGCGCAGGGGTATATTTGCAATTATATAAACCCGCAAGGGTATAAGTGCAAATAACCCCTGATGCACGTGGCTCGCATGTGAGAACGAGACCTTTCTGCAAATCTGGAGAAGTTTGTGGGCTCCTCCGCAATTTGCCCAGAAGGCACGCGCCTTCCAGGCTCGGACGTTGGCTCGGGATCAGCGGAGGTTCGGCGTCGCTTCGGAGTAGGCTCGGCGAATCCAAGCCTCTGGCTAGGACACTAAGGCTCGGATGAGGCCCGGTTTTGACACGTGGCTGACTGGGCACCATTGGATCACAAGGATCCAACGGCATCTGGAGGTAGCGATCTGGGCGACGTGGCTGTATCCAAGCCGTCAGATGATGAACATCCGACGGCAGCTGCTCCTCCGTCTTCATCGTTGGCTGGCGGCAGGAATCGAGCTCCGGCGAGGAACCCCCGACTCCGCCTCTTTCTCTCTGCCACGGTAGACCTCCCCCGAGCCCAAGTAATGGTCCTCGATGAAGCGGGGAACTCGGGGAAGGTCCTTGGGCTGCCAGCGTCGACCATCGGAGCTCGGAGTGTGCAGGCGGAGGTGACGAAGTATGCCCAGGCGAAGCTCCGGCCATTGATCAGATTGACGACCTGCAGCGTTAGTAAAGCGTAGCCGAAGCATAGTAGAAGACGGCCGTGCGTGTGTGAAGTGAGATGGAAGCTCATCGGGGCGGAGAAGATGGAGAGCTCGAAGCTCCTCCGCCGCGAGGGCGGAGGAGATGGGTCGGAGGTGCGATGGGGTCTGGAAGAAGAAGGAAGTGAGCGGAGGGCTTCGCGTGAACGGGGGATGTGGTGTAGAGCTTTTAAGGGGGTTAAGGGAAGGTGACAGTGGCCGGAGATGCTTAATTAAAACAGAGAAAACATAAGAAAAAGTCAAAGGAGAAAGAGGAGGTTTACCTGGAGATTGGCGGAGCGGGGCCTGTGCTTGAGCTCCTGGAAGGAGCTCCGGTCATCGCTGGACTCCCCCGGCTACGGGGAGCAGCTTGGCGGAGGCGGAGCTCCGCAGGCCTGGCCTACCTTGGCCAGGGGTCGTCACCGGGGCGGACCTTCGTCTTCGTGCTCCTCACCGCCCCCTCGCTGTCACCGGGGGGCGGGGCTCGCTGGGAGGTTTCCCACATAAAGGCGGACCGGGTGTATCGGTGAAGGCGGTGGCGTATTTGAAGGTTGGACTTGGAGAGGCCATGGTGGAAACGTGGGTTTTGAGGGAGAAATGGGGCGAGATGGAGAGGTGTTCATGGTACGTGGGGTGATGCGCGAGATGGAGTGAAGATGGGGGAAGACCAGGAGGTGGTTGGCGAGATGTGAGGTCGACTGGAGTGGTGGAGAAAATGGGAAGGGGGAGAGGTGCGCGAGAGGAGATCGTGGGGAAGAAGGGGCCTGCTGGAGGTTGACGACGGTCTCCTGACCGTTGGATCTGGAGATCCAACGGTGGAGGCTAAGGCGCGGAGCGAGCGGATGAGATTAGATCTGAGGCGGCATGATCGGAGGGTCTGTGGAGCGGCCACGTGGCAAGCTGTGCGTGAGGCGCTAGCGAACGGTGATGATGGAGGGCTCAGGACGATCGAGCGGTTGAGAGGCATCAAGGAAAGAAGTGGCAGAGATGCAACATCTGAGACGCGATCGATCGGTCGTCAACGCGCCACGTGGCGAGCCCTGCTTAAGGCGCTAACGAGTGGACAGATTTGAATGCGGATGAAGATCAAACGGCTGAGAGAATGAGCGCACGTGGTCACATAGGGGCCGTTGGATCTGAAGCGAGATCCAACGGCCAGGGTAGGTGGCGGATAAGACAAGAAGGGCCGGGCCACGTGGCGCCCTCAGAATGGGCCACGTGGCCCAATCAGATTATTGCAGAAGTATTTTGGATTTTTGGAGGCCAAAATGGCCGAATTTGAGAAAACTCAAAACATGAAAGTTGTAGATCTTGACGAGATCTACAAGTTTCATGTTGACCAAAACTGGAAACGAGAACAAACAAGGACCCGAAATATTTTTGAGGGTATTTTTAAGTCTAAAAATACCACGAATTTTTGTTTTGTCATTTTTTTGTGGTTTTTAATTTATTTAGGACTCTGTTAATAATTAGACATTAACAGGGAATTATTGACAAACTTTTAAGCAAGGGGGTTAATTATGGGAAATAAAGATGATGAAACTGAGGTTCATCACCCCCCTATACTTAAACTATGCTCGTCCTCGAGCATCAAAAAGAATGACTAAGTTGGATTAACCCCCTTGTGCATGTGAATACCAGATCCAATCTGATCAAGTCGACTCGGATTCAGAGATCCAAAATTTCAGAGTTCAACCCAGCCTTAATCAAGAGGCTTCCAATTCCTCTACTTCTCTAGACTCTCTCTGATGTATATATAAACTAAAGGATATGAGTTTAGTGTTGACTGCAATTCTGAGAGTAGAGTCAATTCGTCACCCAAAATCTTGGTCCGAGAAAATCTCCTAAGGACCCAATCCTCAGCACTAGGGAATAAATCAAATCTTGCATTCAGTCTACCGTCTCTTTAGTTGTCAGACTTAGAAAATGTAGATGGCAGGCCAGAAATGGAGGGCATGGGATTGTGTCAATTCTTCTCTCCCTCTCATTGGAACAAGGATTCTCTCTAGTGCCTTTTTACGCAACACAATTTTTTTGGTGTTGATCAGTGCGTCCGTCAAGAGAAGTTGGAGCCGTCTGCACTTGTTTTCCTGGGAGTACACCGGGGTGTGTCTCTTTTGAGTACCTATCATACCTTCGACACCCAGACTTGTAGCATTTACGATGCAGAGCCCTTTTTTGGTGCAAGCCCGACTCCTGGTCCTAATAGAGGTGGTCCAAGTGGACACTTTGAAAAGTTTGGGAGCGCTCGCCTTTGGTGGAAGCTCTTTGATATTTGACTTTGGTGGAATGAGAGCTTTTCTTTGAATTTCATTGACTTGTATAATTGGTGGCTAGCTCCACTGCTTTTACCAAGAGTTGGCGTACACTGATCAACATTTTTTTTTTTTTCACACCCAGGCACTTAGGTTAATGTCAAGAGATTAGTATAAGAATCAAGTTCTCATACTGGCTAATATCGCTGACACTCAGGTTTCCTGAAGCCTCCAAAGATTTTATCCCATCCTCGAGCATCATTAGATCAAATCCAAATTTGACTTCCTCATCCCAATCCCTCAGGTGAAAAATCAACTCATCTCATCGAGAACCGCAGTCGTGCATGTGATGCGCTGATCATATTCTTTATGTCTGAGACTAAGCATGGAATATAGCATGCAAATCTAGAAACCTAGGGGAATATGGATGATTAAGTCTAAGACCCTGATGACTAAGGCTGGTTAACCTAAAATCTCAAAGACTTCTAAAAGCTAAGTATTCTTGACCAAATCAGATCCCGGGTGAAAGTGAAAATGTAGAGGACTAATCCAACTTCTTCATTCAAAAACAAGACACTTTTTTTTTAAACTTCAAGAGATATTAGAACTTCCTAAGCTCAATTGAGCATCCGCGGTTCAGCCAGTATGGATGTAAGTACAGGCCGAAGCCCGTTGCTTGAGGACGGGGCCTTGCGCGATGTCCTCTAAACCATCCAATCTGCTAAGGGCGAACCCTCACTGAACGCGGCTGACTTAATTGGGCTTAGTTAGTCATTAATAGCTCCTAAAGGTTTTTAGGGGTTTTCTGATTTTTATGGATTTTAAAAGAGTTAAAACACAAGTTAGACTCAACTTTCCTTGAAAAAGAGATGGCGATTTTTCAAAACCCATGTCACACAAAATAAAAATTTTCAAAACATTTTCAAAAAAATCATTTTCGAAAATATTTTTATAAAAATAATGTAACATAATATCGAAAAACCGCGAAATCCTTTGAGTTTTCTTAGTCCAATGAATTTTTACCTTAGCTAAAAAGTTTTTAATTTTTCAAATTTTTCAGATTATAGCTAAAGTAAATATACGGTATATACGGTATACCCCCCTATACTTAAACTTTGCTATGTCCCCATAGCACTAGATGTTACAAGTACATAGGTCCATTTAAATATAGAAGAATATACGGGAGCTAAGAGGGGCTCCCCCTATACTTAGGTTAGAAATAACCTAAGTATAAAAGCAAGAAAGGAAGAGTAGAGAAATCACGGGGACTTGGGTCCCCCCTATACTTAGGCTGAGATTAGCCTAAGTATAAAGATGGAGATTGATGTTGGAAGAGACCCAAGGTGAACGAAGAAGCGGGATGAATATACAAGTGAGCGGTTGAATCTTCGGAGATGAAAATGGAGTGTCTTCGGATTTAGGGTGTGTGTTGCAACAAAGGCTCAATCAAGCAAGCAAACCCTTAGTTTCACCAATTCACACATGAAACCAACCTAAGTTGGTTTATTATCTTGTCTATTTTATTGGTGATAAAACATTTGATTTTTACGCAAAGAAAAGATGTGAAGGAAAATTATTGCGTAAGCGAGGGTATTGCTCTCCCAAAACCGAATTTTACTCCATTTTTGGTTGACTTGCAATTAACAGTCCCACTTTTATTTTAGGTTATCACTGAATTATGGTTAGCACATCAATCAGAAAATCATCGTCTACCGTTCATTCCATTTTCCATTTATCCTAGGTGATCAATCTAGAAAAATGAAAGCCGAGGAAAACATGTATACGATGAAGAAAAACTCGATCTAGGCTAAGCGAGAAATCATGCAGTGATTTGACGATAAAAGCCGCGAAAAATCTGGGGCCGTTTTGAAAATCAAATCAAACATGTATGCAAGTCGAAAAAGCCGCACCTAATCATGCATCTATTAGCGGTGATTAATCTTCATGAATTTTAGCTAAGTGATACGAGATTATGTGCGTCTTCATTTAAAGTGTGTCCTAACCTACGATCAAGCACATAAGATATGAGAATTGAGCTCGGAGAGCCGTGTGCCTAAGTCCTAGGTCGACACTCAAGTGGGGACGATCCCCACACAACCACGATCGTTCGATTACATACGCGAGTCTTCGATCGAAGACCGCTGTAAAAGACGAATTATTAAAAATGCAACAAAAATGCGAGATTTTTTTTTCTTTTCCTCCTTTGCTCCAAGCATGCTCCTGCGGCTCCTCGCAGCGGGGAACGTCCTGCTCCTCGCCTCCTTGATCCATCAAGGGCCCTGCCACAAAAGCAATGATTAGATATCATAAAGGAAAGAAAAATTTATATGCAAAATTTGCGGTTAATTGACCTATAAAAAAGAACACTAAATTAAACATACAAAAATAAAAAAAATAAAAGAAATGAGCCGTGTCCCCGGCAACGGCGCCATTTGACGAACCGCAAAATCGGCCCTTTAATAATGTGTTTTTAGCACATGGAATCATCATCGTAGTCGGGCCGATTCGGGTCGTCAAAACGATCATCTCATTTAGATATATGCCATAATGAATCGAAATGAGGTGATCGAAGATTAATTTTTTACTTGGCAAGATACCAAGGTCGAACTCAGGGACACGAGCCTCTCTCGTATTAATCAGATTTAAGTGTATTTAATTAGGTGCTGAGTTAAAGATCTATAGGTCAAAACATGCAATTAAAATAAAACAAGACAATGCATTAAAATGAACATGCATTTTTTATCAAATTTTTTATCATGCAAATAGATGCCATGCAAAGCGAATGATATGCCCAATATAAAAGTTACTTGAGCCATAAGAAAATCGTGAATCAAATCAAGTTGGAATAAAGAAGCCTCTACACATATGAAGTAAGTAGGCATGATAAAATAAAAAAATCAAGACACTTAAATAATAAAATAATACATCACAGTTCATAGTGTCAAATTTAAAATTTAAGCATGCCATAATGAAGAGGACGAGAAGAGCTTCTAAACGAAACTGAAATCAACTCGATTGGACAAACGTAGCTCAAGATATTCAACAAGGAAAGCAAGGGCATAAATGAAAGAAAACATAAAAAGATAACTACAAAAAGGTCCCTGGAAAGGACTAAAATGCAAAAGAAATAAATTTGAGGCCTTCCCTGTAAATGAACCCCACGCGCAGGGGTATATTTGCAATTATATAAACCCGCAAGGGTATAAGTGCAAAAAACCCCTGATGCACGTGGCTCGCATGTGAGAACGGGACCTTTCTGCAAATCTGGAGAAGTCTGTGGGCTCCTCCGCAATTTGCCCAGAAGGCACGCGCCTTCCAGGCTCGGACGTTGGCTCGGGATCAGCGGAGGTTCGGCGTCGCTTCGGAGTAGGCTCGGCGAATCCAAGCCTCTGGCTAGGACACTAAGGCTCGGAAGAGGCCCGGTTTTGACACGTAGCTGACTGGGCACCATTGGATCACAAGGATCCAACGGCATCTGGAGGTAGCGATCTGGGCGACGTGGCTGTATCCAAGCCGTCAGATGATGAACATCCGACGGCAGCTGCTCCTCCGTCTTCATCGTTGGCTGGCGGCGGGAATCGAGCTCCGGCGAGGAACCCCCGACTCCGCCTCTTTCTCTCTGCCACGGTAGACCTCCCCCGAGCCCAAGTAATGGTCCTCGATGAAGCGGGGAACTCGGGGAAGGTCCTTGGGCTGCCAGCGTCGACCATCGGAGCTCGGAGTGTGCAGGCGGAGGTGACGAAGTATGCCCAGGCGAAGCTCCGGCCATTGATCAGATTGACGACCTGCAGCGTTAGTAAAGCGTAGCCGAAGCATAGTAGAAGACAGTCGTGCGTGTGTGAAGTGAGATGGAAGCTCATCGGGGCGGAGAAGATGGAGAGCTCGAAGCTCCTCCGCCGCGAGGGCAGAGGAGATGGGTCGGAGGTGCGATGGGGTCTGGAAGAAGAAGGAAGTGAGCGGAGGGCTTCGCGTGAACGGGGGATGTGGTGTAGAGCTTTTAAGGGGGTTAAGGGAAGGTGACAGTGGCCGGAGATGCTTAATTAAAATAGAGAAAACATAAGAAAAAGTCAAAGGAGAAAGAGGTGGTTTACCTGGAGATTGGCGGAGCGGGGCCTGTGCTTGAGCTCCTGGAAGGAGCTCCGGTCATCGCTGGACTCCCCCGGCTACGGGGAGCAGCTTGGCGGAGGCGGAGCTCCGCAGGCCTGGCCTACCATGGCCAGGGGTCGTCACCGGGGCGGACCTTCGTCTTCGCGCTCCCCACCGCCCCCTCGCTGTCACCGGGGGGCGGGGCTCGCTGGGAGGTTTCCCACATAAAGGCGGACTGGGTGTATCGGTGAAGGCGGTGGCGTATTTGAAGGTTGGACTTGGCGAGGCCATGGTGGAAACGTGGGTTTTGAGGGAGAAATGGGGCGAGATGGAGAGGTGTTCGTGGTACGTGGGGTGATGCGCGAGATGGAGTGAAGATGGGGGAAGACCAGGAGGTGGTTGGCGAGATGTGAGGTCGACTGGAGTGGTGGAGAAAATGGGAAGGGGGAGAGGTGCGCGAGAGGAGATCGTGGGGAAGAAGGGGTCTGCTGGAGGTTGACGACGGTCTCCTGATCGTTGGATCTGGAGATCCAACGGTGGAGGCTAAGGCGCGGAGCGAGCGGATGAGATTAGATCTGAGGCGGCATGATCGGAGGGTCTGTGGAGCGGCCACGTGGCAAGCTGTGCGTGAGGCTCTAGCGAACGGTGATGATGGAGGACTCAGGCCGATCGAGCGGTTGAGAGGCATCAAGGAAAGAAGTGGCTGAGATGCAACATCTGAGACGCGATCGATCGGTCGTCAACGCGCCACGTGGCGAGCCCTGCTTAAGGCGCTAACGAGCGGACAGATTTGAATGCGGATGAAGATCAAACGACTGAGAGAATGAGCGCACGTGGTCACAGAGGGGCCGTTGGATCTGAAGCGAGATCCAACGGCCAGGGTAGGTGGCGGATAAGACAAGAAGGGCCGGGCCACGTGGCGCCCTCAGAATGGGCCACGTGGCCCAATCAGATTATTGCAGAAGTATTTTGGATTTTTGGAGGCCAAAATGGCCGAATTTGAGAAAACTCAAAACATGAAAGTTGTAGATCTTGACGAGTTCTACAAGTTTCATGTTGACCAAAACTGGAAACGAGAACAAATAAGGACCCGAAATATTTTTGAGGGTATTTTTAAGTCTAAAAATACCACGAATTTTTGTTTTGTCATTTTTTTGTGGTTTTTAATTTATTTAGGACTCTGTTAATAATTAGACATTAACAGGGAATTATTGACAAACTTTTAAGCAAGGGGGTTAATTATGGGAAATAAAGATTATGAAACTGAGGTTCATCACCGTGGGTTTAATTATTGACAAACGTGGGTTTTGAGGGAGAAATCCCCGGCAACGGCGCCATTTGACGAATCGCAAAATCGGCCCTTTAATAATGTGTTTTTAGCACATGGAATCATCATCGTAGTCGGGCCGATTCGGGTCGTCAAAACGATCACCTCATTTAGATATATGCCATAATGAATCGAAATGAGGTGATCGAAGATTAATTTTTTACTTGGCAAGATACCAAGGTCGAACTCAGGGACACGAGCCTCTCTCGTATTAATCAGATTTAAGTGTATTTAATTAGGTGCTGAGTTAAAGATCTATAGGTCAAAACATGCAATTAAAATAAAACAAGACAATGCATTAAAATGAACATGCATTTTTTATCAAATTTTTTATCATGCAAATAGATGCCATGCAAAGCGAATGATATGCCCAATATAAAAGTTACTTGAGCCATAAGAAAATCGTGAATCAAATCAAGTTGGAATAAAGAAGCCTCTACACATATGAAGCAAGTAGGCATGATAAAATAAAAAAATCAAGACACTTAAATAATAAAATAATACATCACAGTTCATAGTGTCAAATTTAAAATTTAAGCATGCCATAATGAAGAGGACGAGAAGAGCTTCTAAACGAAACTGAAATCAACTCGATTGGACAAACGTAGCTCAAGATATTCAACAAGGAAAGCAAGGGCATAAATGAAAGAAAACATAAAAAGATAACTACAAAAAGGTCCCTGGAAAGGACTAAAATGCAAAAGAAATAAATTTGAGGCCTTCCCTGTAAATGAACCCCACACGCAGGGGTATATTTGCAATTATATAAACCCGCAAGGGTATAAGTGCAAATAACCCCTGATGCACGTGGCTCGCATGTGAGAACGGGACCTTTCTGCAAATCTGGAGAAGTCTGTGGGCTCCTCCGCAATTTGCCCAGAAGGCACGCGCCTTCCAGGCTCGGACGTTGGCTCGGGATCAGCGGAGGTTCGGCGTCGCTTCGGAGTAGGCTCGGCGAATCCAAGCCTCTGGCTAGGACACTAAGGCTTGGATGAGGCCCGGTTTTGACACGTGGCTGACTGGGCACCATTGGATCACAAGGATCCAACGGCATCTGGAGGTAGCGATCTGGGCGACGTGGCTGTATCCAAGCCGTCAGATGATGAACATCCGACGGCAGCTGCTCCTCCGTCTTCATCGTTGGCTGGCGGCGGGAATCGAGCTTCGGCGAGGAACCCCCGACTCCGCCTCTTTCTCTCTGCCACGGTAGACCTCCCCCGAGCCCAAGTAATGGTCCTCGATGAAGCAGGGAACTCGGGGAAGGTCCTTGGGCTGCCAGCGTCGACCATCGGAGCTCGGAGTGTGCAGGCGGAGGTGACGAAGTATGCCCAGGCGAAGCTCCGGCCATTGATCAGATTGACGACCTGCAGTGTTAGTAAAGCGTAGCCGAAGCATAGTAGAAGACGGCCGTGCGTGTGTGAAGTGAGATGGAAGCTCATCGGGGCGGAGAAGATGGAGAGCTCGAAGCTCCTCCGCCGCGAGGGCGGAGGAGATGGGTCGGAGGTGCGATGGGGTCTGGAAGAAGAAGGAAGTGAGCGGAGGGCTTCGCGTGAACGGGGGATGTGGTGTAGAGCTTTTAAGGGGGTTAAGGGAAGGTGACAGTGGCCGGAGATGCTTAATTAAAACAGAGAAAACATAAGAAAAAGTCAAAGGAGAAAGAGGAGGTTTACCTGGAGATTGGCGGAGCGGGGCCTGTGCTTGAGCTCCTGGAAGGAGCTCCGGTCATCGCTGGACTCCCCCGGCTACGGGGAGCAGCTTGGCGGAGGCGGAGCTCCGCAGGCCTGGCCTACCATGGCCAGGGGTCGTCACCGGGGCGGACCTTCGTCTTCGCGCTCCTCACCGCCCCCTCGCTGTCACCGGGGGGCGGGGCTCGCTGGGAGGTTTCCCACATAAAGGCGGACCGGGTGTATCGGTGAAGGCGGTGGCGTATTTGAAGGTTGGACTTGGCGAGGCCATGGTGGAAACGTGGGTTTTGAGGGAGAAATGGGGCGAGATGGAGAGGTGTTCGTGGTACGTGGGGTGATGCACGAGATGGAGTGAAGATGGGGGAAGACCAGGAGGTGGTTGGCGAGATGTGAGGTCGACTGGAGTGGTGGAGAAAATGGGAAGGGGGAGAGGTGCGCGAGAGGAGATCGTGGGGAAGAAGGGGTCTGCTGGAGGTTGACGACGGTCTCCTGACCGTTGGATCTGGAGATCCAACGGTGGAGGCTAAGGCGCGGAGCGAGCGGATGAGATTAGATCTGAGGCGGCATGATCGGAGGGTCTGTGGAGCGGCCACGTGGCAAGCTGTGCGTGAGGCGTAGCGAACGGTGATGATGGAGGGCTCAGGCCGATCGAGCGGTTGAGAGGCATCAAGGAAAGAAGTGGCTGAGATGCAACATCTGAGACGCGATCGATCGGTCGTCAACGCGCCACGTGGCGAGCCCTGCTTAAGGCGCTAACGAGCGGACAGATTTGAATGCGGATGAAGATCAAACGGCTGAGAGAATGAGCGCACGTGGTCACAGAGGGGCCGTTGGATCTGAAGCGAGATCCAACGGCCAGGGTAGGTGGCGGATAAGACAAGAAGGGCCGGGCCACGTGGCGCCCTCAGAATGGGCCACGTGGCCCAATCAGATTATTGCAGAAGTATTTTGGATTTTTGGAGGCCAAAATGGCCGAATTTGAGAAAACTCAAAACATGAAAGTTGTAGATCTTGACGAGATCTACAAGTTTCATGTTGACCAAAACTGGAAACGAGAACAAACAAGGACCCGAAATATTTTTGAGGGTATTTTTAAGTCTAAAAATACCACGAATTTTTGTTTTGTCATTTTTTTGTGGTTTTTAATTTATTTAGGACTCTGTTAATAATTAGACATTAACAGGGAATTATTGACAAACTTTTAAGCAAGGGGGTTAATTATGGGAAATAAAGATGATGAAACTGAGGTTCATCACGTGCTCCTTCACAAGCTTCTTTACTTCTCTGTTAATGGAATGGCTTCCCCCATCTGAAATTAGCATTTTAGGAATCATGAACCACACAATAATGTGGTCCTTGAGAAAGGAATACATTGTACGATTATCTCTGGCTCGGGTGGGGATAGCCTCTGCCCGTCAACTAACATAATCCACGACAAGCAGGATGTACTAAAATCATTGACTGATAGGAAATGGGCCCATGATATCTATGACTCAAGCATCTAAACATCAGAAATCTGTATGTATCTTAGGGGCATGGTATCTTTTGAACCTACGGATCCTCCCATTTTATGATAGTCAGTAAAACCTCAAACATACTCTATAGCATCCTTAAATAATGTGGGCCACCATAGGCCCCTCTATAAAACCTTTGTTGCCATGCATTTCCCCGAATGATGCCCACCAGATTCTAGTTTGTGGCAGTGCTCAAGTATACTAGTGTGTTCCTCCTGAGGAATGCACCTTCTCCAGATACAATTCGTACCCTCGCAAAATAGGTATGGATCCTCCCATTGGTAATAATGAATCTCTGACATAAATCTGTCTACCTTGTACTTCGACCAATCTTGTGAAACTTTCATGGAGACAAAATAGTTCACAATATTAGCATACCATGGGAGTGAGGCCACAGACAAAATGGCCTCATCTAGAAAGGTTTCTGAAATAGGGATCATGTTTTGCTCTAAGGTCTCTGCATCTGTGATATGGGAAAGGTGATCTACCACAACATTTTTCACTCAAGGTTTATCTCGAATCTCCAAACCAAATTCCTAGAGAAGAATGATCCATCTAATAAGGCATGGTTTGTCATCCTTCTTTGCCTGTAAGCATTGTATGGTAGTATGATTTGTGTATATAATAACGTAGGAACTAAGGAGGAAATATCTGAACTTCTCTAGCCCAAACACAACTGCTAACATCTCCTTCTCTGTAACTGTATAATTTCGTCATGCTTCATCTGGAGTCTTGCTACCATAGTGTATAGCAAATGTGTTTCCCATCCCTTCTCTGTCCTAAAACTGCTCGAACTACAAAATCTGAGGTGTCCGTCATGATCTCGAAAGGAAGAGACCAATCAGGTGGTTGTTGGATAGGAGCACTAGTAGCAATATCTTAATGTAGGGAGGACTTTCTCATTGACAACAAACTCACTCTCCTTGCACAAAAGCTCAATAAAAGGACTGGCAGTCTTGCTGAAGTCCTTTATGAATCGCCTATAGAATCATATGTGTCCCAGAAATGACCTCAACTGCTTCAAATTCTATAGTGTCTCAAACTTGGAAATCACATCAATCTTAGCCGGGTCAACCCCATACCATGTTCGAGATGACATGTCCCAATACAATCCCATTAGTCACCATAAAGTGACTCTTCTCCCACGAGAACACTAGGTTCACCTAAAAGAAATGTTGAAGAACTCAGTCTAATCGAGCAAGACATGTGTCAAAACTATCCCTGTAGACTGATGAATTGTCCATGAAGACCTCAAGGATATTTTCTACCATGTCAGAAAAAATCGCCATACACCTTTAGAATCTAGTGTGCGTTTACACAATCCAAAGGGCATCAGTTTAAAGGCGTAGGTGCCAAACGAATAAGTGAAAGTAGTTTTCTCTCGATCCTTAGGAGCGATATCAACCTGATTATATCCCTAGTACTCATCCATGAAACAAAAGAACTCTTTTCCTGCCAACTTCTCAATAATCTGATAAATAAAGGGCAACGAAAAGTGATCCTTCTTGATAGCTTAGTTCATACGCTAGTAATCTACACAGACACACCATGAAGTAGGTACCTGGGTCGGAATCTCCGCACTACGATCATTATTTAAGATAGTAATACCGTATTTCTTCGGTGAAGGATATGGTAAGATCCTTAAGCGCATCACGAAAGCGTGAGTATTGCATCATATGCAATCGGTAGCGACTAGTTGTATTAGTGGCTCGAGGCAGCAGAATTTAAAAATATTTCAATGATGAAACCACATGATCCAAGAACACTTCTTAGATCGTTTCATCTAAACCACAATTAGGTATTAAGGTTACCTCTTGAAGCGTGGTTGCGATCAAGTCTCTAAATGAAGAGACCTCCTATCTCAAGTCCGATTCGACGGAGGAGATGCTTGCGAGCACGTTGATAAGACGTGTTCTCCTCGCAATCCACGTTGATGATCGAGGCAAAAAATATCCTGATCTCGTCACACGAGATCTGACGTCTTCTTCACGAGCGAGGCACTCCAAAGGACATGGAGATCCAAGATTAGATGATCTGGTAGCATAACGATGATGTTGTGGCGATGACGACTCTTTCTAGGGCTCCATGGTGGACGGCCACAATGAGAGGGAGGGAGAGAGACTTGGCATGTAGAGAATGAGAGAGCATATTATTTTTATGTAACTTGAAGAGCAAGGGGTGCCTTTTCTTATATAGTGTTTTGGGATCCATGTTTCTCAATCCATGGACAACACAAAATCAATGGTTGAGATTGATTTGTGTTTTTCCAATGGCCATGATCTTGTTGTAGAAACACAATAATAATTAATTTAATTTCAAATTAATATATATTGATAAATTAATATAAATTAATTTCAAATTAAATCAATTGACTAGTGTTGGAGACAATGAGAAGATTGACCACATCCCTTATAAAACGGGGGATGACCACCCTTTTAAGATGGAGTGGATCTATCTCCTCAATATCTCATGAGATCTCATTATCTCATGATATCTCTAAGATTTACAACAATAATTTTTGTAAATTATTTTACAAAAAATAATTCATAATTATCATATTAATATTGCAATCATACCATTGGAAAAATGTGAATCACATTAACAACCCAAAATCAAATGTAAATTATATTTTCAATTAATTATCCAATGTGCATCCCATTCACATCAATAATTAATTAAGAAATATAAATCACAATAGTATCTCTCTAATATATTATAAATCACATTTATAATATATATGATTAATTGGATAGTGCTATCCACATTATTCATATCCATGGTAATTAAATCACATTTATTCATCCTGGATCTCCATTCTCATGTGCTCAAATAATATGAATCACGTTCACATTATTCACATCTTTGATAATTAAATCACATTTAATTATCTCAGATAACTCCCCTTATAATATGAATCAAATTCACATTATTCATGATAATTAAATCACGTTTAATTATCCATTTTTCTCAATGCTCGGATACATATATCAACAATGAAATTATTCTCAAACTCTTTCTAGAATAATGTGATTTCTCTGCGGATACTTGGAGACAAGGACGGGGCGATTGTGTTGTTCCATGTATAGTGACTAGAATATTGAGATCACATCTGAAATCGAGATCTTGTGGGCCACTCAAAGATGCTTGATTAAATCAAGGACATAGATCTAATCTTCTCATTGCATCTGAATCACATTCAGATCAAGGTCCAACATTTAGACTAAGATCATATCATTTCTCTATGAGAGGAGTAAATAAAATCTAGAACTGTTTCATCACTCCCTCATAATGGAAGCGTCATGGTTATATGATCATTTATGATCACATATCCCTCAGGTATTCCTAATACATGTACATCCTACATAACAGAAGACCAAAAATAGACCCAAAGTATTAAATCAAGTTTACACTGTCTACTTCAGAGTTTTATCATTAAGTTTCTCGATTGACTATTGAGAGTTGGTATCGATCATATGCTTTCCAAAATCATATATCATATCCAGGTGTTGATCATATATTTACAAAAGCATATATCAAACCTACAAATTCAGTCATGCTTCCAAGATGAGACGACCGTGCACGGAATTTGATTCTTCCCAATATCTCATGAGTAAGCTCATGTCTTCCGGTTAAGTAATTGAACCTATATGATCCCTTTGAGAGATCCTATTACTCATATGCCCTTGTATGCACACTAGTGTGCCGGTGTATAGACCTTGGTTAGGTCATCAACCTATTGGTCTGTGAAATGTACATACTCAGACATATAGTAACACATCTATCTCTGGTCAGAGGATGCGTGCCTATATCGTGCCAGCATACGACATAAGTCTTTGGTTATCTCGATCTCATTAAGTCAACTTTTTGACCTAACTTATCTAACACATCCGAATCTCTATTCTTATGCAAATGACCTACATGAAGAGGTCTATTAAATATCAGCCTTTAGAAAAAGGATTGCCATCTCCTTCTTAGGCTGGTGATCCTCTCTTAATAATCATTTGACGATACTTGTGAGTCCTCAATTTATCTCCTTAGATACATCCAAGCACTAGCCTTTATGATCCAATAATTGAATCAACAACTGTACGATCATTAAGATGGCCATGGTACATAATCCTAAATGTACTAAGGGACCTATTATGCAAATTAGTTAATCTTCTTTTCACATCAGGGTATGATATTTACAATAACATTTATCTCAAAATGGCTCATCGTGGGCTCGCATGTCCAACATTCAAGACCACATGTAAAGGGCTGACCCACTTGGAATCCAAAATGGCATATATAAAGCCAGCATCACACCATTTTCTGATCTCCTTCGTGTCAACCTCCCTTAGATTTGGATTTAGACGACATTGACATTCACGGGAGGGTTTACAGTCATCCTCTAGGTTGATATGATGCGAGAACAAAAGTGGATTAATATCAAGATCTGAAATATTCCATCCTATGGCCTTACGGTTTCTCTCAAGAACCACTAGCACACGAGATTCTTGTTCAGCGGTCAACTGCGAGCCGAGGATGACTTGAAATATTTGGGGGGGGGGGAGGGGGGCATAAGAAAGGCATATTTCAATGTTAAAGGTAAAACCTCGAGCTCAGGTGATGTCTGAATCAACTCTACAATAACCTCTGCTACTGTACTGGTAGACGATATGTGATTTGTACTCTGTGGATTGTCCACCTTTGCTACTAATAGATCAGCAAGTAAAATCTCTAATAGATCTACAATGAATGTTCTCTGCTCAGGAAAGAGGGGCTCGACTAGATGTTCATCATTTTAAACAACGAATGGCTCAGATATCTAAGTAATCATCTTAGAAAGATGTTTCTCATATGTGCATAGCTCATGAAATTCAATGAATGGCCATATATCTGTACCTCAGAACTCTCAGAAGGAGGCATATCATCAGTAATTTCAGAAAAGTTTGTCAAAGGAATATCAGAAGGTGCCTTAAAAAAACTCAGATTGATCCTAAAAAATCAGCATAAATTGTCCATCAGCAACTAGCTCAATTGGATCACGAACGGAACTCGTGTCGACTATGCTTTCCAGAGAGTCCTTTTGGGAAAGGAACTCCTAGGTATCTATGAAATCAATGAAAAGATCTATCTCCTTGAAATTAGAAAGAAAATCATAGTCCTTTGGCTCTCATATAACTTTCTCTATTTCATCTACTACAGGTGGCGATGATGGTCTAGGATCAGAGACGTTCTCCATTTTCACCTTATCACTGTGAGTGTGAAAGATATCTCCAGTACCATAATCAACTCCTACTTTGGTCGTTCGGAGGAACGATCGACCTAGTATGATCAGGGTATGGAGCAACGGTGCAGGTGTGCCATATCCATGACAACAAAATCAACATGGAATTTCATTCCTAGCACCGTTACACTCTTCTTAAACGATCTATCAGCAAACTAAAGGATCATCCTAGTTGTTTTAAGAGGCCCTAACCCGATTTCAGTTAGTAAAGAGGATGACATGAGATTAATGGAGGAACCTCTATCGACAAGAGTACGAACAAATTCATGATCAAAGATATGGAAACAGATGTGAGGTGATCCCTTGTCTTTCTTTTTCGGTGGGACATTGCTAATGGAATGAACTATGGCATGGTCAAGATGTGTTTTTCTATCTGCTTCCGTCTGTTCTTCCTTGGTTGACGTTTTTTGTACACGCCTCTTTCATTCCCATTTAACTATAGGAACGTATTCCATGGCCTTAAGGAGTGGCATCTCTAAAAGGTTATTCTATAAGATTTCAACCACTCTCGAATAAGATATGATGTTTTTAATTTTTGGATTTTTTAGGATTTAGAGCATAAGGAAATGGCACGGAATCAAAAGCAACAATCAAATGATCAGTTTCGTTATTCAAAGTGGAGTCTTTGTTTACAAAAGGACAACCAGAATCAGTCTCTACAATGTTGTCAAAATTAGGTGAAGGAAAAACAGAATCTAAAATAGAACGGGATGCTGCTGCTGGTGAAGAGGAAGAATCTGCGACTGGTACATTCTCCCTTGCTACTGGTGATCTGCATTTGTCTTGTGATGGTGAAGGTGGTGAAACTCCTGACTCGGTTATTGCTACACTAGGCCTCTCGACTACTGGTGAAGGAGATGATGTGGAAGATGATTCTCTCTTAGTGGTTCGATCTCCCAACCCCAACTGGTGCATAGGCGTCGATAATCTCCTACCTCTCCTGAGATTAATGGTGTCAGATAAACATGTAAAATCAAGGACCATACCTATCTCGGGTGTGGGTGGGCTATTGGCTACCTATTCCTTGCATTTGAAATTGTTGGGGTTGGCTTCAACCTCTGGTGGGATTAGTGTCTTAGTGGTGGTCAGGTCATCGATCCACTAAGTCAGTTCGTTCATGTTCTTCAGGAGCAATGCAAGTTGGTCAAGTACTGGGTTCACCGAAGGGGCGACATGGTGCTCAATGACTGGCTGTCGATGAGACTAATAGTGCACATGTTGTTGGTAACCATACAAATTCTTATAATGAGGAGGAGGAGGATGTGGATATTGTCCATAATATGCAGTCTGTAGTTGGTTAGGATGAGGGAAATATGCATACTCTTGTTGTTGTTGGCCTTGTCTCTGGTTTTGGAATTGTGGTGGATCCTAATAGTGATGCTGGAACTGCTGGTGCTGGTACTGTTGTTGTCTGCCTCCATAAAACTGGTTGGCGGGTCTCTGACCCTGTTGTGAACCCAACTGGCCTTGCCCTAACAGACGGGGCTGGTTTCGCTCATGGTAGAACCAAATGCCATTCACCTCCTGAATGATAGGTGGAGGTGGAGACTACTGCTCAGGAATGTATGCTACTTTCTGTTGATACTAAACTATCTGTTGTGAATGTTGCTGGACCTTCTCGGAGGTCTGCACGTAGTAGATGTGATGAACTGTAGATGGTCCTTTGCTACTCTGTTGGGTGGAAGAATTATGTTCCCTAATAGAGGTGCCGGCTACTGCACTCACACTGTGGACTGCACTGATTGTATTCACAAGAAGCTCCAGGTGCCTTGTTATCTCATCTATCTTGTCCAGGTTCTTCTTATTCTGTTTGATCACTTGAAGCTTCTCAAGCTCCTAGGATCATTTCTCAATTATGTCCACTTTGGATAAGTGGTTACAAATGATGGTTAGGTCAGAGATATCCACCCTATCTACTTCTTGCGATGCCATCATATTGACAACCTTGTGGGGGTACAGAAGGGGAGGTGACAGGGTGCTTCTGAAAAGCACGTGAAGAAGAAAGAGTTGTTGAGCTCTCTGCCATATACTCAAAATTTTGATAAAGGACATCCTTGTCCTTGATCAAGTGGCTCCCCCCACAAGCAGCATCTACCAGCTTCTAATTCTCTATGCTTATACCCCCAAAGAAATTTTGCACAAGGCATGTCTAAAATATCCTGTGGGGGCACTTTTCTGTTATGTCTTTGAATCTTTCCCATGCCTCATGAATAGGCTCATGGGACATCTGGGAGAAGTTAGCAATCAGGGATCGCATTTGGTTGAGTCATCCAAGAGGGTAATATTTATTCAGAAATGAGGACCTCAATTCATTCCAAGTAGTGAAAACCTTTCCCAAGTGGTTTAACCAATACAAATCCTTGTCCATCAGACTGAACGGGAAGGTAGTCATATTGAATACCTCTAATGACACATTTGGGTAGTGTATCATTTCACAAATATGATCGAATTGTTGGAGGTGTACATATGGTTCTTCGTTAATATTGCCATGGAATATTGGGAGAAGAGGCAAAATTCCCACAAATCACTGGGATTTGAATCCAAGAATTTGTCTGTCCTGCCCCTGGGTTATAAGCATCCTTCAATGTAAGCTTAGCCACAGGTTATATCATAGGGTCTTCTCCTCCATTCCCACCTCCTCCATTGTTTCTATCCTCCCCTCTCCTATCTTGTCTATATTGCCTCAGCTCGAGAATCATATCTCTCAATGTGGTCTAGAAGTCAACATGTTTTGTTAACTAAGCTTGAATTGACTGGATAAAGGATAACATGGTGTTGTTGATCTCGTTCTACTCTGACATGGTTCCCTTTCTCTATTGTGGCATCAAGTCTATGGTATCTGATTATGCAAATGTGCATGACACTCGATTAGTCCTCAATAGTGATGGAGTTTCAGATACTAGTTCGGTTAGAGCCAATCTCAAATAATGGGTTTATGGATGATGTGAAGGGAGACATGAAGAAAGAGGAATATTCGGGAAGTGAGTCTCCCCAGATAAAAGTTGAATGAATCAGAGTGTAGAATGAGTTTACAAAGTCCGAACGAGAAATACTCTAGTTCGACAAGTTCGAAATCAATAGGAAGGATGCAAGAGCACAAAGGTCAATGCAAGAGTGAAAATGAGTGGAAGGCGCAAATTGCGTGGAAGGATCTCTAGCACTAGCAATAAAAACACAATAAAAACCAACAATTCTCTAACTCAGCATAATATGAAGATCATGAAGGTTCGATCAATTATCTTGTCAATTTTTTAGAGTTTGGTGAGAATACAATATTAGAAAGAGTTAACGAGTTGTTAGGGGTATGTCTTCAGCCAATATAGGTGTAAGTACGGACCGTAAAAATATGGCTACACATTACTTGAGGACAGAGCCTTTCACGGTGTCCTCTAAACCTCCCACTTTACTAAGGAAATTCGGACCGCTTTCTGGCTACCCGCATTTCCTTGGTGAGAAGTAGCTAATTATTTTTGAAGAACTAATAGTCTATCTGAAAATCCAGGTGTGGCTCTATCCTAATGAAGTCCCTCTTTCACTTGCAATTAAATCAAATAATGAGGGAGTTACTCTCCCCAAAACAAGATTTTTTCCTTTATGTTTTTTAGGGTCGAGTTTTCTTTAGCAGTCTCAGTTTTAAACAATTATCTATTGGTTTGAATATATTCAATTAATCGCCTACCGAGTGTCCAATTTCCTTTTTAAATTATGTGAATGAAAATAAGGGAGGAAATCTGAAAAGCGAATATGTGATTAACACAATGACGCATGCAGGGGTTAGAGATGCGTACCTTGTTGCCAGCACTCTACATCCAGGGTGATCTGCGCAGAATTTAAATACAAAAAAATAAACTAATATGAATGATGCACATGAACCTCCTAGCAATAACTTCTATTAGCAGGCAAGAACTTGTTAATTTAACTAAGTCCAAAATTCACTCTACTCTATAGGTGCGGAAATTCTTGTTTAGGGCTTTGGACCTAAATAGTTACCTAGCTCATGCAAGATAATAAAGAAATCAATAGGTATCTCATGAAATCTACGTGAAACAATAGAAAATAAGGCGATGAAAAATAAAACCAGTGAGGACCCCAAGTGTACCAGCACTCGGTGAAGCATACCCTGTAAACAAGGTATATAGTGTCCTTTTAGAAAAGTTTGATTGAATGCTAAAATCTATCTAAGCTAACTACGCTCCAAATGATTGCTTTTATAAATTTTCTACTCCTCCTATGATCTCTTGCAGCTTTTGGGAGAATCAAGCCCCCTCCGCTTCACTAGAGTGCACCAGCACTCCTAAGAAAGCCGCTCCAACTCGTCGGGCCCTAGAAAGAAAAAGGAACGAAATAATGTGTAAGAGACACAAGTAGAAAAAGAATGAGAAAGAGTTAATGAGTTAGACACAATTAATATAAACAATGAATGAATGTAGAAAAATATAAACAAAATTTTATAACCAAGAATATTAGGTCAAATGAAAAACCTAACTACCCTCATCGTGCCTCCCCGGCAACGACGCCATTTTGTTGAGCAAGGGATTTTTGGGGTTTTGAATTATTGAATAAATGTGATGTCGTCGCAACCCAATCAAGCGACAACAAAAATTTTATTAGATTCTCAAGCTGAAATTAATTACAAAAATATTTAGCAAGAGAATTTTGCTATTTAACTTGCATGTATAGCAACAGGATCGAACTCAAGGAGGCCACAAATCTCGAGGGTTATTCTAATAATTGAAAAATCAATGATAAGAATAAAGAATCTCGATGTATTCTATGCTTGTTTTTTTTAACTTATTAGTTTTGTATTTTATAATTTTTATATTTTCTGATTTTTAATTTTTAGTAGTTTTTAGTTTTGCAAATTTTTAATTTTTTAGAAAATAATTTCCAAAGAAAATTGATTTACAAAAATAAAGAAGGTCTATTTTTTTAACATATAGTGAGAATAATAAAAAAGGTCAAAATAATGTTTTTTCTTTTAATATGTCTTTATTATTTTTAGTGAATTCTGGATGATTTTTCAAAATTTTAAGATTTTTAAAATAAATAAAAACCAAAGAAAAGCCAAATAGTGAACAGAGAAGAATATTTTTCAATTTAAAAAATCAAATAAAAGCTTATTGAATTTATTTTTTCTAAAAACTATAACAAATTATCTAAAAGCAGGAAGCGAAATCATAATTTTTTGGAATTTTCTACAATTTTCTTTAAATTTTATAAGACTTTTTGTGTTTTATCATTTTTTGGGATATAAAATATTTAATGCATGATATTTTCACATGAAATCAAAATATTAAAAAAGAAAACTACTCTATTTTTTTAGAATTTTTGATGCAAACTTTGAATTTTTAGGATTTTTTAATTACAAATACTGAAAAATGCAATGTTTTTGAATTTTTAATAATAACAAATGTAAATAAAATGCAATAAGAAAATTAGACAATGAACAAGCAGACAACATGAGCATAACATGACTTTTCTACAATTTATTGAGCATGAAAAACATTTATTGTAATGATAAAAGCATGCAATTTAAAGTCTAGAATACATGGATTGAAATGCAATAATTTTAAGTTTTGCATTGAAAATTAACAAGAAATAAATGTGGGGGGAAATTAACAAATTATCCATAAAATCGTGCGTTGTCCGTGATGAATCAGGAGGCAGGGACTTTATTGCAGTTTTCGGAAATATCAAGGGTGAAGACATAATTTGCCCAAAATAATGGTGTTTTCGGAGTGGGCTCCTTCATTTGTTTCTTCTCACCCAATCCAAAAGGGGTGTCGCCCCTCTCTTCCTCGTTCCCAAGCAATGGAGGTGTGCCGCTCTTGAGGATGGCGGCAGTTGGTTGATGGCGGAAGGCTACAGCTGGTAGATGGGATTCAGAGTGGATGGCAGTGCAGCGACTCGAGTTCCAGGCGAGGGATGGTGCCACGTTAGAGGTAGAGATGCGTGGCGATGGAAGGTGGAGGCTCAGGCAGTCGAAGGTTGATGGCGGAGGGCTGCGGAGGCGCGTGTTTTTGCGGTGGCTGGATGGCGGAGGGGTTCCACTCATATGGTGGCACGCTGGTGGACCAGTAATGACAATGGTGCCATGCTCCGGCGATCAGTTTCGAGATGAGGAGGCGCTCAAGTTATCTGGATGGAGGCTCCTTGGCGCTGCAGTGCGTGGCGGAAAGACGAGGAGCATGTGGTTGCTCCTGGTGGTTAGCATCGAACGATGGAGGCTTCTCCAGGAGGGTTGCGGTTCACGGTTCTTGAGTAGGGACGACAGAGGTCCTCGACGGTCGGTGGAGGTCCTCCAGGCAAAGATGCTACTCGGCGCTGGAGTAGGGGTTGCTCCCGGCGGTGGACGGACGTCGGCCGTCACGCAGGACGACGGGGAGGAGGTGCTCGGGCGGTGGAAGAGGGCTGCGGCGGGAGTGCTGTTGCACAGATGGGCGACAACGCCACCATTCTTTTTCTCTTTTTTAAACTAAGATGATATATTTTTTACAATCTTTTTTTTAATTCCTGTACCTACAATAAAATAAAATGACAATGATCGAATCGACTATAGCTTGGTCCACAAAAATTAAACACGAAAAATGAGAGTAGATGCAGATCAAGTGATGTGGATGGATGGATCCAGATCTCCGACCACCGTGCATGGCCAGAGGTGCATGGTTGCATGAGGTGGGACAAAAATGTGGAGATCATGAAGATGATGTGGATGCTCGGATTAGTTCGAAGGTGGATCAAATAGTTTCAAACAATGATTAGCGCTATTAACTATGATTACAGATCTAAAAAATGTCAATGAAATAAAAATTAAAAATACACCTAAAATTATCTAGATGAAAGATCGAGAAATAAATGTATGTGGATGTCACCGTGGGAGCAGATGAATATTGTAATGGCCTCGACGAAGATCGCCTCGCTATCATCGGAAGACGTGGAGGTTAGGCACCTTTCCACCACAAGGTTGTACTTGGAAAATAGGCTCCTCTAACTAAAGGCTTGATCAAGTTGGAATGAGGAAGAAGGAGCCAAATAAATAGAAAAGGTATTTGAATTTCAAAAAATGAATTAATGGAGAGGGAAAAAAGGAAAGATGTTAATGGTGGAATTAAATTAATAAATAAAATAAATTCCAAATCATATTAATTAAAATAATAATAAATACCGATAACTTAATGAGCCACCTTAATGATGGGTTAAATAAGGAATTAATTAAATTATATACATATGGTATATTATCAACATAATTATTAAAATAAATAAATTATTTTCATCATTTTCTTAATTTAAATAAAAAATTCAAGTTATTTAATTTTTTTGTGGCCATTATTTAAGTAAATTAATTATATACATATAATATATACATATGGCACATTACCTAGTTAAATAAGGAAATTATATTATTTTATATTTTATTAATTTTTATTTTTTTTAAAATAATTATTAAAAAATATTTACAATTATTTACAAATACATTATGTATAAAAATAAATATAGATAAATGTATACAATAAATAAATGGTAAAATTGCAAAAAATATTTCAGAAAATTATTTTCTAACCGTAACTCCAAATGTTATGAAACCACTATCATTTTAAAGATAATTTAATTTAGAATACGGTGGAAGTGAGTTTTATACAATTCGAGTACATATGAAGTCGGAATTGGTCTTTCAGTCTTCGCTTTACGGTATGTGGTTACTTTTATTCCATACATGATTTTATTTTGCAGTTATTTTTATCATTTAGAAAACATTTTTATGTACAACTTCTGCTTAAGAAAATTATTTAATTTGATTCAATTTATGGACAAATAAAATAGTGTATGTTTTATACAAATATACACAAAATAAATTCAAGATATACAAAGAAAAGTATTTACATTTTTTTGGATTTTCTGATTAAAGAACCTATCTCACCCTACTTTATTCCTAGTTGATCAGGTCAAGTCTTCACCATCTCTTGGGATTCGGGTCAGCCTATATCTATTACATGTATACTGCCTTTTATTTTCTTTATTTTCCCTTATTTATTTATTTCAGTTAAAATAACAAACGGACAATATTTACACACAGATGAAGGTTAGTAAGAATATGGATTTATTAATATATAAATATGTTTTGTAAGGGATTTTAAGCTAAAATAATTGAATAAAGATGATGAAATGCATATTCATCAATTGTTCGCCAAATGACAACTCCAATATTAGAATGCTACCAATATCACACACAATCTTCAATACGAACGACCCATTCCTTTTACTCTTTTATTTGCCTGGGAATATCTTCAACATTGGATCAAATAACTACATCTTCTATCTAGGATCAAAAGTCTTTCATCTGATACACTTTTCATGCTAGCGTTTGACTTTATCCTTGTACATCAGGTTGCTATCGTGTGCCTAGTCTCTGAATTTCTAGAGTCTATTGGGATTGATCTTTTGGATCTGACCACCTTCATGTACGTCCAGATGCAAATGTTATTGTCCAAAGAGATTTATAAATTAATTCTACCAATATATGTTAAGGGTTTACATATACAAGGCGACGGGGAGACATACACAATGGAGACTTGTAGGAAGTCTGATAAGCCCAT
This sequence comes from Ottelia alismoides, assembly GCA_037367405.1. Classification (NCBI taxonomy): domain Eukaryota; kingdom Viridiplantae; phylum Streptophyta; class Magnoliopsida; order Alismatales; family Hydrocharitaceae; genus Ottelia; species Ottelia alismoides. The sequence goes on from JAZKJV010008940.1 coordinate 479,473, forward strand.
AGAATGGAATCAAAAGTTGATATCAATTCTTCTTATACGGTCTAACAAGTTTCTATAGAAACGTCTTCATCTCGCTATTGGATAACTTGGCCAAGCAATTCGATTGTGAGTGGTGAGGAGATGCGACACAATGATCAATGATGTACTCCATCACAAGCTTTTTAATTTCTTTATTAATGAAATGTCTATCCCCATCTGAAATTATGATCTTGGGAATTCCAAGCCACAAAATAATGTTGTTCTTAAGGAAGCAACAAAATGTATGACTATCTGTGAATCGGTCAGGAATAGCCTCCACCTAACGACTCAAATAATCAACGACAAGCAAGATGTATTCATATCTTTGATTGTTAGGAAACATGCCCATAAATTTAATGCCCCAAGCATCAAATACATCTGAGATTGGATGAACTTGAGTGGCATTGAATCTTTAAAATTGATGGTTGCGCCCAATTTCTTACAATCAATATAGCCTTTTACATAGGTTCCGGTATCCTTGAATAGTGTAGGCCACCAGAGGTCACACTGCAATACTTTGACTATAGTTTTATTTCTAGAATGGTGCCCTCCTACTTCGAGCTTATGGCAATGCTTGAGGACAGTAGTGTACTCCTCTTAAGGAATGCACCTATGCCAAATGCAATATGTGCCTTCCCTGAAAAGGTATGGATATTCCCACTAGTAAAAATAAATATTGGATAAAAATTTGTCCTTCTTCATTTGCATCCAATCATGTGGAACTTTCTCAAAGATGAGATAGTTCATAATACCGGCATACCAGAGAAAAGAAGCAACACTGGGAATATATTCATTAGGAAAGGTTTCTGTAATCGGCACACTGCTCAATAGTCTCTGTACATTCGATTCTGAATAAATGATCTTCTACCACATTCTTGACTCCAGGTTTATCTCTTATTTCCAAATCAAATTCTTGGAACAGAAGGATCCAATAAAGCGAATGTGACTTAGCATCCTTCTTTTCTTGTAGGTACATGATAAAGAGTGGTCAGTATAAACAATCACTTTTAACCCGAGAAGATGTGAGCGAAACTTCTTGAGGGCGAAAACCGCAACCAGCAGCTCTTTTTATGTAACAATATAGTTTTTCAGCGCTTCATAAAGTGTTATGATAGCATATTGAATGGCATAAGGCAGTCCATCCCTTCGTTGTCCCAACACAACCCCAATAGCAAAATCCAATGCATATGTTGTGATCTTGAATGGAGGAAAGCAATCGGGAGGATGTAGGACATGCACCTGAGTGCCCAGGTCTTTAATGTGATTAAAGTCTTAGAGGATTTTGTTTCCAACAATGAAATCAGTCTCCCTGTCTAGAATTTCTGTGAGAGGTCGAGCAATCATGCTTAAGTCCTGAATGAATCTTCTGTAGAAATCAACATGCCCTAGAAAAGACCTCACGTTCTTTACTGTTCTTGCCTGATCGAGTTTGGAAATCACTTCGGTCACCATTTCTTTACTGTTGGGTCGGCCTTCATACCTCGTTTGGAGATGACATGTCCCAACACAATTCCTTTGGCCAACATGAAGTGACTCTTCTCCCATGATAGCACAATATTTATTCCCTGAAATCTTGACAGTACTCGATCAAGATGAGAGAGGCAATCATCAAAACTATAACCATAGATCGTCCTTTAAAACCTCAAGAAAATTATCCACCATGTTGGCGAAAACAATCAACATACACCTTTGGAATGTAGCAGGTGCATTACACAGTCGCAAGGCATCTTCTTAAAGGCATAGGTGCCAAACGGACAAGTGAAAGTCATCTTCGCTTGATCTTCTATGGTGATAGCCACTTTGTTCTTCCAAGAGTACCCATTCAAGAAGCAAAAGAACTCTTTATCTGCTAACCTTTCAAGAACTTATTAATAATAAGGCAAAGTAAAGTGATCCTTCTTAGTAGCTAAGTTTAAGCACCGGTAATCTACATAGATGTGTCATGATGTAGGCACTCGGGATGAGATCTCCTCTCCTTAATTATTAGTAACCACCATAATTTTGGATTTCTTCAGAACTACGTGTAATGGGTTTACCCATTTTGAGTTGGTGATGGGATAAATAAAGACAGCCTCACACCACTTCATTATCTCTTTCATGAGAACATCCCAAAGATTAGGATTGAACCTGCACTAAAACTAGCGGGACGACTTGCTGTCATCCTTTCAGTAGATGTGATCTAAACACAAGGCTTGATTTATCTCTTGAACATATGAAACATTCCAATTAAGATACTTCCGATTTTTCTCTAGGATCTCTAGCAAGAGAGATTCTTGATCAACAGTCAATCATGAGATGATGATGACCACATACGGGTTTGAATCACCCACAAGGAAGGCTTACTTTAGATTTTCCAGAAGACGTTTCAATTCTGGTGGAGTCTAAGTCAACTTCTTAATGTTTTCTGAATTGCACTGGTTGTGGTGCATGATTTAACAATAAGGCGATGTCCTCCTCTCTCACTCTTGGCTCAAATAGTAAAATACCAAACATATCTACAATTGTTTCCTCTTATTTGGTTTGGGATGAATTTTATTGAAATAGTTCAACCAACTTATTATCAATCTTCCTGTTAGCATAGAAACAAAAGTTGACTGTGCTATCCAAGTCTTCTTCCTTGAAGAGGAATTCCTATGTCAAAATATCAATCGAAGATAAATCTAGATCTCTGAAATCCTTAATAATATCATTGTCATTTGCATTCAGTTCTCGCTCACTTTTCTTATAAGTGCTCTCTACTACTTTGGGCTCAGTGATCATATCAATAGTGACTGCATCATTGCAGGAGTGAAATGTGATCTTTCCAGACCCATAATCAACTACTGCCTAATTTGTTCGAAGGAACGATCGACCAAGTTGTTAGCCATGTGTTCCTGGGGTAAACAATTTCTACAATAAATCTTATTGTAATATTTGATATATCAATAAAGGTTATTTATTTATTTAATCCTTGTTCGAGATTAAATGAATGAATGCACTTATAAGGCCCCTTATTACAATTAGGGTTATGCACAATGACCATCTTAATAATCATGCAAATGTTGATTCAACGGTTGAATCATTGAGGCTGGTGCTTGGATGATATTTAAAAAGTTTGATTGAGTACACATCAAGCACCTTAAATGATTATTAAGAGATGATCTATAACGTGAGAAGGAGATGAAATTTCTTCACTAAAGGCTGATATCTAACCGACCACTTTATGCAGGTCCTCCTCGTAAGAATAGAAAGTCGGAGGTGTCAGATAAGTTAGGTCAAAGAAATGAGATTGAGATAATCAATATCTATGTCGTATGCTATGGTGATATAGGAACACATCCACAGATCAGATATATATGCATTGCTATATGCCTAATTTTGTACATTAGGAAGACCATTAGGTTGATGAACCAATCAAGGTCTATACATTTGTGAACTAATGTGCATCCAAGGGCATATGTGTAGTATGATCTCCCAAAGGGATCATACATGTTCACTACTTAATCAGAAGACATGAACTTTCTCATGAGGCATTGGGATCGATTAAAGTCCATGCATGGTCGTCTTGCATTAAAAAAATGACAAGCATTTATAGGTATGTTATATGATTTTAGAAACCATATGATCGATAGAAACTCCCAATGACCAAATAAGAAATTTAGTTATACAACCTTGAGAAATATAGTTTAAATATTATCTAAAACTCGAGTTTTATTCTAGGTCTTCCAGTATGTAGGATGTACGAGTATTAGGAACACTTATAGGTGATGTGACTGTAAATGATTCTATAACCATGACACGTCCATGCTGAGGAAGTGACGAAACAAGATCGTTAGTGACTCCTTCGGTAAATTAGTAATCAGATATTAGTCTAAATGTTGTATATTATTTTGAATGCAGTTCATATTCAATGAGAAGATTAAATTTACAGTTTGATTTAATAAAACACCTTTGAGAGGTCCCCGAGATCTCGATTTGAGATATGATCTCAATATCTACGTAACTATACATGGAATGTACAATCAGCATATCCTTATCTCTAAGAATCCAAGGAGAAAGCACATTATTCTTGAAAGAGTTCAAGAGAAATTCTATTATTAATAATGTATCTGAGCACTAGGAAATTGATGATAAATATCATTTAATTATTATGAATAATATGAATGTGATTCATATTATTTGGATACATGAGAATGGATATCTAAGATAATTAAATATGATTTAATTATCAAAGATAAGATTAATGTGTATATCACTATCCATAATAATTATAAATTATATTGATGTGATTTATAATATATTAGAGATATTTAATTTTATGTAGTATCTACGAGTTAAATGTTGATGTGCATTGGATGGTTGTATATGATCCATAATTGTCGTTGGCATTAATGAAATTATCACAAAGTAATTTGGATTTTTTTGATGAATAATTTTGCAACAAAAGTTATTGCACATGTAGAATATTTGGTGAGATATGAGATCTCACAAAATTGGAAAAAGAAGCTGCCTTCCAATTATATAGGGTGGACCACCACCATTAAGTTCCAACACAATGTGATCGTCCACTCTATGTTGGGAACGATGCTTGTCCACTTTTCAATTATTTTCACATTGATTTAACTCAAATTAAATTGTAGTGATGAATTTTCAATATATTTAATTTATTTTAAACTAATTATTTGTTTTTGCAAATTTATGCATTGAAATCCTAGTAATCGATTTGAAAGCACAATTAATCTACACCAATTATTATGTGTGCACATGGATAGTGATCTATGGACATTCAAAATTGTCATAAAAGAAAGGATAACCCTAGACCTCTCTCTTAAAGCAAGAAGTAGCAATAAATCTCTCTCTCTCTCTCTCTCTCCATTATCATACACATCCAAGTTCCCCTCTATCAAGTCCTAAGTGGTTGTCCACTTTCTGGTTGTTGAGAGCCTTGTAGTCGTCGCGCCGTCGTTGTACTGTCGGGTCAGCTGCTCGTGGATCTCCGCATTCTTTAGTGCGTCTTGCTTGTGAGGAAGGCCAAAAATTTCATGAGATAAAATCAGGAGGTTCCATGCTCTGATATTCATCTCGGGTTGCAGGAAGCACACATCTCATCCACGCGCCCACAAGTGCACCTTCTTTGAATAGGATTTGACACAAGAGGTCTCTTTATTTATGGACACGTGATCACAATCACATTTCAAGAGATAATCCTATGACTTGTTTGTGATCTTGATGAAATTATTTGAGAACTTTTATCATATTATGTGATTTCATCTAATTGAAAAATTTTAAATTGGGTTGCTCGCTGCAACTAGGATGAGTAGTTTCCCTAGATCGTATTTGATGTGTTCTACAAGCTTCCGTGAAGCGCCACGACTCAAAACCTAGCCTTCAAGTGGTATCAAAGACTTGGTCAAAGGTCTTGCACCTGTTCCAAAACTTAAGGTAACAAGGTTTTGTATCTCTGATGTGCGAGGACTTTTTGTTTATGCATGTTATGCATGTTTGGAATCGTTTTTAACTAAATAAAGAGCTACTATATATGCAATATTGGGATGAATTTTTTTGGATAATAAAATGTATTTAGAATGTTTAAACATGTTCCAAATCAGTAGCCAATAGCAGACACCAATGATGCATAAATTATAATTCGAAAAGTTCCTGCAATGACTTTGTTTTTGCATGTATCCATGGATATGTAACAAATAAATTTTTGGTTAATATTTTCCCATCATGAAACATGAAACAAACAATTTTTTTAAGTAGAGAATTAATCCAGCAAGCTGATCGAATTTATTTCATGTGATTCCAACTCCGTTTGCCTAGATATTCCATATTTTGTGGGTATGGGTCGATAATGATTGGATCATCAAGATTAGTTCCTTAATGTATTTAGCATGCAACGTAAATCTAAGAAATGATAAATTTTCCTCGATTAAATTGATGATTAATATTGATGGAAATATTTGATTAAACATCAATCACCATTCAATGATTGTTTCTTTACAAAACCCTAGTTTAACCTGCAATAATTGTAGGTCAACTTTTACATGAAAAACATGTTTGCTTGACATTATTGGAAATTTAGTATCTGAAAACTGTTTTAATATACCTAAGACTTCCATGTGATTACTATAAATGTATCATGACAGTCACCAAGAACATGCTATCAATAATACCTCTTAGTTCAATTTGTACTAATTGTGTTATCTTGAATTGATTCGACGATGACGTCTAGGCTATGGATATGCTAATGTGTTACTTATTTAGTATCATGCATTGCAGTGAAGTGCACCCTGTTAGAATTATTAATCCGACCTGGCTTGACCTATTTCGAGGATGGGTAGCATGAGAAGTCTCTGTGTTTTTTAAACAACTAATTAGAATAATACAATTTTATAATGTAAGGGTCTATACTATATAGTAATATCAAGCAAATACTAATTGTTTATTTGTTGAATTAGATTGTTAATTAATTTACTATGATTAAATTATTTAGATCCAATTAAAATAAACAGTCTATTATAAATAGAGATGTATTTCTCTCGGGAGAATTAATCGTAATGAATATGATTCATAATGATTAATTAAAATGTTAATGAGATATGGAGGATCATATAAATGACATCCATGGTATCTACTCAATACGATTCATATGCGAAGACATAGTTTAGTTGTGCAAGCACGTATGAATCGGGCTCTTTGCTTCTCAAAAGAGTAAGGTTGTATGCATAGTGACCCATTATTGTTCATCATATAATTGAGGTGGTATTGGATTATGCATAGTGAGTTCTATTCCTATTGACGGTTGATTAACAATGGGTCAACATCACATTAGGGGTGTTGGGCATGAGTATTAAATACTGAATTGGGAAAGGCAAGTTGGACTTGCAAGGTGGAATGAGTTCCCGCTTATTTTTACCCAAGTTACAATTTCTCATATAATTGGTATGTATCAAAAAAAAGATCCAAGATATTGCTAGAGATATAGAATTAAGTATATCTCTTACTTTGAAAGTTTAACAAGAGAATGCATTTCCAGAGTTTAAAAGGCAAGAGTAATTTGATTAAAAATATTTAGTCAAAGAAATTAAATTTAATATATAATCATTTATAAATCCTAATACGGTGCATTCTTAATCTCAGACATGAAATCTATGAACCCGCTCAGCAGGCATATGGAGGTCAACTAGTTGACCGTACCAAATTATTCAGATTGGATCTAATAATTTGGAACGTGTTCTTTCTACGGAGAGTCCCGACTATATGCTCACTACGAGCAAGCAACAAACCTATGTCAATGGAAGAATGAACATTTTAATAAGGACCACTCGTAGGTTTGATATTATATTATAGGGTCTCTGACTAATGTGCTTTGGAAGCAACATATAGACATAGAGAATTCCCATGATATAATGTTGAACCTAAAAGAGATGTTTGGTGATGTGAATTGCATAGAACATAATCGAGATAATAGGTTCCGAATGTGTCCGACCCAATAGGTGAAGAATAAGAGTCAATGTATTGAGTCATCATCTCAAGCTTCCACACAACTGACATATGCATGTCATCACTGTAAAAGACTAGTGCACTTGAATATAGATTGTCCAAATTATCTGAAAACCTTATGGAAGGGTAAAGACAATGCCCTGACTTGTATAAAATCTACTTTCATTATTGATACCAATTTTCTTGTATGATGAGAAGGTAGTTGGGTCATAGATTCTGGTGCTTTTGTTCATGTATGCAATCTGTTGCATCTAGTTTAGGAGACCAAAAGTTTTGATCAAGGGGAGATAGCCATCTATATGGAATCTAATGCAATTGTTGCAACAGTCACCATCTAGACGTGTAGAGTATCGTTATCTAGTTGGAGAGTCCTATTACTTAGAGAATATCCCCATGTTTTGGATGTTAGAAGGTACTTATTATCAATATCTAAATTAGTTAGAAATGGATATTCATTCTTGTTTCTGTGTAATAAGTCATTATGATAAACATATTGCAAATGAGATTCTGACTTCTGGTGGACTCTATGAATTATACATTGATGAATATATCATAAATGTAACACGTACTAATAACAAACCTAAAAGAACTCGAGAGGACCCGAATCATTTTAATATGATTTGGCATCAAAGGCTTGATTATTTATCTGTTGACAAGATCGATAGAATAATAAAGGATGGACACTTAGATTTTCTAAAGTTCCTAACTTTACCTACCTGTGAACATTGCATTCAAGGTAAAATGACCAGATCACCCATTCATAACATGGTTAGATGATGTGATGGTATTCTTGACCTAATACATACTGATGTATATGGTCCCTTCAGTATTGTGACTCGAAGCGGATATCATTATTATTTGAAGTTAATTGATGACCATTCATGATACATGTTTATCTTCCTATTACATCATAAATCTGAAACCTTTGAAAAGTTCAAAGAATTCGTGCTTTGGTCGAGAAGCAAACCAATAGGAAGATTAAACAGATTCGATCGAGGTGACGAGTACCTTTCTAATGAATTTAAGGAATACCTCAAGGAGAGAGGAATTATATCCAAATTCACTTCTCCTGGAACTCCCCAACAAAATGATGTTGCTGAAAGGCACAATAGGATCATCATGGATATGTTTTTTTCAATGACGAGTAAAGCACATTTACGTCTTAGTTTTTGTGGATATGTAGTAGAGACTGTAATATATATCCTTAACAATATTCATAGCAAATCTGTACCCAAAACCCATAATGTTCTTTGATTTGGAGCCAAGCCTAGTATTAGACACTTGAGGATTTAGGGTTGCTTGGTCCATGAGAAGAACGTGGATGCAAGTAAACTGGAATCTCACACTCGAGAGCGCTATTTCATTTGGTATGTAAAGGATAATATTGGATACCAATTTTACAACCCTAAGAGTCAAAAGGTTTTTGTCTCTAGATATGTACATTTTTTAGAGGATGACTTCCTTAAGAATACATACAAAGATGAAGTAAAGGAACTCATTGAATACACGAGGATATTAATGTTCTTGAACCAAAAAATGAAGATGTGAACAAAGATGAAACACTCATACCTCTTCGAAGGAGTTCAAGGGTGGTTGTACCATATGAAAGGTGTGGATTCCATGTGTTAGGCGAAACTGATAATGATCAAACTAGATTTGATGCAACACTCGCTGATCGTGACAAGGGTAGATGGATGCTAGCAATGAAGTCTTAAATAGAATCCATGTACAAGAACATTGTATGGACCCTGGAGGATACACCTCGAGCGGTAACATCCATTGGATGTAAATGGATCTTTAAGAGAAAGAGGGGAACTGATGGGAAGGTACAATCCTTCATGGCATGACTCGTAGCCAATGGCTACATACAGAGAGAAGTCAGCTGCAATGAAACATTCTCTTATGTGGGTATGCTTAAATCAATCAGGGCACTGCTAGCTATAGTTACATATCTTGACTACGACATCTGACAGATGGATGTCTGGACTACATTTCTTATTGGATACATCGAGGAGGATATATACATGGAGCAGCCTTAAGGTTTCATGACTGAAGAAGACAAAGTATAAAAGTTGAAGAAATCCATCTATGGGCTCAAACAATCTTCTCGTTGGTGGAACATTAGATTTGATGAAACCATAAAGAGTTATGATTTTTGTTTGAACCATGTGTATACAAGAATTTTAGTGGGAGCGCCATTATGTTCATCATGCTTTACATAGATGGCATCCATATCATTAGGAATGATATATGGATGATGACTAGTGTTAAGATCAGGTTATCTCATACCTTTGAGATGAAAGATCTTGGAGAAGCCTCTTATATATTGGGTCTGAAGCTATTCCAAAATAGTGCAAAAGAGGATTTTGAGATTGTCACAATGATGAATCCATGATTCATTAACTTTTCTATCGCATTTTATCTTAAAACCCTTGACAAATACATGTAAATATACATTAATTTTCATCTTTTATAAAAACTTCATTCATGAATAAATATCCACATTTAAGCATCAAATCATGTAAATAAGTAAAGAACAAAGAAAAGAAAATAAGGCAGATTGGAGATATGTATATATGTACAATATGACTTATAAATATAAATATAGCTGCAAGGTATATTTATAACCTAACCCCCGGGACCAAGTCAGCATGGATTGGTCGACAAAACTAACAAGTAGGATGAGATAAGGAAAGAAAACCATAAAAATAAATTAAGACACACTTCATATACTTCTCACTATTTATCAAATAAATACAAAACTTCAATGATTTTTAATTAATTCATATATATATATTTTACCAAACTCTTTTCCTAATTATTTCTAAAAATGAATATAAAAATATAAAAATAAGTTAAAAATATTACCTTGTATATATACCAAGAAAACCAGCTTGTAAATTGTCAAATTCTCAACTTCCAAACATCATAACTTCTTCATACGAACTCCAATTTCACTCTACTCACCTTTAAAGTTCATAAAATAATATTATCTAATTAATAGAGTGTTTCATTAAATTCGGAGTCCGTTTGCACAAAGTCGATTTTGGGACCAAACGACAACGGGGTTTCTGGGCTATTTATTTTCTTTAGAACATATTATTTATACTTTTATTATTTTTATGATTTCTAATTATTTTCATGATATTGTATTTTCACCATAATTTATTTCAGAATTTTTGGAGCTTATTTATTATTTTATTAAAATCCAAAACCCTAATTTATAGATAAAAATGAACTGATTAACTTATACCTGTATTTATTAATATATGTAAAATAATTTATTAAAATATCTAAAAATTCACACAACTCTTATTTATTATTTTAATAATTAAGAAAATACAAAATAATTTTTAATTATTTATTTATTAAATTTAAAAAACCAAAACCTATTTATCTATACATATTTATTAACATAATATTTATATTTCGAATAATATATATTATTTTATAAAAAGTAATTATTCTATAATTTAGATAATTTAATTGTTTACATTTCTTGTTTTTATACTTAATTAAAGTAACACTATTTACTATTTATTATCGAATTTACAAGATATTAACACATCTGGCCTACCAAGTGCTGACACTTGTCAGCACCTAGTGCTTCTTCTCCAAGAAGCCGGTACTGAGTGTTCTAACTGGCCATCTTCACCAAATTTTCTTGCGCACACTAAATATGTTTCAGGCAATCTAATCCCTTGGATTTATTCTCCTAACAACCAAGATAATTAGCCACCCTTCGATTTAACTTGGAGATCACGAAATCTATCTATATATACCCTCAAAGTTCGCAAATTCCATATAACTCTCCCATATCCACCTAAAGCTAAGTTTCCAGTGGCCGACCCCTCTCTTCCTTGCCTCGCTCCGCTCGCCCAAGAGGTGACAACTTCGATCGAAGGTGCCTGCGTAGGAGAAGGTTCATCGGGGAGGAGTTCCAAGGTGTTCGCTCTGCCTTGCATCGCCTCCTTGCGCGCGTTCAGCTCCGGCAAAGATAGGCCGTCGAAGCATCTACCAGAGGTAATACACCTCTACTTTCCCAGATCTACTCATCCATCTTCGTCGATTTCTTTCTCGACATTCGTGCCACGATTAGCATGGTTGATCACGTAATTAGTTAGCTTAGACATCTAGCTTAAATGCACAATCAAATTCACTTCTAAGTTCGTTTCATAACTCAATTCAAATCGCGTCTCATTTCTCGAGTATTTCTCACGCACATTTCATCTATTCTGGAAGCATATTTTGATCTTGCAAAAACTTAACTCGTTGGCCAATTTCGTCGCAAATCGAGCACGTACACTGAATCTTTGCAGATCCATCTTTCATCTGGAGCAGTTACAAGGCATTTGGAGTCTTTATTTTTCACGCAATAGTCATTCAAAGAAGGCACAACAACCTTCCATCAGTCTCTAGGAGCAGAGGACCGCCATCTTCATCGGCCTCGCCTCGCCGATATTCGCTACCTCCGTCCGTGCTCACCCACATGCGAGCTCGAGGGGTGGAGGAGCCACCCCTCTGGCCTTGCAGGAGGCCCAAGTTCCACTCCAGTCACCGGCGAGAATTGGCAGAAGACACCGCTTTCGTCAGCCGCGCAAGGGACATGAAGAACCTCAAGAACAAACCGGTGTACAGGCAATCGGCACGTGGCAGACGTGAACGGTCCAGATCGCGCCTGATCTTCTAATCTCTTCCGTCCAAGCCGAAACAATGAAAAAATTGCAGACTAAACCCAGAGGACTTCCAAGATTTCGGATCGCTTTAGAACTTTCCAGAAATTACGTTTAGGTCCCCGTGCAGGGACCTTAATGTAAACCTTCATATTTTTGTTACAGAACAGTCCCTGCATAAGGACCTTTTTGCAGAATTTTTATTTCTTTTTCTTGCATTTATACCCCTGGTCTGTAAGGTGACTTTGGATATGTTTTTGACTCTATTTTTCGTAATTTTTTTAGTGTAGTTACACAACTAACCCAACGAAGTTCTTCAGTAATTTTTGTGTATTTTTGACGTGTTTTCATCGCGTTTTGATTTGTCGTAAATTGACTTCGTTTTGCTTTGTTTTTATGAGTGTTCTTTGAGCCCGTTGCTCGTCCGCTTTACCTACTATATAATATCATCTATATTTCACCTAATATTCACATATTATATTGTAGGTAAATTTGTTTGAAAAAATATCACTTTGAAAAATAAATAAAAAATTGGAAAAATATAAAATTCAAATAAAAATTTAATATAAAAATTCCATAAAAATATCATGTTTCTTCGATCGCTTTAAGAAGAGATAAAATAATCACAAAAATATATTTCACCTAAAAAAATCAAAATACTCTATTCTGCCTCCTTGTGTTCGACCCAGGCGTACTTACCTGGTTAAATAAATAGTGTAAGATTTTTTTTTCTAAAAGCCGATCTTTGTTTGATCGATTAGGACCTCTTTTTGGTTTTCTACACCGACAACCCTTTCATTTAAAACCGCAATATGATCTTTAGCCGCATCAAAATAGCGCTGTTGCCGGGGAGGCGTTAGTGTATTCTGATTTTTTTTACATATTTTGTGATCTTATTTTTTCTCTTATTATTGTTTTTGTAGCTTTCACTCGATTTTTCTTATGGCTTTTCTCGAATCGTTTATTGATCTTCTTTAGTCGCTAACTAATTTTTGCAGGGCCTGCAGGATCAGCCGGTTTCTTAGAAAGACGGGTCAGTTGAAAGAGCAGAGGCTGATTCTTTCTTTACGAGTCGGCTGCAGAGGGCAAAAATTAATTAGTATAATTGTTGTAAAAGAGGGAGAAAGAGAGAGAAAGTTGTATTGAACTCTAGTAGAAGGGGTCCACTTAGGATATCCCGACTTGTACTACCCCCCATTTTTTTCAGGGTCCGGAGGATCAAGGCACCCACAGCGGTTTTCTCGCATCGACGGTTTTTTTCATGGCTTTTTCGATAGATGCTTGTTTAGGAGTTTTCTTTTATTCTATCTGATTGCGCTTACATAGCTAGTCTCAGGACCCGCAACCTAGGTGCATGATTTTAGGATTTTTATAAAAAGAAAATAAAAAAATCGGTAGACGTTTGTTTGAAAAAACTCAAAAATATATAAAACTCCAAAATAAAACCAGGACTGCTAAGATATCTGACCTAAAATAAACGTAAGGTTCATCTGATTTGGGAGATTAATCCCTGCACATTTTCTCAAAGTGCGCGAGCGAGCGACGACCCGTAAGGTTAGAGCCACAAACCTGTATTTCTTGCGAAATACTACGTAGTCTATACACCTAATCACTGCTCCTCAATGGGTACGCTCGGGTAGCCGGAAACGGTCCGGGTTTACTTAGCAGAGTGGGAGGTTTAGAGGACACTGCGTAAGGCTCCGTCCTCAAGTAACACCGGTAGCCGGAAATAATCCGTACTTACTCCCATACTGGCTGAGTTCAAGTTATTTTATGTAAAGACTCGAGCCAGTGTTTCGGGGAAAACATCGGGCACCTATCAGCTCGCATCAGCTCGCTTTAATCGATTATACTTGTTTGCTAATTACAACCCTAAAACCGACAAGATAAAAGAGCAAACTCTCACGGTCTTCATCGGGTTGAGTTGGTGAAAACGGGGTTTGCTTTGTGTTTGCTTGCGGGACGTGAGTTACCGCGACTTTACGCATTTTCCCTCTCTCTTGAATCACAAATCCTGCTCTCCCGATCATTCTCTTGTTATCGAAGATGACGTCTCGACGGCTTTTCTGCTCAGACTCCATGAGCTTTCGACCGTCCACCATCATTCGTACATCTTCACAAGCTTGGGATGACTCTCTTCCCAAGCTGGTCCCATCTGATCTCAAGGAGAGTCAGGCCCAGACTCCCTCACCTCCTGGCGAGACTATTGAGACAGACCCTTATCTCAATACATCATCGAGATCTCCAGCTGAGTTTTTGCTGAGTTCTTACGAGAGCTTTTCTTTTCCAGAAGATTTGAAGAAGATGGCTCGCAGCAAAGGACCAGCAGACGAGAGGCCACCAACAAAGGATCACCATGACGTAAGATCAGATTCAGCCGCAGATATTACGATAGGGATTCTCGACACTTTCCAATAGATGAATATCTAGATTCGAGAACAATTTAGAACTCAGAACGAGTTGCGGGATGAGGTAGCCACGCTGCAAGCAGGTGTCGGGAACCAATTACCGCCTGCAGTGGTTCCCGCTACTTTACGGGAAGAGTATGACCCGGGCGCGAGAACGCTCCATCATTGGATTCAGCCATACGAATTGAGGCCGTCCTTCATTTCATTGCTTCCCAAGTTCTACGAGAATGCTACAGAGGAGCCGTTTACCTTTCTGTAGCAATTCCAGAGGATCTGTGGTACGGCTAGCTATCCAGGAGTTACGCAGGAGGCTGTCCGCCTCAAAGCCTTTATCTTCGCCTTAGCCGATAAGGCATTTTACTGGCTGAGTCACCTGGGAAGGGAAATTTCTACATGGGATGATCTAAAGTACACATTCCTACGTAAGTATTTTCCTCTGGGGAGGACGAACATGATGAGGAGTCAGATCTCCAACTTTACGCAGCATCCGCATGAGTCTTTCCATGAGGCATGTGATAGATTCAAAGATCTTACGAAGAGATGCCCACATACTGAGACAACGATGAAGGTGCTAGTTCAGAATTATTTCGGAGGACTCCAGTCGTACATCCAGGGGCTAGTGAGTGCTGCATGTGGCGGCAACTATTTGAACAAGGATGTCGAGTCAGTCTGGGCCATCTTCGAAGGGATGGATGAGAACTCGAGAGTCATCGACTCTACTCGGGAATTTCAGAAAGCCCCTCAGCCACCATATCACTGAGAACACCATAAGGTGGCTAACATTTCAGAATCTGAATCCAACACCAACATGGGCTTTATTAGCGAGAAATTAACATTGGTGGATGTGATTCAGAAACAAGTTCAGGACTTACAGCCGTTACGAGAGTTGGAGAAACTCTCATCTCTACCTCAACAGCTGAGTGATCTTTTGAAGAAGGTTTCAGAGCTTCAACTTCAGTATGAGCAGAGCCAATCTTCTTCGACCGCACAATCTACACGGAGGATCTTACCTGCTCCACCCACCCATCAGATTCACTTCGTACAAAGTGAGCTAGAGACCCCGCAGATTGATTGGCATGAGGATCAGTCTCATGCCAATCCTGGTCAGATCACCAGTACTACAGATATGGATGTAAAGCCGCAAACTACTCTTTAGATCAACGGGATTTGGTATACTCCGATTCGGCAACCGAGTATACTGCATCATCAGCAGCAACCGTACGGTCAACCGCAGCATGGACGTCCACATTTCCAGCACCGAAAGAATTTCACGCAGCAGCAGTCTCACCAGATTGTTTATCAGAGACCACAATCATACCAGTATCCTTCTCACCATTCACAATCACATCCTTATCAGCAGCCACAGCAATCTTCCTCCACACGTAGAGATTCTCCCAGCCTTCCACTTCACAACAATACACGCCAAGGCAGGAGAGAGGAGCAAGACAAGGCCACCACACCGAACTTGAGATGTCTTCACAGGCCCAAGCACTAAATCAAATCATGGACATGTTGAGTACACTCCAGATTGTGCATAAGACAAAAATGGAGCAGGTTAACCATCGTCTGGATGAGTTAAATGCACCGAAGACCACTTTTCTAGACCAGCCTCAGATGAATCCGAACAACAAGAGGAGACATCCAGATCAGGTAGACAACACTACATGTATGATCTCGTTTCCTGAATTTTTTATATAACTTCATTCATCTCAGGAGCGGTAGATCGCCACGAGCACCTACTGGAGTAGAGGAGAGGGCACTTGATGAGGAGGAAGAACAAATCCATCAGCAGCCAGATTCTAACGCTGAGGAGGAGAACCAGCATATTGATGAGGACTATCAAAGAGAAGGGAGCGATGCCGATACAGTTGACATGGACACTGGTGAGTCATACGATGATATCACGCCAGACCATGCAGATACTCCCGACAAAAACATGTCTTCCCCTGTTTTAGAGAGTTTTGTATATAATTATGAAACTCTCGATGTACATGATGATTCCGATATCAATAAAAAGTCTGATTTTCTCATTCCTGACATTGTTCCTTTTCCCGATGCTCTGTTTGGAAAAGGAAAGAAAAATAACAAAAAGAATGTTGTGACTCTAGAGACAGAAAGGTTATTAAAAGATCACATCTTTTTGAAGATCCTACTTCATGATGCCTTAGATCATTTTCCTACGCTTAAGAATCAATTGAAAAACCGATGCACCACGTGTAGGAAAAAGAGATCCCATATAGAGAAACATGTTTTCACTAAGGCTACATCTTGTACTATTCAGAATAAGTTACTGAAGAAGAAGAAGGACTCGGGAGCATATTATGTCAGATGCGAGATCGCAAATTCCGAATTCGATCGCACTCTCTTGGATAACGGTTCCTCGATCAATCTGATACCCTCTTCTTTACTCGATAAGCTCGAGTTAGGTCCTCTTTACAAATCCCGCGCGATTCTTCAGTTTGCTGATAGATCCCTAAAGAGACCTAAGGGCATACAAAGGAACGTTATCTTAACCATGCAGGGTCTGCAATTCCCAATGGACTTTACTGTCCTAGACACGGATTGCTCTACACAGTTACACCTTACCCCGATTATTCACGGGAGGCCTTTCTTTGAAACCGCAAAGGCTCTCTTCGATTATGATACAGGGAAGGTATCTTTTCGCGCCGAGGGTGTGAAGGTACATATAGAGATGGTGAGAGATTCCAACACATCTAGTGATGCATCTTCTGATTTCTTGAGTTCATTAGCCACCTGCAATTATATGGATGAGGTCCGTCTTGATGACCTCGAAAGATATCAAGTAGAGACCCAAGAGTGTTTAACAGAGGACGGGTCCGAGACTACAGTGGGTGATTCTTCAGAAGGTACTTTATATTTTAGTCTGGATGATGAGAAGCAAAGGGATCAGACTTCTGAGGAGTTTATTGCAGACCTTTCAGATTCAGAGACTTTACACAATTCCTCCACTTCAGATGATCTAGAGACAGAATTTCATTTAGCTGAGTTGTTTTCCTCTGATAAGTCTGAGGATGAGCATAGTAATGAGTCGGATGATGTTTTGAACATCTTCTGTAGTCCGACTCTAGAGCACATTAAGATGGTGGATAATCAAATCACAGACAAATCCACAATCGATACAGATCCCAATATACATATGGATGAGGTTTCAGTAGAGCCAGAATCTACCTTACCAGAACTAAAGACCTTGCCACCAAATATGAAGTATGCCTTCCTTGCGGGTCCACATCGACAGTTTCCGATCACTATCAGTTCATCTTTGACCGAAGAACAAGAATCTTGTTTGATGGATGTTCTAGAAAGAAACCGCAAGGCTATTGGGTGGACTGTATCCGATCTCCACGGGATTAATCCTACTTTGTGTTCTCATCATATATATCTCGATCATGACAACAAACCCTCCAGAGAGTTTCAGCATAGGCTGAATCCGATTTTATGAGAAGTTGTCAAGAAAGAGATTACGAAATGGTACGCCGCATGCTTCATTTATCCCATCTCTAACTCTGAATGGGTCATCCCATTACATGTTGTCCCGAAGAAGTCAGGAATTCAGGTGATTAAGAATGAGAGTGGAGAGGAGATTCCAAAGAGAGTAACCACGTCGTGGTTGGTGTGCGTTGATTATAGGAAATTGAACGCCGCGACGAAGAAGGACCACTTCCCTTTTCCTTTTATATACCAGGTCATAAAATGGTTGGCAGGGAAGGAGTACTTCTGTTTCCTTGATGGTTACTCCGGATACAACTAGGTAACAATTGCTCCGGAAGACGAGGAGAAAACCACCTTCACTTGTCCGTTCGACACGCATGCCTTTAGACGGATGCCCTTTGAATTGTGCAACGCTCCTGCCACTTTCCAGAGGTGTATGATTGCTATTTTTACGGACATGGTCGGTGATTTTTTAGAGGTTTTTATGGATGATTTTTCGGTCTATGGTGAGTCCTTTGACGATTGTTTAGTGCACCTAGACCAGATTCTTCAGAAGTGTTGTGAGGTAGATCTCATTCGGTCTTAGGAAAAGAGCCATTTTATGGTTACACATGGGATCGTGTTGGGGCACGTCATCTCCCAGCGAGGCATGGAGGTTGACTCTGCCAAGGTGGATGTCATCAAGCGCCTCGAACTACCATCCAACATCAAGCAGTTACAATCATTTCTGGGGCATGTCGGTTTTTACCGATGGTTTATTCAGGATTTCTCCAAGATTGCCTGACCATTAACTGAATTATTAGGCAAAGACATCGAGTTCTTATTAGATGATAAATGTCTTAATGCCTTACTCACACTAAAAGAAAAGATCATTAGTGCTCCTGTCCTACAGCCGCTTAATTGGTCTCTACCCTTCGAGATCATGACGGATGCTTCAGACTTTGCGATCGGGGCTGTATTAGGACAGAGGAGGAATGGACTTCTTATTGCTATCCACTATGCCAGCAGAACCTTAGATGATGCTCAACACAATTACACAGTGACAAAAAAAAGAGATGTTGGCAGTGATATTCGCTTTAGATAAATTCCGATCCTATCTTCTTGGCTCTAAAATCACAATCTACACAGATCATTCAGCTATCCGATTTTTAATGGGAAAGAAGGCTGCCAAGGCACGCCTTCTTAGATGGATTCGACATTAGAGACAAACCTGGGGTAAAGAATGTGGTAGCTGACCACCTCGCCCGATTACAGACAGAACAGCCTTCGGATGAGTACACGCCAGAGATTGCAGAGAGATTTCCTGACAAAAGCATCTTTGCAGTTACCGAACTTCCATGGTATGTAGATATTGTTAATTTTCTGGTCACACAGAAAAGTCCTCAAGGTTGGCCAAAGAATCGAGTTGATAGACTAGTTTTTGAGGCACGATACTACCATTGGGAGGATCCGATTCTTTTTTTAGAAGGACCGAATTGTGTTTACATGCATTGTATTCCTCAGGAGGAATATAATAGTGTCCTCACTTTATGTCATTCTTTAGAGGCTGGAGGACATCACTCAGGGAAGAGGACAGTGTAGAAGGTACTTCAGAGCGGATTATGGTGGCCAACTCTTACTAGAGATTCTTGTACATTTGTGAAGAGTTGCCCGGATTGTCAGAGAGCAGTAGGGATAGCCAGTGCTAGAGATGCAATGTCGATGCGACCCATCATTATTTGCGAGATCTTTGACGCATGGGGCATAGATTTCATGGGACCGTTCCCTTCCAGCAGCGGCTTTGAGTACATTCTTCTCGCTGTGGGTTATGTTAGTAGATGGGTGGAGGCTATACCCGTACGAACCGCAGACAGTAAGATAGTTTGCAAGTTCCTAAGGGAACACATTATTTCGCAGTTCGGGATTCCACGTATTCTTATTTCAGATGGGGGTATCCATTTCATTAATAAGGAGGTAAAAAAGCTAGTGTAGCAATACACCATTGATCACAGAGTAGCTTCACCTTATCACCCACAGACAAACGACATGGCTGAAGTCTCAAACAGGGAGGTGAAATCAATTCTCCAGAAATTAGTACGACCGGATAGGAAGAACTGGTCACAGCTTCTAGATCAGGTTCTTTGGGCACATCGTACTGCATATAAAACTCCCTTAGGTACTTCACCATTCAGACTGGTTTATGGAAAGTCATGCCATTTGCCCGTAGAGATCTTACACAAATTCGAATGGGCTATTCAAGAAATTTTACTTGATGCACAGAAAGCAGGAGCCAAGAGAAAGATAGATCTGAATGAGCTGGTAGAGATTCGAAATCAGGCATATGAGAACACTCTCATTTATAAGGACAAAGTGAAGAAATGGCACGATAGACATATTCGACACAAGATCTTTGTCCCTGGGCAGAAAGTCTGGTTGTTCAATGCAAAAGATTGAGAATTTTTCCTGGCAAATTATAAAAAAAGTGGGAAGGACCTTACATAGTCAAAACGGTGCACGACAATGGAAGTATAGCAATATCAGATATGTCACCTGGTGCAGAACCATTCGTGGTTAACGGGCAAATGCTGAAACACTTCGTCGAGACTACTGATCATCTGGCTCGTACTGAAGTGATCTATTTTCTACAGGAATCATGATCATTGCTTTACTTCATCTCATCCTGTACAAAGACTTTTGAGCCATTTGATTTCTGGAGATCCACAACACTTGTATATTCTTCATAGACCACAATCGTCCCCATTTTTGCTCGTCTTCTATGCTTAGGATACCAGATCCTAAGTATAGGGGGGACCGATTGTTCGTTGATTCGCGTTTTATATTTTTTTCTTATTCTTTTGTATATCCTTTCTTTTTCACAAATCACTGGTCTTCGATTTTGGTTGCACTCTTTTCTATACTTAGGATGCCTTATCCTAAGTATAGGTGGGACCGAGTGATTTTGATGATTTTGTTCTCTTTATTCCTTTTGTTCCTTCATTGTAAATTCCTTTTACTCAGTAACCTCATTTTTGCTCTTCCGTTATACTTACGATGACCTGATCGTAAGTATATGGGGGGTTGTCTGACTTGTATTCTCTATTCTTTTTCACCAACTTTTACTTAGCACGAGTTGTGTCCTCCTTTTTCTCTTTTGATGCTATGAGGACATAGCACAAGCTAAGTATAGGGGGGTGCGTATATATTGTATATATACTTTTGTCCATAACTCGTACTTTTATGTATTTTCTATATCTATAATATCCATAAAAAGTGGGTGAGGGTTAATTTAAAATCTATTTATACATTTATTTATTACTTATAAAATCCTTGTAAATAAGTAAAATATGTCTAAAACTTGTAATTAAAATATGTATTTAAAATATGTATTTTAAAATTTGTATAATTCTTATTTAAAATCCTATTTATCAAAACATGTGTAAAAATCATTTAATCCTTGAAAAATTCTCTGATAAAATCTGTAAAATACATAAGATATTTATTTAGCTTAAATAAAATATATCTTGTAAAATTCTTATACAAAAACTTGTTTATAAAAATCAGAAAATCCATAAAAAATTACAAAATCCTAAAAGTCGTAAAAATTATAAAATCCTTAAAATCCATAAAATGAGTAAAATTCAGAAAATATACTTCACAAAAACATGGTTGCATTTGCATTCGCATTTTTGAGAATAAGTTTGATTTTTGAAACTAAGGATTGACTCTAGTCTAAAGGATGGAGCTTGATTATGGCCTTTAACTTTCGTTGTAAGGAGCCTAGTTAGGATCTGGAATTTAGACTCTTCAGGTCTGTGACTTAAATTCTTTGGGTTCCATAAGACCATATTTGAGAAATCAAGTCATATGTGCTTAAGTAGACCAATTGGTGTCATCCGTACAACCCTACACCAGTGAACCAATCTTGAACACATGCACTCTGCACTTAGCTCGACTCGCATGGAGTTGTGAAGGGCAGTACATCTTGGTAGTGCGTTTTTATCCTTGTCTTTGCGACATTGATGTCTAAAGATGAGAGAAATTGGGGTTGAGATAGTCGCTTCTGATGAGGGAAGGATCTGCTGACACAATTTTTCTAAGACCTCAAAAAAGGGATGGAACAAAAAGATGCTATATCCATCGAGGTACAAAAAGATGAATGCAGTGCAAGCAAATTACAAAGCCAAATCAAAGAAGAAGCCACCAAATACAAATACGACCACAATGGTCCAAGCTTCAACCAAAAATGCCTGCACATCTTAGTGGAGACTTAGCTACACCAGTTGAGTTTCACAAGGAGATGCGTCTACACTGTTCTGACTCCACTTCTTTTCTCGTTCTTTTACTTTCTCTCTATACTCGATTGTGGACATAGCACGAACTGACCTCAGAAGGGAATACCTCCCTCCCCGAGGAAAGAGTAGCTGGATGAGGAAGCAATAGATGTGTATAGCTGAGATGGACGGTTTCTTCGTTTCTTTAAGCAGGAAGAGCTAAATCAAATCACACATTGTACAAATTGACTTCAAGGATGATAGAGTTTGCGATATGAATAAGTGAGTCTGAACTAGCTGATGAAGAGATCTTGAATAAGGATTTGTGAAACATGAGGACTGTTGAGGATAAAATCCTAATCCTAGTTAAGGCTCTGACAAAATGCTTCTTTCAAGCCCGATCGAGCTCTGTCCTTTGTCTGTTCTCATGAATTGATTTAGGAAAACAAATTCATTCTAGCTATCTTTCTTTTTCACTTACTTTTTCAAATAAGTGTTTGCTAAGGGACTAGTAAAGTTTAAGTATAGGGGGTTGATGAATTCATGATTCATTAACTTTTCTGTCGCATTTTATCTTAAAACCCTTAACAAATACATGTAGATATACATTAATTTCCATCTTTTATAGACTTCATTCATGAATAAATATTCACTTTTAAGCATCAAAATCATGTAAATAAATAAAGAACAAAGAAAAGAAAATAGGGCAGATTGGAGATATGCATATATGTACAATATGACTTATAAATATAAATATAGCTGCAGGGTATATTTAAAACCTAACCCCCGAGACCAAGTCATCATGGATTGGTCGACAAAACAAATAAGTAGGGGGAGATAAGGAAAGAAAACAATAAAAATAAATTAAGACACACTTCATATACTTCTCACTATTTATCAAATAAATACAAAACGTCAATGATTTTTAATTAATTTATATGTATATATTTTTCACCAAACTCTTTTCCTAATTATTTTTAAAAATGTATATAAAAATATAAAAATAAGTTAAAAATATTACCTTGTATATATACCAAGAAATCCATCTTGTAAATTGTCAAATTCTCAACTTCCGAACATCATAACTTCTTTATACGAACTCCAATTTCACTTTACTCACCTTTAAAGTTCATAAAATAATATTATCTAATTTATAGAGTGGTTTCATTAAATTCGGAGTGCGTTTGCAAAAAGTCGGTTTTGGGACCAAACTACAACGGGGTTTCTGGGCTATTTATTTTATTTAGAACACATTATTTATACTTTTATTAATTTTATGATTTCTAATTATTTTCATATATTGTATTTTCACCCTAATTTATTTCAGAATTTTTTGAGCTTATTTATTATTTTAATAAAATCCAAAACCCTAATTTATAGATAAAAATGAACTGATTAACTTATACATGTATTTATTAATATATGTAAACTAATTTATTAAAATATCTAAAAATTCACACAACTCTTATTTATTATTTTATAACTAAGAAAATACAAAATTAATTTTTAATTATTTATTTATTAAATTTTAAAAAAACAAAACCTATTTATCTATACATATTTATTAACATAATATTTATATTTCGAATAATATATATTATTTATAAAAAGTAATTATTCTATAATTTAGATAATTTAATTATTTACATTTCTTGTTTTTATACTTAATTAAAATAACACTATTTACTATTTATTATCGAATTTACAAGATATTAACACATCTGGCCTACCAAGTGCTGACACTTGTCAGCACCTGGTGCTTCTTCTCCAAGAAGCCGGTACTGAGTGTTCTAATTGGCCATCTTCACCAAATTTTTTCGCGCACATTAAATATGTTTCAGGCAATCTAGTCCCTTGGATTTATTTTCCTAACAACCAAGATAATCGGCCACCCTTCGATTTAACTTGGAGATCACGAAATCTATCTATATATACCCTCAAAGTTCGCAAATTCCATATAACTCTCCCATATCCACCTGAAGCTAAGTTTCCAGTGGCGACCCCTCTCTTCCTCGCCTTGCTCCGCTCGCCCAGGAGGTGACAACTCCGATCGAAGGTGCCTGCGTGGGAGAAGGTTCATCAGGGAGGAGTTCCAAGGTGTTCGCTCTGCCTTGCATCGCCTCCTTGCGCACGTTCAGCTCTGGCAAAGATCGGCCGTCGAAGCATCTACCAGAGGTAATACACCTCTACTTTCCCAGATCTACTCATCCATCTTCGTCGATTTCTTTCTCGACATTCGTGCCACGATTAGCATGGTTGATCACGTAATTAGTTAGCCTCAGCATCTAGCTTAAATGCACAATCAAATTCACTTCTAAGTTCGTTTCATAACTCAATCCAAATCGCGTCTCATTTCTCGAGTATTTCTCACGCACATTTCATCTATTCTGGAAGCATATTTTGATCCTGCAAAAACTTAACTCGTTGGCCGATTTCGTCGCAAATCGAGCATGTATACTGAATCTTTGCAAATCCATCTTTCATCTGGAGCAGTTACAAGGCATTTGGAGTGTTTATTTTTTCACGCAATAGTCATTCAAAGAAGGCACAACAACCTTCCATCAGTCTCCAGGAGCAGAGGACCGCCATCTTCATCGGCCTCGCCTCGCCGATATTCGCTACCTCCATCCGTGCTCATCCGCAGGCGAGCTCGAGGGGTGGAGGAGCCACCCCTCTAGCCCTACAGGAGGACCAAGTTTTACTCCAGTCACCGGCGAGAATTTGGAGAAGACACCGCCTTCGTCAGCTGCGCAAGGGACCTGAAGACACAAGAACAGCCTGGTGTATAGGCTATCGACACGTGGCAGATGTGAACGATCCAGATCGCGCCTGATCTTCTAATCTCCGCCGTCCAAGCTGAAACGGTGAAGAAATTGCAGACTAAAGCCAGAGGACTTCCAAGATTTCGGTCCGCTTCAGAACTTTCCAGAAAGTACGGTTAGGTCCCTACGCTGGGACCTAAATGTAAACCTTCATTTTTATGTTACAGAACAGTGCCTGCCTGAGGACCTTTTTGAAGAACTTTTATTTTTTTTCTTGCATTTATACCCTGGTCTGTAAGGCGACTTTGGACACGTTTTTGACTCTATTTTTCGTAATTTTTAGGGTAGTTACGTAACTACCCAAGCGAAGTTTTTCATTAATTTTTGTGTATCGTGTTTTCATCGCGTTTTGATTTGTCGCAAATTGACTCCGTTTTGCTTTGTTTTTCTGAGTGTTCTTCGAGCCCGTTGCTCGTCCGCTTTACCTACTATATAATATCATCTATATTTCACCTAATATTCACATATTATATTGTAGGTAAATTTGTTTGAGAAAATATCACTTTGAAAAATAAATAAAAAATTTGAAAAATATAAAATTCAAATAAAAATTTAAAATAAAAATTCCATAAAAAATATCATGTTTCTTCGATTGCTTTAAGAAGAGATAAAATAATCACAAAAATATATTTTCACCTAAAAAAATCAAAATACCCTATTCTGCCTCCTTGTGTTCGACCCAGGAACACTTATCTGGTTAAATAAATAATGTAAGGTTTTTTTTTCTAAAAACCGATCTTTGTTTGATCGACTAGGATCTCTTTACGGTTTTCTACACCGACAACCCTTTCATTTAAAACTGCAATCGGATCTTTAGCTGCATCACACAACATGGGTACATTAAGAAGATCTTGAAATGTTTCCATATGGTGAATTCCAAGAAAGGCTTCCTTCCCTTAAGACATGATATACACCTATCTAAAGTGCTGGCTCCTCAAAGTGTTAAGGATAAGAAAGCCATGGCTGAATGCCCCAACGCATTTGCTGTGGAAAGCCTAATATATGACATGATGTGCACAAGGTCAGATATTTGCCATGCAGTGGGAGTGGTATGTCGTTACCAATCATGCTATGGAGAACATCACTAGAATGTCGTTACCAATCTTTGATATATCAATACGTGATATTGATTTATTTTACTCCTTGTCTGAGATTAAATGAATGAATGCACTTATAAGTCCCCTTAGTACAATTAATTTTTTATACCATGGTCGTTTTAATGAGAATGTAGCTGTTGATTCAATGGTTGAATCTTAAAGGCAGGTGTTTTGATGATATCTAAAGAGTTAGATTAAGGACTCGTCTAGCACTCTCAAATTATTGCTAAGAGATGGTCTCTAGCCTGAGAAGGAGATGTCAATTATACTCTAAAGGTAGATATATGACCAACCTCTTGATGCAGGTCCTCTACAATGGAATAGAGATTCAGAGGTCTTAGATAAATTAAGTCAAAGAGTTGACTTAACAGTGTCGATATAACTAATACCTATGTAGTATGTTGTCACGATATAGGCACACATCCTCTGACCAGAGACAAATGTATTTATATATGTCTAAGTATTAATATATATATATATATATATATATATATATATTTGGCAGAACATTAGGATAATGACCTAATCAAGGAATATAAACCGAAGAGCTGTTGTGCATGCAAGGGCATATGAGTAATACGATCTGTCAAAGGGATCATATAGGTTCCCTACTAAATCGGAAGATATGAGCTCACTCATTAGGTATTGGGACCAATGAAATTCCAAGCATAGTTGCCTTTCTTTGTAAGCATGAAAAGAATTTATAGATATGATATATGCTTTTGGAAAGCATATGATCGATACAAACACTCAATGATCGAATGAGAAACTTAATGATAAAACCACAAAGAAGATAGTTTAAATATTATCTAAAACTTCGAATTTTATTTTAGGCCTTCCAGTATGCATGATGTACGGGTATTAAGAATACTTGAGCGTGATGTGATCATAACCGATTGTATTACCATGAAACTTCCATTCCAAGGGAATGATTAAATAGGTTTGCATTTTGTGACTCCTCTCAATAGATTAATAACCTGATCCTAGTACAGATATTAGACATTGATATGAATGAGATTTATATGCCATGATAAGATTCGATTTACAATTTGATTTAATCAAACATCTTTAAGAGGTTTCCAAGATCTAGATTTGAGATTGAATCTTAATATTGGCCACTATACATGGAATGTGCAATCTCCATGTATTTATGTAAAGTATATGCAGAGAAAAACACATTATTCTTGAAATACTTCAAGAACACTTCTATCATTGACAATATATCTGAGTAGTGGAAAATTTATTATTAAATGTGATTTAATTATCACGAATAATATGACTGTGATTCATATTATTTGTACACATGAGAATAGTTATCTAAGATAACTAAATATGAATTAATTCTCAAAAATAGGATTAATGTGGATCACTGCGCATAATAATCATCAAATATTATAAATTTGATTTATAATATATTTGAGATATTTACGAATTAAATGTTGATGTGAATTGGATTCACATTGTAAAATTATTGTAAATGAAATTTACATTTTCCCTTGGATGGTTGAGTATAATTCATAATTGCCAACGATATTATTGAAATTATCATAAAATAATTTGGCATTATTTTGGTGAATAATTTGCAACAAAACAAATTGCACAAGTGGAATATTTGGTGAGATATGTGGTCTCACAAAATTAGAAAAAGGAAGCCACCTTCCTATTATATAGGTTGGATGATTACTACTAAGTCCCAATTCAATGTACTCGTTTACTCTATGTTTGGAAGGAGGTTTGTCCTCGTTCCAATTATTTACACATTAATTAATTAATTCAAATTAAAGTAAATTGATGAATATTCAATATATTTAATTTTCTTCAAATTAATTATTTGTTTTCGCAAATTTATGAAACAAAATCATGTCCATTGATTTGAAATCACAAATTAATCTACACCATTGATTATGTGTGCACACAGATTGAGATCCATGGACATACATTTTTTTTATAAAAGAAAGGCTAGACTAAGCTCTTTATATCACAACAACAAAATGCAACAAATCTCTCTCTCTCTCTCTCTCTCTCTCTCTCTCTCTATTCTCTCACACATCCAAGTGCCCCCCTCTCAATCCCTAAGTGGTCGTCTACTTTATGGTTGTTGAGATCCTAGCTGTCGTCGCATTATTGTTGTGTTGCCGAATCAACGGCTCAAAGATATCCACCTTCTTCGATGCTTCTTGCTTATGAGGAAGGCCACAGATTTTGCGAGATGAAATCAGGAGGTTCCACGCTCGAATCTTTAACTTGTCTAATCCACACACCCATAAGGCATCCTTCATCGAATCAAGATGTAGACGAGAGGTCTCTTCATTTAGAGACACATGATCGCAATCACGATAATCCGTTGACTCAATTGTGATCCCGATGAAACAATTTGGGAAGTGTTCTCTTATCATGTAGTTTCATCTAATTAAATTTTTTAAATACCATTGCATGTTGCTATTAATATGACTAGTTTCCCTAGTTCGTACATTACAATCTACATGCTTCCGTGCGCTAAGACCCAAACCCTATCCTTTATAAGTATGATCGATGTCTTGAGTAACAGTGCAGAGGAATCCATATCCAACAAAACAATGTCTGCTGGGATTTTCATATCCTGCATGGTTACGATAATATCATTCAATAAAACTCAGGGTCACTTAATGGATCGATTGGAAAATGGAAGGATCACTCCAGTTGATTTAAGTGGATCAAGCCTGAATTCCTTAAGATACGATGTGGGCATGAGGGTTAATGGAGAAATCACTATCAAGCAAAGTTCTCTCAAGAATATGATCAAAAATTTCACATCTGATTAAAGATGCTTCCTTCTCTTTCTTTTTTCGCTAGGAGATCGTTGATCACTTTCACAGTTGCCATGGTACGGATGTACTTTTCAGATATGTTGCATCTAGTCTTGCGGGGCTAATATTTATATATACATGCCTATTTCAGTCCTATTCACTTTAGGCATGTATTCCATGGCTTTTAACATTAGTATTTCTAGATATATATTTTGTAAATTTTCTACTATGGCAAGTATCAGATAATGCATTTTTCAATTTTCCAAATTTTTGGATTTTTTCATTGCACCTGGTAATGGAATATTTACATAACTAAAGGTATTGCTCTTATCTACATTAGAATCATATTTTACAAATGACCAACTAGAAGGGGAGCATTCATTTAAAATAGGGAAGGACTAAGAACTGGAAATTCAGCTTCATTGGTAGGCATGGTATTAGCTGCTAGTGTTGGATTCTCCTTGGTTTGCACGACTCAACCTTCATTGTTATTATATTTTTATCTTTTTTTGATTTTATTAATTTTTCTGGTATTTTCTTCATATGGTATGACTCCTCCATGTTCTTCTTGTTCTCCTTATCTTTCTTTACCCAAGTCACCTGCAGCTGCGACACATGAAAATG
This sequence comes from Ottelia alismoides, assembly GCA_037367405.1. Lineage (NCBI taxonomy): Eukaryota > Viridiplantae > Streptophyta > Magnoliopsida > Alismatales > Hydrocharitaceae > Ottelia > Ottelia alismoides. The sequence continues at coordinate 509,086 of JAZKJV010008940.1, forward strand.
ATGAAGATTCACCATCTGAAGCTTTATTATTTACTCACGCAGTTACAGATGGTTATAGAACCTTGTCGCTCCTAAGAGTCACAACATTAGATAACATAAAGGACTTTGTATATGACTCGATGTGAGTTGATGGGGATGGAAGGCTCATAACTAGCTACATGCTCCTTGCAACAGAATTGTTAGGATTTGCTTCGACTTGCACATGGATAATAATCTTGGATACCATCAGGTCATCTCGATTCGTGCTCATCTCGATCATATGCTTCACGAGCTATGAAAGGAACTCAAGGGTAGCATTCACAAGCATAGTTTCAAGATTACCGGCGGGCGTGGCTTGCTTACTTTGATAATTAGGTGGAGGCTACGACTGTTGGTATTATGAAGGACAAGGAGGATACGTATATTGCTGAGGAGGAGAGTACTGCTAATACTGTTGAGCAGTCAGGTGTTGATGATATGTCTAGTTCCGGTATGTCAGCTACTGGTAACTATTCTGTCTCTAGGTGTCTGCATGGTGTAGAGACATGTTCTGTTGTTAAGGCTGGTGTTGGATAGTTCTTCCACTGTGATGGTTCTGGTGGAATAGGTGCGTGGCCGATGGTTGACCTTGATGGGGTCTGCCAGGATGGGTCAGTTGCATGTCATTACTCCATATGTCGTTCACCTCCTAAATTTGGGCGAAGGTGGGAAGAATGTCTTGATGAAAGATGACTGGGAATCGGGGTGGTAGACCGCCATCTGCTGATGCAACTATTGTTGCGATACCACGTCGGAGGCCTACACGTAATATATATGCTAGATTGGCGATGACTACTAACACTTTGCAGTTGAAGTTGCGATTTAGCAGGAGTCTTGGCTGATATTGGATCACATACTGACACATGTCGATGGTGCTGATCAAGAGTTCCAACTGGTTGGTAATCTGGTCAAGATTGTCCAAATTCTCAATCTAGTATTCGAACATAGATAGTTTTTCTAGGTCATGTGATTGCTTATTGATTATGTCCACTTTGGAACAGGTGGTTGCCAATGATGCTGAGATTCAAGCTCTTGCACATGTCCACATGTGAAGCTACCCTGTTGATAGATTTGTAGAAGATCTGAAGGTGTTTTTGTTATGTACGAGATGAAGAAAGGGCAGCTATCCTTTGGCCATTTCCTAAAAAATTTTACACAATACATCTTTATCCTTGTTAAAATGGGATCCTCCACAAGAGGCACCCACCAGATGTTGACTGTTATCAGTCAAGCAATGATGGACGAAGCTAGTCTTCGGAATGTCGTGTGGGTGCATTTTCCAATAAATATAAAATTCTCCCATGCTTCATGGATATATTTGTGAGGTCCATGGGAGAAGCATGCAATATTGTCCAATGTCTAATTCAGACGACCTGGGTGATAATACTTGAGGTGGAATGCATACTTCAATTCCTCCCAAGTCAGCACCACCTCCCCTAAATGCTTGATCTAGTAAAAGGACTTGTCCTGAAGGATGGATATGAAGGCACTCATTTTGACTCCACCCAATAGGATGTTGGGGTAGTGAGTGGTTACATAGATGCAGATAAATTACTACAGATGGATATATGGGTTTTCATGAAAATTCTTGTGGAATGTTGAGAGAAGAGACAAGAGTTGTGATTTCAGCTCAAAGTGTCCATGGATTTGTGGGATATGAAACCACTCAGTCACATGACCATCGCCAGGATTGTATGTCTCTTTTAATGTGGGCTTAGGTACATCTCTTCTCTCTTGTGCTTCCTCTCCATGGAGTCCAGCTACATGTTCTTCACCTCCTCCTCTCTATTCTCTATCTCTCCTTAGCTCCAAGAGCATCTCTTTGAAGGTGGCCTGTGCATCGACTTATGCAGTAAGCTGTTGTTGTAGTGCTTGTCTGGAGGTGAGCATCTGCGCATTGACTTCATTCTTCTCAAGTTGGGGTGCCTTCCCTTTCTGAGGAGGCATGTCAGTGTCTGAATTTGAAAAGAGTTGCATATCGGGTCTTTTAGCTATAAGAGGAAATATACCCTGATCAGATTGGAAATAGGCACCTAATGATGAATAACATTTAAGATCAAGGTCAATCGTGAACTTTATTAGAGTTTGAGATGTGAATGGAGATTGGTTTATCTCTATTCTAAAGGAAGATAATTTGGGGAGATAGTCATCCTGAATCCTAGGTGGAAGAAGTGGAGTCATTAGAGTGGTTCACAAAGATCGAACCATTCTCTATGGAATCGCCCTAAATTATTTTTGATGTAAAAATCAAGGAATCAATGTGGGTGTTTGCAAAATCCGAACAATTCCATCCCTGATCTGCCATCTTGAGAATCAAAAGGAGTAAGATGAGGAATTATGAACACGAGGATGCACAAGGAACAAAAGTGAAGATAAAATAAGTGAATACTCAAAGTGAGTGGAAACTAAAAAGAAGTTATAAAAGGAAGTGTAAATAAAAGATGTAAGTGCACGATTTTTTTATCTTTGACCATAACTAAAATAAATAAAACACAAAATAAGGGTTAATTCACCAACACAATGCATGAAGCTGTAAATATATGGCTTTTTATGTTGAATGTTTTTATTATTTTTCAGGCAATCTTTTCAAGCTTAGGTTAGTGCTATCCTATAGGAGAGTGAGAAATACCAGTCAAGCGTCCTTTACTTCCCACATTCTTTGTATCCTGTAGCATGTACTTTTTTAGGTCCTTCTAATCAAATCTGGGCATGTTACTCAGTCAAAGAAATATAGACTAAAATGATCTAATGAATCAGATACTTCTCACGAAGGGTAGTCATATGTGGCACAATGAGACATGGTCCCCCTCACAGTAACCCTATGCTCAAGTATTTCAGGCCAAGTACACAAGTGAACTCAGCCCTACTCATCCATTCATTGAGTCCACACATTAATAGAAGCGTTATTACTTTACAAGCCCAAGCGATACACATGGCAATACAAATGCTGGGTTTTGGGCTCTAATTCTTAAGATAAATGTTGAATGAGATTTTGAGAGGGTTTAAGAATTATCCTCACTAATAGAATAACAAAGATGAAGTGTCGTTGAGCTGACCGCTCACGAATCCCAATTCAAACAATAAGTTCCCACAACATATATTGAATCAATGAATAACAAAAATGCGGAGAACAAATTATTATGCTCTATAACAAAGATGTATAGCATGAAATTATGTATAGGTCGAACCACCGAGAGCAAACAATGGTAGCCTAGTAATTGATGCTAATCAAAATGAATTATGTACATAAATGCCCTTTTTTATGTGGGTATTTAGTTTTTAAATTTTTATCCGATTTTTCTTTTATAAGTATTTTGTTTATTATTTTCTTTTTCTTTTTCTTCTTTTTTATAAGGGTCTTTATATATATAGGTATATATATAACTAGTATATTAGATATAAGTTATATACATCATAAAATAATAAGGGTTCAATGGGACTGCCCTGCCTTATTTTCGACATATTTTTTTTAAATATCACCATGCATATTCATCTATATATCACTCCTATATGTCATTCAAATTTTGTCAGAAACAGAGACTCTTATGTTCTCCATCTAAAACATGTCGATTAGAGCAATCTTTAGACAGTTAAAATTACCTGTTCGTGATGGAAGACAGAAGTCTCTGTTTCTGACATATAATAGGGATATATAGATGAATACATGGTGATATTTTTCAAAAAATAAATAAAAATTGCGGGAAAATGAGACAGACATGGCTGCCCCAAGGGGGCAACCCCATTTTTCTCATAAATAAATACCAATATAAATAAAATAATATTAATAAAGAGTCCATTATTATATAATATGTATATACATTTTCTTAAATTTATGATATATATAGTAATTAATTATAATAAATATAACGATATAATACAACATGGGGTGTTGTAATCATAAAGATAGAATGTTTGTGGGTTTTTCAAATTTTCTACTATTTTGCGTTTTTGGTATTTTCAAAGCTAAACATGGACGAAAGGGCTTCATTTAATTTTTCATAAATAGACAATGTGTTGAAAATGCAAAAATAAAAGTATGGCATCAAAGAGCAAGCATCTAGGTACATTATCATATTTTTACATGATTTTTTGCACATGGATGATATTTATAAAAAAATAAGAACAAGCTTAAAAAAATAAATACTGGTAGGGCCTATTTATAAATATTAAGAATTTTCATGCAATTCAAAACCCTAAAACAAAAGCCCATGAGCTACTATGCAATTTAAACGCACATATTTAATTTAAAAACACATGGTAGGGGCATATTTGTAATATTCGAAACTTTCAAGGTCTGCTGTGTAATTTAACCACAAAATCTAACACATAATATACATTTTTTGACTAATTATAAATACAATATCTCTCAAGGGTGTCTTTGCAATAGACCCACCTAACATTGGGAAACATGTAAGGTGAGCTGACACGGATATAAATAGAAATACTAAATTATACGAGGGGTATCATGCATTTTTTACACATTTATTTAAACTAAACAGATCATTTACAAGACTAAAAGAAAATATACAAATTTAGTGGGGGAGGTCAAATGATAATGCCTCGAAAGGGTGCATAATCGTGCGGTGCTGGTTTCCCACTTATCCACGTATCGACCCGCGCAAGCACGATGACACTTCGAGCTGTGACGGTTGGGATTAGATCTTCGAGGATGATCCAACGATCTGGGAGGGCTTTAATCCAAAGGCAATTGTAGATATGGGGGTCGACTGATAATCGAATGATGGAGGAGCTAACATGAAGAACGGGGAAGAACTCCTCTCCGTTAAACTTTGATCTGCAAATACTATACCCCCCTTCGATGATCCGTTCCTCTGACAGGACCAGGAGATTCTCGGGCTGCTTTCGCATCGAAAAGTACCGGCAAATGATGGACAACTCCCATCGCTAGGGATCTGGCTCTCGTCTTCATTCAGGAGACCTAGAGGCTATAATGAGGCTCGACTCTCTGCTCCAGGGTCGTCTCTTGACCAGACTACCAGTGAAAAACAATGCAAGACTCAAGGTGATCTTCCTCAACCCAGATTGAAGCTGAACAACATAGAGAGTGAGCGAAATGGGTGTGGCTCCGACGTACGATGAAAGAGAAGCATGATCCTCTGATCTATGCAAGATCAGAGGGGGAAGATGGGTGCAGGTGGCAAAGAACACATAAAGGAAAGAGATGGGAGAGTCAAGGAGACTGAGCACTATCGAAAGCACAGTAGAACGAAGCTGGAGCAGGGAACTCCAACAATCTATCACCGGGAGCACTCACGCACACGAAGCAAGGAGGTGAAGGGATTGAAGAAGGATAAAAACGAAATTGGAGGAGCGAGGTATTATTTATAGAATAAGGTTCCGGCCTACTTCGATTGCCATTATTTAGTAGCTCGATAGAGATCAATAGATATAATGATGTTGTTGGGAAGACGGTTGTGATGTGAAGAGAATTGAAGAAGGACTCGAGGCTATTTGGTGATCATAGCAGCCTGGAAAATTTGAGGAATTGGGCTACTCGAGGTTTTGACATGATCAGAGACGCCAAAGGGGCAGTTGACTGAGGTCAACGAAAGAAGAGATCTGGTTGGTCCATGTGGACCAGCCAGAAAAATGCAAAGCAAAAATGCCTTGTAAAATAAGGAATAAACAGTAAATGAATTTATTAATTTAAGCTATAAAATAAAAAATGTTTATTATTTCCTATAATATTTACTTACGATTATTATTTATTTTTATGGATTAATTTATTGGGAGTTATTATTTACAAGTAGAATTATAAGTATAGTTACCTATATGTAGCTCTTTTTATTTTTTATTTTGTATTTATATTTTATTATTTTACGTTCTTAATTTATATATTTATTACTTATTTAGATACACATAAATATATATATATATATATATATATATTTGTTGTATTTTTCGAGTTCATTTGTTTACTTAACTAAATATGGGTATTTATTATATAGGTATACGTATAGTATATTCATTTATGTATCTTTATATTATATTATATTATATTTTATTTTATTCTTTATGGTTTTATTTTACTATAAATATGTTCATGCACTACTAATAATATTTAAAAAATTCTAAAAAATATAGATAAATATAAAAAATAAATAAAATGAATATTTTATTATGTATATAGTACAATAGGGTTCCAAAATTCTACTTTTCAGCTTAACTCCAAATTTAATGAAACCACCTTCATTAAACAACTAATAAAAATTATAAATTAAAGGTGATTTTGGTGCATTTTAAGTTCATGTGGAGAAGATATGGGTCTACGAAGTTTGAGTTTTCAAATTTTATTCTTAGTAGAAAATGTACATTGTATATTATTTTTGAGTGAAATCAATTTTATATTTTTATATTCATTTTTATCTGCAACGCTCATGTACAAAGTTTCTTTTTTTGGTGTATAAATAATAAAGAATAAATCGAGTCCCAAAAATGCAAGATTGAAGTTTAAAAATTAGGGTTTTTTATTGTGTGTTTGACCTTGATCTCCCCCTACTTTATTCCTTGTCTACCCAGTCATCATGATGTCTAGGTCTCAAAGTTTAGGGTCATAAAGTACCTTTGGCTTTTTATTTCTTTTTCTTTTCTTATCTTTATTCTTTTATTTTGGCTTTAAAGAATGCCTTTATGTAATATTTATACAATGAATAATGAATGTTGATAATTGCAAATAATGATGTATACATGAATTTAGTTGGTATTAAAGGGTAAATGAAAGACTAAAGGTGATGAAAGAGAGATTCATCAATCATGCATCACTCGGTCTGGATAGTACTGAAAGATATGGGAAATCCTTAAGCGCATCGCGGAAGCGTGAGGATCGCATCTTATGTGATCAGGAGCGACGAGCCGTACTAGTTGCTCAAGGCAACAAAATATAAAAATTGTTCAAATGATGAAACCACATGATCCCAGAACACTTCTCGGATCATTTCATCTAAACCACAATTTGGTCTTAATGCTACCTCTTGAAGCATGGTTGTGATCGAGTCTCTAAATAAAGAGACCTCCTGTCTCAAGTCTGATTGGACGTTGAATTGCCCTGTTTAATCGTGTCACATTGTTGTAGTCAGGCAATCAGGATCGGTAAAAAATTAACCGCACAAATCGATGAATTAATTAATTAATTAATGTGTGATTTTATGTATTTTTAACCTGGGCAAGCCCTAGTGTCGAACTCAGGGAGGCAAAAGAACAACTTCGGATGAAATTATACAAATTAGCTCAAGATTTTCCAAGCTTGATTTTTTTGGTATTTTTTATGCGAATAAAATGCAAATGCAAAAATGGGGATGAACCATGTTATTAAGAAAACTAGTCGCTTAGCTAAATTAATTTTGATGTGAAATTAATCGAAATTATCCAAGCTTTATTTTCCTGAAAATGTAATCCAATGATAAATGCAAAATGTATTTTTTGGAATTTTTGGGTTTAAAATGCGATAATGAAAAATATACTTTTATGGGTTTTTATGCAATTTTTCACTCAAACAAAATACAAAAATTATGAAATTTTATTGCAACTTAAACATAATGAAATGCGTCTACAGTAAGTTTTTTGGCTTTTTCTGAATTATATGAATTTTTTATGAATTTTTTTAATGAAAACAGAGTGATTGTGAGTATTTAATTCTAATAAATCCATAAAACCAAATTATCGAGAGAGATTTATTTTAAAAAGATATTTTAGTTAGAAATCTATTGGAGTTGAAATTTCACAAAAGTACTATTCGAGGATTTAATTGAAAATAGATGACAAAAATCACTCTATTATTTATTTTGTGCACAAGACAACTCCATTGCAATGAAATTTGGATAATAATTAAAAAGCATCTAGAGGCATAATCTGGAGTTTTTGCACAATTTTTAGAGCAATATTTAATGAAATATGAATCTCAGATCATGAAATAGGTAACACATGCAAATTTTCACAAAAAATATTTTAGTTAATTAGCCAGTGCTCACAAAAATTCAAATAAATATCCAAGAGATAAAGATTAAAATACTCTATAAAATGCTATTTTTTAGAAAAATAATGCAGATCTGATGTCCAAATTAGAAAATAATGCAGGGGTGTCTTTGCAATGGAGAAATCAAAACTCAACTAATAAAGTGTGCTCAAGGACATTGTTGGTATTAAAGAAATGTTTCATGCTTAAAATGCAATTTTCACAAAAAAATAAAAATTAAAAAGGGAATGAACCGTCTCAATAGGGGTTTGGAACCACTAGGGCACGGTGAGGGTTAAGCGACTAGGGCATCGGGGAGGAATGTGCGACTGGAGGAATTAGTGAACAACAGCTAATCGTGCTTGGTAGAAGCATGCGGCACTGCGATCGTGGGCGGCTGGCGATGGCACGAGTGGGGCGAGTTGGCGGTGGGGTCGCACGGCCGGGGAGACGCACACGCGGGCGTGGGTGTGGCAGAGACTTTTATGGCAGAGCGGAGGTCGCTGGTCGGTGCTGGGCTGGGTGATGGCAGACGACGGAGTATACATGTCTGTGCGGGGTGATGGCCGCTGCGGCGCTCAAGTGGAGGTCGCGCGTGGGGCTAGGGCCTGATGCATGTGACGATTGTCAAGGGCGGGCATGCGACTGGTGCAACGTGTGGAGGAAGCGGCTACGCGTGACCGCGTGTCGACGTCGAGGGAGGGTGGTGTAGGCCAGCGCAGGTGGGAGGTGAAGTGGAAGCAGGGAGGCGTGCGACCGTGCATAGGAGTGCGCGATGACGCACGAAGGAGGTCGGCGCAATGGTTGCTGCACCCGCAACTTGAGGACGGGCGGCTAGGGTGACAAGAGGAGTTGCAATTCTTTTTTTTTTTGTAAACAAGGAATAAAAATGTAGGAGTGAAATGAAGAAGGGGTGATGATGATGTAAGATGATGATAATGATGTAAGAATAAAAATAAAAAGATGCGATTATGAGGTGATGTGTGTGATGATCATGAACACAAAAAAATTGTTAGATAAAATGAAATAAAAAAATGAGGATAGAAGATTTACCTATGACGGGTGGAGGTTGTCGCTTGTGGAGGAGGCGAAAAACTTCAACTCCGATGATCGTCGCTTCAACGAGATGGCGGGAAGCTCCGACGCTAGATTGCAAGTTTGCACAACTACTGATATGTGGCTGTAGAACCAGGTATCTCACCCACGCATCGTCGTTGCTCGACTGGTTGCGTCGATGCTATCTCGGTGACACACCAAGGGTGCTGGAGACACTTCTCAAAGAATGGTGGATGATGAGAAATGGATAGGAGAAGGGAATAAAAAGGAGGATGAAGGATATGGTAAAATCCTTAAGCACATCATGGAAGTGACTAGTCGCACTAGTTGCTCAAGGCAGCGGAAATTAATTTTTTTTCATGAGATGAAATCACATGATACAAGAACACTTCTCGGATCGTTTCATCTAAACCACAAACAAGTAATAGGGTTGCCTCTTGAAGCGTGGTTACGATCGAGTCTTTAAACGAAGAGACCTCCTGTCTCAAGTCCGATCCGACGGAGGAGATGCTTGCTAGCGTGTTGATGAAACACATGCTCCTCGCAATCCATGTTGATGATCCAAGCGACAAATCTACTGATCTCCACATACGAGATCCGATGTCTTCTTCATGAGTGAGATGCATTGAAGGAGACGGAGATCCACGAGCAAATGATCTGGCAGCATAATGACGACGCTGCGGCGTTGGAGAGTCTCTCTAGGGCATCCATGGTGGTTGACCATATGAGAGAGAGAGAGGGCGTGTAGAGAATGATTGAGAGAGAGAAGTTGTTCACAACTTGTATGTTGTGTTGTTGTAACCAAGAAGAGCAAGGGGTACCTCTCATTTTATAATATTTTGGGATCCATGGATCTCAATCCATGGACAAACAAATCCAATGGCTCACATTGATTTGTGTTTCTTTTAATGGTCAAGATTTTGTTGGTAAAAAATCAACAACAATTCATTTCATTTTATTAAATGTATATTGATAAATTAATATGATTTAATCTAAAATTAAATCAATCAAGAATGGAGATTATGGAATGAAGATTGCCTCCTTCCATAATATGGGATTTGGTGGCAATCTCATGTAATCTCATGATATCTCATGAGATTATTATTCGATGGAAATCTCCAAGATTTACAACAACACTTGTTGTAAATTAATCAACAAAAAAATCATAATTATTTTGTGAATATTGCAATCTTGCCATTGGAAAATTGCGAATCACATTTACAATCCAAAATAAAATGTGAATTACATTTTCAATTAATTATCCAATGTGAATCCAATTCACATCAATATTTAGTTAACAAATGTAAATTACAAATTGTTCTCTCTTAGATATTATAAATCACATTTATAATATATATGATTAATATGGATAGTGATATCCACATTATTCATATCTATGATAATTAAATCACATTTAATCATCTTGGATCTCTATTCTCATGTGCCCAAATATTGTGAATCAAATTCACATTAATTACATCTTTGATAATTAAATCACATTTAATTATCTAAGGTAACTCTCCTTATAATATGAATCAAATTCATATTATTTATGATAACTAAATCACATTTAATTATCCATTTTATCAATGCTTGGATACATATATCAACAATGAAATTATCCTGAACTCTTTCAAGAATAATGCGCTTTCTCCACAGATACTTGGAGATAAGGACAGGGCGATTGTATTGTTTCACATATAGTGACTTGGATATTGAGATCACATCTCAAATCAAGATCTTGCGAACCACCCATAGACGCTTGATTAAATCAAGACCGCATATCTAATCTTCTCATGTGTCTGAATCACTTTCAGATAAATGTCCAACACTTGGACTAAGATCAGATCACTTCTCTATTGAGAGGAATCACTAAAATCCAGACCCGTTTCATCACTCCCTAGGAATGGAAGCGTCATGGTTATAAAATCTTTTATGATCACATCATCCTCAGCTATTCCTAATACATGTACATCCTGCATACTGGAAGACCCAAAATAAACTAGAAGTATAAGATCAATTTTACACTTTCTACTTCAGGATTTTATCATTAAGTTTCTCATTCGATTATTGGGAGTCGATATCGATCATATACTTTCCAAAAGCATATATCATACCTAGGTGTTGATCATACTTTCCAAAAGCATATATCAAACCTGACAAATTCAGTCAAGCTTCCAAAGCGAGACGATCGTGCGTGGAATTTGATTCTTCAAATATCTCATGAGTGAGCTCATGTCTTCCGATTCAACAATGAACCTGTATGATCCCTTTGAGAGATCGTATTACTCATATGCCCTTATATGCACACTAATGCATCGGTGTATAGGCCTTTATTAGGTCATCAACCTATTGGTCTGCCATATGTACATACTCAGACATATTGGTCTGCCATATGTACATACTCTTTGACCTAACTTATCTAACACCTCCGAATCTCTATTCCTATGCAGAGGACCTGCATCAAGAGGTCGGTTAGATACTAGCCTTTAGAGAATGGATTGCTATCTCCTTCTCAGGCTGGAGATCCTCTCTTAATAATCATTTGATGGTTCTTGATGAGTGTTCAATCTAACTCTTTAGATATTCATCATAGCACTAGCCTTTTTGATTTAATAATTGAATCAACAGCTGTATGATCATCAAGATGGCCATGGTACATAAACCTAACTGTACTAATGGACCTATTATGCAAATTGGTTATTCTTCATTTCAGATAAGGGAATGATATTCGCAATAATATTTATTGCATAATGGCTCGTTGTGGGCTCGCATGTCCAACAATCGCCCACAAGCCCAAAGAGCCATTAATGGGCTAATCTTTAAACCCACACTCTTGTGACAATCACAAGCTATTTAGAAAATAGCTAGGTAAGTTGATCAATCACTCTGTTCCCAAGAGACTACGCCGAGTCCTTTTACGACACTTGTGTATCCCAAGTTAACAATGCTCGCATCTAATGCGAAGGATGCATCTATGCAACAAATACTCAACATTGTTAATTATAGTGTCGTTGACACTACAACTCAATAATCATATTATAACCCGTATGTAGTTTCATTAGAATACCCTTAATCCTAGAGATCTCTATCTCCTAAGGTATCTGCGGTTAAGACCTTTTAGATCACTAGCTATAAAGTCTTAATTTCTTGAAGATAAGACTTTGAGATCACTATCTCAAAAGTTTTGTCCTCTATGAAGATATTGTTATTACTGCAATCAGGTGTTTTGCCACCATAGTAGGATTAGTAACAATTTACCACTCCTACTGTATGGAAGACATCTGGCTTTTGTACACATCCAGCATACACATAGCTTCTTGGAACTGATGCACAAGGGCAAGCCGTTTTAGCATTCACATCCTCAACTCTTTGAGGTGCTATCCCTTTAGATAGGTCAGTACCATATCTTCATAGAAAGAAGCCTTTCTTGGAATTTTCTAGAAAATGGAATATGTACAAGATATACCACTAATGTGATGGTCCTAATACCCTCTTTCCTTAGTTCTGAACAACTTCTGAACTAAGATCTAAGAGGTATTCTTTAGATCATATCTCAAGGTATGGAATAACCAGATTATAAAACACTTATTATCATCCTTATATCATTCCAAATGATTAGGATATTATCTACAATTAGCACGATGAACACAATGGCACTCCCACTAAGCTTCACATGGTTCATCAAGATTCTATCTAAAATTATAACATTTATAATTTCTTCAAATCTGATGGTCCAACTACAAGAAGCTTATTTGAGTCCATAGATGGAGATTCTTTAGCTTGCACATCTTGATTTCCTCAACCATGAAGCTTGGGCTACTTCATGTTAATATCCTTGGAGAGGTATTTATAGAGGAATGTGATATTGACTTTAATCTTGAAGATGTCAAAGTCAAGTTGTGTAGCTACAATTAGCAATATTCTAATGGGTTTAAGCATGGTCACTGATGTGCAAGTCTCATTTCAAGCAATGTCTTCTCTTCGGTATGTAGCCCATGGCTACGAGCCGTGCTTCGAAGGTCTCTGCCTTCTCATCAGGTTCTCTCTTTCTATTTGAAGATCCATTTACACCTAATATATTTTACCCTTATAGGTGGATCCTCGAGGATCCATATACAACACCTGGATATGAAGTCTTCTTTAGACTTTATTGCTAACATACATCTTTCCATGTCATGATCTTCAGAAGCTTTATCACATGCAGTAAGATCATCGTCAGATTTCTCTGACACATGGAATCCATCCTCAAACTCATTTGAAGAGGTATTAATGTTTTATCTTTAATTGTCCTTTTGGTTTCCGATTTCAGGAGCCTCATTATCAATTAAATGAGTTCATTCACTTCATTTCCATCTTGATTCTTAAGGGAGTCATCCTCTAAGAATCATATTTTCAGAGATGAGATCTTTTAAGAATCTCAAGGTCATAAAGTAGGTATCCAATACCATCCTTTATTTTCCTAATGAAGTAGCACTCTCTAGTGCTAGATTCCAGCTTACTAGCATGGATCCTTATTAAGGATATATATTGTAGTCTCTACTACATATGTATACCTTGGAAACTAAGAGGTATTATGCTAATATTCATCATTGAACAAATCATGTCATACATGATCCAATTGTATCTCCCTACAACTCTATTGAGTTTTGGTGTATCAAGAGGATTGAGATAGGAATGATATTCCTTTCTTCATAAGGTATTCCTTGAATTCATCTAATAGGTACTGACTACCTAGGTTATATCATATTAATTTCATCTTCCTTCAAACATTGATTCTAAACCAAAAATTATGAAATCTTTGACCATTTCAAGGCTTTCTAAGGTGAAGATAAGAAATCATATATCACAAATAATCATCGAATGATATCACATATCAATGTTTATCTTGTTATAGATGATCCGCATGCATCAATATGTATGAGATATTGAATACCTTGAAATCTTAATCCATTCTTAGATAAGGGTACTTTGGACATTTTTACTTCGAATACAATATTCACAAGTATGTAAGTTTTGAAATTTTAGACATTCTAAAGTTTCATCTCTTACTAGTCTATTGATCTCATCAATAGACTTATGTCTAAGCTTTGGTGTCAGATCATTATCAAATGATCTTCATCCTCCTATTGATCTTTAAAGGTTTAATTTTCAGTATTAGAAATGTTAATGAACCATTCATTATTTTTCTAATTTAATAGAGTCCACTAGATTTTAGACTACTATCTGAAATATCTCCATCATAACTCTTTATTATAGGTCTATTACAGAATTCATGTTTATTTCCAACATTTAGTAATAAACAATGAGTCTATTCTAATATCTAGGTCATAGAGACATTCTCTAAGACTAAGGGCTCTCCCACTGAAAATAACAAGTCCATCTATCCAATAGAGATTGTTACAACAATTGCATCAATATCCATGTGGATGACTATTGAACCTTAAAATCAAATTTTATAGTCTTCTAATACATATGCAACCAATTACAAGTGTTATTAGAAGAATGAGATGCAATTATTAGACTTTGATCTTATCAAACAAGAAAGTCAATTTAATGATTATATGTAGATGTAGATGATTCTGATGCACCATCTGATCCTTCTTTAAGGATCCTAGATAGGCAAGATAGTCACACTATCAATACATCAGCTTATTGAAGTATTGGCTTTCATCCAATTATTTGGATGTCATATGGAAGTCACAGAAGTACAATAAACTTTTTGACTTTTGTTCTTACTTGGGTTCGACCCATGCTTCCACTGCGCTCCCTTTATCTATAAACAACTATTGCTTAAGACGAAGGATCTCTTATGCTGAATTCAAAAGATTTCAATATAAGAGCATTTCAACATTTATACATGCTTCATTCAATTCATACAACATGAATGTTCTGAAGCTTCATGAATGACTAGAGTATATATAGTAGACTGATGACACTCATCATATCTACATACATCCTAACTCTTATAGACTTAGGTTCAGGTAGGTACTCAAATATTTTGAATACATCATCTCTTATAGAGCCACCATTCTACATGATGCAGAGAACCATGTCATTCATGATAAAATGTCAAGAGCACATATTCATGCCAAAACATCTTCTATGATTTTTATAAGGTTTATTTGACAATTACGATCATCATTGACATGTGACTTCAAAAGTACATTCGATGAGAGATCAAGATTGTAAAGATATACAAACCCTAGGGTTGTAGTCCTATTATCTATTTAATTATCATTCCTCATTATTATGAGGAAGACTTGCACATTGCAACCACATACATTATGTATCCAACTGCAAGTACAATCTCTTGATCATGGATCCAATCCATGATAATTTACTGGTTATTGTTGAGTATAAAATGGAGTGGGTTTAATGAAGAATTATGTGAAAAAGAAATTTGCATAAACATATATAAATATATATTTTACTTTGATTTAGGAATTTTATATCAAAGTTGTCTTGCCTTGTCTACATTGAAAGTTCATTCCCTTAATCACTTTCAATGTAAGAGATATACTTACCATCATATCTCATCAAGATCTGGGATCTCCTTCCTTATCTTTGTCACATTCCAATAATATGAGAACATGTAACTCGGATAAAAAGAAGCGGGAACATATTCCCCTTGCAAGTCCATCTTGCATTCCCAATTTGATCTTTAACACTCAGGCCCACCACCCCTAAGGTGATGTTGACCCGTCATTAATTGAACCAACCATAGACATGAATACAACTCGCTATGCTCAATCCAATATCGCCCCAATAATATGAGGACCTGATATTGGGGTCACTACGCATACGTCCTTACTCCTTTGAGAAGCGAAGAGTCCGATCCAAATGCGCTTGCATCTAGGAGTTGTCACTTCAGACACGCATCTCCTACATACAATCCCTGGCGACGGAACCCTTCACCTTGACGAGAGACCATGTATGTCACTTATGTGATCCTCCATATCATATTCAAATTCTAATTAATCATTATGAAACATATTCATTACGATTAATTCCTCCAAGGAAAATAACAACTCTATTCATAATAAAGTTTTTTAATTTTAATTGGATTCTAGTTAATCCAATCATATTAATTTAATGATCCAATTAATATCCAACAAACAATTTTTAATTGTTACTTGAAATATGGTATCATCTCAAATACGTATTATTTCAAATTTTAATAATTAGAAAAATACACCTTGACTTCTCCTGCATTATCGAGTCCCTACCCGATGTCATGGCCAGTACCGATGGGAGTGGGACAGACCGCACAAGGTGCAACCTGCTACCCCAACGCTCCCCGACTAGACACCATATCCACCTCGGGAAAGGATAATGCCAAATTGATCATTGTGCACTTGAGATGATAATCGGTTCTTCAACCAAAGTTATACCATATATAATAATAAAAACATTTTTGATTAACATTATAAGGAGATTTGCTAAACAAATACCCAATCCTATTCAAGCAACTTTGTTTGTTGGAAAGTAGATTGTGTAACCAATTGTGATTTAGATCATATCTAAACAGTTATTGGTTAAGGAAATGTCATTTAAGCAAATAATTATTATCAAATATTTCACAAATATCTATCAATAATTATTCTTGGAAATTAAACCATTTAGTTTCACTAATTTATTAAATGACAATCACAAGGTTCTTGATTAGGAAAGTAATTTCCAGCAGTGACCCTCACTTACTAAAATTAGCATATCTCAATCAATTTAAATCTAAATTAAGAAAAATAAATTTTCAAACTTTGATAATTTGATTTACAACAGAACCTAAGAGATTTGCACACATTTATAGGTGTTTCAAATAAGTAATTAACTCCTTAATTACGTCATGATTCACAGTCCCCGAAACATTGGATACATGTTCACTAATTTGATCGTAACTTGAGAAAATAGATCGAAATGACGCAAACTCAAATCATACGGTTTCCTTATTTAATGGGAGACAAAATCTATTTTCGTGTTTAAAAAACTTAAACAAGGCCGAAAATATACACTAAACAGAGATGCGAAAATGAAATGCCATAAAATTTTCACAACCCTAACGGACCCAAGTCGCCTTAGGTTTACGGATCGTATCCGAAACCTCCAACCTGGCTCTGATACCACTTGAAGGATATGGCAAGATCCTTAAGCACATCACGGAAGCATGAGGATCACATCGTATGCGATCGAGAGCGATTAGTCGCACTAGTTGCTTGAGACATCGGAAATTAAATTTTTTTATGAGATGAAACCACATGATCCAAGAACACTTCTCGGATCGTTTCATCTAAACCACAAACAAGTATCAATTTACCTTTTGAAGTGTGGTTACGATTGAGTCTCTAAACGAAGAGACCTCCTGCCTCAAGTTCGATCTGACGGAGGAGACGCTTGTGAGCATGTTGATGAAACACATGCTCCTCGCAATCCATGTTGATGATCTAGGCGGCGAATCTAGTGAACTCAACACATGAGATCCTACGTCTTCTTCACGAGCGAGACGCACCAAAGGAGACGGAGATCCATGAGCAAATGATCTGGTAGCATAACGACGACGCTACGGCGTTGGAGAGTCTCTCTAGGGCATCCATGGTGGATGACCATATGAGAGAGAGAGGGTGCGTAGAGAACAAGAGTTAGAGATAGAAGTTGTTCACAACTTGTATGTTGTGTTGTTGTAACCAAGAAGAGCAAGGGGTGCCTCTCCTTTTATAATATTTTGGGATCCATGGATCTCAATCCATGGATAAACAAATCCAATGGTTCACATTGATTTGTGTTTCTTTTAATGACCAAGATTTTGTTGGTAAAAAACCAACAACAATTCATTTAATTTAGATTAAATGTATATTGATAAATCAATATGATTTAATCCCAAATTAAATCAATCAAGCATGGAGATTATGCAATGAAGATTGCCTCCTTCCATAATATAGGATTTGGTGGCAATCTCATGTAATCTCATGATATCTCATGAGATTACATTATTCCATGGAAATCTCCAAGATTTACAACAACACTTAGTTGTAAATTATTCAATAAAATAATTGATAATTTTTTTGTGAATATTGCAATCTTTCCATTGGAAAATTGTGAATCACATTCACAACCCAAAATAAAATGTGAATTACATTTTCAATTAATTGTCCAATGTGAATCCAATTCAAATCAACATTTAATTAACAAAAGTAAATTACAAATTGCTATCTCTTATATATTATAAATCTATATGATTAATATGGATCGTGCTACCCACATTATTCATATCCATGATAATTAAATCACATTTAATATTTTTGGATCTCTATTCTCATGTGCCCAAATAATGTGAATCAAATCCACATTAATTACAGCTTTGATAATTAAATCACATTTAATTATCTAAGGCAACTCTCCTTATAATATGAATGAAATTCATATTATTTATGATAATTAAATCACATTTAATTATCCATTTTATCAATGCTTGGATACATATATCAACAATGAAATTATCCTGAACTCTTTCAAGGATATGCACTTTCTCCACAGATACTTCAAGATAAGGACAGGGCGATTGTATTATTCCACGTACAGTGACTTGGATATTGAAATCACATCTCAAATCCAGATCTTGTGGACCTGCCATAGATGCTTTATTAAATCAAGACCGCATACCTAATCTTCTCATGTATCTGAATCACATTCAAATCAATGTTCAACATTTGGACTAAGATCAGATCACTTCTCTATTGAGATGAGTCACTAAAATCCGGATCCATTTCATCACTCCCTAGGAATTGAAGTGTCATGGTTATACAATCGTTTATGATCACTTCACCCTCAGGTATTCCTATTTCCTATACATCCTGCATACTGGAAGACCCAGAATAAACCAGAAGTATAAGATCAATTTTACACTGTCTACTTTAAGGTTTTATCATTAATTCTCATTCGATCATTGGGAGTCGGTATCGATCATATACTTTCCAATAGCATATATCATACCTAGGTGTTGATCATATACTTTCCAAAAGCATATATCAAACCTTACAAATTCAGTCAAGCTTCCAAAGCGAGATGACCGCACGTGGAATTTGATTCTTTCTGATATCTCTTGAGTGTGATCATGTCTTCCGGTTCAACAATGAACCTGTATGATCCCTTTGAGAGATCGTATTCCTCATATGCCCTTATATGTACACCAGCACGCCGGTGTATAGGCCTTTATTAGGTCATCAACCTATCGGTTTGTCAAATGTACATACTCAGGCATATAGTAACACATCTGTCTCTAATCAGAGGACGCGTGCCTATATCGTGACAGCATACAACATAGGACTTTGGTTATCTCGATCTCATTAAGTCAACTCTTTGACCTAACTTATCTAACACGTCCAAATCTCTATTCCTATGCAGAGGACCTGCATCAAGAGACCAGTTACATATCAGCCTTTAGAGAAAGGATTGCCATCTTGTTCTCAGGCTGGAGATCCTCTCTTAATAATCATTTGATGGTGCTTGATGAGTCCTCAATCTAACTCTTTAGATATTCATCATAGCACCGTCCTCTATGATTCAATAACTGAATCAACAGCTGTATGATCATCAAGATGGCCATGGTACATAATCCTAATTGTACTAAGGGACCTATTATGCAAATTGGTTATTGTTCATTTCAGATCGGGGAATGATATGCAATAACATTTATTGCATAATGGCGTTCCATGGGCTTGCATGTCCAATAGAGGAGAGGGAAGTTAGAAAAGAGGTGGAGAAAGTGCAAATAATGGGGAGTTGTGACTTGGAGTGGGGAACAAGTAAAGGTGAGAAGAAGTAAAAGGGAAAATAGAAATTAAATAAAATAAGTGGGCTCCTAAAAATAAAGAAGCGAAAAAAATAAAATGGGAAAATAAAAAAATAAAATTAAAAATATTTTTAAAAAATAATAAATAAATAAATTAAATTATGAAAATATTAAAATAATAAAAAATGGGGGAGACACGTGGTGGCTCCACTGCCATGTATCACTCTTAGAAAAATCACAAATTAAATGTAAATAAAAAAAAGAAATAACAAAGGAGGTCAAATTAAAAAGTGGTCAACATGAAAGTTGCTCGTCTCTACGAGATCTACAATTTTTGTGAAGGACCAAAAATCAAAATAAGTCTTATATACAAAGTGTATTTCTGGGTGGTATTTTATAGGTATAAATACCATATTTTTATGTTTTGTAAATTTTTTTGTTATTTTTAAATAAGATAAAAGTAAAAAAATAAATAAATATTTACAACTTAATTTATTTTTCTGTATTTTAATGGTTAAGAAAATAAAAAAATAAAATGAATGGTATTGTGGTCAATATGTACAATATACAATATGGGCCCAAAACCCAAGTTTCACATACGATCTTTGATTTTATGAAATTGGTCTTGTTTTGAAGGTCTTTGAATGTAAATTACTTTAAAAGTGGGTAGACCTAAATCACACACTATATGAGAGAAATATGCACATTTTATGGTTCGTGTCTCAAACTTGGATTTTGGTTTTATTGGACAACTTTACAAGTTAATATTTTTTTAATATTTTTTCTTTATTAGTGTTAGTAATATATACACTATAGAGTTGACTTTATTGGCAAGAGATATTTACAGGTGAATTCGGCTAAAAAGTAAATATAGAAAAGGGAAATGTGGTGAATATACATGTGATATTTACAAGTGAATTTGGCTACTTATTTAATGCAAATATGCATGCTAAAATGCAGATATTATTCACACATGTCAATGCTAGTTATGCAAGATAAGCAGATATATGAAGCTAATTACTCGGGAATAATGGTTTATATTCAACTTTAAAAATGATGAATCACATATTCATCAACTCCCTATACCTAAACCTTGCTCGTCCCCTAGCAACTAAAATGAAATGCAAAAGTGAAATGAAATTGGATTCCATGCCATGGTCATGAGCGAAAGGTGAAAATGGAGCTTGACTCGACCTTTGGATTAATTGTATGGCGGAACCTTATTGGAAATTGAATTTAATACATAACAACCTTTAAGTTCCACCAGTCTTCTATTCAGGTCCTCTCAACAATCAGGTTAGAACCAATCCTCGTACGTAAATTCTGATGACCATGAATCTTACTTGTACTGTGTAAGTGAAATATAACTCTCCACATAAAAAATGGCAAAGAAATAATCTCCTCTAACAAGGTAACTCTAATTCCCCGGTCTATCAACTCTTTCCTCGAGGAAAAGGGTATTCCCTTCTAAGTTCAAGTGCGACCAAGTCAAGAAGAGGGGGTAGAGAGAAGAATGGATGGTAGCCAATGTAGCTACCTATCCTAGGATGCTTGACCAATGTAGCCATGTCATCCAACTGCAAGCTTACCAAAACTTTGAGGCTCTTCTTGTTTTATGTACTCGTATATACACTCTGGCAGGCATTTTACTTTTCAATCAGACCAGTCCACTTTTGGAGATTCTACATTTTTTATATTTTTATCTTTTTTCTTTTTTTTCTATATATACAAGGTGTAGCATGTACATTAGGAGTTTTTCTTCTTGAGTTAGTAAACTATCCCTCTTTTGAAGCTTTATTGCAACCCACAACATCCCGTCGTTAGACATCAACGCTGACAGACCGTTGGATCTCCCGATTTAATCATGTGAATTTGATGTAGTCGGGTAATTAAGATCGATCAAAAATTAACCCAACGAATTGGTGAATCAATGAATTAAATAATGTACGGTTTTATGTATTTTTAACCTGGGCAAGCCCCAGGGTCGACTCAAGGATGCAAAGGAACAACTTTGGATCAAAATGTACAAATTAGATCACCGTTTTCCAAGCTGGATTTTTTTATTATTTATGCAATAAAAATTCCAATACAAAAATACGGATGAACTATATTATCAAGAAAATAAACAACTTAGCGAAATTGATTTTAATGTGAAATTGATCCAAATTAGCCAAGTTATAATTTTCCTGGAAACCTAGTCTAATGGTGAATGCAAAGTGTATTTTTTTGGTATTTTTAGGGTTAAGATGCAACAATTAAAAATACAAACTTTTTAGTGGTTTTTATGCAATTTTTCATGCAAACAAAGTGCAAAAAATATGAAAAATTTACTGAAAGTGAAATATTATGAAATGTAGTTGTAGTGATTTTTTTGGAATTTTCTGATAATATAAGATTCTTTATGAATTTTTTTAATGAAAACAGACTAACATTGAGTATTTAATTTCTAATAAATCCACGAAATGAATTTATCTAGAATCAAAATTATCGCAAAAAATGTTAATATATAATCAAGGAGACTTGAAATTTTGCAAAACAATATTTGTGGATTTAATTAAAAATCATTTAATGAAATCACTTATGAATTTATTTTTGGCAGAAGACACCTCCAATTTAAATGAAATTTGGATAGTAATTAAAGCATGCATATACACATGATCTCTAATTTTTACACAATTTTTAAAGTAATATTTAATAAAAAAATGAATTCCAAACCACGAATGGGGTAAAATATGCATTTATCTCCAATACAAATTTAATTATTACCTAGTGCTCACAAAATTCTAATTAAATATCCAAAATGTACAGAATTAATTTCTCAACAAAATACTATTTTTGTAAAAAAATGATACGAAATGGATGTCCTAAATGATTGTAATTGCAGGGGTATTTGTGCAATACAGAACTGAAACAGCAACAAACTGAAATGTGCCCAAGGGAACTTTTGCAAATGAACAAACTTAGTGGAAATAAATTGTAATTTTCACATAACAAATAAAATAAAGTAACCTTTGGAACTAAGGCTCGAAAGAATCGTGGAGTGTGGCATCCGCGGAGCTGGGAGGCATGAAGGGCAAGCGAGACGGTGCACGTTTGAAGCACAACGAGTGGCCACGGGTGGGTAGCTCCGCTGAGAACTATCGTGCACAACACAGCTGGGAGCGGTCGTGCATGGTACGGCTAGGAGCGGCCTGCAGCATGGCGTGCCCACGCTCGGAGGAGGATGAATCACAATGGCATCGCAATGGCGGAGGAGGCTGGTGGCGAGGAGGGAAGGTGGCGACGGCTGGCCAGGTGCTGGTGGCTGGTCATCCAGGGGCTGTAGGAGGGAGGATGCCAACTGCTACACGTGCGAGGCAAGGAGAGAGACCGCGTGGTGGCTAGCGGGCCGGGCGGCCAGGAGCTGCTAGAGCAGGCACGAGGGAGGCTTCCGCTGAGGTGGTCGGGCACAGGTGTCTGCGATGATGGAAGAAGGCCCGTACTTGGAGGCAGACAGCGGGCCTATGGCTGGAGGAGGAGGGAGAAAGGGGTGGTGGCCGCTTCCCATTTCTCTCTTTTTTTTTAAATTTTTTTAACTATAAATTAAGATATAGAAATGAAATTATGGTGATGATGATGATAGCGATGGTGGTGGTGTTTATGAAAATATTCTTATGATGAACAATAAGGGAAAAAAATTTGTTAGATAAAATAAAATGAAAAAATGAAGATAAAAGATATACCTGTGTAGTCGCTTGGAGAGAGGGGAGCTATGCTCGACTCATGTTGTCGCCTCGAAAGGTCGGGCGAATGTTGACCTTGAAGCTTGGCAACGATCTTGGAGAAAGCTACTACTATGTGGGCGGTGCTCCATGGATCTCACCTAGGACTTGTCATCGGTCAACCTGCTGCGTCGAAGCTGTCACCAACGACACATCAAAGGGGCTTCAGGCTCTTTTCTACGTGAATAATGGATGAAGAAAAATGAGGGAGGAGAAAAGAATAAAAAGAAGGAGAGGGAACTTAGAAAAGTGGTGGAGAAAGTGGGAAGAATGAGGAGTCGGTGACTTGGAGGGGGAACAAGTAAAGGGAGAAGAAGTAAAAGGGGAAAAAATAATCTATGTAGGCTACTAGAATAATGAAGGAAAAAGAAATAAAAGTAGAAAAAATAAATATAAATTAATAATTAATTAAAAAAATAATAAATAATGAATAATGAATAAAATAAAATACAATACAATAATTAATGAAAGAAAATAAAATACGAAATAATAAATTAAAAAATGGGGTGATACATGGCAGTTTAGGAACGACCATGTGTCGTTCCTAGAAAAATCAAGAAATTAAATGTAAAGAAAATTAAAAAGAAATAACAAAAGGGGTCAAATCAAAAAGTGGTCAATAAGAAAGTTGCTTGTCTCGACGAGGACCTTTGTGAAGGATCAAAAATCAAAATAAGTCATATGTACAAAGTGTATTTTTGAGTGGTATCATATAGGTATAAAATACGGTATTTTTATGTTTTGCAAATTTTTTAAATTTTTAAATAAGAGAAAAATCAAAATAAAGTTAGAGAAAATATGAAGGAATATTTACATCTTAATATATTTTTTTGGATTTTAATAATTAAGAGAATAAAAAGATAAAATGAAGGGTATTTTAGTCAATATATACAATATACAATATGGGCCCAAACTCCAAGTTTCGTATATGATCTCCGATTTTTTAATGAAATTAGTCTTGTTTTGAAGGTCTTTGAATGTATATTACTTTAAAAGTGAGTAGACCTAAATCAAATATTGTTTAAGAGAGATATGTGCATTTTAAGGCTCTTAGTCTCAAACTTGGATTTGGATTTTATTGGATAATTTTATAAGTTAGTATTTTTTGATATTTTTTCTTTATTAGTGTTAGTAATATATACACTATAGAGTTGATTTTATAGGATTTAGAGTTAAATAGGTGATGTTAGCTAATATACAGTTGAATATGTACAAGTGAACTTGACTTCTTATTTAATGCAAATATGAAATGCTAAAATGCACATCTTATTTACACATGAATGAATGATAATTATGCATTATTAGTGGAAAATATGCATCTAATTACTCAGGAACAGAGCTCTATTTTGACTTTTAGAGTGATGAATCACAGATTCATCGTCCCCCTATACGTAAACCTTGCTCGTCCCTGAGAAACTAAAATGAAATGCAAGAGTGAAATGATTTTGGGTTCCATACCAAGGTCATGAACAAAAGGTGAAAATAGAGCTTGACTCAATCTTTGGATTAATATTGTGGCAGAACCTTAGTGGGAATTGAATTTAAGACCTAACAACCTTTAAGTTCCACAAGTCTTCTATTCAAATCGCCTTAAAAATCATGTAAGAACAAATCGTCATACGCAAATTCTGATGACTATGATTGTTACTTGTACTATGTAAGTGAAATATAGATCTCCACATCAGAACTGGCAAAGAACCAGCCTCCTCTATCAAGGTAACTCTAATTCCCCGGTCTAGCAACTCTTTCCTCAAGGAGCGGGTATTCCCTTTTAAGTTAAAGTGCAACCAGCTCAAGAAGAGGGGGTGGAGAGAAGAATGGACGGTAGCCAGTGTAGCTACCTATCCTAGGATGCTTGACCAATGTAGCCAAGTCATCCAGCTGTAAGCTAATAAAAACTATGAAGCTCTTCTTATTTTCTATACTTGTAAATACACTCTAATAGGCATTTTACTTTTCAATCAGGCTTGTCCACTTTTGGAAATTCTGCATTTTTTATTTTTCTTCCTTTTTCTTCCTTTTTGGCATATATACAAGATACAAAATGTACATAAAGAGTATTTCTTCTTGAGCCAGTAGACTATCCCTCTTTTGAAGCATCATTGAAACCCACAACAACCTGACGTTAAACGTCAACGCCACTAGACTAGGTTGAGATGCACTACCCTCCCTAGAGGAGGACGGATGTTTCCACCCGTATGCTACTCCAAGACAAAGGATTCTATCTCCTCACCACCTCATTAATGAAGAGCTATGTGCATGGTGCTTGTCCAAGTTAGGTCATTGTCTAAAAGAATCCTGCGTGTGTATGAAATATCTACTTAGACCAATCAAGATGACATGTGAACATAGACTTGTGGACTTAAGGAATTAAGTCACTCGACCTGAAAAATCTTAAGTCCAGTTTCTATAAGGTTCCTCTGAAATTAGGTAGATTAAGGTCAAATTAAATACATCCTCGACTTCTATTCATAACTTGGTTCAGAACCCACAATTTTTCACTTTGCAATTGGTAGATATGTAGATGAGATGCATATGGCATGCTTATATAGATGAAATGAAGTGCAAGACGTTTTTTTGAATGCAAGGAAGATAAGCAAGAGTAAACAAGAAGCCTCTTTTTATTTAGTTTTTTTTCAAAAAATTGGTATACCTCCTATTTTACATCAAATTTTACAACTTTTTACGCAAGTATTATAAATATTAAACAATATACATACTATAGAAGATTTTTCCAAAAGAATTTTTTTCAATTTTTACTCACCCCATAATTATTGCATAATATATACAAAATACGTGAAAGTACGAGCTATGGGTAAAGTATATATGAAATATATACATGCCCCCTATACTTAGCGTGCGCTATGCCCTCAGAGCATGAGAAGTAAGGAAAAGGCATATCTCGTTCTAAGTGTAGGAGATCTAAAATAACAAAAGGTGTAGAAGTCGATCCGCTCCCTATACTTAGGTTCTGATCAGCCTAAATGTAGAAGAAGAGCGAAAATGGGGCGGTCGAGGTCAAGAGGAGAAGTGGATGAGTATATATACATGATGGGCATCGATCCCATTATACTTAGGGTCTTGTCAGTCTAAGTCTACAACAAGATTGAGTGTGAGAATTGATTAGATCTGGAGAATGTACAAACAATGATGAAGAAACTCGGGTTACTCTCACCCTATGCTTAGGATCTGGTCATCCTAAGTATAACCATAAAATGAAATGATATGGAGCTGGCGCGAGTGATTCAAACATTGGGGAGGGAGGGAGGGAAAGAAAATATATATAAGGAGGAGTGAGAATATACAAGGATCAAGAAGGTTTGTGACACACCTTCTTGCGGGAGCGAGGAGGTGGATAATATACATATGTCTCGCTTTTGGAATTGTCCTCAAATGAATAATAGTGAGGTGTAGGGATCGCCCAACAAGGGTCGACACACGACTGCTTGCTCAGATATGGCTTAAGAACATCCGGACTGAGATCACTCATATAAACCACCTCATCCAGACCTGATGAGGATTCCTCCAAAAATTCCTTCTCCCGAATGTTGAAGGAAACTTTCTAGTCGGATTTTAGAACCTGAATCATTGAGAGGGAGAGGAGAGTAGTGTTCCTTGAGGGGTTCGAGGGAACACCTCAACCAATCAATTCTCGACTTCGTCTCACTGGATAACCTATTAAAGGAAGGAGCAACTGTGGTTTTGGGTGGGGTCAATTCAGTCCTGCTTCTCTGCTTTGAAGGTTTGGGATGTGGTACGGTGCTAACCATGGGTTCCTCATCAGATGAGTCACCATATAGATTATAATATTCCTGAAGGGTCATCACACATTTTGGGAAGGTGCTAGTGATCTTAGTTGGCATGGCATTATTAGTCATGGATGTTGGATAATCAAAATGGTCAAGACAATCAACAAAATTTGTGTCCGACTCAATGACAGCTTTGGGTTATGAGTGGTGGTGAAGCAAGCAGCGGGAGTCATGTTTGTGTGAGTATTCTCTAAGCCAACGGTAGGCTCGATAGTCGGTATCTCAAGTGTAGCAGAGAGGTGGGATTCATCTACCTATCGATGGTCACGACTGCCAACTACTTTGTGGGTCACCTTCGAGTAGAGCGTGTCAAAGAATGGGTGAGGTTGTAGTGCTCCCAATGCTGTAAAGTCGATTTCCCGAGTCTTGTAATCTATAGTATCCTTAGCCAGGGCTAAGAACGGCTTTCCGAGAATAATCGGAGACTAGGCAAACTCTCCTCGGTGCTCAATTTCAATGATCGTGAAGTCTACCTGAAGTAGAGCACCATGGAAAGTAATGATGATTGAAATGGTTCCTCTCAACCATTTTCTAGATCGATTAACTAGTTGCACGATCTCTCTCGATTTCCTAAGTGGTCTTAGTTTGAGCTTGTCAAACATGGAGGTCGGGAGGACATTTATCGATGAGTCATTATCAAATCTAGCATGGGTAAAGATGGTATCTTTGATTTACAGTCAACCCTAGGCAACCGCTTCACTATGCGGCTCTTGGTCTTTCTCTCCGTCACAAAGGAGGTGGCCAAAGACTCTAGGTGTCTTTCTGTCCTTGTTCTCTTATTATCCTACCTCTTGGGCATCAAATTACTCCTTACAAATCTCTTGAGGTCGAGGAAGTGATCTATGGCCTTTATTAAGGGAAGCTTAAAAAATAACTCCTCAACAAGGGCCTCCCTTAGGGTAGGATCCCATTTTTTATGTCATTTTCTATTTTTATGAGGTTTTCTAGTTTTTCATTTTTTTGGTCTTTTTGAGAGTTTCAATTTTTTGGTGTTTTTGATGGGCGAATAGTCAAACTCTGTATTGGAGGGCAAGTAATTAGTAGAAGAGGAAGGTAGAATAGACTCCAGCAGTACAGAGTATGTGGTTCCCTAATGTTCACTTTGTTCTCAACATCAAAACTACTTATGGTGTTCTCCACCTTCATACCCATGCTAGCAGTAATTGAGTTCAATATGTTTGAGACATCTCTCAACTTGGCACCAAATGATTCATTTTTCTAGATAAGCCTAGAAATGTCATCTTCCAAAAAGTTCTCATAACGAATCATGGAAGTAGTCTGTTCGATTGGAGGATATTGTTGATAACTTGGAGTCTCATACTCAACATACCTAGATCCAGCATGTAATGCGGTGTCGAGTATGGACCATCCAAATGGTAGATATTGGTCAGAGCCTCATATGATGGAGTCAATAAAGAGGGCACTCATAGATTAAATTCATGAGTCCAATCCCCTGTAGGCTCTCTGAATGGCTGGTACGAGGGTTGGTCTATGTAATCTCGATCATTAAAGTCAATCAAGTCTAGGGAATCATGATGTGAAGGCCTCTCCATTCGGTTTGTTTGATCGACCATGTTTTGCCCTAAGGTCATGTTGGGACGTATATATGTAAATTGTTATTCGATCCCTACTTGAGGTGAGAATGAAGTATGTAGGAGCACATAATTCTGCCAATAATCTTTCTACAGTGGTCCAACGGAATTCGGGGTGATCGCGACGAATCCCGGGCTGCTGTGGGTACTGGTCGTACCATATCCCATTGACTTCCATCAATGGTTCCTGCTCAACAGGGGGTGGTGGAAGAACTGCCAGTGGCTGATCTGGCTGATAGACCACCATCTAAGTGTCCTGAGATGGTGGTGGCAGTGAGTAGTGCTGTAGCTGCTGGACCGGCTCTGCCTGGATGTGGTGAACCTGACGGTACGAGGCAGAGCACTGGGTGGAGCTGCTACTATTGGGATCAGCCCGTGACTTGGGAGTCTACTGAGTGGACATCTATGCCTCCTGGATGCAAAGAATCTGCATCTTCAGGTCACTCATGGTCTTCGTGATAAGGTCCATCTGGGAAAGACCTTGACTTTGCTTCTTCTCAAGAATCTCGATGTAGTCCAGCTTCTCTGAAATGATCCCCATGTCAGCAGCGGTGGATTCATCCTGAGATGCGGCTGCTGACGGGGTGTGTGTATTGGCATCGATGCGTGCTATCCTCTGATATCCAACTGCTTGTGGTGGAAGCTTCAGTTGTGTGTAGACGCGGGCTTGGGCCATGACTGTGGAGTTCTTTGCCATTCCCTCATAGATCTCCCAAACTACGTCTTCTCCCTTGGAGAAGTAAGATCCACCACAAGAGGCATTAACAAGCCCCTATAGCTCCGGTGTCAGCCCACAGAAGAAACTCTGAACCAGATTGGGCTTGGATATGTCATGATGTGCACACTGGTCAATGAGCTCTCTGATTCGGTCCCAAGCCTCATGGAACTGCTCATTCGGGACTATAGTGAAATTGCTGATCATAGCTCGTGCTGCGTTAGTCTGGCCGAGTGGATAGTACTTGTTCAAGTACTCGCTCCGGAGTTGTGCCCAAGATGTGACGTACCTCCCAAGATGCTTCAGCCAGTAGGCTGCTCTATCAGCTAAGGAGAATGGGAAGGCAATCATCTTGATTGCGTCCTCGTCCACTAGTCTATCATGGACAGTGCTGCAAATCATCTCAAACTCCTGCAGATGGAGATGAGGCTCCTCAGTGGCTACCCGTGAAACTTGGGCAATAACTAGATGGTTTGCGGGCGAAGCTCAAAGTTCCCAATAATAGGAGGAAGCTGGATCCATCGGTGAGTGAGGGTCGTGGCTGGGTTGTGCAACTGCCTCATGGTCATCGACGACAACCTCTCCTGGTTAGGTTCTCCTCCTTCGCCTGCGGCTTCAGGTATATCTCCTCCACCGCCCTCAGGTCTGTCGTCTCTTCCTTCTCGCATCTGTGCTATCTCCCTCATGAGGTCACCCATGAATACTCCCTGGTCTCTGATCTGTTTCTGCATTGTCCCCAGGGATGCTAACAGTGAGTTGTTGATGGCAGCTTCATCATATAAGAATGGTGGTGGTCTCTGCTCATCTGATTGTTCCTCTCTGTCGTCCATATCTTGGGTCTCTGCAAAGGCAAAAGAACCCATCTCAGGTGCCGTCAAATGTTCTGAGCTCTGTGCTGCACTAACCTCAGACACTATTGGACTGATGGAAGAAGAAGGGTGGTCGAGGGGGAACAGGGTGGACGTGAGCTCAGGCTCGGAGAGTGGGTCTGGACTCCCCGAAGCCGACCTAGAGGAATAGGAAGGATTGCTCGATAGCGGTGCCACCAGATGTGGCCTAAGGGATCTCCTTCCCATCAGTTTGATCTGGAAAAGGACGGATGAGATCTGGACTGCAAACAAGATATGAATACAAACCCCCAATTCACCTACACAACTCTAAGCTGATGACCGTGAAGGTTCGATCGTTTATCCTGTCAAATTTAGTTAGGTGATCAATCAATCTATCAGAGCGATTAAGCGAGCTGTTGGGAACCCAATGCTCCTAGCTGACCATCCCAATCCTAAATGAGATCTTTCCCAGCCAGTAGGAGTTGCGGACTGTTTACCGGCTACCCGATCAACCCCCTCTACAAAGGACATCACGATCTGCTTTACCGGTTACCGAGAGATCCTCACTGGAGAATGACTCACCAAGACCAGTAGTCAACTAAGATATCAGGCGTGGCCCTATCCTAGTGTTCGGGTCACTCTCTCGCTCCAGATAAATCAACCAATGAGGGGTTACTCTCCCCAAGACAATTTTTGAAAGAATGAGGTGAGTTTTATGGTCAAGTTTGCATTAGTGATGAATCTGTAATTCATCACTCTTAAAGTTGAAAATAGAGCTTTATTCCCGAGTAAATAGCTGCATATTTCCCCTTGTCTTGCATAAGTAGCATTCATGCATGCATAAATAATATCTGCATTTTAGCATTCATATTTGCATAAAATAAGAAGCCAAATTCACTTGTAAATATTCACCTGTATATTAGTGAAAATACCTTATTTGTATATATTTTATACTAACTCTGAATCCAATAAAACTAACTCTATAGTGTATATATTACTAATACTAATTAATGAAAAATATCAAAAAAATACTAGCTTGTAAAATTGACCAATAAAACCCCAATCCAAGTTTGAAACCATGAACTTTAGAATGCACATATCTCTCTCGTACAACCTCTGAATTAGGTCTACTCACTTTTAAAGTAATATACATTCAAAGACCTTCAAAACAAGATCAATTTCATTAAAATCGGAGCTCGTATTCAAAACTTGGGTTTTGGGCCCCTTTTGTATATTGTACATATTGACTGTTTTGCCCTTCATTTTATCTTTTTATTTTCTTAATATTAAAATTAAAAAAATTAGATTAAGTTGTAAATATTCTTTTCATATTTTCTCTATTTTTATTTTGATTTTTCTCTCTTTTAAAAATGACAAAAAAATTATAAAAGATAAAATGTGGTATTTTATATCTATAAGGTACCACCCAAAAATATACTTTGTACATGTGATTTCATTTGATTTTTGGCCCTTCACGAAAGCTGTAGATCTCATTGAGACGAGCAACTTTCGTGTTGACCGCTTTTGATTTAATCCCTTTTGTTATTTCTTTTTTATTTTTTGTTTATATTTAAATTTTGAATTTTCTAGGAGCGACATGTGGCAGCTCCTGGAGCTGCCACATGTCACCCTATTTTTTATTATTTTTGGATTTTTTTTATTATTTTTGGATTAGTTATTTTTGGTTTTATTACTATTTTAATTATTTTTAGTAGCCTACTATATTATTTTATTATTTTTTACTCCCTTTTACTTCTTCCTCCTTACTTGCCTTCTACTCCAAGCCACACTTACCCCACTTCCTCCACCATTCTCTCCACCTTCTCCACTCATTTTCTAACTCCCTTCCCTTCCTTTTTATTCACCATCACTTCCATCATTTCCCTTCATCCACCGTTCTTGAGAGAAAGAGAGCCCCGAGCCCCCTTTGATGTGTCATTGGTGACAGCTTTGGCGCAGTAGGTCGAGAGACGACAAGGCTTAGGTGAGATTCGTGGAGCACCGCCCACGTAGCAGCAGCTTCTCCAAATTCGTTGCCAAGCTTCGGAGACTGCCATCTCCTCGACGCGACGACGGAAGCCGCATATCGTGGCTCCACAATCCGGCGAACCACATAGGTAAGTATACTCTATCTTCATCTCGTCATTTCATTTTTTTTATCTAACATTATTTGTTTCCCTTGTTGATTCATATCACAATCATCATCATCACATAAAAATCACTCCATTTTTTATCCCATCACCACACCACAATCACCTTATTTATCATTCCCCACCATCATTTATCATCTTCATTTTATTTCATCATCACAATCAACACACACCCTTTTTCTCCATTGCATTTTCCATTTCCTGTTTACAGAGAAAATCATATAAAAAAATTTGCAAAAGAAAATACAAAAAAACAAAAATAAACAGAGGAACTGCGCCAGGTGTGCCTCCACCGCCCAGCCCCTGGCAGGCCCACCTCCGTACGGCCAGCCCCCAGGCCGCCGTAGCCTGACTGCCACCTCCTCCGTGCGGCCGTAGCGTGCCCTGTGCCCGCCTCCTCACCGTCCCGTGCAACAGCCCATCGACGCGCCACGCACAGCCGGTGCGCACCTCATGCCTGCTCGATCGAAGCCATCCCCTCACCCACGACGCCCGCCACCGCAGGAGCGCGTGCCCCTCCAGCACCTTACCTCCGTGCAGGCCCAACGCATGGCCAGCCTCCAGATCAAGGCCGCACGCTTCACCCGTGCAACCCTCGGCCGCGCGCCGCCCGTCCATGCGTGCCACCCTCGTGTGCGTTCACTGACTCCTCCGGCCCACCCTCGCCCTTCATCCAGGAGCCACCACCGTCCCCTCGTCCCATCGTGACCCCGCGGCCGCGCCTCCAAGGCCATGTCACCGCCCACTACCAGCCGTGCCACCTCGGAGCACGGCCGCCTTCCCTTGCGTCGCTTGGCCGCCCGCCGCCCTCTAGCGCCACCATCGCATCCCCAAGCCGTCCCCGTTGCCTTGTGCCCTAGCGGCTCAAGAAAGGTCCTTTTTATTTATTTTGAAAAATTTGCATTCTTTTCCCATTAAGTTTATTTATTTCCAAAAGTTCCCCTGTGCACATTTCTTGTTTGTTTCTTTCATTTCTATCTTGCAAAGATACCCCTAACTTTGCGTGATTATTTGGACTGTCATTTTACATCAATTTTTAATAAAAAAATAGCATTTTGATGAGCATCTAATTTCTTATCTCCTGGATATTTATTTATATTTTTATGAGCATCTGATAATTTATTAAAAATCAGAGATTGAAAATCAGTGATAGTTAACCCATTTAAGCTCTGAAATTCGCACATAGTCATTTATTGCTCCAAAAATTGTGAAAAAATTGTGAATGATGCCTTTAAGTGTGCTTTAATTACTTTCCAAATTTCGTCTAATTTGGAGTTGTCTTGTGCATGAAATAAATAGTAAGATTTATGTAATTGATTGTTAATTAATTCCACGAACAATATTTTTGAGAAATTTCAACTCTAGTAGATTCCTTGTTAAAATATCTATTTGAGATAAATAATTCTCTAGATAATTTGATTTCTGGATTAATTAGGAATTAAATACTCACAATCGCTCTATTTTCAATAAAAAAATTCATAATAAAATTATAAAGTGTCAGAAAATTCCAAAAAAATTATTGTAGCCCCATTTTATTATGTTTATCTTACATTAAAGTTTTCATAATTTTTGCATCTCATTTGCATGAAAAATTGAATAAAAACCCTAAAAAAGTGTGTATTTTTCATTTATGTATTTTAAATCCGAAAATTCCAAAAAAATACATTTCGCATTCATTATTGGATTAGGTTCTTAGGAAAAATATCACTTGGTCGATTTAAATTAATTGCACATTAAAATTAAATTTGGCTAAGTCGGTTCTTTTCGTATTAACTTAATCCAATTCATAATCTGCATTTGTCATTTTTATTGCATAAAAAAATTTAAAAATATTCCCCACCTGGAAAACCGCAATCTAGTCCCTCTAATCTGATCCCGAGTTGTTCCTTTGCCTCATTGAGTCCACCCTAGGGCTTGCCCAGGCTAAATAAACATAAAACCGCGTGTATATTCATTCGTTAATTATTCGATTCGTGTGGTTAATTTTTGATCGACGCGGATCTGTCCGACTGTAATGAAACGTCAATCTGACAACATTAAAAGGGTAGATCCGTGGCTCGTCAAATGGCGTCGTTGTCGGGGAGGCAAACAGCTTAGGATCGCTTTAGAAAATTAGATTTATTCGGGAAGTCTGATCCCCGAACCACCTTGTAATTATTCCATTATTTTTCTATTTATTTTTCTCTCTCTATCTCTGACATTTTTGTATATTTTTGTGCGAGGGCCCGGTGGACTTGGAGCGGCTTTCTTGAAGTCGATGCATCTCGAGGTGCATCGGAGGCCGACGATTCGTAGATCAAGTCGGTTGTTGAGACGCCAGAAAGATTTTCTTTTTTTGTTAACTTGTAAAAAGGTGTCTGCATTTCCAGCAGTTCCCGTTTGGGTTCTCGAGTGTGTAAACATAGTGGAACCATGTCCCCATGTGCTGTGTGGTTGCTTTACGTAGAATAGGACCTGCACTTGCGGCTCTTAGAGCTATTTTAGGAATTGTTTGTGCTCGTAAAACTTTAGGACCACACTTCGCACTTAAAAGACACACTTAGACCACAAGACTTAGCCAAATTCAATTCGTTCTTCACTCGCTAATAGAACTGCTTGTCTAGGAGCAGCTTTTTCGGTTGCATTCATTTAGTGTAAAAATTTCAATTCAGTATTGCATCCCGCATTGTAGAGAGCTGGAGGCACTGTAAGTATTCTTACTCAAGCATTCATCATCGTTTTCTCGATTGCATCGGCTTTTTCCGATTCTCTCTCTCTCAGTTTTCTAACCTAGGATAAAGGAATTGGGACTGGACGGTAGACGTGATTGCTTGTGTGGATTAATATCGGTGACAACTAATCTTTAAAATCGGGACTGCTAATTGAATTGGACCAAAAAATTTGACTAAAATTAACCCTTGTTTGCGGGAAATTAACTCCGACCTTGTTTTCAGATTGAGTGAGGGTACTTGAGTGTATGTGAACACCTTAAGGTAGAGCCCAAATCCCCGCCTTCCATATCACGTTCTGACTGATCCTAGCAAATATTACAAGTTGAATTATTCAGGTTCATTGACTAGTACAAAGTAGCCTCCACCTGTCTCAGGTAGATAGGGGTGAAATTTCGGTACTTCGCGACAAGTTGCCTGTAACCCCCTGGGGTGAAGTTCCGGCTTTGTCAGCCTCAGCCTGCTTGCGGGTAGATAGGGGCAGGTCTTTAAATCCATCAACTTGGTATAGGAGCGAAGAAAGGAAGGACCAACGGTATCTTAGGCGACATGTTAAACAGGGGAGATGCATCCGGCTTTTAGCTGACTCCCTTATAGGCCGCGTAACTTCTTGCTACTTGTCTGAAAATTCACACTTAAAATCAACCAGACTAATCGGACTCGGTTTCAGGTCCTTCACCGTGTTGAGTGTGAACTCGAGGTTTGCTCTTGCATTTGTCTTTGTGTTTGTCCATGTGTGTTATCCAGTGTAATTGCACGTTTTCTACCTCAATCTTCTTACATTCATCCTCTCCTCTTCAAGATGTCGGGATATTGGTACCCATACCCTGAGACCTCTGGTCATTCCTCATCGACCATATACCGATCATCTTCACCTTCTCATTCTTCCATGTATCCTCCGCCATCCATGGGAGATCCTTACCCTTGGTCGGCTCCACCTCAACCCGAGTATGAAGTCAGAACTTCGAATGACTTCTCCATTTCTTCACATTTCTCACCTACTCCATATTCTAACACTCCGGATCCACTTCCATCTTGGGCTGACTGTACTTATTCTCGAGAGCTTGCAGGAATCAAAGAATCGAATGAAGAGAAAGCCACTGCTGAGACAGATGATTGGCAAAACTATATGCCCCCACATACTTCATTCCCACCTCAAGTAAGGACCATACAATAATTTACATATACACATCAGAACTTGACCTTAGGGCATAACTTGGTCGATCGAACAATCCGAATGGAGATGTATGTACATCATGATTTCCCAGACTTGATTGACTTTAGTGATCAAGCCCCCATTAACCAGCCTTCATTCGAAGAGCCTATATATTCACAAGATTGGACTCATGACCTAGACTTATCAGTCCTTGTTTCATTGACTCCATCATATGAGGCTCCGAGCAATATTTGCCATTTAGATAGTCCATACTCGACCCAGCATTACATGCCAGAGTCTAGGTATGTTGAGTATGAGACCCCAATATCTCAGCAGTATCCTCCAATTGAGCAGAACTCTCCCATGATTTGTCATGAGAATTTTTTGGAGGATGGCATTTCTCGACTTATCGTGAAATGAATCACTAGGTAACAAGTTGAGAGATGTCATGGAAATATTGCACTCAATTTCTGCCAGCTTGGGAATGAAAGTGGAAAAGGATGTAAGTAGATCTGATGTTGAAAACCAAGCAAGCATTAGGGAACCCACATCTTCTGTACAGCTGGAGTCCATTCTATCTTCCTCTTCTACTAACCCCTTGCCTTCCAATCTTGAGTCTGATAATTCATCTATCCAAAACACCAAAAAAATTGAAAAACCAAAAAATCACATAAAAATTGAAAATGAAAAAGACCTAAAACAATTGGATCCTGCCTTAAGGGAAGCACTCGATGAAGAATTGATTTTCAAACTTCCCTTGATTAAGGCCATAGATCACTTCCCCGACCTCAAACGATTTGTGAGAAGTAAATTGATGCCAAAGAGGTCAGGTAATAAGAGGACAAGGACCGAAAGATACATAGTGTCTATGGCCACCTCCTTGGTGATGGGGAGAAAGACCAAAAGCCACAGAGTGAAGCGGTTGCCCCGAATTGAGTGTGAAATCAAAGACACTATCTTTACCCATGCTAGAATCGATGATGACTCACAGATAAATATCCTCCCGACCTCTGTGTTTGACAAGCTCAAACTCAGGCCAATCAGAAAGTCGAGAGAGATCGTTCAGCTGGCTGATCGATCCATCAAACGGTCTAGAGGAAATATTTCAGTCATCGTTACTTTCCAAGGCGCTCTACTCCAGGTAGACTTCACAGTCATTGACATTGAGTACCGAGGAGAGTTCACCCAGTCTCCGATTATTCTCGGGAAGCCGTTCTTAGACTTGGCTAAGGCAACTATAGATTGCGAGACTCGAGAGATCGATTTTTCAGCATTGGGAGCGCTTAGACCTCACCCACTCTTTGATACACTTTACTCTAAGGTGACCCGCACATCCGCTGACAGTCGTGACCATCGAGAGGAAGATGAGTCCCACCTCTCTACTACACCTGAGAGACCGATTGTCCGGACGACCGTTGGTTCAGAGACTCCCCACACCTCCTCAACTGCTTGCACCACCACCGTGACAACTTCTAAGGAGGACTCACGACTAGAAGTTGACATTGATTCAGATATGATTTTTGCTGATTGTCTTGACCATTTTGATGATCCGACACAAGAGCCCAATAATGTCAAGCCAACCGAGATCACTGGAACCTTCTCGAGATGTGTGCTGACCCTTCAGGAATATGCTAATCTATATGGTGACTCGTCTGATGAGGAACCCATGGTCAGCACCGCACCACATCCTGGACATTCAAAGGAAACAACCAAGACTAAATTGACTCCACATAAAAACACGGTTGCTCCCTCTTCTAATCGGCTTTCTAGTTAGAGGAATTTGAGAATTGATTCCTCGAGGTGTTCCCCCGAACCTCTCAAGGCGTGTCGCTCTCATCTCCCTCTCCATGATTCGAGTTCTAGAAAACCGACCAAGAAAATTTCCTTCAACATTCCGTAGAAGGAATTATCAGAGGAATCCTCATCGGGTCCGGATAAGGTGATTTATATGAGTGAGCTCAGTGCGGTTGTTCTCAAGCCTTATCTAAGCAAGCAGTCGTGTGTTGACCCACGTTGGACGATCCCTTCACCTAACTACTATTCATATGAGGACGATTCCGACAACAACACACTTGTATATTACCCACCTCCTCGATCCTGCATGAAGGTTCGTCACAAACCTTCTTGACCCCAGTATATTCTCAATCCTCTTTTATATATTTTTCCTCCTTCCCCAGTGATTTGAATCACTCGCCTCGGCTCCATATCATTCCATTTTATGGCTATACTTAGGATGATCAGATCCTAAGTATAGGGGGGTGAGTGACCCGAGTCTCTTCATCATTCTATGTACATTCTCTAGATCTCATCGGTTCTCACACTCACTCCTATCTTATACTTAGGATGACCAGAGCCTAAGTATAGGGGGACCGATGCCCATCATGTATATATTCTCCTCCGTTTCCCCTCTTAACCTCGCCCGCCCCATTTTTAATCTTCTTCTACACTTAGGCTGCCAGAGCCTAAGTTTAGGGGTGCGAAGCGACTTCTATACTTTTTTGTTATTTTAGCTCTCCTACGCTTAGCACGAGCTATGTCTTTTTCCTCATTTTTCGTGCTCTGAAGACATAGCACATGCTATGTATAGGGCGACGTGTATATATTACATATATACTTTACCCATAGCTCGTACTTTTGCGTACTTTCACGTACTTTTGTATATATTTTGCAATAATTACGGGTGGGTAAAAATTGAAAAAAAATTGTTGTATAATACTTGTAAAACTTTTGTAAAAATTGAAAAAAAAAATTAAAATACTTGTATACTTGTATATTGTATAACACTTGTATAATATTTGTAAACTCTTGTAAATTGTTGTAACATAGGAGGTATACCAAAGTTTTGAAAAAAATACAAAACAAAAAACAAAACAAAAAAACAAAAAAATAGGCTTCTTATTTACTCTTGCATATCTTCCTTGCATTCAAAAAAAAGTCTTGCATTTCATTTATCTACATAGCATGTCATCTGCACCTCATCTGCATATCTTGCATATGCAAAGTGAAAAGCTAGTGGGTTCTGAACCAAGTTATGAGTAGATGTTGAGGAAGGACTTGATTTGACCTTAATCCACCTAATTTCAGAGGAACCTTATAGGAACTGGAGTTAAGATTTCTTAGGTCAGGTGACTTAATTCTTTGAGTCCGCAAGTCTATGTTCACATCATCTTAATAAGTCTAAGTAGAATATCTCGTGCACACGCATGATTCTTTTAGATAATGACCTAACATGGACAAGCACAATGCACGTAGTTCTTTATTGATGAGGTGGTGAGGATGTAGAATCCTCTAGCTTGGAGTAGCACACGGGTGGAAACATCCGTCCTCCTCTAGGGAGGGTAGTGCATCTCAGCCTAGTCTGGTGGTGTTGACATCTAAGGACAGGACGTTGTGGGTTGCAATAATGCTTCAAAAGAGGGATAGTCTATTGGCTCAAGAGGAAAAACTCCTGATGTACATGCTGCACCTTGTATATAGTTCAAAAAAAAGAAAAAAAAAGAGAAAAAATGCAAGAACTCCAAAAAAAATAGACAGGCCAAAAAAAATATTGCCTGTCGGAGTATGTACATTAGCAAGAAGTCTGCAGCTGAATGACCTGGCTACACTAGTCAGGCATCCCAGGATAGGTAGCTAAACTAGCTACCGTCCATTCTTTCTCTACCCCCTCCTCTTGAGCTGGTCGCACTTGAACTTAGAAGGGAATACCCCGCTCCTCGAGGAAAGAGTTACTGGACCGGGTTATTTGAGTTACCTTGTTAGAGGATGCTGGTTCTGAGCCATTTCTGATGTGGAGAGTTATATTTCACTTACACCGTACAAGTAAGAATCATAGTCATCAGAAATTTACGTCTGAGGATTTGTTCTGACCTGACTATTAAGGCGTCTTGAATAGAAGACTTGTGGAACTTGAAGTCTGTTAGGTCTTAAGTTCAGATCCCAATAAGGTTCCACCACACAATTAATCCAAAGGACGAGTCAAACTCTATTTTCAACTTTTGTTCATGACCTTGGTATGGAACCCAAAATCATTTCACTCTTGCATTACATTTTAGTTGCTCGGGGACGAGCAAGGTTTAAGTATAGGGGGTTAATGAATATGTAATTCATCACTCTTAAAGTTGAAAATAGAGCTTTATTCCCGAGTAAATAACTGCATATTTCCCCTTATCTTGCATAATTAGCATTCATGCATGCATAAATAATATCTGCATTTTAGCATTCATATTTGCAAAAAATAAGAAGCCAAATTCACTTGTAAATATTCACATGTATATTAGTGAAAATACCTTATTTGTATATATTTTATACTAACTCCGAATCCAATAAAACCAACTCTATAGTGTATATATTACTAATACTAATTAAAGAAAAATATCAAAAAAATACTAGCTTGTAAAATTGACCAATAAAAACCCAATCCAAGTTTGAAACCATGAACCTTAGATTGCACATATCTCTCTCATACAACATCCGAATTAGGTCTATTCACTTTTATAGTAATATACATTCAAAGATCTACAAAACAAGATCAATTTCATTAAAATCAGAGCTCGTATGCAAAACTTGGTTTTTGGGCCCCTTTTGTATATTGTACATATTTTGACCGTTTTGCCCTTCAGTTTACCTTTTTATTTTCTTAATTATTAAAAATACAAAAAAGTAGATTAAGTTGTAAATATTCTTCTCATATTTTCCCTATTTTTATTTTGATTTTTCTCTCTTTTAAAAATGACAAAAAAATTACAAAAGATAAAATGCGGTATTTTATTTCATGCGGTATTTTATATCTACAAGGTACCACCCAAAAATATACTTTGTACATATGATTTCATTTGATTTTTGGCCCTTCACAAATGTTGTAGGTCTCATCGAGACGAGAAACTTTCGTGTTGACCACTTTTTGATTTAATCCCTTTTGTTATTTCTTTTTTATTTTTATTTATATTTAATTTTTGAATTTTCTAGGAGCGGCATGTGGCAGCTCCTGGAGCTGCCACATGTCACCCCATTTTTTTATTATTTTCGGATTTTTTTATTATTTTCGGATTTATTTTTATTATTATTTTATTATTACTATTTTAATTATTTATAGTAGCCTACTATATTATTTTATTATTTTTTCACTCCCTTTTACTTCTTCCTCCTTACTTGCCTTCTACTCCAAGCCACACTTACCCCACTTCCTCCACCATTCTCTCCACCTTCTCCACTCATTTTCTAACTCCCTTCCCTTCCTTTTTTATTCACTATCACCTCCATCATTTCCCTTCATCCACCTTTCTTGAGAGAAAGAGAGCCCCGAGCCCCCTTTGATGTGTCATTGGTGACAGCTTTGGCGCAGTAGGTCAAGCGATGACAAGGCTTGGGTGAGATCCGTGGAGCACCGCCCACGTAGCAGCAACTTCTCCAAACTCGCTGCCAAGCTTCGGAGACCGCCATCTCCTCGAGGTGACGACGGAAGCCGCACACCGTGGCTCCACAATTCAGCGAACCACACAGGTAAGTATACCCTATCTTCATCTTGTCATTTCATTTTTTTATCTAACATTATTTGTTTCCCTTGTTGATTCATATCACAATCATCATCATCACATAAAAACCACTCCATTTTTTATCCCATCACCACACCACAATCACCTTATTTATCATTCCCCGCCATCCATTTATCATCTTCATTTTATTTCATCATCACAATCAACACACACCATTTTTCTCCATTGCATTTTCCATTTCCTGTTTACAGAGAAAATCATATAAAAAAATTTGCAAAAGAAAATACAAAAAAATAAAAATAAACACCGGAACTGCGCTAAGCGCGTCTCCACCGCCCAGCCCCTGTCCCACCCACCTCCGCGCAGCCAGCCCCTAGGCCGCCATAGCCCGACTGCCACCTCCTCCGCACGGTCGTAGCACGCCCCGTGCCCGCCTCCTCGCCGTCCCGCGCAGCAGCCCATCGACGTGCCATGCACAGCCGATGCGCTCCTCGTGCCCGCTCGACCGAAGCCATCCCCTCTCCCACGACGCCTGCCACCGCAGGAGCGCGTACCCCTCCAGCACCTTGCCTCCGTGCAGG
This sequence comes from Ottelia alismoides, assembly GCA_037367405.1. NCBI lineage: Eukaryota > Viridiplantae > Streptophyta > Magnoliopsida > Alismatales > Hydrocharitaceae > Ottelia > Ottelia alismoides. The sequence goes on from JAZKJV010008940.1 coordinate 551,712, forward strand.
CCCAACGCGTGACCAGCCTCCAGATAAAGGCCGCGAGCTTCACCCGCGCGCCCCTCGGCCGCGCGTCGCCCTCGCATGCGTGCGTCGACTCCTCCGCCCTGCCCTCGCCCTTCAGCCAGGAGCCACTATCGTCCCCTCGTCCCATCGTGACCCCACGGCCGCACCTCCGCCTCCAAGGTCGCACCGCCGCTCACTACCAGCCGCACCACCTCGGAGCACGGCTGCCTTCCCTTGCGCCGCTTGGCCGCCCGCCGCCCTCCAGCGCTGTCATCACATCCCCGAGCCGTCCCCGTTGCCTTGTGCCCTAGCGGCTAAAGAACGGTCCTTTTTATTTATTTTGAAATATTTGCATTTTTTCCATTAATTTTATTTATTTCCAAAAGTGCCCATGTACACATTTCTTGTTTGTTTCTTTTATTTCTGTCTTGCAAAGATACCCCTAACTTTGCGTGATTATTTGGACTGTCATTTTACATCAATTTTTAATCATGCATTTTGATGAGCATCTAATTTCTTATCTCCTGGATATTTATTTATTTTTTGTGAGCATCTGATAATTTATTAAAAATTAGAGATCGAAAATCAGTGATAGTTAACTCATTTAAGCTCTGAAATTCACATATAGTCATTTATTGCTCCAAAAATTATGAATAAATTTTGAATGATGCCTTTAAGAGTGCTTTAATTACTGTCCAAATTTCGTCCAATTCGGAGTTGTCTTGTGCATGAAATAAATTATAAAGTGATTTCTGTAATTGATTTTTAATTAATTCCACGAACAATATTTTTGAGAAATTTCAACACTATTGGATTCCTTGTTAAAATATCTATTTGAGATAAATAGTTCTATGGATAACTTGATTTATGGATTAATTAGGAATTAAATACTCACAGTCTCTCTGTTTTCAATAAAAAATCATAAAAAAATTATAAAGTGTCAGAAAATTCCAAAAAAAATAATTAGCCTCATTTTATCATGTTTATCTTACATTAAATTTTTCATAATTTTTGCATCTCATTAGTACGAAAAATTGCATAAAAACCCTAAAAAAGTGTGTATTTTTCATTTGTGTATTTTAAATCCAAAAATTCCAAAAAAATATATTTCGCATTCATTGTTGGGTTAGGTTCTTAGGAAAAATATCACTTGGCTGATTTAAATTAATTTCACATTAAAAATAAATTTGGCTAAGTCGGTTCCTTTTGTATTAACTTAATCCAATTCATATTCTGCATTTGTCATTTTTATTGCATAAAAAAATTAAAAAAATTCCCCACTTGGAAAACACAATCTAGTCCCTCTAATCTGATCCCGAGTTGTTCCTTTGCCTCCTGGAGTCGACCCTTGAGCTTGCTCAGGCTAAATAAACATAAAACCGTGTGTACATTCATTCATTAATTATTCGATTTATGAAGTTAATTTTTGATCGACGCGGATCTATCCGACTGCAACGAAACGTCAATCCGACAACATTAAAAGGTTAGATCCCGGCTCGTCAATTAGCGGTCCTGATTTTATGATTTTCACTTTTTTAGGTATTTTTCTGAAATGAAGACAACGCCTAACGCATTTTCTGGTCTCCTGGTTATTTAAGGTCCTACAAAATGAGGGAGGAAGTCAGAAAAGCCGATGCGCGATCAAACACTATGATGCATGCAGAGATAGAAATGCATACCTTGGTCCAGCACTCTACATGCAGGGTGATCCGCGCATAAAATAAAAGACAGAAATTAAACTACCTATATGATGTACGAAGAAAATGGCCTTAGACGAAAGATTCTACACGAGAAGATTAATAGCTAAGTGGTCAACAAGAGGAGTCGGAGTCCGGTCTCTGATACTGATCGGTGTCTGCCACAACAGATCCTACCAGCGCTGTATACGACCTCTAGCGGCACAGGACCCCTCAGGTGATCAAAGTTGCTTTTTATTTTGTGAGTTATTAATTAGGTCCACTTAACGATCTATAGGCACAGGCAAAGGTATTAAGTGTGGGATCCTAATCAATTGTGTCACAATCACAAGAAAATCCTAAGTCTAGGGGCCAAAACCTTTGTGAATCAAAATAAAAGAAAATCGAGGAAAATAATACCGACGAAAAACCGTGTAAGCAGATGAGACCCCAAGGGAACGATCCCTCGAGCACTGGACCTTGTGGAATTTTGAAGTGTCTGAAAGTCCTGTTTAGTTACAAATTATGAGTCTCTCTCTCACAATTATTTACACGAATACAGACAGAAAAGTAAACTAGAGCTAATCTGCAAAAACTTTAAGTCTTCTTCGTGCAAGCCGAAGCCAGATTCACTTGGGTGCTCAGGCACCTATGGAAACACGCCCCCTCGATCCGCGGTACCTCGCACAAAGACAACAAAGAAGGTGGTCAGATAGCTCAAAAATGTAAGTCAAATATAAAATAAAGCAATAATGGTAAACAAATAATCACAATCAATCTCAAAATGACCTATACGTTGTTGCTCTCCGGCAACGGCGCCATTTGATTACACGAATTTTACGAGGGTCAAAATTAGTCCACACAAGGTGGGACCACAGTGTCGTTGAGCGACCGCTCACGAATCCCATATACAATCAACAATCAACCCACAATAACAATCAAATAATGAGAAGCAGATGTGGAGTCAAAATTTATTATAACTCTACAATAAGTGTGTATAGTGTGCAAGTATGTGTAGAGTGTCGAACTCAGGGAGCAAGCAAGATAGATCAAGGCAAAAATGTGAATGTGATCAAATGTCTACAAACATGCAAATTTTTTGTGGGTTTTTAATTTTATATATATATTTTTTGAATTTTATATTTTTGTATTTTGATTTTTAATTTCTAATTTTTGTATTTTCTTTTTATATTTTATATTCTTTTTCATTTTCAATAGTGAATATATATAGAAAGTAAGAAAGAGGAGTATGGGGTATTTATAAGAATAGGTAAAAAATACTCAAAAATCAGGAAACAAAATATTTTTGGGCTTTTTATATTTTTCTAATGCTTTTGTGATTTTTCTAGATTTTTCCTATTTTTTGGTGTTTTTAAAATCAAAAATACCGAAAATAGTGTAGAAAATAATAGCCTAGGACAAAAATGGAGAATAAAATTTCAACCAGTAGCAAAAAATTTTCAAATTAATTTTAAACTAAAGATAATAAAACAAGGAAAATTCAGAGACAAAAATTAGATTTTTAGGGTTTTTCTAGAATTTTTAAGATTTTTTTGAAGATTTTTAGATTTTTCTAATTTTTAGGGTTTTTACTTTGAATCTTTTAGTGATTTTTGGATAAAAGTTAAAAGTCACTAAAATGCAGAAGAGTTAATTTTTTTGGAATTTTTAAAGGGGTTTTACTATTTTTTGGTATTTTCTAGTGTAAACAGTAGTAAAAATGCATGTTTTTGAATTTTTATAAATATGAAAATGCAATAAAAATGCAAAACAAAAATATGACGTGAATCTAGAATGCAACAGGAACCTATGGTAATTTTTTGGTGATTTTTGGAATTTTATAGATGCATGAATTAAATACTAGAAATAAAGAGAAAATCAATCTAGCAAGAGCTTATATGTAAATATCCAAACATCCAGGGGCCAACATGCAATTTTCCACAAAAATTATAACTAATAAATATATTTTCAGGACCAAATACAAATATCAAAACCTGCAAGGGTACGCCTACAATATTCCCAACCCCACACGTGTTATACACGCGCCTGGGAAGGACCTAAATGCAATATACAAAAACCTCAGTGGCCAAGTTGCGAAATAACCAAAAATAATACACATTACAAAATATTTCCTGGACTGATACGGAATAACTAAACCCACAGGGGGTCCTGTGCAAAATCACCACCCCCTCACGCGCACTGGTCACGTGAGGTGACATAGACAGGACCTAGATGCAAATAATGAAAGTTCAGGGGCCTAGATGCAAATATTACAAAAATATTTAAAATATAGATGAAAGTTTATGGACTAAATAATAAATAAAAGAACTCTCAGGGTGGAAGATGCAAAATACCTAAAGATATGCGATCCGACAGCGGGGTTTCAACCACTTGAGATGTGTCGGCTCCAGAGCACCCGATGACTGTTCGCAGATGGATGACCACGATTAGATCTCCACTAATGGATCAAATGGTTGAGCTTCATGGAGATCCAACGGTAGCTGCTGGATCTGGAGGTGCGGCCAAGATCTGATGGTTGGCAGCCTAGGACGAAGAATAGGGAAGAAGGTCGGCGAACTCGATCTTCTCTGATCTCGATCTCGACCGCGGGCGATGCTTCAAGCTCCAAAAATGGCCGAGGGCGCTCCTGTGGTCTTCCTCTTCCTCCCGGTGGCTCCAAAACACCTCGGCGACGGCCGAGGCTCTCGCACGGAGGAGGTGGAGCTAATAGGCTTCGCGGAACTCCGGCGAAAGGCTAAACGAGCCCCAGGCTCGGGTCAAAGCTCTTTGACCTGCAAAAAGGGGTGAGAGGGTCCAGGGCAAAATGCCTGGACCCTGCAGAGGTGGAAATGATGCGAAAAGCGACGGCGCACGGTGGTGGCCGGCGGAGCACTCCGGCGAGGGGTACGTGTGGGCGATTCGATGGATGGAACTCGAAGATTTTTTGGGGAAAATGATCCTACGGCTATGGCGAATAAAATGCGAAGAAAATAAAGGAAAGAAGGTGGCTGCCTTAATGGTCAGAACCAGAGGGAAGTACCTCGACACCGGCGAAAGGCGGAGGTGATTGGAGCCGCCTCGATGCTCGCTCGACCAGCCGAAGCTCGGCGAAGGAAGCTGTCACCTTCCTATGTCGATTGGGCACGAAAAGGGGAGTCGAGCTTGTGCAAGAGGGGTTCAACGGTGGCTCGAAAGTCGGAGGTTGAATATGTAGGGTTGACGGGCCGCTCCATAAATCGAGGAAGAACGACGAAATCGTCGACCCCCAGCCCGAGGAAAGACAAGGGCGTGTATGCCCAATCTCCCAGGACTAAAAGTCGTGAAGGAGCTGACATAAAAGAATGCAAGGTTTGACCTCGAAAAAATCGAGAAGAAAGGGTGGAAATGAGGTCTGATAAGGAGCAGAGGAGGGAGGACAGCCAGTTGACCGCGGTCAACGTGTACTGTCTCCTGGTTGGTCCACGTGGACCTACCAGGAAAAATCCCTGAAAAATGTTTTCTTAAATCAAATAAAAATAGAAAATGAATTAATTAATTTTTGATTATTAAATGAAAAATATTTATTATTTTATAAGGTATTTTAATATGATTTTTTTAATTATTTTTATGAGGTTCAAAATTACAAGTTACCTTTTAGGCCTATATATGCATGTATATCTATGTATTTTAATATTTTATTTTTATTTTGTATATTTAATTTATTTATTTTTGTTTATTATTTTATAAATTTATAGAATATTTTTATACACTTAAATATATTTTTATTTTATTTTTCTGATGTGTTTTGTACACTTAATAAAATATAAATATTAATAATATAGGTTTATGTATTAGTATTATACCTATGTATTATATACAAGTATTTTATTTTTGTGGTTTCTTTGTGTTTTAATTCTGATTCTAATATACACATATATTATAAATAATATTTACAAAATTATAAAAATATAAAATTATGAAAATAATGAATAAATAATAAAATGAATATTTTAATCTGTACAAGTACACAAGTGAGGCCCAAAACTCAACTTTTGAAATGTGGCCCCTCCAAACACGAAACCACCACCATTAAATAGCTTAATTAAAATTATATACAATTAAAGGTGAGTTTGACGCATTTCAAGTTTTTATTAGGGAGATACAGGTCTGGAAAGTTGGGATTCTGGAATTTTATTCAGATCATAACTTTGTATCTGTACATTATTTTTGAGTGAAATCAATTTTGTATTTTTCTTTATTTAATTATCTACAACTTTCATGTACAAAGTTTCTTTATTTGAGGTGTAAAAAGTAAAACCAAAAATAGGACGCAAAATGAATAAAGAATGAATGAAATCTTTATTGGTATCTGTCCCTTATCTCCCCCTACTTTATTCCTAGTCGACCTATTCATCAAGATGCCTAGGTCTCGGGGTTTTGGGTCATAAAATATTTACAATATTTTATTCTTTTTATTTTATTTTCTTTATTCTGTAATTTTGGCTTTAAAAACAGTATTTTATACACTATATACATGCACATGCATGGATGCTAATATGCGGGAATTTAGGGTATTTACAGGCATTTGCCAGGGTTTTTGAGGCCAAAATGATAGAACAAAGATGATGAATGTGGATTCATCACTGCCACATGTCCTTATTGGACGGTCCAGATCGCACCACAACTTCTAGTCTCAACTGTCTTAGCGAAAGGGTGGAAATTTTGCATACTAAGCCCACTGCAGTTTCAGAATTCATTCCCTCTCTAAAGTTTTCAAGATTTTGCATTTAGATCCTCGTGTAGGGACCTAAATGCAAAACAAGTAGTTTTTCTTTCATTTCAATCGCTGAGTAGGGACCCATTTGTAACAAACAACTTTACTTTTTCTTGCACTTATACCCTTGTATTCTAGGATAATTTTGGACCTTATTTTGCTAGTATTTTTCATCGCATTTTCTAGGGTAGTTACACAACTACCCAAGAAACATTTCTTGCTATTTTTCATGAATTTTTGTTGCTTCTTTCTCTCGCTTTGATTTTTGTAAAATCATGCTTGTTTGAAGTCCTTTGTTGTATTTTTCAAGAAGAAAATTAAACCTCAAAATTCTTTTATTTTCTCGAAAACCGTAGTAAAGGTATTCTGCCTCCTCGAGTTCGATCCAAGGGAACTTACCTGGCTAAAAATTAGTTTAAAGGGTTAAATATGAGAGAAGTCGATTCGTTTAATTGTTCCCTTTTTTCTCTATCTCCTATTTTATCAATATTTTATTTGATAACTAGGGTTTTGGATCCCAAGCAATTTTTCTACATCAACACTTTAATTATCGCTCTCCAAAACCCCATTTATCACATATCAGGAGGCTATGCAAGACAATCAATGGCATCTTATTATGGAGGAGGAGATGGCAACTCTCCAGTCGCGTGGTACATGTAGGTTGGTTGCTGCCCTTACATGATCATCCCTGGTTGGATGCAAATGGGTGTTTACAATGAAGCACCATGCGGATGGAAACATCAATTGCTATAAGGCTAGGCTTGTGGCTTGTGGGTTCACCAAGACTTATGGGGTGGACTATTAGGTGATGTTCTCTCCTATGACCCATCTTTCTACTCTTCGGACCCTTCTCTCTGTTGAAGTGGTATGCGACTGCTCTCTATCCCAGCTTGATGTGAAGAATGCGTTTCAATGTGGTGATGTGCAGAAGGAGGTCTGCATACATCAACCACATGGGTTTGCTGCTGAAGGGGAGTGTCAGAAGGTTTGTAGACTTCATAAGGTTATTTATGGCCTTAAGAAGAGCCCTAGAGTATGGTTTCAGAAGCTCTTAGCTTTGATCAAGCAACATCATTGCACAAGATTGACAGCAGAACATTCACCGTTTGTTTAGAGGACTCAGAGAGGTATTGATGTCACTTTAATCTATGTTGATGATATCATTATTATAAGATATGATGCACATGGTATTAGTGCGGTTAAGGAATTCCTTCCACAATAGTTTATCACCAAGGACCCTGGAAATTTATGGTACTTCTTAGGGCTTGAGTTCGTCAGGAACTAGCGGAGTCTTGTAATGATTCGGAGGAAGTATATTACATATCTTCTTTTAGAGACATGCATAGCAGATTGTAAACCATCCACTACTCCTATGGATCGGAGCATGAATCTATATGATGGTGATACGAAGGAGGTTGATAAGAGGAGATATGAGGATCTTGTTGGAAAGCTCCTCTATGTGACTATTACTAGGTCAGGCATGTCCTTTGCTGTGAGTAAACTTAGCTAGTTTTTGGACTAGTTGAGATACACATATATGGATGCAGTTCATATGATTCTGAGGTATCTGAAGTCCTCTCCAGGTATTGGATTGTTCTTTAAAAAGTTGAAAGTCATTGCTGTCATGATGTGTGTAGACGTAGACTATACTGGGTGCCCCAAGGATAACAAATATACCTATAACTTCTCAATGTTCTTAGAGAGCTATTTGGTGTCATGGAAGAGCAACAAGCAGATCGTGGTTGCTAGATTTGGTGTCAAGTTAGAGTATAGAGCCATGGCACATGGGAGCATTGAGATGATGTGGGTCAGATCCGTTTTGACTGAACTAGCTGTTGACATGTCTCTTCTCATGCAGCTACTATGTGATAACCATGTTGGACATGCAGGCCCACGGTGAGCCATTATGCAATAAATGTTATTGCAAATATCATTCCCCGATATGAAATGAAGAATAATTAATTTGCATAATGGGCCCCTTAGTACAATTAGGGTTATGTACCATTGCCATCTTGATGATCATAGAGTTGTTGATTCAATTGTTGAATCATAGAGGCTGATGCTTGGATGAATATCTAAAGAGTTAGATTGAGGACTAATCAAGCACCGTCAAATGATCATTAAGAGATGATCTCCAGCCTGAGAAGGATATGGCAATCCTTTCTATAAGAGTTGATATCTAACCAACCTCTTGATGCAGGTCCTCTGCATAGGAATAGAGATTCGAAGGTGTTAGATAAGTTGGTCAAAGAGTTGACTTAACGAGTTCGAGATAACCAAAGACCTATGTCATATGTTGTCACAATATAGGCATGCATTCTCTGACCGGAGACAGATGTGTTACTATATGTCTGAGTATGTACATTTGGCAGACCAATAGGTTGATGACCTAACCAAGGTTTATACACCGGCGTGTTGGTGCACATACAAGAGCATATGAGTAATACGATCTCTCAAAGGGATCATACAGGTTCATTTATTGAATCGGAAGACATGAGCTCACACATGAGATATTAGGATTCAAATTCCGTGCACGGTCGTCTCGCTTAATGAGAAACTTAATGATAAAACCCCGAAGTAGATATTCTAAAAAGATCTAAAACTTCAGGTTTCTTCTAGGTCTTCCAGTATGCAGGATGTACAGGCATTAGAAATACCTGAGGGTCATGTGATCATAAATGATTGTATAACCATGACGCTTCCATTACGAAGGAGTGATGAAACAGGTCTTGATTTTCTTAACTCCTCTCATAGAGAAGTAATCTGATCTTAGTTGAAATGTTGGACCTCGATCTGAATGTGATTCCAAAAGAATGAGAAGATTAGATTTGCAGTCTTGATTTAATCAAGCATCTATGAGAGGTTCACAAAATTTGGATGTGAGATGTGATCTCAATATCCAAGTCACTATACGTGGAATAATACAATCGCCATGTCCTTATCTCCATTTATCCACAGAGAAAGCACATTATCCTTGAAAGAGTTCAAGGATAATTTCACTATTGATATATGTATCCAAGCATTGAGATATTGATAATTAAATGTGATTTAATTATCATGAATAATACGAATTTGATTCGTATTATAAAGAGAGTTATCTAAGATAATTAAATGTGATTTAATTATCAAAGATGTGAATAATGTGAATGTGATTCATATTATATGGGTACATGAGAATAGAGATCCAAGATGACTAAATGTGATTTAATTGTCATGGATATGAATAATGTTGATAGCACTATCCATATTAATCATAAATATATTGTAAATGTGATTTATAATATATAAGAGAGAGAGAGCTTATTGTAATTTATATTTGTTTGATTAATTATTGTTGTCAATTGGGTTCACATTGGATAATTAATTAAAAATATAATTTACATTTTATTTTGAGATGTTAATGTGATTCACATTTTTCCAGTGGCATGATTGCAATATTTGCATGATAATTATGAAATATTTTTTGTGAAATAATTTATAACAAGTGTTGCTGTAAATCTTGGAGATATCATGAGATAATGTGATCTTATGAGATATTGAGGAGATAGACCATCCCCCTTTTTAGTAGATAAGGTCAGTCTTCTCATTCTCACCAAGATTAATTAATTAATTTGATTTTAAATTAATTATATTTATTTATCAATATATATCAATTTAATTTGAATTAATTATTATTGTGTTTTTACAACAACATCGTGGCATTGAAAGAAACATAAATCAATATTATCCATTGGTTTTGTGTTGTCAATGGATTGTGTTCCATGGATCCCAAAATACTATATAAGAAGAGGCACCCCTTGATCTTCAAGAGACATCAAATTATTGCTCTCTTCCTCTCTCTCTCTATCTCTCTCTCTCTCTGCACGCTAAGTTTCTCTCCCTCTCTATCTCATTGTGGTCGTCCACCATGGATCCCTAGAGAGAATCGCCATCGCCATAGCATGGTCATTATGTTGTTGGATTGTTTGCTTGTGGATCTCCATCTCCTTTAGTGTGCCTCTCTCATGAAGAAGATATTAGATCTCATGTGACGAGATCAGGAGATTTGCTGCTTGGATCGTCAACATGGATTGCAAGGAGCACACGTCTCATCAACGCGCTCGCGAGCATCTCCTCTGTTGGATCAGATTTGAGATAGGAGGTCTCTTTGTTTAGAGACTTGATCACAACCATGTTTCAAGAATTAACATTAACACCTAATTATGGTTTAGATGAAACGATCCGAGATTTGTTCTCGAATCATGTGGTTTCATCATTTGAAAATTTTAAATTTTGCAGCCTCGAGCAACTAGTGCGACTAGTCGCTCCTGATTGCATACGATGTGATCCTCACTCTTCCACGATGCTCTTAAGTTTCTTTACATATCCTTCAAGTGGTATCAGAGCAATAGGTCGGAGGTTTCTAATACGATCCATAAACCTAGGGTGACTTGAGTTCATTAGGGTTTGCGAAATTTTATCGCATTTTGTTCACGCAGCCCTGTATTATGTAATTTTTTCCGTCCTATTTAAATTTTTTAAACATGAAATTATCACTTGAATTATATTCCTCCTTAAATAATAAAATCGTAGGATTTGAGTTTGCGTGATTTGGAATTCGATTACTCAAGTTATGACCATTTTAGTGAATATGTATCCATTGATTTGAGGATGGTGAATCTTACGTAATTAAAGAGTTAATTATGGTTTTGAAATACCTAGAAATGTATAAAAATCACTTGTGTAAGTTATAAATTAAATTAGCAAACTTCAGAAATTTATTTGCATGATTTGAATTTAAATTATTTGAGATATGCTAATTTGAGTAAGTGAGGACCACTGCTAAAAATTACACTCGTAATCAAGAACCTAGTCATTATCATTTAATTAATTAATGAAATTAATGGTAATTTCCTGGAATAATTATTGATGAATATTTTGTGAAATAATTAATAATGATTATGTCCTGGAATGACATTGCCTTAACCAATAATTGATTTTATGTGATATAGATCACAATTGGTTACATGATCTTCTTTCCAACAAACAAACTTGCTTGAATTGAATTGGGGATTTCTTTAGAAAATATCCTTATAATATTAATAAAAAATGTTTTGATTATTATTATATGATATAACTTCGGTTGAAAGCCCGACTCATCTCAAGTACAAAGTGATCAATTGACATTATCCTGACCTGAGGTGGATATGTTGTCTACTCGGGGAGCGTTGGGGTAGCAGGTTGCTCCGTGAGCAGTCTGTCCCACTCCCATCGGAACTAGCCATGACAACAAGGAAGGGATAATGCTTGAAGCGACCATGATGTATTTTTCTAATTATCAAAATTCGAATAATAAGTATTTGAGATAATATCATATTTCTAGTAACAATAGAGAATGTTGTTGGATATTAATTGGATCATTAATATTATATTATTAGATTAGTTGGAATCTAATTAAAATTAAAACACTCTATTATGAGTAGAGTTGTTATTTCCCTTGTAAGAATTAATTATGTGAATATGATTCATAAGAATTGATTAGAATTTGAACATAATATGGAGGATTGATCGATCACTGAGCACGTGACTTAATTTACACTTGTTGTAACACGGGTACTTAGCGAATCAGTCAGAATCGAGAAAAGAACTCCATGAAGAGTATCTCAGCTTGAATTTATATCATGGGAAAGTTTGGGGTCAAACATAGGGAGGCAAAGGAACAATGTCGGGTTAATTCAGAAAACTTAAGTCTATGTTTCCAAATGTTTTTTTTCTAATTTTTATGCAAAAATAAATGAGAATGCAAAATGTTGGTGAATTAGGTACTATGAAAAGCACACAACTTGTTAATTTTAATACAAAATTATTTTAATTTAGTATAATTATATTTTTTTAAGATCTTAATCCAATGATGAATGCAAAACATATTTTTTTGAAATTTTATGGATTAAGATGCAACAATGAAAAATGCACACATTTTATGGATTTTTACGCCATTTTTCACACAAACAATATGCAAACATTATGAAAAATTTACTGGAACTAAAACATGATGCAATGAGATTATAGTATTTTTTAAAATTTTCTGAGAATATATGAATTTTTTATGCATTTTTTAATGAAAATAGAGTGACAGTGAGTACTTAATTTCTAATAAATCCGCAATGTAAACAAGCCAGAGAGCGAATTATATAAACTCACATAGGTATTTTTATGTGGAATCCATGAGATTTGAACTTTCGTAAAAATAATGTATGTGGATTTAATTAAAAATCACTGACCAAAATCACTTTATAATTTAGTTAAGGCACAGGACAACTCCAATTAAGATGAAATTTGGATAATTATTAAATTATAGTACAAGGCATCATTTATGATTTTTGTAGAATTTTTAGAGCAATCATGAGTTAAATATGAATTTAAGAGCTAAAACTGGATAAAATAAGTAATTTTTCACTAAAATAATTTTATGTAATTACCCAAATTTCACAAAAATACAAATAAATATTTAGAAGACAATGAATTAGTTGCTCAACATCATGACATTTTTCATAAAAATAGACGATGCACATTTGAGGTCCAAATTGATATGCAAACATAGGGTTATCCGTGCAATACTGAAATTAATACTGATAATATAAAAGCATGCACATGGACTTGTGTGAAATTACAAAAATATAATGAAACCAAAATGTGATTTTCCAAATAACAATATAAAAGGAAGAGGGACCTTCTTCTTCGTTTCTTTGTAGGTGGGCGGCTAGGGTGGGAGGATGCCGCCGTGCGTTGGCACGCGGAGGAGGAGGGAGCGACGGCGGGCCGCACAAGGAGGGTCACGGGATGGAGGAGGACGACAGGTGGTGCAGAGGAGAGCCGCTGGACGGTGGGGGCGGTGTACGACCATGCGAGGAGCATCGATGGTGCTGGACGTGCGGGACAGGGTGGGCGGCTGCCGACGATGGAGGAAGGGGGTCGACGGTGCTGCTCCTGCTTATATTATTTTATTTTTGATTTTTTTAATTTTTTTTGAATTTTATCCTGCAGTTTTTATTTTTTTAATTTTTTTAATTTTCTTAAACAGGAAATAAAATAAAATGACGATGGAGGGGAGATGATGGTGGTAATATGATGAAGATGTTATGGTGGAGGTGATGATTATGTGGTGCTGAAACAACAAGGAAATAAAATGTAGATAAAATAAAATAAGAAGAGAAATAAGAGATACTTACGAGCGATGGAAGGGAATCACCTGGGAAGTGCTCACGAGGAGCATAGTCTTCGCTTGAATCGTCAGCGAGAGATGAGCTCGGGAGCACGCAGATGAGGCTGCAATGTTGGCCAAGAAGCCAATGAATCTCACCGGAGAGAGGCTATCGTCGCTCGACTGTAGATACATCGTTGTCACCGATTAAACCCTGAAAACTAGGCTCACCTCACAAAAAGATGGATAAAGTGCAAAATGAGGAGGATGGGATGTATATAAAGAGAAAAAGTGAGAAGTTATGAAAGTGGTGGAGAGGATGTTAATAAAATGGTGGAGTTGAATTAAAAGTTAGAAAAAATGGTGGAATGTTGGAGTTTAATGGGTGGTTATTGTAGAGAATGGAAATTAAATAAAAAATAAATAGTAGCCTACTTTAAATAAGTCAATAAAATAAAGAAGAAAATAAAATGGAAGATTTACAAAACCAGGTCCATAAAAATATTATGTACATGGAATTTTTTACTTTTCTAGTTTTAACTTTTTTTATAATTTTAAGAAAAGATATTTACAAACTAAAAATAAAATAAAATACTATAAATAAAATAAAACACAAAAATGATTTTTTGGATTTTTAGTAATTAAGAAATTAAAATAAAAATGGGAAAAATGTACAATATATACAATGTACATCTAGGTCCCAAAATCCAAATTTTACAAATGAGCTCTGATTTTAATGAAACCACTTTCATTGGATAGATAATTTTCTAATTAAACTTTAAAAGTGAGTTTGGTGAATTTGGAGTTCATACGAAGCGGGAATTTGGCCGGGAAGTTGGACTTGACGGCTTTTTATCTTTGGGATCTAGGAGTATTTATTTGAGATGATTTTTATTTTATATTTTTATATTTTTTATATACAATTTTTATAAACAAGTTAGAGAAAAAATTAGCCAAAAAGGAGTTAAAATGAATTTATTAAAAATATATGAAGTTTTAGGCTATTTATAGGTGAAAAACTCCTTTATTTTGCGGTTTTCTTTATTGTTATTTTATTTTCTACAATATAATATACAATAATTAGTTTATTTTATTTACAAGAGTTATTTTATTAATTTATTGATTTTATGGATATTTACTTGAGATTTTACTCAGGGATTTCGTTAAGATTAATATATTGAGATGATGAATCATGGATTCAACACCCCCCTATACTTAAACTTTCCTAGTCCTCAATCAAATAAAGAATGAATAAGTTGGATTAACCCCTGACTGTGCATGTGAGTACAAGACGTGATCTATTCAAGAACTCTCAGTTTTAGAGTTCCTAAAATACTAAGTTGAACCAAGCTCTAGTCAAAAGGTATCCAATTTCCCTAATTATCAGACTCTCTCTTTATACATATATAATAGAGATATGACTTTAAGTGTGGACTACAGTTACAAGAGTAGAGTCGCAACCTCACCCAAGGTTATAGTCCAAAGACTCTCCTAAGAACCCGATCATCAACTCTAGGGAATAAACTAAATATGGCCATCAATCCACCGTCTCTTTAGTTTTCAGACTTAGAAATGTAGATGGAAGTCCAGTTGATGGAGGGCATATGATTGTGTCATTTCTTCTCTCCCTCTCATTGAAACAAGGATCCTCTCGAGTGCCTTATTAACACAACGCATTTTTTGTTGTTGATCAGTGTGTCCGTCAAGAGAAGTTGGAGTCGTCTGCACTTTTTTTCCTGGGAGTACATCGGGGTGTACCTTTTTTGAGTATCTATTATACCTTCTACAATCAGACTTGTAGCATTTACGATGTAGAGCCCTTTTTTGGTGCTAGCCCAACTCCTGGCCCTAATAGCGGTGGTCTAAGTGGAAACTTTGAAGTGGTTGAGAGCGCTCGCCTTTGGTGGTAGCTCTTTTGATATTTGACTTGCAGGGTGAGAGTTTTTTCAACATTTGAATTTCTTTGCATTATTTTTGGCTAGCTCCGCTGCTTTTACCAAGATTTGGCGCACACTAATCAACATTTTTTTATTTTATCACACCCTGGCTCATAGGTAAATGTCAAGAGATATTATAAGAATCATGTTCTCATACTGTCTAAAGGTGTTGACACTCAAGTTTCATGTAGACTTCCTTGATTTAATCCCATCCTTGAGCATCATTAAATCAGGTCCAAACTCAAATCCCTAATCCCAGTTCCTCAAGTGAAATTTCAACTCATGTCATCATAACCGCAGTCGTGTATGTGAGGTCTTGATCATATTATTAAGATAGAGACAGCATGCAATATAGCACACAAATCTTTCAAACTAGGGAAATGTGAATAATTTAGTCAAAGACCCTAATGACTAAGGCTGGTTAACTTAAAATCTCAAGACCTCCTAAACCAAGTGTTCTTGAATTTCACTAGTCTTTGTGTGAAAGTGTAAGTGTCATGGATTAAACCAACTTATTAGTTAGTTTTTTTTGTGATTTTGATTTTTTATTATTTTTTTGAAAAAGAAAAGAAAGGAAGAAATATGTTTTTTTAAAAAAAGTTTTTTTTTAAATGTTTTTTGAAAAGGATACTTTTTTTAAGGGAGATAAAGAAAGAAAAGAGATTTTTTTTGAATTTTTTTGAAAAATTTTTTTTTTGAAAAAGGGATTTTCGAAAATATGTAATATAAATTTTTTGAAAAAGATTTTTTTAGTTTTTTGTGTATTTTTTCTAAACCAATTTTCCCCACCCCATAATTATTTTATAATATATACTAAAATACACGAAACTATGAGCTATGGGTAAAGTATATATATGTAATATATACACCCCCCTATACTTAGCATGTGCAATGTCCTCAGAGCACAAGAAGTGAGAAAAGACATAGCTCGTGCTAAGCGTAGGAGAGCTAAAATAACAAAAAAGTATAGAAGTCGATCCGCAGCCCTATAGTTAGGCTCCAGTCAACCTAAGTGTAGAAGAAGAGCAAAAATGAGGCAGATGAGGTTAAGAGGAGAAATGGATGAGTATATACATATGTCGGGCATCGGTCCCCCCTATACTTAGGCTCTGGTCAGCCTAAGTATAGGACATGAGTAAGTGTGAGAACTGATGTGACCAAAAGAATATACAGAGAAGGGAGAATGTACAAGAGGAATGAATCTTCGAAGTTATTGAATCTTGATGCTACATCTTCATGAAGAATAATATGATGTATCTGCTCTGTGCTCACTCTGCATGAAGTTGATGACCTCAACTTGGACTAACTGCTCATTAGAATTTACAAAATGCTTCAACAGTTTTCCATTCACCACATGAGACTCTGCACCATTTGTGAGATCAGCTATCTCTATACTTCCATTCCCGTGCACTTTCATAACAACAAAGGGACCCGTCCATTTAGATTTCAGCTTCCATGGAACATCTTCAACCTGGCATTATATAACCATACCTTTTGCACAGGGACAAAGTCTTTGTACCTAATGTGTTGATCATACCATCTCTTCACTTTATCCTTATAAATCAAACTGTTGTCATATGCCTTGTTTCGGATTTTCACAAGCTCGTTCAAGTTCAAGTCTCGACAAAGCTTCCCTAGGTGACAACTCCAATTAATCTGCTTAATTTCCCATTCAGATTTGTGAATTAGCTCTGCGGGCAAATGGCATGGCTTGCCATTGATCATTCTGAATGGTGAAGTACCCAACAGTGTCTTGTAGGTTGTCCTATAGGCCAACAGAACTTGGTCCAAAAGCTGAGACCAGTTCTTCCTATCATGACGAACCAACTTCTGCAAAATACTCTTCACCTCTCTCTCCGAAACCTCTTCCATGCCATTGGACTGTGGGTGCTAAGTACTAGTAACTCTGTGCTGAAATCCGTAGTCCTTGATAAATTTCTCATATCTTGGTTCATAAATTGGCTACCCCCATCCGATATCAAAACTTTTGGCACCCCGAACCTAGCAATAATATGGTCTCTCACAAACTTACAAATAGTCTTGTTGTCTACAGTTCGGGTTGGGATAGCCTCCATTAACCCCTAGATAAATAGTCAACCACCAACAAGATGTACTCATGTCCTTGGCTGTTGGGAAAGGGACCCATAAAATCTATGCCCCATGCATCAAAAACATCACAAATAATCACCAGCTGCATGGGCATCTCATCTCTCTGTCCAACTGTCCCTCCCATCCTTTGACAAATCGGGCACAACCTTACAAAATCAATCGCATCTCTAAACAAGGTCGGCCAATACAATCCACATTGAAGTACCTCGTGAGTGGTTCTCTTCCCCGAATGGTGTCCTCCAGCCTCAAGTGAATGATAATATGTGAGGACACTCTGGTATTCCTCTTGAGGAATACACCTTCTCCAAACAGAATCCGACCCTTCGAAGAAAAGGAAAGGGTCGTCTTAGTGGTATCTCCTGGAATCCGACTTCAGTCGGTCAATGCTACTCCTAGTCCAACCATGGGGAACCTGCTTAGAGACAAGATAGTTCATCATGTTGGCATATCATGGGAGTGAGTCAATAACATAAATTGACTCGTCTGGGAAGGTCTCTCTAATCTAATCATAATCAGGAGAATCCTCAAGTTCAATACGAGAAAGATGATCAGCCACAACATTCTTCACTCCAGGTTTATCTTTTATCTCCAAATCAAGTTCCTAGAGGAGTAAAATCCACCTAAGAAGGCACACTTTCGCATCCTTCTTTTCCATTAAATATCGAATTGTTGTTTGATCAGTGTAGATTGTCACCTTAGAGCCCAAAATATATGACCTGAACTTCTCGAAGACCCATACTACAACGAGCATTTTCAGTCACGGTGTAATTCTTCTGTGTAGGGTCTAATACTTTCCTCATGTAGTGGATCGCAAACGGGATCCCCTCTCACCATTGTCCTAACACAACTCCTATAGAGAAATCTGAAGCGTCAGTCATGATCTCAAAGGAAAGAGACCAGTTAGGAGCTTGTAGGATAGGAGAGGTACAAATCTTCATCTTCAAGAGCTCAAAGGCCTCTAGACACATGTGATCTACAACGAACTCTATGTCTTTCCCTAAGAGCGCAGTCAGTGGGCGGGCGATCTTTGAAAAATCCTTAATAAATCTCCTATAGAATCCAACATACCCTAGGAATGACTGCACTGACTTTACGTTGGTAGGGGATCGAGTTTCTTGATTACCTCTACCTTGGCAAGGTCCTGAGTATACCATACTCCATTCACCTCCCAAATCGATGGAGGCTCCTCTTGAACTATCTCTGCTAATGGAGGTGGTTGTTGGAAAGAGTGGGCGTAGGACTGGTCCTGCTCCCATGGCTGGGGTTTCCCTAACACCAACTGCTCCTGAATATGGTGAACTTGGTATACAGGGGCAGAGGGTGCAATCACAGCAAGTATCTTTTCTTAGATACCCTATCAGTCAACTCCTCCATTTGTTTTGGAATTTCGGAGACGCTCTGGTCTAATTCATCAATCCTCCTGTCAATCCTCTCGACTACAGTAAGCTTGTCCACAAGGAGTCCCATGCTAGGGATCACGTCTTGAGAGAGATCGACTACAGCTGACTGTCCCCCTCTAGATGAGAGTGAACTGGGGGACGACGTATAGGCCCTGATGGCCATCTATGATCGTCTGGTATCAGCCATCTGCTCGAATAACTGCCAGACGGCATCTGATCCTCGTGATGTATAGCTGCCTCCAAAGGCAGCACTCACTAAACCTTACATCTCAGGGTTGAGACCAGTGAAGAATGACTGGACCAAGATGTTGTCATTTTATCCATGACAGAGACACTTCTGTAGGATGCCCTTGAACCTTTCCCATGCATCACAGAAGGCTTCATGGGGTAACTGGGAAAAAACTCGTAATGTGTGTCCTCATCATGTTAGTCCTACTCAAGGAGTAGAACTTCTTCAGAAATAGGTCCTTGAACTGGGCATATGTGTTGACAGTAACTCCTAGATTTTTCACCCAGTAGTCGGCTTTGCCACCCAAGGCAAATGGAAGGGTTGTGAGCCTAATATAATCCTGGATAACATTAGGATGTCTAAGGTTAGCACAGACGAGCTTAAAGTCCCTTAGGAATGCATAAGGTTCCTCGGAAGCATTCCCATCAAAATGTAGCAGCAGGTTTAGAAATTGCGGCTTCAACTCAAAATCAACTGTGGGTTCGGTCCGACTCAAGTAGTTCCGAATTCTGTACTGTCTGGTGTTATACGCCGCATCCATTGGTGGTTCCACCCCAACATTAAGTAGTCCTAACTGAGCTACGAGTAGTGCTTGTTGCTGCTCAGATGCAGCTAATCTGGCTAGTACCATTCTCATCAGGTCCTCGGGGTGTTATTCTTCCTCTTATTTCTTCTTTGGTGGTATTTTACTTGAATCTTCTTTAGGGCCTGAATCAACAATGTGGTATTGATTAGAAGAGGATTTCAGTATGAAGATATTCTCACCGAGGCGAAGGTCTTCCTCGGTGAGGTAGGAGGAGGGAAAGGGAATGGTTTGAGAGTAACCATCCCAAGAGTGAGTGATCTTCGGCTCAAGAGGGTCATGAGTCCAGGTTGGCCCAAGTTGCGCTTGGACCTTTGGAGACGTACTTCTTGTAGGGTTCAATGAGAGATTCACAAAGTCCGAATAAATATCCCCCCAATTAGTCATCTTTGATGTAAAGAGAACATATTAGAACACGATATTTAATGAGGCGCTAGTTCTACGGTGCACACGAATGTGCGGAGAATACTCACACAATACAAACACTATTCAAACCCTCAATTTCACCAACTCAACATGTGATGGTCGTAAAGATTCGACCGAATTATCTGGTCAATTTTAGTTGGTGACATATGCAATCTTGGAAAGATTAACGAGCTTTTAGGTGCCTTTATTTTCCTACAGACTGGCTCGGTTCTTACGACTATTTGGACCTACTTTCGGCTAGTATAGGAGTAAGTATGGACCGTATAAATATGGCTATCCGTTCCTTGTGGACTAAGGCATCCTCTAAACCTCTCATTCTACTAAGAAAATCTGGACTATTTACCATCTACCCCTAGATCCTCACTGAGAAGTAGCTAATCTCCTAAAAAGAAAGAACCAGTAGTATGTAAGAAATCATGGCTTGGCTCTATCCTAGTGTCATCTCTCTCACTTACAAGTAAATCATACAATGAGGGCTTTATGCACCTATGAACAAGGTTCTTTTTATTCCAATTTCTTAATTAACCTGCTCAATTCAGTCCCAATTTTAGAGTTAAGTTATCACTTGAAAATTAATCTGAATACACAACACGTCTATCGTTTAGTCCCGATTTCCTTTGAAATTCTAAGTTATAAAACAAGGGAGAAATCGGAAATCAAAATGGAAACGTAAAACAATGATGCATGCCCAGAAGAAGTTATACTTACAGTGACTCCCAGCACTCTCCATGCGTTATGCAAAACTGAATTTTTAAATTTACACTATATGCATGCAGATCGAGAAAACCGTACCTAAATAGTATATTATTATCGGGGAAGAATTGAGTTAATTTGAGCTAAGTAGTACACGTCTATGTGTGTCTCATTATGAATCTTATCTGATATGTGAATCTTCTAAGATATGTGTGTCCCAAATTATGATGGGCACAAACAAATTTGATGTTAAACTACCGTGTACCTATCCTTAATTTCACTCAAGTCGAGCCCCACTCTCACCGGAGAGTGAAACAGGTCTCGACACACCACAAAATAAAGTTCAAGTCTTTTTTACACGTGCAAGCTCTCAAACAAGAGCCGTTGTAAATGAGAAAATTACCTAAATTATTACAACACAATAATTACAAAAATTTACAAAAATAAAAATGCTCTCGAAAATAAATTAATTTTCCTATCTCTTCAGCAGTCAGCGCGCGTCACATCCGTTGACCTCCGATGCACTCCAAGTCCACCGGGACCTCGCAAGGAAAACAAAATTTATGTTAGAGAGATCAACAATAAAATATATACAAAAATGAGAAGAAAAATAATTAGGAGAAAAGAGGGAAAATGTATTAATTACAAGATGGCTCGGGGGCCAGACTACCTGAGTTAGAGAAAACCTAAATAAATTTTTCTAAATTTATCCCTAAGCCATTTGCCTCCTACCGGCAACGGCACCATCCGATCGATCGCTGAGCATGTGACTTAGTTTGCACTCGTTATAATATGGGTACTTAGCGAATCAGTCAGAACCGAGAAAAGATCTCCATAAGAGTATCTCGGCTTGAATTTATATTCCGGGCAAGTCCGAGGTCGAACACAGGGAGGCAAAGGAATAACGTCGGGTTAATTCAGAAAAACTTAAGTCTAGGAGTCAAATGGTATTTTTTTGTATTTTTTTATGCCAAAATAAATGAGAATGCAAAAAGTGGTGAATTAGGTACTAAGAAAGCACACAACATAGCCAAATTAATTTTAATATAAAATTAATTTAATTTAGCCAAATTATGTTTTTTCTTAGAAATTAATCCAGTGACGAATGCAAAACACATTTTTTAAAATTTTATGGATTAAGATGTGACAGTGAAAAATGCACACATTTTATGAGTTTTTACACAATTTTTCAGACAAACAATATGCAAAAATTATGAAAATTTTACTGGAACTAAAACGTGATGCAATGAGATTACAATAATATTTTTAGAATTTTCTGGGAATATATGTACTTTTATGGATTTTTTATGAAAATAGAATGATAGTAAGTAATTAATTTCTAATAAATCTGTAATGTCAAACTAGCTAGAGAGTGAATTATCTCACATAGATATTTTTATGTGGAATCTAGGAGATTTGAAATTTTATAAAAAATAATGTATGTGGATTTAACTAAAAACCACAGACCAAAATCACTCTATAATTTATTTAAAGCACAGACAACTCCAATTAAGATGAAATTTGAGTAGTTATTAAATTATAGTTCAAGGCATCATTTGTGATTTTTGTAGACTTTTTAGAGCAACTGTAAATATCATATGAATTTAAGAGCTAAAATAGGTAAAATATGTAATTTTTCACTAAAATAATTTTATATAATTACCCATATTTCAAAAAAATAAAATAAATATTCAGAAGATAGGGAATCAGTTGCTCACCATATGACATTTTTCATTAAAATAAACGATGCAAATTTGAGGTCCAAATTGATATGCAAACACAGGGTTATCTGTGCAATACAGAAATTAAAACTGACAATATAAAATCATGCATAGAGACTTGTTTTAAATTACAATAATATAATGAAACAAAAATGCAATTTGCCTAATAAAAAATAAAAGAAAGAGGGACCTTCTTCTTCATTTCTTTGCAGGTGGGCGGCTAGGGTGGGAGGACGCCACCACGCGCGGGCGCGCGGAGGAGGAGGGAGCAACGGTGGGCCGCACGAGGAGGGGCGCACGGTAGAGGAGGGAGCGACGATGGGCCACGCGAGGAGGGGCGCGGGGCAGAGGAGGACGACAGGCGGTGCGGAGGAGGACAGCATGACGGTGGGGGTGGCATACGGCCGCACGAGGAGCGTTGGCAGTGAGGGAGGCATGGGACGGGGTGGGCGACCGCCAACAATGGAGGATAAAGGGGGGCGGCGGTGCTGCTCCTTCTTTTTTTTTATTTTTTTTAATTTGTTTTGAATTTTAGCATGTTGTTGTGAATTCCTTTTTTTATTTTGCTTTTTTTTAGTTTTCTTAAACATGAAATAAAATAAATGAGGATGAAGGGGAGATGATGGTGGTAATATGATGAAGATGGTATGGTGGAGGTGATGATTATGTGGTGGTGAAACAACAAGGAAATAAAATGTAGATAAAATAAAATAAGAAGAGAACTGAGAGATACTAACTAGCGATGAAAGGGAATCGCCTGGGAAGTGCTCATGAGGAGCACAGTCTTCGCTCAAATCGCCGGTGAGCGATGAGCTTGGGAGCGCGTAGATGCAGTTGCGATGATGGCCAAGAAGCCAACAGATTTCACTGGAGAGAGGGATGTCGTCGCTCAACCGTAGTTACGTCGCTATTACCGATTCAACTCTGAGAACTAGGCTCTCCTCACATAAAGATGGATCAAGTGCAAAATGAGGAGGATGAGATGTATATAAAGAGAAAAAGTGAGAAGTTATGAAAGTGGTGGAGGGGAGGTTAATAAAATGGTGGAGTTGAAATAGAAGTTAGAAAAAATTGTGGAATGTTGGAGTTGAATGGATGGTTATTGTAGAGAATGGAAATTAAATAAAAAACAAATAGTAGCCTATTTTAAATAAGTGAATAAAATAAAGAATACAATAAAATGGAAGAATTTTTTACTTTTCAAATTATAACTTTTTTGTGATTTTAATAAAAGATATTTACAAACTAAAAATAAAATAAAATAGTAGAAATAAAACAAAACAAAAAAATAATTTTTTGGATTTTTAGTAATTAAGAAAATTAAAATAAAAATGGGAAAATAAAAAATATGTAAAATATATACAATGTACACCTAGGTCCCAAATCCCAAATTTTGCAAACGAGCTCCGATTTTAATGAATCCACTTTCATTAGAAAGATAATTTTCTAACTTAAACTTTAAAGTGAGTTTGGTGAATTTGGAGTTCATATGAAGCGGGAATTTGGCCGGAAAGTTGGACATTACGGCTTTTTATCCTTGGGATATTGGAGTATTTATTTGAGATGAAATTTATTTTGTATTTTTTATTTTTATATACATTTTTATAAATAAGTCAGAGAATGAATTAGACAAAAAGATAATAAAATGAATTTATTAAAAATATATGAAGTTTTAGGCTATTTACAGGTGAAAAAATCCTTTATTTTATGGTTTTTTTATTATTAATTTATTTTGTACAATATAATATACAAGTGTATTTTATTTACAATAGTTATTTTTATAATTTATTGATTTTATGGACATTTATTTGACATTTTTCTCAGGGATTTTGTCAAGATTAATATATTGAGATGATGAATCGCGACATCAAGGATCACATAAGTGACATCCATGGTCTCCTGTCAAGGCAAAGGGTTCCGTCGCTAGGGATTGTATGTAGGAGACGCATGTCCAAAGTGACAGCTCTTCCATACAAGCACATCTGGATCGGGCTCTTTGCTTCTCGAAATAGTAAGGTTGTATGCGTAGTGTCCCCAATATCGGGTCCTCATATTATTGGGGCGATATTGGATTGTGCATAGCGAGTGCTAATCCTGTTGACGGTTGGTTCAATTAATAATGGGTCAACATTATCTTAGGGGTGGTGGGCCCAGGTGTTAAAGACTGAATTGAGAATGCAAGTTGGACTTGTAAGGCGGAATCTGTTCCCGCTTCTTTTTATCCGAGTTACAGGTTCTCATATTATTGGGATGTGACAAAGATAAGGAAGGAGATCCCATATCTTGCTTGAGATATAATGGTAAGTATATCTGTTACATTGAAAGTGATTAAGGGAATAAATTTTCAATGTTGACAAGGCAAGACACATTTGATATAAAAGTTCCTAAATCAAAGTAATATATACATATATATGCAATTTTTTATTTCACATAATCCTTCTTTAAGCTCACTCAATATTGTACTAAATAATAACAAGTAAAATATCATGGATTGGATCCATGATCAAGATATTATACTTACAGTTAGAGACATAATGTATGTGGTTGCAATGTGCAAGTTTCCTCAAAATAGTGAGGAATGACAATTAAATAGACAACAGGACTATAAACCTAGGGTTTTTACGTCTCTATAGTATTGATCTCTCATCGAATGTACTTTGGAAGTGACATGTCTATGATGATCGTAATTGTCAAATAATACTTATAAAATCTAAGAAGATGTTTTGACAAACATATGTGCTCTTGATATTTTTTCATGAATGGCATGGTTCATTGCATTATGCACAATGGTGGCTCGATAAGAGAAGATGTACGCAAAATATTTGAGTACCTGCCTGAACCAAAGTCTTTAGAGTTTAGATCGATGTAGATACGATGAGTGTCATCATTCTACTATCTATACTCAAGTCATTCATGAAACTTCGTAATATTCATATTGCATGAATTGAATGAAGCATGTATAGATGTTGAAATATTCTTATATTGAAATCCTTTTTAATTCAACATAAGAGTTCCTTTGTCTTAAGCAATAGTTGTTTATAGAGGAAGGGAGCACAGTGGAAGCATGGGTCTGACCCAAGTAAGAAGTCAAAGTGTTGACTGTAATTCTATGGTTTGCACACATATGACATCCAAAGAGTTGGATGAATGTCAATACTGCAACAAGTCGATGTATTGATAGTGACTATCAAGTCTATCTAGGATCCCTTAGAGAAGGGCTTGGATAGTGTATCATAATAATCTATATCTACATATAATCATTGAAATTGACTTTCTTATTTGATAGATCAAAGTCTGATAATTTTATTTCATTTTTCTAATAACACTTGCAATTGGTTGCATATGTATTAGAAGACTACAAATTTGATCTTAAGGTTTAATAGTTGATGAACGTGTGGATGCAACTCGGGTTAAGGAATATCTAGGGTCATTGAGACCCGAATCGCAAGGTGGAATCAATAAGAAAAAGTAGACCACCAACGAAATCAATCAAACATAAAAATCAAGGTAAGCGGTCTTGCTACTTATTTAACCCGGTATAGCCAGCAAGGTCAAACACAAGGAGCACAGAATGAAACCTACGAAGTAGTCAGGCAATCCAAAAAAGAAAAGAATTTTTGGTGGTTTTTAATTTAAAGGGTCAACATAACTCAAAAATTCAAAAAAAAATATTTTTTATGTTTTTAAAATATTCAGGTGTTTTGGGAATTTTACGGTGTTTTCTGATTTTTATTTAATTTTCTAAAAATAAAAGTAAGAAGAAAAATGTAAACAGTGTGCAGCCGAGATTGAAAGGCACTTTAAAAATATCTAAAGAGCCTATAAAATCCGAGCAACAATTTTATGTAAAAACATAAAATAAAATCTTCCTACAGAAATGGAAAACACAATTTTTTTATTTTTTATGAATATTTAATAATTTTGTAAGGTTTTTAATCTTTTTCAGTTTTTAGGGATTTTATAAGAGGGAATGAAACAAAATCATAATGAAACTAAAACAAGACAAAATAAGCAATCAGGGATTTTTTGGAATTTTTGAAGCTATATTTATATTTTTATTTGATTTTTCAAAATTGACAGAGACACTTTTTATGGTTTTTGATTTTTAGAAAATATCAAATAAAACGAAAATGCGCCACAAGAATTATTAGAAATCCTACACAGTAAAAAGAGCTATGTGTAAAAATTTTAGGATTTTTGGAGTATTTTTTATATTTATTGGATCAAAAATAATACATACATATAACAAGGACCTAGATGCAATTTATTTAAGTTTTAGGACCAAGTAATAACAAGCAATAAAAGTCTAGGGAAAAAGATGCCAAAACATCCAAGTTCGCACGTGATCAACACGTGAATCAAGCACTCAGGGGTATAAATGCTATTCCTATTAAGAAATATTCATTCATGAAAAACAATAAAGTCTAAGGTCCATATTGGAATTAACCCAGCAAGTCACATGTCACTTCACGTGATACACTAAAGGAAGGACTGAAATGCAAATATTAAAAACACAAGGTCCTAAATGCAAAAAGGTCTGACTGTAACTTTTGTTTTACAAACTAAAACTTAAACTAAAAGAAATGTAGGGTAAAAGGCGTAATATACCCTTGTCGGCACGTGAGACGCACGTGGGAGGATAGGTGTCGGTTGCTGGCAGGGGCTCAATCGTGCGGCTCTGCTCCTCTGTAACGGTCGATCTGATGCTCAAGGAATGTCCTCGACTTGCAGTGCAGATGTGTCAGATGTGTCAAATGGATGGCTGGAAGAGTGCAATGTTGGACGGCTCATATGAGATATGGCGCTCTGCTCATCATACAATGGCAACGGAAGGTGGTGGATGAACAACGAGCTAGCGAACTTCGAACTGGAATCAGGGCAAATCTGCCTGGTCGATCAGACCTCCAATAGGTCGAGCACCTCCGGGGAGGCACTCCACATAAAGCCGTAGATTCTGATCGTCCAACGGATCGTCGGATGGATAAGATGATGGAGCGAGGACTGGAGTAGCTCCGCTGAGTGCTTGGGAAGCAAATGAGGCTCCTCAAGGCTCTATGGTACCTGCAATGCGAAGAAAGACTCAGGGCTATGCTCCGGTCGGGTTTATTAGAACTAAAGACGAAATAAGCGAAGGTGAACATGGGTCGATCTCCGGTGGTCGCAAGAGGGGGAGATCTGGGACCTAACCCTTGCTATACAAACTAAGGTCAGGGTGATAAGATTGCGTCGGGAGATGGAGGGCGAGCGTGCGCCGATATCTGAGTGGTTGGATGTGGGTGATTGAGCTCCGGCCGGTCGGTCGGAGCTAGCAGAGATATGGTAGCATACAGATGAAAGATTAATCAAATGACGAGCTAGGTAGGGCTAAAGGGTTACCTGAAGGTCCGAACATGTTCCTTTGCTCCATGCGAGATTAACGGTGGGGTTATGGCCTCGACCAAGCGGTGGCAAGCAAGGGAGGCTTCTCACGGCGGAGGTCCGGCCATGAAGGGGGAGTGTCGGCTACACGGCACCAAATCAACCACCGAAGGTATCCTCCGATGGTTGTCACCACGCTGAAGGTTTCTAGGGTATCGAGAAGGGGTACGGTGCGAGCTCCCATCCTGGGGAGGCGATTGAAGGAATTTATAGTGCTCCCAGGTGACTGGAGAAACCGGGTCGAAGTGCGCGAACCGAGGAAGATCCACGCCTTCATAGGGATCCGCGAGAGTCACAGATACATGGGGAAGATGCGGGCGAAGATTCGGAGCATGGAGATGCATGATCCGCCCGGGATAAATGGGAGAAGGAGGTTCGGTGGAGCAATCGGGTCGGGTCAAGCCTTGGAAGAGGGGGTTGACCCGAGTCAACGATCCGCAGTGGAACAATCAGAAAATCAGATTTACAAAAATATTTACAAATTCAATAAAAATAATAAATGATTTTAAATTAAAAACTATATAAAATGAAAAATATTTATTATTTTTGAAACAGTTTTTATGTGATTTTTATGAAAAATAAATTATTGTATATACAGTATAATGTATTATATACATGTATAATCTACCTATGTATTTGTACAATTATTTTTATTTTATTATTTTTACAAAAAATACCCCAATTTTATGTTTTATTTTTTTACAACATAATTTTTGAAGTATAAAATAATTTTTGTTTTATTTTTATTATTTATTTACAAGTATAAAATTAATAAGGAAGAAAACAAATATATATGTATTATGTACAAGTGAGAGGGAGAATTTTATTCTATTTTTATTTTATTTTTATTATTTTTATTTTATTTTTAGAAATATAAACAAGGAAGTAAAAACACATTTTTATTTTATTTTGGCAAAAAATAATTTATGTATACGTGGTATATATATACAAGCTATAGTGGCCCTATCTCTCTCTACTTATTTTATTTGGTGATCATGCCAATGCTTGGCAATCTCTAGGGGTTCGGGTCACTAAGTATTTATTCTAAATACTTTCTTATTTTCCTTTTTATTCTTTCTTCTTTTATTTTTGCACAAATACATGCTATTTATGGGATATTAACACATGCATGCATAATGCTAAGTTATTGTATTTACACCTATTTACATGATGCTTTGCCAAGATAATTAGCTAAAATAAAAGACTAAAATGTGATGAATAGGGATTCATCACCCCCCTATACTTTACCTTTGCTAGTATCTTAGCAAACACTTATTTTAAAAAGAAGTGAAAAGAGAAAGGAAAAGAAAAAGAAAGAATGAGAATCAAGATTGATTATTTAACTTGTCTTTATTAAATTGAAGTATGGAGCTCAGTCAGACCTTTGGATTATTAGTTTGTCGAGACCTTATTTGGACTTAAGTTTAAAATTCAACAGCCTCTAAGTTCCACCAATTTATGGTCAAGACTCCTCAATAATCCGGATCAAAACAAGTTTACATACACAAACTCTAATGACAATGAATCTTTTCTTGTATTGTGTAAGTGATGTGTAGCTCCCCACCCCAGAAATGGCAAAGTAGTAGCCCCCCTCAACAAGGTAACTCTAATGCCCTAGTCTGGTAGCTCTTTCCTCAAGAAGCGGGTTATTCCCTTCTAAGATCAAGTACAACCGGCTCAAGAAGAGGAGGAAGAAGAGAATGGACCATGACCATTGTAGTCATGTATCCTTGGGAGCTCAACCAGTGTAGCTAAGTCTCCCTACTGCAAGCTTCATGAGATGAGAATGGGTAACATAAGCTTTGCTTTATCTGGCTATATACACTCCGGTGGGTATTTCATTTTCTATCAGACCCACCACTTTTTTGGAGTTTTTCTTTCTTTTGCATTTTTTTCCGATGTGCATATGTACAACATATCTACATGGTGCAACATATATACATAAGGAGTTTTCCCTCTTGAGCCAGTAGACTATCCCTCTTTTGAAGCATTATTGCAACCCACAACTCCTGTCTTTAGACCTCAATGCCGCTAGACCAAGTTGAGATGCACTTCCTTCACTAAAAGAAGACGAGAGGTTCTGCCAAGAAGTACTACCCTCGTATGCTACCCCAAGCCAAAGAAGACTGCCTCCTCACCACCTCATCCGTAGAGAGCTATGTGTAAGCTACTAGTGCAAGTAAAACCATTGTCTGTGAGAGTCATGTGTGCGTTGCTAAGTGTTCTACTTAGGCTCATCAAGATGACATGTGATCATAACCTAGTGGACTCAAAGAATTAAGTCACAAATGGACCTGAAAAGTCTTTACCCTAAGCCCTATAAGGTTCCTCTGAGAATTAGGTGGATTGAGGTTTTAACCAAGCTCCATTTTCCGATTTAATTCCAGGCCAGTTTAAATGACAACTATGATTCAGAAAAACTATACAAGTATATACAAAAATCTTTTTATGCAACTTTTTGAAAATGTGCAAAATTTTTGAAAAATATTTGAATGAATGAATGCATTGATGCAGAAGTTTTGCTAACTATTTACACACATTTACACACGGGTTTTTGCAAACTTTTATTTTTCAAACACTTTTACAAAAATTTTATACTATATACATAATTTTGATATCAAAATATTTACAAACTCTTTACACACAAACATTTTTACAAACATTTATACAAACATAAATTTTATAAATCGCTATGTATGTGCAAGAAAGAATTTTATGTACAAGAAATTTTTTAAAATTTTTATGGTTTTTAGATAGAGGATTTTAGCCATTTTATTTATTCACACACTCACGCAAAGTACGAGTTATGGCTAAAGTATATATGAAATATATATATATGACACCCCCTATACTTAGTTCGAACGATGTCCTCAGAGTGGATTAAGAGCGATGAAGAAGGCATAACTCGTGCTTAGTATAGGGAAGTGAAAAGAAAAAGTGTACTACAACAACGAATCAACGAATAGAATAGAAGGACCTTGGTGTTCCCCCCTATACTTAGGATCAAGTAATCCTAAGTATAGCAGACTGTATATAAAGGGAAATCCGAGAATGTACAGATCTACCTCCTCTATACTTAGGGTAAAATATCCCTAAGTATATGCATCAAAACAGAGGTAAATAGAATCAAAGGGAAATCAAAAGTCTGACACCCCCTCTATACTTAGGGTAAAGTACACCCTAAGTAAAGCATAATCATAAGATGCAAATGGGGTGTTGGACTGAAGAATAGTATTATATGGACATCTGGATCTATACAAGGTGGAAGACAGTGATAATCAGGCGTGAGATGCAATAGATGTGAGTCAAAGACCACATCTCACGCAAAATGAATAGGGGTGATGTCAACGACCAGTGGCTCATGATCTAGATATGGTTTGAATCATTACCCATTAATACGCAAGGTAGAATAAGATGACATTTCGGATATGTCAATGCTCCCATTGTCATGTACCTTTTGGACCAGGTATGGTCCCTTCAACTTGCTCTGCAACTTTCCTGGAAATAATCTAAGCCTAGCATAGAACAACCATACTCTCTGATCTGGCTCAACTGCTTGTGGCTGATATGAGAATCATGCCACTCCTTCACTCTCTCCTTGTATTATAGGCTGCTCGAAAAGGTTGTCTCTAAGATCCTCCAGGGTTGCCAATTCTACCTTCCTCTAGTCTCCTACAATCACTGGATCCAATAATATGTCTGTGACAACCCAAAGTGTCTTGTGCCTAATCTCAACAGGTAAATGGTAGGGCTTTCCATAAACGAGGCGAAAGGGAGATGTGCCCAAAGGAGTCTTGAAGGATGTCCGATATACCCACAAGATCGAGTCCAAAAGCTGTGACCAATCCTTTCGGTCAGGGCGAACTACCTTCTGCAATATAGTCTTGATCTCCATGTTCGACACATCAACAATACCATTGGTCTGAGGATGATATGGAGTGTCTACTTGATGGTCAATGTTGAACTCGCTAGCAAGGGCCTTTACCTTGTCGTTGATGAAATGAGACCCCCCATCAGATATTAAAACTCTAGTCATCCCAAATCGTGAGATGATATTCTTCCTCAAAAATCTACAAACGGTTTTAGCATCTGTGGTTCAGGCGGGGATGGCCTCAACCTAATGACTAACATAATCAACAGCCAACAGAATGTACTCAAATCCCTAACTCTTAGGGAATGGACCCATGAAATCGATGCCCCATGTGTCAAAAACCTCACAAAAGTAAATGGGTTGCATCAGCATCATATCACGTTGTCCAGAAGTGCCCATCCTCTGACAGTCGGTACACCTCTTCACAAATTCATCAGAATCTTTAAAGAGGGTAGGCCACCATCGGCCGGATTGGAGCACTTTCTGTGTCATTCTCCTCCCAGCATGATGTCCTCCTGCCTCAAGCTTGTGGCAGTATGTGAGGACTCTATGGTGCTCCTCCTGAGGAATGCACTGACGCCAGATGCTATCCCCTCCTTCATGATAAAGGATGGGATCCTCCCAATGGTAGAACTTGGCCTTCGCTAAGAAGGTCTCAAGTCGCTGCTTGGGCCAACCTTGTGGAACTTTCTTGGCAACAAGATAGGGCGTACCACATGAGTGAGGCGATAGCAAGGATCACCTCATCCGGGAAGGTCTCAGAAATAGGATCAGTCTGCTCAGATTCCTCAAGATGCTCTAATCGGGTGAGATGATCCGCCACCACATTCTTGACTAAACGCTTATCCTTAATCTCAATGTCAAACTCCTGGAGTAGAAGGATCCATTTAGTCAATCTTGTTTTGGCATCCTTCTTCGCCATGAGGTACATGATGGCGGTATGATCAGTAAAGATAGTCACCTTTGATCCAATGATGTATGATATGAACTTATCTAGGGCAAAAACTACGGCTAGCATCTTCTTCTCAGTGATGGTATAGTTCTGTTGCACGGCATCCAATGTACGGCTAGCGTAGTGAATGGCAAATGGCACTCCATCCCTCTATTGTCCCAGCACGGCTCCTACGGTAAAATCGGAGGCATCCGTCATGATCTCGAATGGGAGAGACCAATCAGGCGGCTGAAGGACAGGAGCCTCAACAACTAGACTCTTGAGAGTCTCAAATGACACAAGACACTTATCATCTACAATGAACTCGGTGTCCTTGGTCAACAAATCAGTCAACGGTCGGGCAATCCTGTTGAAATCATGAATGAATTGTCAGTAGAAACCGACGTGCCCCAGAAAAGACCGTAATTGTCGCAGGTTGGACGGTGGATTGAGTTTCTTGATGATATCTACCTTGTCTGGATCAACCTCCATGCCCCTATTGGAGAGGATATGACCAAGCACCGTCCCTTGAGTCACCTTGAAGTGACTCTTCTCCTAGGATAATACGAGATGGACCTCGATGCATCACTGAAGAAAACTGTCTAGGTAGTCAAGACAAGCATCAAACCCATCGCCATAGACCGAAAAGTCATCCATGAAGACCTCCAAGCACTCACCCACCATGTCTGAGAAAATGGACAACATGCACCTTTGGAATATCGTCGGGGCGTTACTTAGACCAAAGGGCATCTGTTTGAAAGCATATGTCCCAAATGGATAGGTGAATATAGTCTTGTCCTAGTCTTCGGGCGTAATGGCCACCTGATTATAGCCGGAGTACCCGTTAAGGAAATAGTAGTGACTCTTCCCAGCTAGCCTCTCTATAATCTGATGAATAAAAGGCAGCGGGAAATGATCCTTCTCGGTGGTCCGGTTCAATCATCTGTAGTCTACACAGACCCTCCAAGAAGTGGGTACCCGGGTACCTATCACCTCTTCAGAATCACTCACAACTGTAGTGATGCCTGTCTTCTTGGGCACCACATGTAATGGACTAACCCACTTGGAGTCAGAGATGGGGTAAATAAAATCGGTGCCCCACCATTTTGATATTTCCTTCATGACAACCTCTCGAAGATTCGGGTTTAGCCATCGCTGGAACTCACACGATGGCTTGGCATCCTCTTCGAGATAGATATGGTGGGAGCACAGGGCCAGACTTATCCCTTAGAGATCAGCTACACTCCATCATATCGCCTTGAGGTTCTTTTCAAGAACCTCCATCAAACGAGAATATTGCTCTCTAGTCAAATCTGTTGAGATAATGACTGGGTGCATCTCATACTCGCTCGCAAGGAATCTATACTTCTGCGAGTGCAGTAAGGGCTCCAACTCTGGGCAAATGTAAGCTGGCAAATCTAGCCTCTAAAAAGTCTGAGTGAAAGCAACCAATCTGCATGGGAGAACTCTCGCTGATCTTAAAAATCAGGTGAAGACTGCTCTGTTGGTGCATCTGTACTCGGAATCAGATCAGTCTCCACCCTAGCTGCTGGCTCTGTAGGAATCAGACACTATATCACCTCATCAAACTCGGCTCAATCTATGTCTGAATCCGAGGGATCTGAATCTGAATCAAACAAAATATCAACTACCTTGCTTTCCTGAATGTGGTCTACTGCCTCGAATATGTCCTCTGCCAAGAATGTGCTCTCCAAGCTCTCCTCTGTTGGAATCTAGAAATTTGTGGTATCTGAGTGTGAGAGGATGGCTCGTGATACAGGATCTGACCAAGCAGCTTCATCATATGTGATCACAAAATTGCACTCCTGGTGGACATCTCGCTCTGCCTCTATCATCTGCTCTGAATCTCTAAGCTGCTCTGAGCAGACTGAATCTCGCGCTCTAGTCTCACTGATCGTCTCTATTTGTATACTCTCACCCTCGACGTAAAAGTATACCTTCCTGCTACCATGATCAGGTACTGCCTTGGTTGTGTCCGAGAACGGGTGTCCTATAATGATGGGGGTATCTGTCACAGACTCAGGGATCTCCATGCCCAACACAATGAAGTCCGTGGGGAATTGCAGGCCATGAATTGTGATGACCACGTCCTTCAACAACCCCTTCAGCCTCTTGACAGATCTATCAACAAACTGAAAGACTATCCCACTCTGTTGAAGAGGGCCAAACTCGAATCGGTCGAGTAAGTCTGTCAGAAGTAGGTTGATGGAAGAGCCCTTGTCTAATAGAGTCCGATCCAACCTCTGCTCATGGATATGACATCTGACAGAGGGAGCTCCTGCATCTGGCCTCTTGGCTGGCAAACGAATCTGAATGGCGAAGTAGGTGGCACGCGTGAGCACATGGATCTCTGTATGATGGTTCTTGTTCTTCCTGGGAATGGTGGTCTTCTCTCTAAGGTTCCTCTGGAAGAGAGGGATGTGCTCGAGGGCCTCCTATAGAGTCAGCAGAATTTAAAATCTATCACATGTTGGCTGAACTCTGACTGCTGGGATTTTTTTGGATTTTCTTTTTTCCCCTTAGCTAAGCGGGGTGCTTAAGGGAAGGGTATGGTTGGTCCCTCCTCAGATGGAGGGCTAGGAAGGGGTCCCTGCTGCTGAGACGAAACAGAATCCATACACATATCTCCAGGCATCGCAGTTGGACTCGCAACAGAACCCTTTCATTTATTAATTTTTTCTGGATTTTCCTAAATAGTCCCGAGATACAGAAGCAAACGGAAATGCAACAGTAATAGAAGGGGTGGCCTCAGTGCCACCTGCGGCATCTGGACTTGCGGCATCAACACCGCACTCTAGCTCAGCACCAACATGTTTGGTGGCATCAGCACCACCTCCTGCATCTGGTGAAGTGACGGCCTCTTAGTATCGTCAGCTGGATCTACATCCTTGGTGGTGTCAACACCACCATCATCAACATCATCATGAGCGGCATCATCACCGCTCTCCTCCTCGTCAGGTGCTCTTGAGACATCATGGTGTCGTTGCTCATATGAGGCATCACCGACTGGCATACTAGCGCTCCTATGTGTAACAAAGTCAGCGTCAAAAGTATATGCAGTAATATCACCCAATGAGTCACTAGGAGTGGTAACCTTTGTAAACACTACCTGCTCAGATTTCCTCTTCAGGTTGTTTGGATTCAGCTTGATTTGAGCAGGTATGGCAGCCTTGCCCTTAACGATCTCCCTCATTTACTGACAGAACTCTCCCGCTTGAAAGTGGCATGCTGCTCGGAGATAAGTTGTGCTAAATCATCAAGTGTTGGGTTCTCATAGGCTGGCCCATGAGAAGCGGACGGATTGCCTCTCTGGAAGTGAGGCTGCTTGCTGGGAAGGATGAGGGGGGTACTTGTGAGAATATTGCTGAGGCTGCTGCTGCTTCCTTCACGGTTGTCCCTGCTGATAGGGATGAGGACCCTGCTGGTAGTGTGTCTATGGCTATGGGAACTAGGGCTTCTGCTGGTGCGGGTTGTACTGGCCACCCTGAACTGGAGGTTGTTGCTGGGATGAGACACCTCGGATCGACCATCGGAATCCGGGATGGTCTCGGCGGATCCCAGATTAAGGTCGGTCATACCAAATCTCGTTGACTTCCATCAACGGCTCCTGCTCGTAAGAAGATGGGGGAAGAACTGCTAGGGACTGATCCGGCTAGTATACCACCATATGAGTGTCTGTAGATGGTGTTAGTTGGACATACTGCTGCTGGAACGGCTCCGCCTGAATGTGGTGCACCTGTCTGTAGTGGGCGGAGGACTGGGTCGAGCCGCTGCTACTGGGGCCAGCCCATGACCTGAGACAGGGCTGAGAAGCCATTTGTGCCTCCTGGAGACACATGATCTGGGTCTTCAGGTCACTTAGCATTTATGCCATCTGATATATCTGATACATGCCATGGCACTGATTCTTCTAAATGATCTCGATGCGGCCCAGCTTCTCGTTGATGATGCCCATATCAGCGGTCGACGACTCTACCAGTGCTGCGGCTGCTGAAGATGTGGAAGGACCTGCATCGACCCGTGCTATCCTCTGATAGGACACGGCCTGTGGTGTGGGCTTCCCCTGTGTGTAAAGGCGGGTCTGGGACATGACTGTATAATTCTCTACCATCTCCTCTTAGATGGCCCATACCGGATCCTCATCCTTGGCGAAATAGGAACCCCCACAGGATGCGTTCACTAGCACCTGCAACTCCGGTGTCAGCCCGCAGAAGAAAATCTGAACAAGGTTGGGCTTAGATATGTCGCGATGAGGACACCAGTCGATGAGCTCTCTGAATCTATCCCATGCCTCATGGAATTGCTCATTGGGCAGCATCGAGAAGTTGTTGATGAGGGCTCGTGTTGCATTCATCCGACGGAGTGGATAGTACTTATTCAAGTACTCGTTCCATAGCTATTCCCAAGATGTAATGTATTTCCCTAGGTGTTTCAGCCAATAGGTTGCTTTGTCGATGAGGGAAAACAGAAAAGCCATCATCTTGATGGTATCCTCGTCCACGAGTCGATTGTGGACCGTGCTGCAGATCATCTTAAACTCCTAGAGATGGAGGTGCGGCTCCACAGTGGCAAGCGCGTGGAATTTGGGCAGTAGCTGTATGGTCTGGGGAGGGAGCTTGAAATCTCCCAGAATGGCTGGCAGCTGGATCCATCTATGTGTCAGAGTCGCACCAGGGTTGTGCAACTCTCTCATCAGACGTGCGGGTGTTGCTAGCTGCACTAGCTCATCTGGCTCTCCTCCCTCAGGAATGTCTCCTCCTCCACCGGCTTTGTTCTACCCCTCTCTGTCCACTCGCATCTGTGCCATCTCCCTGCACATGTCAGCCATGAAAGCCCCCCGGTCTCTGATCTGATGCTGCATGATCTTCAGTGAGGCTAACAGGGTGTTGTTGGTGGCACCTTGATCAAGTACGTAGGTGTGGGTCTGGCCGGGTCCATTGGTGCGCTCCTCGCTACTAGCCATGGTCTCTGCAAAGGCAAAAGACCCAAACTCAGGTGCCATCAAATGAACGAACATCTGCTGCGGTCTCTGTTTGGGCATCTCAGGACTGGTAGAAGGGTGGTCGAGGGGGAACAGAGTGGAGTCAAACACAGGTTCGAAGAGTGGGTCTGGGCTCTCGGGAACCAACCTAGATGAGTGGGGCAGAGTGCTCAAAAGCGGTGCAACAAAAGGCTGCCTAAGGGACCTCTTGCCCATCATCGTGATGTGGAGAGTGAAGGCGGATGAGATCTGGAAAACACACAAGATCGGGCAAACAAACCCCCACTTCACCTACTCACGCTGAGCTGATGACCGTAAAGGTTCGATCTTTTATCTTGTCGATTTTATTAGGTGATAAATCAGTCTATCAGAGCGATTAAGCGAGCTATTGGGAATCCAACGCTCTCAGGAGACTGTCCCGATCCCAAGGCTAGATCTTTCCCAACCAGTACAAGTTGCGGACCGTTTACCGGCTACCCGATCAACTCGTTCTATTAATGATATCGCGGCCCTCTTTACCAGAAACCAGAGCGATCCTCACTGGAGAACGACTAACCCGAAACCAGTAGTCTGAAAACAGGTTGGATATAGCTCTAGCCTAGTGTGCAGGTCACTCTCTCGCTCATCCAAACCAGACAATGAGGGGATTGCTCTCCCAAGATAAATTTTTCGATGAGGTGTCTTTTAAAGTCAAGTGTATATAGCAGCCCCATTTTATGTTTTTTCTTTTTTAGACATTTTTCAAGCAAACAACACTTAACGAATTTTCTAATTCTCCTGATTATTTTAAGTCCAAAAATAGGGGGCATAAGTCGAAAAAGCCAATGCTCGGTCAAACACTATGATGCATGCAAAGTCAGAAATGTATACCTGACGCGAGCACTCTACATGCAGGGTGATCCGTGCATAAAATAAAGACTGAATTAAAACTACCTATATTATGCAAGAAGAAATCAGCCTTAGACAGAAAATTCTACTCGAGAAGAATAGTAGAGGTCATCAAGAGAGGTCGGGGTCTGATCTCCGATGTCGATCGGTGTCCGCCATGACGGATCCTACCAGCACTGAATACGGCCTCTAGCAGCACATGACCTCTCAGGTGATCAAATTAGCTTTTTCTTTGAGAGTTAATTAATTAGGTCCACTTAGCGATCTATAAGTGCAGGCAAATAGTTAGGGATGGGGCCTTAAATAATTACGTCATAATTAAAATAAAATCCTAAGTCTAGGGGCCAAAATTTTCGAGAATCAAAATAAAAGAAAGGTCGAAAATCTCAAAACCAGCGTAAAAATCGCAATGAGGTCCCCCAAGCACACCGGTGCTCCGCGAAACAGACCCGATAATCTACCAAGTCCAAGTGTCTGAGTCATGTATTATTACAATAATAATGGAATAAAAATAAAAAATAAAGACTGTAATTCCTCCAAGGGTCATGCTCCTCCTCTCCTACGCTCTCCTGCAGCTCGATGCAGAAGCAAGCCACCTCCGCTTCGCTCGGGTGCCTTGGCACTCCTAAGAAAGCCACCCTCGCTCGTTGGGCCCTCGCAAAAAAGAAAGAACAGAAATTGGTTAGATCACAATTATAAAAATAAAAATAAAAAATAAGAATAAGAATAAGAATAAAATAAAATGAATGAGAAGAAAAAGAAATAAAAACAAAAACAACAACAAAAATAAAAAGAAAAGAAAAGAAAAACAGAAATCAAAAATAGAAAACCGACTACTAAGTCGTGCTCCCCAACAACGGCGCCATTCTGATGAACGCGTGGATGCAACTCGGGTTAAGGAATATCTAGGGTTGTTGCGACCCGAATCGCAAGGCACAATCAACAAGAAAAAGTAGACCACAAATGAAATCAATAAAACATAAAAATCAAGGCAAGCGATCTTGCTACTTATTTAACCTGGTATAGCCACCATGGTCGAACATAAGGAGCACAGAATGAAACCTATGAAGTAGTCATGCAATCCAAGAAAGAAAAGAAATTTCAGTGGTTTTAATTTTGAAATTTTTTTATGATTTTCTATTAAGAAAAGAAATGAGAAAAAGGCCAAAAATCACACTCAAGCAAGTATTTAAAGGGTCAAAATAACTCAAAAATTCTAAACAAAAATATTTTTATGTTTTTAAAATATTCAGGTGTTTTTGGGAATTTTATGGTGTTTTTATGATTTTTATTTAATTTTCTAGAATAAAAGCAAGAAGAAAAATGTAAACAATGTGCAACCGAGATTGAAAGGCACTTTAAAAATATCTACAGTATTATAAAATCTAAATAACAATTTTATATGAAAATATAAAATTAAATCTTTCTACAGAAACTAAATACACAATTTTTTTGATTTTTTATGAATTTTTAATAATTTTTATAAGGTTTTTGTTCTTTTTCAGTTTTCTAGGGTTTTATTAGAGGGAATGAAACAAAAATCACAATGAAACTAAAACAAGACAAAACAAGCAACCAGGGATTTTTTTGGAATTTTTGAAGCTATTTTTATATTTTTAATTGATTTTTCCTAACTGATAGAGACACTTTTTATGGTTTTGATTTTTAGAAAATATCAAATAAAACAAAAATATGTCATAAAAATTACCTAAAATCCTACATAGTAGCAGGAGCTACGTGTAAAAAATTTGGGATTTTTGGAGTAATTTTGATATTTATTTGATTAAAAACAAGACACATAGATAACAGAGACCTAGATGCAATTTATTTAAGTTTTAGGACCAAGTAATAACAAGCAATAAAAGTCCAGGGCTAAAGATGTAAAACATTCAAGTTCGCACGTGAACAACATGTGAATCAAGCAATCAAGGGTATAAATGCAATTCCTATTAAGAAATATTTATTCATGAACAACAATAAAGTCCAAGGTCTATATTGCAAATAACCCATCAAGTCACATGTCACTTCGCGTGATACACTAAAGGAAGGACTGAAATGCAAATATTAAAAACACAAGGTCCTAATTGCAAAAAGGTCCAAGTATAACTTTTATTTTACAAACTAAAACATAATCTAAAAGAAATGCAGGGTAAAAGGCGTAATATACCCTTGGCGACACGTGAGACGCGTGTGGGAGGACAGGTGTCGGCTGCTGGCAGGGACTCAAATCGTGTAGCTCTGCTCCTCTATAACGGGCGATCTGTCAGGGAATGTCCCCGACGTGTGGTGCAGATGTATCAGATGTGTTAGATGGACGGCTGAAAAAGTGCAACACTGGACGGCTCAGATGGGATCTGGCGCTCTGCTCCTCATCCAACGGCAACGAAAGGTGGTGGACGAACAGGGAGCTGGTGAATTTCGAACTGGAATTAGGGCGAATCCGCCTGGCCGATCAGACCTCCAATAGGTCGAGCACCTCTGGGGAGGCACTTGATGAATACTCATTCATCACTCTTTATTCTTATATTTTAGCTACAAAAACCTTTGCAAATGCATGTATATAGTTGTAAATAGAAATAATTACCAAAAGCATGCATTGTGTAAAAACCTATAATTAGCATGTTTTTGTGCAAAAATAAAAGAATAAAGATCAAAAAGAAAAAGAGGGAAATATTTAGAATAATTATTGAGCAACCTAACTCAAGGGAGGGCTCAGCATGGGCCTGACCGCATAAAAGCCAAAGTAGAGGGAGATAGGGGTTCATGTGTGTAAATATTTATGTAAATAAAATAAAAATATTTTCCTCCCAAAAATAGATTAAAATAGGTTTGTAAATATTTGTAAATATTTATAAATATAAAAACAAGATAAAAATAGAAAAATTAAAAAGAAAACAAAAACATTACTCGTGTACATAGTCACCATGTATATAGTCCATTCACCTTGTATTTATTTAGACTTATAAATAAATAAAATTAATTTCCAAAAATCTTGTATATATTATATCCTTTATGGTGTAAATAAATAAAATAAATTAAA
Source organism: Ottelia alismoides (assembly GCA_037367405.1). Classification (NCBI taxonomy): domain Eukaryota; kingdom Viridiplantae; phylum Streptophyta; class Magnoliopsida; order Alismatales; family Hydrocharitaceae; genus Ottelia; species Ottelia alismoides. Next base: position 593,566 of record JAZKJV010008940.1, read on the forward strand.
ACAAAAAACAAAATGAAAAAGAACAAAATTAAAAATCAAAAATACTTTGTAAATATACCATGTATATATATGGACATATGTATTTATTTCACCTTTGTATATAAATAATAAAAATAAAATAAAAATATCTTTTTATTCCTAATTTTATATTATAAATAAATAAAATATAAAATGGGAATAAAATTGTATAAAAATAACAAATTAAAAATCAAAATTAAAAATCCTATATTGTATATATACCTATGTATAGTACTAAATTGTAAATACCCTAATTTTATTTGAAAAATTAATTAAAAATCACTAAAAAATAGAAAAAATTAAAATAAAAATATTTCATGTTTTAACTTTTTAATAAATCGGCCATTTACTATTTTTAAATGATTTTATAAATCTTTTACACGTGGCTGACTTTCATTGGTCCACGGGGGTTTGTTGACCGCCCGGTCAACTCCCCCTGTGGACCACTTCCCTTGCGGATCTGGTGGATGATCCGATTTCTCCATTTATTTCCCACCTGATCCGACAACCAATTACTTTAACCCCGGGCCCCGATTAATCTTCGATCATCCCTGATTCTCGCCCGGGGTGGGTTTGATGTATCCGAGGCACGAGCGACTCACCCGACCTTCACCTTCCCGGATCCCTAGCCAAATAAAACCGCAGCTCCGGCAACCTATTCTCGCGTCTTTGGACCTCCTGCTCGCCGCCAAGGAGCTCCTCTGGAGTGCCTGAGTGACAGCCGAGCTCTCTGGAGTGGAAGCGAGGCACGAGTACCTAGGAGACCACTGATCTGGTGGTTAACTCTGCCGTGCGCCGCCGCGAGCGTGTCCAGCCTCGGGGAGACGACGCCCCCTTGCAGGCCATGACCCAGGAGATCCCCGAGCTCCAGCCCAGTCGACAGCACCCGCCAGGTAACCTCTTTAGGCCGTAGAATAGCTTAGATTAGGAATTTTCCGATTTCAGTAGAGTAGCTCCGCCACCTCCACCTATCGTCTCCGGTCACCCATTCATCCATCCGACACCGCCACCACGTCCACCAGACTTCTCTCCACCTTCTCCGACCTTCCATTCCCCTTGGCTCGCCCCGGAGCAGGGACATCGGGCCTTCCCTTCAGCCGCTCGCCGGAGGCCCATCATCTCGACGCACCAGCCATCCTTTTCCCGCTCTGACTTGTCGAGGCAGTTTGCCCTCGACCCCGTGTTTTGCTTGTGCAGGTCAGATCGTCGTAAGGACCTCATCTGGAGGTCCGAGGCTTGAGCACAGCAGCTCCAGGTTATCTGCTCCGCCGGAGTTCTCCAGGGCTCCCCACCATCATCGGAGCATCCCACCAGACGCGGAAGGCTCCCACGTCTCTTCTCAGCCTTCCCCCAGCTGACGAGGAGCCCCCACGCTCGAGTATCGGGCCGGCGAACTTCGCCGGCCACCATTTCTTCTAGGACCCTCGCCGACCGTCAGATCATCCTCAGAGCTCCAGTTCGCATCTGAACCGTCTGCACGAGGAGCTTAGTCACCGTCCGATCATTCCTAGGATAGATTTGAGCCGCACGATTTGATGAAGAGGCTCTCGTGATTCTCAGCCATCCGATCTCCACGCGTCCTCTTTTTAGCCGCCGATTCACCAAGGGTTTCTCCACAGCGCTCCATGACCGTCAGATCTGCCACGTGGAGGACTCTCGACCTTTCGATCCGGCTGGCGATCCAGAGTTAAAGCGCCCGCTCCTCTCCACCGTCAGATCTTTGACGTGGCGCTCATCCAGCCGTCGACAATTAATAAAAGGGGTAAATAGCTCTTAGGCCCCTCTAGTTCCTGTTTTTATTATTTAGTACAGTAAATACATAGTTTAGTTCTTTTACTTTTGTCAATTTTGCACTAAGGACCTTACTTTTTATGTGATTTCCATTTATACCCCTGCCAGTTGTGGACACGTGCATTGACACGTGATTATTTGGTGTATTTGCATTATTGGCCCTGCCTTTTTGCCCTGTTACGCTTTGTATTTTTATTAATGGGAATGACAATTAGGTTTCCCCAGGCCTGAGTCACGTGTATCGTGTGTGGCCCGGGGTGTAATTTGCGTTCCTTACCCTATACTTTCCAGGGTTGTTATTCCAGGGACCCAAAACTTTATTATAATTGCAGATAGGTCCCTGTGCACTGTTGCTTTATTTTTATTTTGAATAAAATAGCAAATCTACACCAAATCCAATGAAAATTGGATACATGGCTCCTGCCATAGTGCAATATTTTCTGGAATTTTTGGGGACATTTTTGTTTTGATTTGATGTTTTTAAAAATTCAAAAACATTAATTTTCATTACTGTTTGACTTTGACAATCACAAAAAAAATATATTAAAACCTATCTAAAAATTACAAAAAAATTACCTACTGTTTCTTTTGTTGTGCTTGATTTTCTAGACAACTTTGGCTATTTTTCATTATCTAAAACTCATAAAAAATACAAAATACCTAAAAACTCATAAAAATTCTAATAAATAAACTAAAAACCCAAAAATAATAATTTAAGGTGCTCAAATCTTCCTTGTTTATTTCTCTATACAGGAAAATTACCTCCAGGCTTATTGGGGATTTCTAAATATTTTATCTAGGTCCCTTAAGCTCGGCTGGACAGTACCTCTCTTTTCTTACTTTGTTTCATTTTTAGAAAATTAACTAAAAATCAAAAAAATTCCAAAAATTCACTAAAACTAGTAAAAATTATAAAATACACAAAAAATATTTTTATTTGAATTTTTGGTTGATTTAGTGCATTAAATAAATAGTTGAATTGCTTGCTTTTCTTGTCTTCTTTAGTTTCTTAATTAACCAAAAATCCAAAAAAATATAAAAAGACTTAAAAACCACCAAAAATACCTTTTTATTTCCTTTTCTTTTCTTTTTGACTACTTCGTAGGCCGCGAGGCCATTTTGTGCTCCTTGTGTTCGACCCTGGTCGCTATACCAGGTTAAAATAATAGCAAGACCGCTATTGATTTCGATTTGATTATATCTTCTATTGGTGGTCTCTTTTTCTTGATTGATCGAGCCTGATTGCTTGGGTCGCAACGACCATTTAGTACCTTATACCCGAGTGGTCAGTTCGGTTATCAGCACTCCGCGTCAAGTCGTAGGTTCTGATCGTCCGACGGATGGTCAGATGGATGGGATGGTGGAGCGAGGACTGGAGTAGCTCCGCCGAGTAGCTGGGAAGCAAATGAGGCTCCTCACGGCTCCAGGGTACCTGCAATGTGAAGCTAAGACTCATGGCTATGCTCCGGTCGGGTTTATTAGAGCTAAAGACGAAAGAAGCGAAGGTGAACGGGGGTCGATCTTCGGCGGTTACAGAAGAGATCTGGGACCTAACCCTTGCTATATGAGCTAAGGTCAGGGTGATGAGATTGCGTCGGGAGATGGAGGGCGAGCGTGTACTAATATCTGAGCAGTTGGATGTGGGTGATTGTGCTACGACCGGTCAATCGGAGCTGGCGAAGCTACGGTGGCGTACTGATGAAAGATTGATCAAATGACGAGCTAGGAAGGGCTAAAGGGTTACCTGACGATCCGAACACGTTCCTTAGCTCCGAGCGAGATGAACGGTGGGGTTATGACCTCGACCAAGAGGCGGTAAGCGAGGGAGGCTTCTCGCGGCGGAGGTCCAGCCACGAAGGGGGAGCATCAGCTACACGGCACCAAATCGATCACCGAAGGGCTCCTCCGATGGCTGTCACCACGCTGAAGGGTTCTAGGATATTGAGAAGGGGTGCGGCACGAGCTCCCGTCCTGGGGAGGCAAATGAAGGAATTTATAGTGCTCCCAGGTGGCTGGAGAAATCATGTCGAAGCACGTGAACCGAAGAAGATCCGTGCCTTCCTTGGGATCTGCAAGAGTCACAGATCCACAGGAAAGGTGCGGGCGAAGATTCGGAGCATGGGGACGCATGATCCACCCTTGATAAATGGGAGAAGGAGGTCCGGCAGAGCAGTCGGGTCGAGTCAAGACCTGGAAGAGGGGGATGACCCGAGTCAACGATCCGTCGTGGACTAATCAAAAAATCAAATTTACAAAAATATTTACAAATTCAATAAAAATGAACAAATGCTTTTAAATTAAAAAGTGTATAAAATGAAAAATGTTTGTTATTTTTCAAACTATTTTTCTGTTATTTTTATTTATTTTTATAAAAAATAAGTTATTGTATATACAGTATAATGTACTATATACAGGTATAATCTACCTATGTATTTTGTACAATTTTATTATTATTATTTTTACATAAATACCCTAATTTTATGTTTTATCTATTTACAACATAATTTTTGAAGTATAAAATAATTTTTTTATTTTTTTATTTATTTACAAGTATAAAATAAATAGGGAAGAAAACAAATATACATGTATTATGTACAAGTGAGAGGGAGAATTTTATTCTATTTTTACTTTATTTTTATTATTTTTATTTTATTTTTAAAAATATAAACAAGGAAGTAAAACACATTTTTATTTTATTTTGGTAAAAAATAATTTATGTACACATGGTATATATACAAGCTATAGTGGCCCTATCTCTCTCTACTTATTTTATTATGCAATCAGGCCAATGCTTGGCCCTCTCTTGGGGTTCGGGTCACTCAATATTTATTCTAAATACTTCCTTCTTTTTCTTTTTATTCTTTATTCTTTTATTTTTGCACAAATACGTGCTAATTATGGGATATTAACACATGCATACATTATGCTAAGTTATTGTATTTACACATATTTACATGATGCTTTGCCAAGATAATTAGCTAAAATAAAGACTAAAGAGTGGTGAATAGGGATTCATCAATAGTCATCTATGGATATTGATGCAATGGTTGCAACAACCTCTTTTGGATAAATAAACTTCATATTTTCAGTGGGAGAGCCCTTAGTCTTAGAGAATGTCTCTATGACCTAGATATTAGAATACACTCGTTGTTTATTTCTAAATGTTGGAAATAAACATGAATTCTGGAATAAACCTATCATAAAGAGTTATGATGGATATATTTCAGATAGTAATATGACTGATGACATGAAATCCGACGAGGTTCAGAGAGGAAACAATAATATTCATGAATGTGTTGTCGTTGTTTTCAACCACTCGAATCGATCAATGAGAAAAATAAATAAACCACTCAAAAGATAAGAAGATCAATCAATGAAAGCAAATGTAAGCGGTTTTCTCTATTCTTTTTTCCTGGTACAGTGACCAGGGTCGAATACAAGGAGCACGTTTGAAAAAGAATGTATAGTCAAATTTCAAAGATATTTTTTAGTTGTTTTTTTTTTATTTTTATATTTTTTTATTTTTATAACAAGGCATAAAAGATTAAAAATACACACCGATCAAAAATGCTCAGAAAATTAAAAAGAAAATGGTTTTGTGTTTTTTATATTCTAAAATATTTTTCATAATTTTTTCGAAATTTTCTGATGTTTTTGTGATTTTATAAAAATCAAACAATGCAAAATAGGATAAATAGTGCACAATCGAGAGTATTTTGCAATTAAAAATACTTTAAGTACCCAATACTCCTGGAGATTATTTTTAAGATAAACTACAAAGAAATATCTACAATCAGAAACTGAAATCACTATTTTCTGATTTTCTGCAATTTTCTATAATTTTTTAAAGTTTTTTTTATTTTTCAAATTTTTTTGGTTTTTATAAAGAGTTAATGTACAAAATTGGTCAAAAATTAAAGCAACAAAATACAACTACACTATTTTTTGGAATTTTTAAGCAATTTTTCGAAATTTTATGAATTTTCAAAGTTTAGATGGGAAAAAATATACTGTTTTTTATTTTTTAAATATTCCAAAAGTCAACGAAATGCAATGAAAATTTTATGGAACATTAAGGTGCATAGCAAGAGCACACACAAATTTTTGCAAATTTTTTAGAACTATAAAAACATTTATTTCATAAAAAAGATCATGCCAAGTTTATTGTTCTGGAAACAGGAACTAAAATGTAATTTTGTAAAGTTTTTGTATGAAATAATAACAGAATAAAATGCAAGGGAAAGTTTACAATTTACCCAGAAAGCATGTGCCCAGCATGTGATCTGTTTTGTAGTGCAGGGGCTCATTTGCAAATTTCAAAAACCTTTGGGGAAGAATGATGTTTGCCTGAATATTAAATTCCCCCTTAGGGTTATTGGTCTTCTTCGTTCCTTGTTCCACACCAAGAGAAAAAGCGGGAAATGGAGCTCGGCCGCCGCCGCCCAAGGGGGAGGACGCGGGCAGCGTTGGGCGTGGAGGCGCACGGGGGTGGTCTACAAGCGGGGACGACAGGAGGCACACGGGGGCAGAAGGGGAAGGACGGAAGGGGGGGCTGCACTGCTGGAAGGGCCCGCGAGGAGGGCGTTGTTCTGCTGGGTCGCGGTGGTGCGCCGAGACGGAGCGGGCGGCGGTGGTGGCGGCTGCCATCTACTTCAACGAACTTTTTTTTTTTTTTTTAACTTGTAGAAAATTTTAGAAAAAATGTATATTTTTTATTGTTTTTATCAGAAAATGTAAATAGTAATAAAAAATTTTATTGTCTTTTTTTAATTTTTTATTTTTTGGTGAACCTAAAAAATAAATATTAGAGAGATAGAAGAAGAACAATTATATGTTTTTTGTTTTATATTTTTTTGTTTATTTATTCACAAAATTAGGAGGAATGAATGGAGATGGATCTTGGCGAAGCGAAAGAGAGATCTGTGACTCCGACCGTGCGTGGCCGGAGGTGTGTAGTTGCGTGAGGTAGACGTGAAATGGATGGGTAGAGAAAGTGGTATGGGAAAATCGATGTCAGATCAAAAAGTGGTGATGGAGAAATTTTGTACGATTTTGGATCTAAAAAAACTAATCACTACATCTACGCAAAAATTAAACCTACGATTTATTTAAGAGAAAACGATGAGGAATAAAATATAGATCTCACCTTGGATTTGGACATGCCATGATGGCCTCGACGATGCCCGAATCGCTGTCACCGACCGGATCGGAGGCTGGGCACCCTTCTGCAACGAGTAACTCTCGGAGACTCCTCTCTCCAAAGATTGATCAAAGAATAAAAGGAGGAGAAGGTGCCCATTAAAAAGAGAACAAAAATAAAAATGGAAAGTAAACAAATGGGGAAAGTATTTATTGGTGAAATTAATAAAATAATTAAATTAAAAAATTAATTAATTAATTAATTTTGAAATTCGGAATTAAATTAATTAAATAAATTAAATAAATAATAGAAATCAATTAACCATCATAATGGTAGCCATTTAAGGTATGGAATACAATCATATATACAAGGCAAGTTTTTAAACTAAATAAATAAAATAAGTAAAATAATTAAATACAATTTCATAATTAAATTAAATTAATTAATTAATGTGAGATATTTTAATTTTTTTGGTGATTTTTATAAAAAGAAGTTAGTTGTATACACATATTATGTACATATAATACAATATGCATATGTACAAATAAGGAAATAATTTTTATAAAAGATTTTTTAAATTTAATTAATTTTTTTAATTTTTAATGAAAATAATATTTACGATTATGTACATTATGAAAATAAATATGAAAATATGTACAACGAATAATGGTGAAACTGCACAAAACACCCCAGAAACCGACTTTTTAAATGTAACTCCAAAAATTATGAAACCACAGCCATTTGAAAGATAATTTAATTTATAGTATAATGGAAGTGATTTTGATTCAGTTTGAGCTCGTATAGAGCCGGAATTGGTGTTTCAGTGATCGCTTTGCGGCTTTTTCTGGGTTTGATTATTTGTAATATATACATTATTTTATTTTACACTTATTTTTATTATTTACAACACAATTTTATTTACAACTTTTGCTTACAAAAAAAATAATTTGAGGTCAAATTATGTACAACTAAAATAATGTAAGTTTTGTACAAATATACAGGAAAAATATTTACAAAATATTTTTGGATTTTTGACGGAAGACCCTATCTCCCCCTACATTATTCCTGGTCGATCAGGTCAAGTCTTGACCTTCTCTCGGGGTTCGGGTCAGTCTGTATTTATTGCATAAACACATCCTTTATTTTCCTTTCTTTTTCTTTTCTTCTTTATTCTTTTACTTATGTGCAAAAAGTGTTAAAAATGCATATTTAACAAATGCATGCAAAATGGTAAATTCATGGAGTTAGTGGGTATTTACAGGTGTTTGACTAAAGAAATGGAGATAAAATAAAAGAATAAAGGCGATGAATCGCGGATTCATCATTCCCCTATACTTTACCTTTGCTAGTCCCTTAGCAAACAATTATTTGGAAAATAAGTGAAAATAAAAATAAAGAAAAGAAAAAGGAAAGAAGTTAGAACAATGTTGACTTTTAAACTTATCTTCATAAAAATGTAATATGGAGCACTGTCGGCCCTTTGGATTATTATTGTGTCAGAACCTTAATGGGAAATGAATTTAAAACCTAACAGCCTCTAAGTTCCATAAGACTCCTATTCAGGTCTCGTCAACAGTTAGATCAGAACAAGTCTACATACACAAATTCTTATGACTGTGATTTCTTACCTGTACGGTGTAAGTGAAATATAGCTCCTCATCTCAAAAGTAGAAAAGAAACAACCTCTCTCAACAAGGTAACTCTAATCCCCCGGTCTGGCAACTCTATCCTCGAGGAGCGGGGATATTCCATTCTAAGTTCAAGTACAACTAGCTCAAGAAGAGGGGATGGAGAAGAGAATGGAAGGTAACCAGTGTAGTTACCTATCCTTGGATGCATGACCAGTGTAGCCATGTCACCCGCTGTAAGCTCACAAATATTTGACTTTGAAGCTCTTATTCTTCTTTCTTTTTTCACTTGTATATACACTCCGACAGGCATTTTATTTTTCTATCAGGCCTGTCCACTTTTGGAGATTTTACATTTTTTTCTTCTTTTTTTTAACAATATATACAAGGTGCATCATGTACATAAGGAGTTTTTCCTCTTGAGCCAGTAGACTATCCCTCTTTTGAAGCATTATTGCAACCCCACGTCATCCTATCTTTAGACCTCAACATCGTTAAACCATGTTGAGACGTACTTCCCTCCCTAGCGGAGGACGAGAGGTTCTGCCTAGATATACTACCCTCATATGCTACCCCAAGCCAAAAGATTCTGCCCCCTCACTACCTCCTCCATGAAGAGCTACGTGTAGAGTGCACTGTCCAAGGTAAGCCACGGTATGAAAGAATCATGCGTGTGTTTTTAAATATTCTCATTAGACTTATCAAGATGACATGTGGACATGGTCTTGTGGACTCAAAGAATTAAGTCACTAGGACCTGAAAAGTCTTAACTCCAATTCTTATAAGGTTCTTTTGAAATTAAGTGGATTAAGGTCCAACTAAGCTCCATACTTCAAATTTATTCCAGACTTAGTTTAATTGTCAATATCATCCTGAAAAATGCTCATGCAAATGCAAGAAATTATGTACATGCAAGGAAAAGAAATCAAATATCTTTTTTGCGAAATCATTTTCAAAATTTTGAAATTTTTATGGATTTTTGAAAAATGATGATGCACATGCACAAAGTTTTCTTTTATGCAAATAGTTAGTAATATAGACAAGTATATACACAATTTTTTTTTAAAGTTAGGGATGAGATACATGTTTACACAAGAATGAGTTAATTATAATACAAGAATAAGATGAAAGGATTTACAACTTGAGTAATTTATACAGGTATATAGATAGTTTGATTTTTTTGTGTGATGCATATATTCCTCAAATTTATTTGAAAATAATTTTAAAAATAATTTTGAAAACTATAGTCCAAAATAATTTTTCAAAAAATTTTATAAACATTTACACACATTTGAAAACTATTTTGCAAAACATTTTTCAAACAGTATATATAGATTTTCAAAATAATTTTTCAACCATTTTCAAAACATTTGCAAATAGTTTTTACTAAATCATTTTATTTCAAAAAAAAAATTTCAATCCAAAATATTTTTACAAAGGTTAAAAATATTTTTCAAACATTTTTCAAATAGTTTTCAAAAGATTTTTCAAATAGATTTTCAAACTACTTTTAAAATATTTTTCAAAATATTTTAACTTGACTTATTAATCAATATATACAAAAAGAAATTTTGGAGGAAATATCTGCATCTTTTTATTAGTTAGTTATTTTTTACAAGTATTTATATAGTGTTTTAGCCATATTAAAAATATGAAAGTACGAGTTATGGATAAAGTATATATACAATATATACGACACCCCCCTATACTTAGCTCGAACTATGTCCTCATAGTGATCAAAGAGATGGAAAGAAAGACATAACTCGTGCTAAGTATTGGGAAGTGAAAAGAATGCTATGCTACAACGACGAATAAAAGAATAAAATCAATAGAAGTCGGTGATCCCCCTATACTTAGGATCAAGAAATTCTAAGTATAGATGACTGCACACAAGGGGAAAACCGAGGAGTAGAATGTACAGAGTCTACCTCCCCTATACTTAGGGTAAAATATCCCTAAGTATAGGCAACAAAATAGAGGTAAAAAGAATCAGGTAGATAATCACAAGTCTGACACCCCCCTATACTTAGGGTAAAGTACACCTAAGTATGGAATGATCATGAAATGGAGATGGGGTGTGAGACAGAAAGAATGTATGATGTGGACAGATGGATCTTTACAGATGTGAACAATGTTGAGGTGCCTCTCAACAAGCGCTAGAGTTTACGCCCCTAGATGGGCGCAAATGTTAAGATAACGATGTATCAAGGTTCAGGACGGCATCTGTAAGGCGAATACCGTACTGTCGTCACAGTCTCGGTGGGAGAATAACGATGAGGTCAACAGAGCAAATGATGACACCCAGATAATCAATCAGGTAGGTGTCTGCTACCGGGTCAGGATATGGGAAGATAAAATCAGGCTCCGTTAGCATAAAAGAAATTGTCAGCTCAAGATCTGTATAGAGTGAAAGGGCAGAGCCAAAGAAGTTGAATGTGGAGAAGGAAGGATCTGTTAGGTAATCCTCCACGTCAATCATCGTCTCGAATAGATAAGGAAGATCAAGATCAGGAGACTCGCTAGAAAGGCTAATATCTGATGCATATAATGTAGATAAATCAGTGAAATCATCGAATACCTTAAAGATCGGGTCATCCTTGTGAGGGTCGTCGAGGAGAGAAACCTCAAACTCATGATCAGAAATATCGAAATACTCGGTCTCATGATCTGACATATCGGATGCACTCACAGAAAATGAAACCGAGTACACATGGTCCATGGTTTTTTCCGCAGATAACCTCGGGGAGTAACGTTGAATCATCAAGGAATTGGGAATCAATGCTGTCAAATATCATGTCCTCCAAAAATGTATTAACCTCATCAAATGGGAGGATACAAGACTCAAATACGGGACTATCAAGGTCTGTCAAATCAAAAATCGGTCCCTCATCAAGCTCTCTATGTTGAGATGAATCTAAAAGTATCTCTGAATCTAAGAAGATCTCCTGAAGAAAATGCACTGAATCTATTGGGCATGTACACTGGAATGACTCAAAGGATGGTTAAGATGTGGGATCCTCCTCTATTTCTTGGGCTCCTAAGAAATCTAGAATCCAAGAATCTTCTATGTGAAAGAGCAGGACTGGCTCAAAATCTGACTGTAAATCCAATTGGTCCTCAATCAATGTCCAGCTCTGGGAACTCACAACAATAGGCAACACATCCATCATATGAAAAGTATCAGCATCCATATTCTATGATCGGTGTGTGATGTCTAAATCAGAATAGTGTGTCACACACTCAACTGTTGCATCTCTCCCTCATGTGTTGTCCCAAATAAATCATCTTGTGAATATGGAGTGTTTGAAAGTGAATCCAAGATGGTCTCAACAAAATCCAGGTCGGGATAGTGGGGTGAACCACCACACGAGGTAATGACATACCCCTCATGGCGATGTGGATAAGGTCAGTCATCGAAAATCCATAATCTGGAAATCGCCTCAAAAGATCACGTAACATCAACCATGAATCTATCTATGGCTCCTGGGGGTTAACTGAAAAATCACGAATACAAGACCGCATCATCTCTGCTCTACGTTAGGGGTAAAATCTCTGCAAAAATAATGATCGTAAATCTCCCCACGTAGCAATCTTCCTTCCCATTCGTCTGTGCCAACTCTTGGCTTGACTCTGAAGTGTAAATGGGAAGGTAATCAGCATCATGTCCTCAGATGTGATATTGGAATATGATCGTGATCCACAAATATCCTCAAACTCGTCGATATGCAAATAAGGTTCCTCGTGCACTTCCCCTAAAAAATGGGACAGTAGATCAATGAACTCTAAATCCAAAATGAAGGGGCTCAGTGTAGAAGCGGAGTGTGCTTCTTGATCGATGTATTCATCCATCATCTCAGGATTAAAGTCATCTAAAGCATGCAACTGCACCATATGATCGCCTATGGGATGCACTCTCATCTCAGCAAGGTGAACACCCATGTCTCTATATAGTCAATCTGAACTCTTCGAGTGTCACTCACAGCATGTCTCGAATGGGAGGGTGGGTAGGGAGAAGATGGGAAATCGGATGAAGTTCCAACCTCCCAAGAGAGTGGGCGGGAATGATGGGTATGAAATGTAGAAGCTGTAAAATTCTGCTGGAATGGAAAGCGACCGATCATGAAGCGAGGGAGATGAAGGGAGGGAGGGTGGGCTAGAAAGAGAGAGAGATGGTGGATGCTAATGATTTAAAGATAATCGTAACCGACTCACATCAAAGACATACAATACGCAATGCAAAACCCCCCAATTCACCAACTCAACACAAATTTGACCGTGAGAGTTCGGTCTTTATCTTTTCAATTTTAATAGTTAGGTGATCAAAAAAAGTTGTACAAACACTTAGGAGGCTTTAATAGTATTTGGTCACTACTCCTTAGTGTGTACGTGAGCGACTAAAAGTGCAAACAATGAGGGGATTGCTCTCCCAAAACAATGAAGTGATCAATTACATTTGATTTTAGATTCAAGTTCAATTAGCAGTCCCAATTTTTTATTTTTTATTTTGTATTTTTTTGGATATTTTCAATGAAATGTCTAACAAGATTTCCGATTTCCTTTATTCCTATATTCACAAAACAGAGGGGAAAATAGAAAAGACAATGCACGAGAAAATATGAATGCAAATGCTAGAGATAGAGGTGCGTACCTGACTCCAGCACTCTATATGCAATATTATCTGTGTAGAAAAGTTAAACTAATCTAAATGAATGCAATGTGAGAACCGTTCTAAACATAAACATCTACTATCATGAAGCACAGATTAATTTGACTAAGTCCAAACGAGTTCAATAGGAACAAATATTCTATTAGAGGCTTTGGACCTAATGCTTCCTGCCTCAATCAAATAGAAACCTAAATATAGGGGCTCAAGCACAAAAAATCCACTTAAAACAAATAAAAAAATAAAAGCAAGAAAACAAAATACGAAAAAGAGCGGTGAGGTCCCCCAAGTGCACGGCACTTGGCGAAACATACCCCGAAAAATATCCAAGTCCACAGTTCTAAAGTCCTAAATTATTACAATTATTCACAAAAATTCTCTAAGTAAAATAACAGTCTTCTGTTCCTCTACTCCTCTTCCTGTGCTGGTCCCTCCAAAGAGTCCAAGTCGTATCCAAGCGGTTCCTCGCACAAAAAGGGAAACAAGAGATGGTCAGATGACAGTTATAATAAATAGAGATAAAAAATGAAAAATGACTATAAATCCGTGCTCCTTGGCAAATGCGCCATTGTGATGACACGGAAATCGATAAGTCAAGATGGATAAAAAATATTCAAGGTTGTTGTTGTTCTCAACCACTCGAATCGGTCAATGAGAAAAATATTTAAACCACTTAATAAAAGATGAATCAATCAAAAAATATAAGCAGTTTTCGCTATTCTTTTTACCTGGTATAGCGACCAGGGTCGAACACAAGAAGCACGTTTGAAAAAAAAACTATATAGTCAAATTTCAAAGATATGTTTTAGTTGTTTTTTTAATTTTTATATTTTTTTATTTTTATAACAAGGCACAAAAGATTAAAAGCACACACACACGCACCAAAATTTTGGTTTTTTTTCAAAAAAATAAAAAATGCTCATAAAATTAAAAAGAAAATATTTTGTGTTTATATATTCTAAAATATTTTTGGTAATTTTTTTGAAATTTTCTGATGTTTTTTGATTTTATAAAAATCAAACAATGCAAAACAGGATAAATAGTGCACAGCCGAGAGTATTTTGCAACTTAAAAATACTTTAAGTACCTAATGTCCTGGAGATTATTTTTAAGATAAACTAGAAAGAAATATCTCCAATTAGAAACTGAAATCACTAATTTTGAATTTTTTTGCAAATTTCTATAATTTTTTAAAGTTTTTTCATTTTTCACATTTTTTTGGTTTTTATAAAGAGTTAATGTACAAAAATTGGTCAGAACTTAAAGCACACCAAAATACACCTACAATGATTTTTTTTTGGAATTTTTAAGCAATTTTTCAAATTTTTATGAATTTTCAAAGTTTGGACAAGCAAAAATACATTGTTTTTATTTTTTAAATATATCAAAAGTCAACAAAATGTAATGAGAATTTTATGCAACATTAAGGCACATAGCAGGTGCATACACAATTTTTGCAAAATTTTTAGAACTATAAAACGTTTATTCTATCAAGAAGATCATGCAAAGTTTATTGTTCTGGAAATAGGGACTAAAATGTAATTTCACAAAGTTTTTGTATGAAATAATAATAGAATAAAATGCAAGGGAAAGTTTACAATTTACCTAGAAAGCATGTGCCCAGCATGTGATCTATTTTGTAGTGCAGGGGTGAAGGATATGGTTAGAATCCTCAAACGTGTCACGGAAGTGTGAGCGTCGTATCAAATACAACGAGGAGCGAGTAGTCGCACTAGTTGCTCGATGCAGCGGAATTTAAAATTTTCATGAGACGAAACCACATGATCCAAAACACTTCTCGGATCGTCTCGTCTGAACAGAAACAAGTAATAGGATTACCTCTTGAAGCGTGGTTGCGATTGAGTCTCTAAACGAAGAGACCTCCTGTCTCAAGTCCGATCCGATGGAGGAGACGCTTGCGAGCGCGGGGATGAATCGCGTGCTTCTCGCAATCCATGTTGATGATCCAAGCGGTGGATCTCCTGATCTTGACATACGAGATCTGATGTCTTCTTCACGAGCGAGGCGCACTGTAGGATATAGATATCCACGAGCAGATGATCGGGCAGCATAACGACGACGCTGCGGCGATGGAGAAACTCTCTAGGGCATCCATGGTGGACGGCCATGAGAGGGAGAGAGAGAGAGAGAGAGAGAGAGAGTAGGCGTGTAGAGAGAAAAAAAGAGAGAGATGTGCTTCTCAAGCATTGTGTAAAGAAGAGCAATGGGGTGCCTCTCCTTTTATAGGGTTTTGGGATCCATGGATCTCAATCCATGGGACATATAAAATCAATGGATGAGATTGATTTATGTCAATCCAATGGTCAAGATTGTTGTTGGTAAAAGCCAACAACTTGTAATTTAATTTAGATTAAAATATATTTGACAAAATCAAATATAAATCAATCCTAAATTACAATAATCAAATAGAGAGAGAATGTATATGGAGATCGCATCTCCATATACTTTCCATGTGGACGGCCACCCATTCCAATAAGGAATTGGATGTTGCCCACATGATTTCTCAAGGAGGCAATCTCATGAGATTTCATGAGATTGCATATCTCCATGGAAATCTCTCTCATTATTTATTTCCAACAACTTTTGTTGGATTTATTCACCAAAAATAATTCACAATTAATTTTGGGAATTATGCAATCTTGACATTGGAAAATTGTGAATCACATTCACAACCCAAAACAAAATATAATTTACATTTTCAATTAATTAGACAATGTGTATCCAATACACATTAATAATTAATCAATAAATATAAATTATAATTAGCTCTCTCTAATACATTATAAATCACATTTATAATATATTATGAATAATTGGATATTACTATCCACATTATTCTTATCCACAATAATTAAATCACATTTAATTATACTGGATAACTTATTCTCATGTGCCCAAATAATATGAATCACATTCACATTATTCACATCTTTGATAATCAAATCATATTTAATTATCTAAGATAACTCTCCTTATAATATGAATCAAATTCATATTAGTCATGATAATTAAATCACATTTAATTATCCATTTTCTCAATGCTCGGATACATATATCAACAATGGAATTATCCATGAACTCTTTCAAGGAAAATGCACTTTCTCCGCGAATACTTGGAGATAAGGACAGGGCGATTGTATTGTTACATGTATAGTGACTTGGATATTGAGATTACATCTCAAATCCAGATCTCGGGCCTCCCATATATGCATGATTAAATCAAGACCGCAAATCTAATCTTCTCATTGAATTTGAATAACATTCAGATCAACGTCCAACATTTGGATCAAGATCAGATTACTTGTCTACTGAGAGGAGTCACTAAAATCCAGACCCATTTCATCACTCCCTAGGAATGGAAGCGTCATGGTTATACAATCGTTTATGATCACATCACCCTCAGGTATTTCCCAATACATGTACATCCTGCATACTGGAAGACTTAGAATAAACCCGAAGTATTAGATCAACTTTATACTGTCTACTTCAGGGTTTTATCAGTAACTTTCTCATTTTGATCATTGGGAGTTGGTATCGATCATATACTTTCCAAAAGCATATATCATACCTAGGTATTGATCATATACTTTCCAAAAGTATATATCAAACCTACAAATTCAGTCAAGCTTCCAAAGCGAGACGACTGTGCGCACGGAATTTGATTCTTCCCAATATCTCATGAGTGAGATCAAGTCTTTCGGTTCAGTAGTGAACCTGTATGATCCCTTTGAGAGATCGTGTTACTCATATGCCCTTATATGCACACCAACGCGCCGGTGTATAGACCTTGATTAGGTCATCAACCTATTGGTCTGCCAAATGTACATACTCAAACATAAACTAACACATCTGTCTCCGGTCAGAGGATGTGTGCCTATATCATGACAGCATACGATATAGGACTTTGGTTATCTCAATCTCGTTAAGTCAACTCTTTGACCTAACTAATCTGACACCTCCGAATCTCTATTCCTATGCAGAGGACCTGAATCAAGAAGTCGGACAGATATCAGCCTAACTGAGAAAGGATTGCCATCTCCTACTCAGGCCGGAGATCATCTCTTAATAATCATTTGACGGTGCTTGATGAGTCCTCAATCTAACTCATTAGATATTCATCTAAGCACCAGCCTCTATAATTCAATAATTGAATCAACAGCTGTATGATCATTAAGATGGCCATGGTACATAACCCTAATTGTACTAAGGGACCTATTATGCAAATTATGTACTCTTTATTTCAGATTAAGGAGTTAATTGCAATAACATTTTTGCATAATGGCTCGTCGTGGGCTCGCATGTCCAACAATCTCCCACTAGCCCAAAGAGCCATTATTGGGCTAATCATTTAAACCCACACTCATGTAATAAGGCTATTTAGAAAATAGCTAGGTAAGCTGATCAGTCACTCTGTTCTCAAGAGACTACGCCAAGTCCTTTTACAGCACTTGCATATCTCCTAGTAACAGTGCTCGCATCCAATGCGAATGTTGCATCTTATGCAACCAATACTCAATTTTTTTGTCGGTGATAGTGTCCTTAACACTACATCTTATTAATTATCAAAACCAGTATTCCCATAATTCTTAATAGAATACCTTTATTTCTGGAGATCTCTATCTCCTAAGGTATCTACAGTTAAGACCCTTATAGATCACTATCTACAAGGTCTTAAACTTTTGAAGATAAGACTTTGAGATCACTATCTCTAAGTTTCATCATCTTTGAAGATATTGTTATTACTGCAACCAAGTGTTTTATTTCCAGAGTAGGATTAGTAACAGTTTACTGCTCCCACTGCATGGTAGACATATGGCTTTTGTACACATCTAGCATACACTTCAGCTTCTCATAACTGATGCACAAGTGCAAGCAGTTCTAACATTCACTTCCTCAGCTCTTTGAGGTGCTATCCCTTTAGATAGGTCATTACCACATTTTAAGGGAAGGAAGCCTTTTTTTTGAATTTTCCAGAAATAAGTCCAAGGTGTACTACTAATGCGACAGTCCTAATACCCTCTTCTCTTTGCTTCTGAATGACTT
Source organism: Ottelia alismoides (assembly GCA_037367405.1). Classification (NCBI taxonomy): domain Eukaryota; kingdom Viridiplantae; phylum Streptophyta; class Magnoliopsida; order Alismatales; family Hydrocharitaceae; genus Ottelia; species Ottelia alismoides. Next base: position 611,870 of record JAZKJV010008940.1, read on the forward strand.
CAGAATTAAGATCTAAGAGGTATCCTTGAGGTCGTATCTCAAGGTATGGAACAACCAAATTATAAAACACTTATTATTATTCTTATATCATTCTAAATAATTAGAGTAATGTCTACATTTAGCACGATGAATACAATGGCACTCTCACTAAGCTTCACATGGTTCATCAAGATTTTATCTGAAATCATAACATTTATAATTTCATCAAATCTTATGTTCCAATAGGAAGCTTATTTGAGTCCAAAGATGGAGTTCTTTAGCTTGCACACCTTGCTTACCTCAACCATGAAGCCCTGGGGCTACTTAATATGAATATCCTCAGAGAGGTATTCATAGAGGAATGCAATCTTGACTCACATCATGAAGATGTCATAGTCAAGTTGTGTAGCTACAGTTAGCAATATTCTGATGGGTTAAAGCAAGGTCACTGGAGAGCAAGTCTCATCGCAAGCGATGTCTTCTCTTTGTTGTGTAGCTTATGGCTACGAACCGTGCTTTGAAGGTCTCTACCTTCTCATCAGGTTCCCTCTTTCTCTTGAAGATCCATTTACACCTTAAGAAAACTTTGAAATGTTCAATGATTTCACAAATTTGGTTTAGAACCAAAGTTTGAAGGAAGATGAAATGAATTTGATCTAACCAAGGTAGCTTGTACCTATTAGATGAATTCAAGGAATACCTTATGGAGATGCGAATATAATTCCTATCTCAATCCTCCTAATGAATCTTAACTCAATAGAGTTGTGGGGAGATAGAATTGGATCATGTGTGACATGATATAATCAATGATGAATGTTAGCATAATTATCTATTAGTTTCCAAGGTATATATGTAGTAGAGACTACAATGTATATCCTTAATAAGGTTCCATGCAAGTAATCTGGAATCTGGCACTGGAAAGTGCTACTTCATTAGGAAAATAAAGGATGGTATTGGATACCTACTTTATGACCTTGAGATTCTTAAAAGATCTCATCTTTGAAAATAATTCTTATAGGATGACTCTCTTGGGAATCAAGATGAAAATGAAGTAAAGGAACTCATTTAATCTTGAGAAGATAATGAGGCTTCTAAAATCGGAAACTAAATAGACAATTAAAGATGAAACATTAATACCTCTTCAAATAAATTTGAGGATGGATTCCATGATCGGACTTCATGTGATGAACATCCTGGGGATCTTGACATGGAAAGATGGATGTTAGCAATAAAAGTCTAATATAGACTTGATATACAAGTCTTGTATATGGACCCTCGAGGATCCACCTATATGGGTATGACCCATTAGGTGGCGTTTGGTTGGTGGGTTATCCAGGGTTGGATAACCCAGTTTTGTGTTTGTGTGTTTGGTTGGTGGGTTAAGGGTTGGGAGGATTTGTGTGATGTGATTGTATTGGAATTTGAAAAAGTTGGTAGTTATTATGGTATGATTGTATTGAAATTTGAAAAAGTGGGTGGTTGTTGTGATGTGATTGTATTGAAGTTTGGAATAGTGAGTAGAAGTTGAGTGTTTTATGATTTTTAGATGATATGATGGTATAATATATAATTTTTTTATGGGAAGGGAGTGGACCCCACTAGTGGGTTAAAAGGGAGGGTTTTGGGGGGTTACCCACCCAAAGTGGGGGGTAACCCCCCAACCGAACATGGCCTAAGTGAAGAGAAGAAATCTTATATCACAAATAATCATCAATAGATATCACATATCCATAATGTTTACTATGATATAGATGATTCACATACATCAATATGTATGAGATCCGGAATACCTTGACATCTTACACCTTTCCTAAAGAAGGGTGTATTGGACATTTTACTTTGAATACGATATTCATAAGTATGCAAGTTTTGAAATTTTAGACATTCTAAAGTTTCATCTCTTACTTGTCCATTGATCTCATCAATAGACATATGTACAAAACATAATGCCAGATCATTGTAAAATTATCTTTATCCTCCTATTGATCTTTAAAGGTTTTATTTTCAGTATTAGAGATCTTAGTGAACCATTCATTAATTTTCTAATTTAGTGAAGTCCACTTAATGTTAGATTACTATTTGAAATATCTCCATCATAGCTCTCTATGATAGGTTTATTCCAGAATTCATGTTTATTTCCAACATTTAGAAATAAACTATGAGTGTATTCTAATATCCAGGTCACAGAGACATTCTCTAAGACTAAGGGCTCCCACTGAAAATATGAAGTCTATTGATCCAATGGAAATTGTTGCAACAATTGCATCAATTCCAACATGGATGACCATTAAAATTTAAGATCAAATTTCTAATATTCTAATACAGATGCAACCAATTGCAAGTGTCATTAGAAAATCGAGATACAATTATTAGACTTTATCTTATCAAATAAGTAAGTCAATTTCAATGATTATATAGATTATTCTGATGTACTATCTGATTCCTTCTCTAAGGATTCAAGATAGATTTGATAGTCATACTATCAACACATCAACTTATTGCAGTATTGGCATTCATCCAACTCTTTGGATGTCATATGGAAGTCATAGAAGTACAGTCAACTCTTTGACTATGCTTCTTACTTGGGTCCAACCCATGCTTCCACTGCGCTCCCTTTATCTATAAGCAACCATTCCTTAGGACCAAGGACCTCTTATGTTAAAATCAAAATTTTCAATATAAGAGTATTTCAACATTTATACATGCTTCATTCAATTCATACAATATGAATATCATGAAGCTTTATGAATGACTAGAGTATAGATAGTAGAATGATGACACTCATCGTATCTACATCCATTTAAACTCTTAAAACTTAGGTTCAGGTAGGTACTCAAACAATTTGAATACATCATCTCCTATGGAGCCACCATTCTGCATAATGCAGAGAACCATATCATTCATGATTATATGTCGATAGCACATATGTATGCCAGAACATCTTCTTATATTTTATAAGGATTATTTGATAATTACGATCGTTATCGACATGTTACTTCAAATGTACATTCGATGAGATCAAGACTTATAGAGACATACAAACCCTAGGGTTTCAGTCCTATTGTCTTATATAATAATCATTCCTCATTATTATGAGGAAACTTGCACATTGCAACCACATACATTATGTTTCCAATTGCAAGAACAATATCTGGATCACAAGTCCAATCCATGATATTTTATCGGTTATTATTGAGTATAATATTGAGTGGGTTTAATGAAGGATTATCTGAAATAAGAAATTTGCATAAACATGTATAAATATATAATTTTCTTTGATTTAGGAATTTTATATCAAAGTTGTCTTGCCATGTCAACAATGAAAGTTCATTCCCTTAATCACTTTCAATGTAAGAGATATACTTATCATTATATCTCAAGCAAGATATGGGATCTCCTTCCTTATCTTTGTTACATCCCAATAATATGAGAACCTGTAACTCGGATAAAAAAGAAGCGGGAACACATTCCGCCTTGCAAGTCCAACTTGCATCTCCCAATTCGGTCTTTAACACCCGGGTCCACCACCCTTAAAGGTGATGTTGACCCGTGATTAATTGAACTAACCGTCAACAGGAATACAACTCGTTATGCGCAATCCAATATCGCCCAAATGATATGAGGACCCGATATTGGGGTCACTACGGATACGTCCTTGCTCTTTCGAGAAGCGACGAGCCCGATCCAAATGGATCGTATGCAGGAGCTGTCACTTCGGACAGGCGTCTCCCACGTACAATATCTGGCGACGGAACCCTTCGCCTTGATGGGAGACCATGGATGTCACTTATGTGATCCTCCATATCATATTCAAATTATAATTAATTATCATGAATCATATTCACATAATTAATTCTTCTAAGGGAAATAATAACTCTATTCATAATAGAGTGTTCTTAATTGGATATAAATAGCTTAATCATATTAAATTAATTTTCAATCCAATTCAATCAACAAACTTGATTTACTTGAATATATGGTATTATCTCGAAATATGTATTAATTCGAATTTTAATAGTTAGAAAAAATACATCATGATCTCTCAGGCATCATTCGTTCCCTACCCGCTGTCATGGCCAGAACCGACGGGAGTGGGACGGACCGCATACGTTGCAACCCGCTACCCTAGCGATCCCCGACTAGATACCATATCCGCCTCGGGAAAAAATAATGCCGAGTCAATCACTTTGTACTTGAGATGATCATCGGTTCTTCAACCGAAATTATACCATACAGTAATAATCAAAACATTTTTTATTATAAGGAAATTTGCTAGACAAATTCTCAATCCTATTCAAGCAAGGAGTTTGATGATTGTGTTTCCAATTTTTGATCTAGATCAAATCTAATCAATTATTGGTTGAGGCCAAGTCAATTAAGGAAATAATCATCATCCAATATTTCTCAAATATTTTCCATAATTATTTCATGAAATTAACAATTAATTTCACTAATTGACAATCACATGGTTCTTGATTAGGAAAGTAATTTCAGCAGTGACCCCTACTTACTAAAATTAGCATATCTCAATCAATTTAAATCCAAATTAAGTAAAGTAAGTTTCCATAGTTTGCTAACTTGATTTACAACAGAACCTATATAATTTGCACGCATTTCGAGGCGTTTCTAAACAGTAATTAACTCCTTAGTTACGTTAAGATTCGCAGTTCCCGTAACAGCGAATACATGTTCATTAAAACGACCATATCTTGAGCAAACCGAATCCAAATTACGTAAACTCAGATCCTATGGTTTCCTTATTTAATGGGAAACAAAATCCAAGTATTATTTTCGTGTTTAAACAATTTAAACAGGGACGAAAATAATTACTAAACAGAGATGCGAAAATGAAATGCGATAAAACTTTCGCAACCCTAACGAACCCAAGTCGCCTTTGGTTTTATGGATCGTATCCAAAACTATCGACCTAAGGCTCTGATACCACTTGAAGGATATGGTTAGAATCCTCAAGCGCATCACGGAAGTGTGAGCGTCGTATCGAATAAGACGAGGAGCGACTAGTCGCACTAGTTGCTCGATGTAGCGGAATTTAAAATTTTCATGAGACGAAACCACATGATCCAAGAACACTTCTCGGATCGTTTCGTCTAAATCACAAACAAGTAATAGGACTACCTCTTGAAGCGTAGTTGCGATCAAGTCTCTAAACGAAGAGACCTCCTGTCTCAAGTCCGATCCGACGGAGGAGACGCTTGCGAGCGCGGGGATGAATCGCGTACTTCTCGCAATCCATGTTGATAATCCAAGCGGTGGATCTCCTGATCTCGACACACAAGATCCGACGTCTTCTTCACGAGCGAGACGCACCGAAGGAGACGGAGATCCACGAGCAGATGATCGGGTAGCATAACGACGACGCTGCGGCGATGGAGAAACTCTCTAGGGCATCCATGGTGGACGGCCATGAGAGGGAGAGAGAGAGTAGGCGTGTAGAGAGAAAAAAAGAGAGAGATGTGCTTCTCAAGCATTATGTAAAGAAGAGCAATGGGGTGCCTCTCCTTTTTTAGGGTTTTGGGATCCATGGATCTCAATCCATGGGACATATAAAATCAATGGATGAGATTGATTTATGTCAATCCAATGGTCAAGATTGTTGTTGGTAAAAGCCAACAACTTGTAATTTAATTTAGAATAAATATATTTGACAAAATCAAATATAAATCAATCCTAAATTACACCAATCAAATAAGGAGAGAATGTATATGGAGATCACATCTCCATATACTTTCAATGTGGACGGCCACCCATTCCAATAAGGAATTGGGTGCCGCACATATGATTTCTCATGGAGGCAATCTCATGAGATTTCATGAGATTGCATATCTCCATGGAAATCTCTCTCATTATTTATTTCCAACAACTTTTGTTGGATTTATTCACCAGAAATAATTCACAATTAATTTTGGGAATATTTCAATCTTGACACTGGAAAATTATGAATCACATTCACAACCCAAAACAAAATATAATTTACATTTTCAATTAATTAGACAATGTGTATCCAATACACATTAATAATTAATCAACAAATATAAATTATAATTAGCTCTCTCTAATACATTATAAATCACATTTATAATATATCATGAATAATTGGATATTACTATCCACATTATTCGTATCCACAATAATTAAATCACATTTAATTATATTGAATAACTTATTCTCATGTGCCCAAATAATATGAATCACATTCACATTATTCACATCTTTGATAATCAAATCATATTTAATTATCTAAGATAACTCTCCTTATAATATGAATCAAATTCATATTAGTCATGATAATTAAATCACATTTAATTATCCATTTTCTCAATGCTCGGATACATATATCAACAATAGAATTATTCAGAACTCTTTCAAGGATAATGCGCTTTCTCCACGAATACTTGGAGATAAGGACAGGGCGATTGTATTGTTCCATGTATAGTGACTTGGATATTGAGATTACATCTCAAATCCAGATCTCGGGCCTCCCATAGATGCATGATTAAATCAAGACCGCAAATCTAATCTTCTCATTGAATCTGAATCACTTTCAGATCAATGTCCAACATTTGGATCAAGATCAGATTACTTCTCTACTGAGAGGAGTCACTAAAATCCAGACCCGTTTCATCACTCCCTAGGAATGGAAGCATCATGGTTATACAATCGTTTATGATCACATCACCCTCAGGTATTCCCAATACCTGTACATCCTGCATACTGGAAGACTCAGAATAAACCTGAAGTATTAGATCAACTTTATACTGTCTACTTCAAGGTTTTATCGATAAGTTTCTCATTTTGATCATTGGGATTTGGTATCGATCATATCCTTTCTAAAAGCATATATCATACCTAGGTCTTGATCATATACTTTCCAAAAGTATATATCAAACCTATAAATACAGTCAAGCTTCCAAAGCGAGACGACCGTGCGCACGGAATTTGATTCTTCCCAATATCTCATGAGTGAGCTCATGTCTTCTGGTTCAGTAGTGAACCTGTATGATCCCTTTGAGAGATCGTGTTACTCATATGCCCATATATGCACACCAGCGCGCCGGTGTATAGACCTTGATTAGGTCATCAACCTATTCGTCTTCCAAATGTACATACTCAGACATATAGTAACACGTCTTTCTCTGGTCAGAGGATGTGTGCCTATATCATGACAGCATACGATATAGGACTTTGGTTATCTCGATCACGTTAAGTTAACTCTTTGACCTAACCAATCTGACACCTCCGAATCTCTATTCCTATGCAGAGGACCTGCATCAAGAAGTCAGTCAGATATCAGCCTAACTGAGAAAGGATTGACATCTCCTACTCAGGGTGGAGATCATCTCTTAATAATCATTTGACGGTGCTTGATGAGTCCTCAATCTAACTCATTAGATATTCATCTAAGCACCAGCCTCTATGATTCAATAATTGAATCAACAGCTATATGATCATTAAGATGGTCATGGTACATAACCCTAATTTTACTAAGGGACCTATTATGCAAATTATGTCCTCTTTATTTCAGCTTAAGGAGTGAATTGCAATAACATTTATTGCATAATGGCTCGCCGTGGGCTCGCATGTCCAACAAGGGGCTCTTTTGCAAATTTCAGAAACATTTGGGGGCGGAATGATATTTGTCTGAATATTAAATCCCCCCTTAGGATTATTGGTCTTCTTTGTTCCTTGTTCGACACAAAGAGAAAGGGGAAATGGAGCTCGGTCGTCGTCGCCCAAGGGGGAGGACGCGGGCGGCGCTGGGCGTGGAGGCGCACGGGGGCGGTCTGCGCGCGGGGACGATAGGAGGCACACGGGGGCAGAAGGGGGAGGATGGAAGGAGGGGGTTACGCCGCTGGAAGGGCCTGCGAGGAGGGCGACGTTCTGCTGGGTCGCGGTGGTGCACCGAGGCGGAGCAGGCGGCGGGGGTGGCGGCTGCCGTCTGCTGCAACGAACTTTTTTTATTTTATTTTTGTTTTTTTCTTTTTTTAACCTACAGAAAATGTTAGAAAAAAATGTATGTTTTTTTATTGTTTTTTCTTATGAGAAAATGTAAACAGTAATAAAAAAAATTTTGATTGTCTTTTTTTATTTTTTAGCTTTTTGGTAAACCTGCAAAATAAATATTAGAGAGATAAAAGAAGAACAATTATATGTTTTTTGTTTTATATTTTTTTGTTTATTTATGCACAAAATTTGGAGGCGTGAATGCAGATGGATCTTAGCGAAATGAAAGAGAGATCCGTGACTCCGACCACCGTGCATGGCCGGAGGTGTGTGGTTGCGTGAGGTAGACGTGAAATGGATGGGTAGAGAAAGTGGTATGGGAAAATCGATGTCGGATCGAAAAGTGGTGATGGAGAATTTTTTTAGGATTTTGGATCTAAAAAAACTAATCAATACATCTACGCAAAAATTAAACCTACGATTTATCTAAGAGAAAAACGATGAGGGATAAAATATGGATCTCACCTTGGATTTGGACACGTCGTGATGGCCTCGACGACGCCCGAATCGCTGTTACTGATCGGATCAGAGGCTGGGAACCCTTCTGCAACGAGTAACTCTCGGAGATCGGGCTCCTTTCTCCAAAGATTGATCAAACAATGAAAGGAGGAGGAGGAGCCCATTAAAAAGAGAACAAAAATAAAAATGGAAAGTACCTACAAATGGGGAAAGTTTTTATTAGTGAAATTAATAAAATAATTAATTTATTAAATTAATTAATTAATTTCGAAATTCGGAATTAAATTAATTATATAAATTAATAAAATAATAGAAATCAATTAACCACCATAATGGTGGCCATTTAAGGTATGGAATAAAATCATATATATAAGGCAAGTTTTTAAACCAAATAAATCAAATAAATCGAATAACTAAATACAATTTCGTAATTAAATTTAATTAATTAATTAATGTGAGATATTTTAATTTTTTTGGCGATTTTTATAAAAGGAAGTTAGGTGTATACACATATTATGTACATATAATACAATATACATATGTACAAATAAGGAAATAATTTTTATTAAAGATTTTTTTTAATTTAATTAATTCTTTTATTTTTAATGAAAACAATATTTACAATTATGTACATTATGAAAATAAATATGAAAATATGTGAAACAAATAATGGTGAAACTGCACAAAACACCCCAGAAAACTGACTTTTTAACCGTAACTCCAAAAATTATGAAACCACAGCCATTTAAAAGATAATTTAATTTGTAGTATAAAGGAAGTGATTTTGATTCTATTTGACTCGTATGGAGTCGGAATTGGTCTTTCAATGATCGCTTTGCGGCTTTTTCTAGGTTTGATTATTTACAATATATACATTATTTTATTTTACACTTATTTTTATTATTTACAACACAATTTTATTTAAAACTTTTGTTTACAAAAATAATTAATTTGAGGTCAAATTATGTACAGCTAAAATAATGTAAGTTTTGTACAAATATATAGGAAAAATATTTACATAATATTTTTGGATTTTTGACAGAAGACCCTATCTCTCCCTACTTTATTCATGGTCAATCAGGTCAAGTCTTGACCTTCTCTCGGGGTTCGGGTCAGTCTGTATTTATTGCATAAACACATACTTTCTTTTCTTTTCTTTGTCTTTTCTTCTTTATTCTATTATTTATGTGCAAAAAGTTCTAAGAATGCATATTTAACAAATGCATGCAAAATGGTAAATTCATGGAATTAGTGGGTATTTACAGGTGTCTGACTAAAGAAATGAAGCTAAAATAAAAGAATAAAGGCGATGAATCGTGGATTCATCAATGACATATGGAGGACTCTACTAAATTAGAAAATTAATGAATGGTTCATTAACATTTCAAATAATAAAAATTAAACCTTTAAAGATCAATAGGAGGATGAAGATCATTTGACAATGATCTGGGATCAAGCCTTGGACATTTATCTATTGATGAGATCAATAGACTAGTAAGAGATGATACTTTAGATTGTCTAAAATTTTAAATCTTGTATACTTGTGAATATTGTATTCAAAGTAAAATATCCTATATACCCTTCTCTGGGAATGGTGTTAGATGCCAAGGTATTCAAGATCTCATACATATTGATGTATATGGATCATCTGTATCATAATAAACATTAATGATATGTAATTTCAATTGATGATTTCTTTGATATGTGATTACTTTCCTTCACATTAGAAACCTTTGAAATGTTCAAAGATTTCACAATTTTGGTTTATAACCAAAGTCTGAAGGAAGATGAAATGAATTTGATCTAACCTAGGTAGTCAGTACCTATTAGGTGAATTCAAGGAATACTATATGGACAAAAGTATATCATTCTTGTACCAATTATCCTAATTCACCATAACTCAATAGAGTTGTAGGGAGATACAATTGGATCATGTGTGACATGATTTAATCAGTGATGAATCTTAGCATAATTACCTATTAGTTTCCTGGTATATATGTAATAGAGACTACAATATATATCATTAATAAGATTCCATGCAAATCTAAACCCAAACATCCTCATAAGTTATGGTTTGGAACCTATCCTAGTGTTGGACACTTGAGGATTTAGGGTTGCTTGGTCCATGACCATGTCACGGATGCACGTAAGCTGGAATCTAGCGTCAGAGAGTGCTACTTCTTTAGGAAAATAAAGGATGGTATTGGATACCTACTTTATGAACTTGAGATTCTTAAAAGATTTCATCTCTAAATATATGATTCTTATACGTTGAGACTCTTGAGAATCAAGATGAAAATAAAGTGAAGGAACTCATTGAATATTGAAAAGATAATGAGGCTCCTGAAATTGGAAACTAAAAGGACAATTAAAGATAAAACACTAATACCTCTTCAAATGAGTTTGAGGATGGATTCCATGTGTCAGAAAAATCTAACAATGATCTGACTTCATGTGATGAAGCTTCTGAGGATTATGACATGGAAAGATGAATGTTAGAAATAAAGTCTAAAGTAGACTTCATGTACAAATGTTGTATATGGACCCTCGAGGATCCACCTATATGGGTAAGACCCGTTAAGGTGTAAATGGATCTTCAAGAGAAAGAGGGAACCTAATGAGAAGGTAGAGACCTTCAAAGCACGGTTCGTATATACAAGATACACACCGAAGAGAAGACATCATTTGCGATGAGACTTGCTCTCCAGTGACAATGCTTAACCTATCAAAATATTGCTAACTATAACTACACAACTTGACTTTGACATCTTCAAGATGTGAGTCAAGATTGCATTCCTTTATAAAAATCTCTCCGAAGATATTCATATGAAGTAGCCCCAGGGCTTCATGGTTGAGGAAAGCAAGATATGCAAGCTAAATAACTCCATTTATGGACTCGAATACGCTTCTTGTAGTTGGAACATCAGATTTAATGAAATTACAAAGCCTATGATTTTATATGAAATCTTAATGAACCTTGTGAAGCTTAGTGGGAGTGCCATTGTCTTCATAATGCTAAATGTAGATAACATCGTAATCATTTGGAATGATATAAGGATGATAATGAGTGTTTCATAAACTGGTTGTTCCATACATTGAGATATAATCACAAGGATTCCTCTTAGATCTTAGTCCTGAGGTTGTTCAAAAGAAAAGAGCAGAGGGTATTGGGACTGTCATATTAAGTGATACACCTTGGACACGTTCCATTCTCAGTAAATCCGAAGGAATGATTCGTTCCCTTAAGATATGGTAATGACCTGTCTAAAGGGATAACACCTCAAAGAGTTGATGATGTGAATACCAAAGCTATATGCCCTAGTGCATCAATTTTTGGAAGCTTAGTATATGCTAGATATGTACAAAAGCCAGATATCTGCCATGCAGTGGGAGCAGTAAATTGTTACTAATCCTACTATGAAGATAAAAACTTGATTGTAGTAATAACAATATCTTTAAAGATGACAAAACTTAGATATAGTGATCTCAAAGTCTTATCTTCTAGAAATTAAGACTTTATAGATAGAAATCTAAAAGATCTTAAATGTGGATCTCCTAGGAGATAGAGATCTCCAGGAATAAGGTTATTCTGATAAGGATAATGGAAATATTGGTTATGATAATTATTGAGTTGTAATGTCAAGGACACTATATCTGACAATATTCAGTATTGATTGCATAAGATGCAACACTTGCATTTGATGCGAACACTGTTACTAGTGAAAAGCACCTAGGTTACCCTACTTAATTCAACCGGATTAATGATTAAATTTAATGATGTGCGTTGTAGTCGGGTAAAATCGGACTTATCAAAACCACTTTGATTAATGTGTCAATTAAATACAAACGACATTTTTTTTATTTTACTTGGGCAAGCCCAAGGTCGAACTCAGGGAGGCAGCTTTTTCCTTAGATTAATTCGAAGTCAATTCAGATGTTAGGTTTTCAGGAGAATATATTTTTGGTGTTTTATGCAATAAAGAAAATGCGATGCAATCTGGACCAATTTCAAAGGTTAAAATGTAAAGTATAGTCAAATTAAGTCCAAAACTTATGAAACTTGGCCAGAATGTTAAATGCAAAGAAATTAAGCTACTGCAATTTTTTGGAATTTTTCGACTCTATATGACTTAACTATGAATTAAAAATGAAGACAGGGTGATTTTTGCAAAGTTAATTTTAATAAATACCAAATTAAATCATTTCAGATATAAAATTTTCCTAGATACTTCTATGTGAGATAAATCCAAGAAAATTATTAAACCTTAAAAATGATGAATTTTGGACCTATTAAAAATCAATTAAGCAAAACACAAATTAATTTATTAAGGCCTCGTTATGCTTGCAAATGATGTGATTTTTGGGCACAATGTAGAACTACCTAAATTAGACCTATTGTGATTTTTTGGTGATTTTTGGAGCAACGATCAATTTAATAAGAAATTAAAGGCACACAGTAGGTAAAATATGCAATTTTCTATGAAAACAATTATATTAAATTCCTCGAAGCTCATAAAAATGTAACACACCTTCACAATGATAGAGCATAAGTTTCTCTACAATATGTAATTTTGGAATTAATAAATGATGCTAAATGAGTGGTTAAATAAATGTGCAAATACAAGGGTATGAATGCAAACAGAAATAAAATTGATTAAAACAGAAACATGCTTACAGGGACTGAAATACAAATACCTGTAATGGTAAAGGTATGGGTCCAAATTATCCACGGGACCATGTGCACCTCACGTGATGTAGCTTGGTGGGGACTGGAATGTAATTTCCAAAACTTGTAGGTCTCGGTTGCAATTTACCCAACATTCGCACGTGGGTCATGTGCTATGCAGGCTCGGATGGTGGCTCGAATGGCGATGGAGGTTTGGGCACTTCTGCTAGAGGCTCGGGTCTGGAGGCAGGCTCGGCTGGCTCGAGGCAGGTTCAGGTGCTCCGAGCCTAACGGGTCGAGGAAGAGGCTCGGAGCTGACATGTGGATGCCCTCGGACCGTCAGATCTCAAAAGATACAACTGTAGCTGTAACTCCTAGAAGAGGGCGACGTGGTGCATTGTGGGTCGTGCGATCAAGATGATCGGATGGTAACTGTGTGTCTAGTTCCTCCTTGTCGCCGCCTCCTACAGTAGGCTTGGCTGGGCTCTGGTGAAGGTCAGCTAGCTCTACCGCCTGCTTTGATGCCGGGCTGCACCCGAATGGCTGAGCGTCATCGTGAGAGTGCAGAGGAGCAGCTGGAGCAGCTGCGAGTCTCGATGGATGTCTGGATGCTGGAGACGAAGCAGCTCGAAGAAGCTCCGGCGACGAGTCCGGCCAATGACGAAGGATACGCCTACAACATTAATAAGTAGCCGAAGCATGGTGCGTGAGGTCTCGTGAATGCAGTGAGTGGTTCGAGGCCTTGATGAGCGAAAAGGTGAACGGCCCAGGAGCTCCTCCGCTGTAAATGGCGGAGTCGTGATCTGGGGTGATCGGTGATCTTGAGAGCTCGAGAGGAGGCACAGAGCAGTGCGTAAAGATGGTGGCTTCGAGGAGAAGCTCGATCAATGGTCGGTGGAAGGACAGATTGAGCGAGGAAGGCGGATAAATTTATAGAAGATCGGAGGGGAAAAAGGGGAAGATCGAAGAAGAAGAAGTTTACCTGATATGGAATGGGTGTGCCTGGGAATGGGGCTCGAATTGGAGCCGACGGTCGTCGCTCTAGGGCCGGCAGGTACCCGAGCTCAAGCAGCTTGATGGTGTAGCTGCTGCACAACAAAGGTTCATCATGGATCACACCGGAGAACATCCACTATCATCGCTTGACTTCTTACCAAATCTCTGTCACAAATCGAAGGTGTAGAGCTCGAGGGTCTCTCGTGCAAAGGCGGATGTCGGGGATGACGGTCATGAGGGAGCGTGGCGTCAGGAGGGCGGTTGGAGTACCGCGTGCACAACAGATGATGAAGCGTAGGGCAGGGTACAGCGCAACACTGCGGGCGACGCAGGGGTGCGCACAGCCTGGCACGATGGCAGGCGGCCTCGGGGCGGGGTGGCCTCACGTGCGAAGGGCAGGAGGGCACAACTGGAGGAGCTACGGTGGTCCGCGCATTGGAGGGGCGTAGCCTTGGGACTGGTGTCGCGTGGTGGAAAGGCGGTTGGCGGAGGCATCGTAGGAGATGCGCTGCGGGGGCACGGGCAGGTCGAGGATGAAGCACGATGGCCAGGACGGCGATGGCCGGAGCCGCGTGGCCTGGAGGGCTATTGGTCGGCTGCGCGTGGACATGGGGTTGCCATCGGTGAGTAGCAGTTGGTGGCCACTAGGCGGGCGCCTGGCGGCGAACGCTGGAGATTGGCGGTCGAGGAGCTGCTGCAGGTGCAGAAGGAGGGGCGGGCTGCAGCCGCAGGTGGGCGGCTAGAGGAGCTGGCGGGCGGTTGAGGCCGTCCAGGAGCTGTTTCTTTTTTTAATTTTTTTGTAATTTTTTGGTATTTTTTATAAACAGAAATAAGTTGAAAATGAAGATGTGGTGCAGGTGGTGATTGCGACGTGGTTATTGATGATGATGTGCTTTTTTATGTTGTAATAGGTTGATGGATCAAAATAGTGAATGCCTATGATTATAGTAGTGTGGATGATGAAAATGTTTAGTGATGATGATGTAGAATAGCAATAATAAAAATATTACATAAATAAAAAAATTTACAAGGAAAAGGAGAAAAATATTACCTATGTGATTTGCCTGAAGGTGGAGTTACGATGTGTGGCTCCTGTCGTCGTCGCCTCGATCCGATTTGTCGATCAAAAATCAGAGAAGCTATGCGAGCTTGACTGGCAGCTCACTATGCTGAGACTAACCACGGATCTCGCTAGCAGGTTATCATCGCTCAACATCTAAGGAGGAGCTATCACCTCACGGCTTAAATGGAGCTCGAACCTCTCTCACTCGTAGAATGGCAGATGCGAAAAATGAGGGAGATGATGGGAATAAAAAGGATGAGGGGGAAGCTGGAAATGAGGTGGATAAGTGGGTAGAATGGTGTAGGAAGTGGAGGCTTGGAGTTGGGAGAAAGTAAAGAAGAAGTAAAAGGGAAAATAAAAATAAAATAAATAAAATAAGTAAAATAAGTAGGGTAAACATAATAAAAGAAAAATAAAGGTAAAATAAAATATAAATAAATAAATAAATGTAATTAATTAATTAATTAATTAATAATAGTAAAATAAACAAATTAAATATGAAAAAAATTAAAAAATGGGGTGACACATGGCGGCTTCAGGAGCAGCCACGTGTCGCACTTAGAAAAATAAAAAATTAAATGTAAAGAAAATCAAAAAGAAATAACAAAAGGGGTTAAATCAAAAAGTGGTCAACACGAAAGTTGCTCGTCTCGACGAGATCTACAACTTTTTAAAGGATCGAAAATCAAAAGAAGTCATATATACAAAGTGTATTTTTTGGTGGTATCTTATAGGTATAAAATACTGCATTTTTATCTTTTGCAATTTTTTTGTCATTTTTTAATAAGAGAAAATCAAAATAAAAATAGAGAAAATATTAAAGGAATATTTACAATTTAATCTAATTTTTTTATATTTTTAATAATTAAGAAAGTAAAAGGATAAAATAAAGGGTATTTTGGTCAATATGTGCAATATACAACAGGGGCCCAATACCCAAGTTTCACATACGATCTCTGATTTCAATGAAGTTAGTCTCATTTTGAAGGTCTTTGAATTTATATTATTTTAAAAGTGAGTAGACCTAAATCAGACATTGTATGAGAGAGATATGTGCATTTTAAGGTTCGTAGTTTCGAACTTTGATCTAGATTTTATTGGTCAATTTTAGAAGTTAGTATTTTTTTGATATTTTTCCTTTATTAGTGTTAGTAAGATATACACAATAGATTTGAATTTATTGGATTTGGAGTTAGTATAAAATATATACATGTAAGGTATTTTAGCTAATATACAGGTGAATATTTACAAGTGAATTGGGCTTTTTATTTAATGCAAATATGAATGCTAAAATACAGATATTATTTATGCATGCATGAATGCTAATTATGCAATATAAGTAGAAATATGCAGCCAATTACTCAGGAACAAAGCTCTTTTTTGAACTTTTAGAGTGATGAATCACATATTCATCAACCCCCTATACTTAAACCTTGCTCGTCCTCGGGCAACTAAAATGAAATGCAAAAGTGAAATGATTTTGGGTTCCATACCAAGGTCATGAACAAATGGTGAAAATGAAGCTTGACTCGACCTTTGGATTAATTTTTTGGTGGAATCTTATTGGGATCTGAATTTAAGACCTAACAGACTTTAAGTTCGACAAGTCTTCTATTCAAGACGCCTCAACAGTCAGGTCAGAACAAATCCTCATACGCAAATTTCTGATGACTATGAATCTTACTTGTACTGTGTAAGTGAAATATAGCTCTCCACATCAGAAATGGTAAAGAACCAGCCTCCTCTAACAAGGTAACTCTAATTCCCCGGTCCAGTAACTCTTTCCTCGAGGAGTTGGGTGTTTCCTTCTAAGATCAAGTGCGACCAGCTCAAGAAAAGGGGGTGGAGAGAAGAATGGACGGTAGCCCATGTATCTACCTATCCTAGGATGCTTGACCAGTGTAGCCAAGTCATCCTGCTGCAGGCTTCTATGGTATGAGGCTTTGAAGCATATGCCTTGCAAATATATAGACTCCGACAGGCGTTTTATTTTCAATCAGGCTTGTCCATTTTTTTGGAGTTCTCTCTTTTCTTTTATTTATTTTCTTTTCTTTTTTTTCTCTTTTTTGAACTAATATACAAGGTGCAGCATGTACATAAGGAGTTTTTCTTCTTGAGCTAATAGACTATCCCTCTTTTGAAGCATTATTGCAACCCACAACATCTCGTCCTTAGATGTCAACACCACAAGACTAGGTTGAGATGCACTTCCCTCCCTAGAGGAGGACGGATGTTTCCACCCGTGTGCTACTCCAAGCTAAAGGATTCTACCTCCTCACCACCTCATCAATGAAGAGCTGCGTGCATGGTGCTTGTCCATATTCGATCACTGTCTAAAAGAATTGTGCGTGTGTATGAAATATTCTACTTAAACCAATCAAGATGACTTGTGAACTTAGACTTGCGGACTCAAAGAATTAAATCACTTGACCTAAAAATCTTAACTCCAGTTCCTATAAGATTCCTCTGAAATTAGGTAGATTAAGGTCAAATCAAATCCATCCTCAACATCTATTCATAACTTGGTTCAGAACCCACTAACTTTTCACATTGCATATGCTAGATATGCAAATGTGATGCAGATGATATGCTATAGAGATGAATGAAATGCAAGACATTTTTTTAATGCAAGGATGCTATGCAAGAGTAAAATAAGAAGCCTTTATTTTCATTTTTTTCAATTTTCTAGTATACAATAAATTTTACAACAAATTTTACAAGAGTATGTTTTTACAAGAATTTTACAACTTTTTATACAAGTATTATACATATTATACAATATACATACTAGTATGCATGTATTTTAAGCTTTGTTTACAAATTTTACAAGAGTTTTACAAGTATTACACAGCATAATATATAAAAAATTCAATTTTTACCCACCTGTAATTATTGCATAATATGTACAAAAATATGTGAAAATATGCAAAAGTACGAGCTATGGGTAAAGTATATATGTAATATATACACGCCCCCTATACTTAGCGTGTGCTATGTCCTCAAAGCATGAAAAGCAAAGAAAAAGACATAGCTCATGCTAAGCGTAAGAGAGCTAAAACAACAAAAATATATTGAAGTCGTCCCGCCCCCCTATACTTAGTCTCTTGCAGCCTAAGTATAGAAGAAGATCAAGAATGGGGCGGGCGAGGTTAAGAGGGGAAATGGATGAGTATATATATAGAGCGGGCATCGGTCCCCCCTATACTTAGGCTCTGGTCAGCCTAAGTATAGGACAAGAGTGAGTGTAAGAACCGATGAGATCTGGAGAATGTACATAGAATGATGAAGAGTCTCGGTCACTCTCCCCCTATACTTAGGATCTGGTCATCCTAAGTATAGCCATAAAATGAAATGATATGGAGCTGGGGCGAGTGATTCGAATCACTGGAGAGGGAGAGAAAGAAAATATATACAAGGAGGATTGAGAATATACAGTGATCAAGAAGGTTTGTGACGAACCTTCTTGTGTGAACGAGGAGGTAAGGAATATACAAGTGTGTCACGGTCAGAATAGTCCTCAGATGAATAGTAGTGAGGTGAAGGGATCGTCCAACGCAGGTCAACACACGGTTGCTTGCATAGATAAGGCTTGAGAACAACCGAACTGAGCTCACTCATATAAATCACCTCATCCAGACCTGATGAGGACTCCTCAGAAAATTTCTTCCCGGGTATGTTGAAGGAGACTTTCTTAGTCGGTTTTCTGGAACCTGAATCATTGAGAGGGAGTGGAGAGCGACGCGCCTTGAGGGGTTCGAGGAAAATCTTCGAGGAATCATTTCTCGAATTCCTCTCAGTATATAGCCGACTAGAGGAGGGAGCAATCGTGCTTTTATGTGGAGTCAATTTAGTTTTGGTTGTTTCCTTTGAAGGTCCTTGATGTGGTGCGGTGCTGACCATAGGTCCTCATTAGATGAGTCACCATATAGATTGTAATATTCCTGAAGGGTCAGCACCCATCTCGAGAAGGTGCTAGTGATTTTAGTTGGCTTGGCATTATTGGACTCTTGTGTCGGATCATCAAAATGGTCAAGGAAATCACCAAGATCGTGTCTGACTCAATGATAGCTTCTGGTCGTGAGTCCTCCTTAGAAATTGTCATGGTGGTGGTGCAAGCAGTTGATGAAGTGGAGGTGTAGGGAGTCTCTGAACCAATGGTCGTCCGAATAGTCGGTCTCTCAGGTGTAGTAGAGAGGTGGGACTCATCTACCTCTCGATTGTCACGACTATCAGCGGATATGCGGGTCACCTTAGAGTAAAGTGTATCAAAGAATGGGTGAGGTCGGAGCGTTCCTAATGATATAAAATCAATTTCCCGAGTTTCGCAATCTATAGTCGCCTTAGCCAAGGATAAGAATGGCTTCCCGAGAATAATGGGAGATTGGGTAAACTCTCCTCGGTGCTCAATGTCAATGACCGTGAAGTCTACCTGGAGTAGAGCCCCTTGGAAAGTAATGATGACTGAAATGGTTCCTCTTGACCGTTTGATAGATCGATCAACTAGCTGAACGATCTCTCTCGACTTTCGAAGTGTCATGAGTTTGAGCTTGTCAAACACAGAGGTCGGGAGGATATTTATCGGTGAGTCATCATCGATTCTTACATGGGTAAAGGTAGTGTCTTTGATTTCACATTCAACTCTAGGCAACGGCTTCACTCTATGGCTCTTGGTCTTTCTCCCCATTACCAAGGATGTGGCCATAGACACTATATGTCTCTCAGTCCTTCTCCTCTTATTACCCGACCTCTTGGGCATCAATTTACTCTTTACAAATCTCTTGAGGTCGCGGAAGTGATCTATGGCCTTTATTAAGGGAAGTTTAAAAATAAATTCCTCATGGAGTCCTTCCCTTAGGGCAGGATCCAATTTTTTATATCTTTTTCATTTTCAATTTTTATGTGATTTTTTGGTTTTTCAAATTTTTTGGTGTTTTTGATATTTTCAATTTTTTTGGTGTTTTTGGTGGACGAATGGTTAACTCTGGATTGAAGGGTAGTTGGTTAGTAGAAGAGGGAGGTAGAAGTGACTTCAGATGTATATAATGTGTGGGTTCCCTAATGCTCGCTCGGTTTTAAACCTCAAAACTACTCATATCCTTTTCCACTTTCATTCCCAAGCTGGTAGAAATTGAGTGCAATATTTCCATGACATCTCTCAACCTGTTACCAAATGATTCATTTTTCTCAATAAGAATAGAGATGTCATCCTCCATAAAATTCTCATGACGAATCATGGGAGAGTTCTGCTCAATTGTTGGATACTGCTAAGATATTGGGGTTTCATACTCAACATACCTAGACTCTGACATGTAATGCTGGGTCGAGTATGGACCATCCAAATGGCAAATATTGGTCAGAGCCTCATATTATGGAGTCAATAAAGAGGGGGTTCCTAAATTGAATCCATGAGTCCAGTCATGTAAGTGTATATGCTTTTCGATTGTGTGATAAGAAGGCGGGTCAATGTAGGCTTGATTACTTGGGTCAATAAAGTCAGGAAGATCATTAGGTGCATGCCTCTCCGTTCGGTATGTTCTATCAGCCAAGTAATTTTGACAGTCATTTGTCTCAGCAATGGCTTTCTCTTCATATGGTTAATTGATTCCAGCAAGCTCTCGAGAATAAGGACAGTCAGCCCAAGATGGAAGTGGGTCTGGAGTGTTAGAATATAGAATAGGTGAGAAATGTGAAGAAGTGGAGAAGTCAGTCGAAGTTCTGACTTCATAATCGGGTTGTGGTGGAACCGACCACGGGTAAGGGTCTCCCATGGATGGCAAAGGATGCATGGAAGAAGGAGAAGGTGAAGATGAATGGTTCGAGGAGGAATGACCAGAGGTCACAGGGTATGGGGACAAATATCCTGACATCTTAAGGAGGAAAGGATGAATGTACGCAGATCGAGGTAGAAAACGTGCAATTACATTACATAACACATACGGACATATACAAAGACAAATGCAAGAGCAAACCCTAAGTTCACACTCAACATGGTGAAGGAACAGAAGCTAGGTCTGATTAATCTGGTTGATTTTAAGTGTGATTTTTCAGGCAAATAGCAAGGATTACGCAGCCTATAGGGAAGTCGACTCAAAGCCGGATGCGTCTCCCCTGTTTAACCTGTCACCTAAGATACCAACGCCCTTCCTTTCTTCGCTTCTACCACCAGCTGAGAAGATTGAGGACTTGCCCTTATCTTCCTACTGAAGTAGTGATGAATCTCGGATTCATCACTCT
The DNA here is from genome assembly GCA_037367405.1 of Ottelia alismoides. NCBI lineage: Eukaryota > Viridiplantae > Streptophyta > Magnoliopsida > Alismatales > Hydrocharitaceae > Ottelia > Ottelia alismoides. The sequence continues at coordinate 633,289 of JAZKJV010008940.1, forward strand.
AAGTTTCATTAATTAGGCTCAAGTCCCTCAAGATCAACTGCATTTTTGCATTTATTTCGCATAATTAGCATCCGGGCATGATTGCATAAGAAGTGCATTTTAGCATTAATTTCTGCATAAAATAAGAAGCCAAAAATCCAAGCCAAAAATTGACCTGTAAATAGCCTAACTTCCCCTATTTTTAACTCCTTCATGCTGACACCGCATACCACAAACTCACTTCCACTGTGTACACATCACTAACAAGAATAAATAAAAAAATACAAAAAAATAATTAACCCAAGAAAGTGGACCAAAAACCCAAACCCTAGTTTCAGGATTTTCGGACTAAAAGCCACATATCTTCCCCATCCAATGTCCGATTGATCCTACTCACTTTTGAACTAATACACATTCAATTACCTTCAAAACAAGACCAAGTTCAAGTGAATCGGAGCTCGTATGTGAAAGTTGGGTTTTGGGCCTCTTTTGTACATTGTATTTTCGCGGCTTTTTGACCTGTATTTTATGTGTATATTTTCTTTATTAATAAAAATCCAAAAAAATTAGATTAAGGTCTCTTGTATTTATCTTTGAGTTTTCTCTATTTTTCCGGATTTTTTATCTTGTTTAAAAGATGACAAAAAAAATTAGAAAATCAAAAATCAAGGTATTCTATGTACATGGGATACCCCAAAAATTCACTTTTTACATTTGACTGAATTTGGCTTTGATGTCTTCATGAAAGTTGTAGATCTCGTCGAGACGAGCATTTTTCGTGAAGAAACTTTTTCGATCCGGGGTCATTTGCTATTTTTTATCTAATTTACAAGAGGTTTTATTTTCGATTTTTCTGGTGCTGACACGTGGCAGCCCCAGAGGCCGCCACATGTCAGCTATTTTTCGCCCTTTTTAAATCTTAGTTTTTATAAAAAAAATTAAAAAAAATAAAAATTAAAACTCGCGCACGTGCGTTGCACGTGCCCCCAGGCACGTGCTCCGCACGTGCCGCGCCTTCCCTTCCTCCCTTTGCCCCACGTGGCGACCCCGCAACCGTTCGATCATGGCCGATCGAACGGCCGCTGTAGATCACCCTCAACCTCGCGCCTCCCCCGCATATCTCGCCACCGACCCTCCGGTTCCTTCGCCCGTCGTTGACCGCCCCGCAACCACCGCGCCTCTAACGGCCCGCCCGTTAATCTCGCCAACAGACCCCGTTCTCCCCTATATATGCTCCATCGCCGACCTCCCCAAAACCTCATCCGCCAACTTCTATCCTAGGACACCTCCGAGGTGGTGACAGCCCTCTGACCACTCCTACTCCGGCGAGATCCAAGCTCCCCGAGCTTGTCGCAGCAAGCGGCTCCACCCCCGCCTCGGCTGCTCACTCCGGCATCGCCGTTGAGCCCTTCCAGGTTACCTTCCTTTCTCTCTCTTTCTCTCTCTCTCCCGCTCTCTCGCTCTACCTCGTCGCCTCCGCTCCGCTCGGAGCTTCCCCTCCTCGCCGACTCGATACACCGCTACCGCCTACCTCGCCATCGTCACCATCGCCAGGAGCCGGGCCTCCACCGACGTTCGTCGACTTCGCCTCCTGGGCTCCGCCTCGACCGGCCCTCTAGAAGCTGGGCCTCCGCCCCCTTCCACCTCGCTTCCCGACGCTTGCGACTTCATCGCCTCCGACGTCATCGACGACTCCGCCGCCACCTCCATCGGCCTCCTCCGACTCCACCGAGCGCCGCCGCTCCACCCCCTCCTGGCCGTGTGTCGGCCAGAGGCACGCCACCGACCATCGTCTTCGACTCCGCACCGCACGCGACAGGGCATCTTCACCGACAGCTGCGGGAGGCGGTGCGTTCACCAGCACCGCCCCTCCACCTCTCTCACGCCGGAGGCCGGGAGTCAAGCCCGAGGCCCCCACGCACGTGCTAAGCACGTGCGTTTGGGGGAACTTTCACCGATACCCCCGGTCGCACTCCAATTCGCAAGAAGACCCCGGTGTCACGTGCTTTGCACGTGACTTTCTGGGTAAATTACAGAGATCCGCGGCCAGGTCCTGACATTCGCATCCAAGTCCAGCCATTCCAAGGTCACGTGCAGCGCACGTGACCCTTGGAAAATTTGCTAATTGCACCCCTTCACTTCTGGTAATTAATTTTAGGTCCCCCCTTGCATTATTTTTATTTATTCATTTTGCATATGTACCCCTGTCTTTGTCATCCATTATAGACCTCTACATTGCATCATTTTATTTATTTAAAAATAGCATTTTGTTCATCTTATAATTCTCTACATTTTGACATGCTGTGGATATTTTTGTGAATTACGGTTGATTAATAAATAATTGTTTTGCGAAAATTGGAATATTTTGCCCAATCTGTGCTTGGAAATTCGTAGTTAATTAACCGTTGATTTAAAAATTCCCCAAAAATCACATATCGCAGAGATTAATTTGATTAACATTGTGCCCAAAAATCATTGCATTTGGCATTATTTGCCCTGTAAAAATCATTTTGTGCATTTCAATGTTTGATTTTTAATAGGTATTGAACCCCACATTTTTGAGGTCTAGGATTTTTCTAAGATCTATTACCTAGTGATAGATCTTAAATAATTTTAGTTCTCGAAATACGTAGGTTTAATATTTATTAAAATTAAATATTGAAAATTAATCTGTTTGCAATTAAAAATTCGTAAAAAATTACAAAAAAATTATAGTGCACTCATTTCATCGTCATTTACATTGCGGCCAAGTTTCGTATTTTTCGGACACCATTTGAACGTATTTTACATTTTAGTCCCTAAAATAGGCCGAATTTGCATTTTGCATCTCATCTTGCATTGAAAAATTCCAAAAAAATACCGCCTTGAAAACCAAACTAAAAATTGGATAGACATTAATCTAGGTTGTTCCTTTGCCTCCTTGTGATCGACCTTGGGACTTGCCCAAGTAAAATAAACATACACCATGAGATTAAAATTGAATCATTATTTTGTGGTTATTTCTTGACTGTTTCCGATCGCCGCCTACAACGAACGACTTTCATTAATTTCACGCACGAACGATAAAAATGATTTCTTATCGCGGCTTTCGCGGGCTCGTCAGATGGCGCCGTTGCCGGGGAGGCAAACGGCTTAGGTTTTTGTTTTGAAAATTTTTGTTCGGTTTTCCGAATTCGGGTAGTCTGACCCCCGAATTTTTCATTGTAAACTCCATTTTATTTCTTGTATTTATTTTTCAGCATTTCTTTCATTTATTTTATTTTTGATTATTTTCTGAGTCACTCTCTTACATTCTCTCTCTTATTTTTCTTGCGAGGTACCCGGCGCACGTGGAGCGGTTTTTCAAGGAACCGACGCATCTTCACCGACACCCGAAGAAACCGCAATTAAATTAAGATCGAGTCGAGTCGTGAGAAAGAGTAGAGTCTAGGTTTTTAATTTCTGCATTTTTTATTTTCTGCTCATTTATAGCGGTGTCTGTTTGGACTCTCGCGTGTGTACAAGGACATTGAACTTTATTTGTGGTGTGTCGTGGCCTGTTTCACTCTCCGGAGAGGGTGGGGCCCGACTTGAGTGGCGATTAGGATAGACCTGCACATACGGCTCTTAGAGCATTTTTTATTTCTAATTGTGCTCGTAGGATCTTAAGCCACACTGCACTTTAACTGAGACGCACATTAGATCGTTCAACTTAGCCAAATTCAACTCAATTCTTCCCGCTAATAGAACTTTCTGCTTAGGTGTGGTTTTCATCGGCTTGCACGCATTTAGTATAAATTTTCAATTCTATATTGCATCCCACATGGAGATTGCGAGGAGGCACTGTAAGTCTTCTAACTGAGCATTCATCATAAGTTTTCCGCGTGCATCGGCTTTTCCCGAATTCCTCTCTCTTGTTTTATCACATAAGTCTAAAGGAAATTGGGACTGGACGGTAGACGTGTATTTGTGTTCGCCTAAATTCTACAGTGATCGCCTTAATAAAACTGGGACTGCTAAATATAGCCTATCTAAAAAATCATAAAATCAAGAATTTCTGCGGGAGAGCAACCCCGACATTGTTTGATTTATCTTGCAGCGAGGAGAGAGACGCACACTAGGATAGAGCCCAGCTCCAAACCTAACAGCTCGCGTAAACGGCTTGCAAGATTGAATTCTCACCAATTAAAACTAACAAGATAATTGACCGGATCTTTACGGTCTTCACTTTGAGTTGAGTTGGTGAAACAACCCTTGTATTGTGTTTGATTGTGCGTAGAAAATAGTGCATCAACGAATACCACACAATTGTGTCTACATCATAAAACATCTTGTTGACTCCGAGAATGGAGAATTGTGGTAATTTTTGTTCAGACTCATCTCTCTCTACCACAAACTCCCCAACCTCAAAAACCCAGAGAAACTCTTACTCTGGACCTGCTTGGCCTCCGGGAAACTCTTCCCAAGAACCCTATTCCTTCTTCCTCCTAGACGGAGGACAGACCCACCCTGTCCATTTCTCACCCCAAAAGATCGAGAATAACTGTTACATCAATTCTTTCCATTCTATTAACTCAAATCCTTTATATTCTCCAGATAAAGAAATGCCGCCCAAGATACCTTCCAAAAAAGACCCTGAAGATGAAAATAATGAAGATCCCATGAAGATGATTCTCGCAAGACTGGCTGCATCTGAGCAGCAACAGCAGCTGCTGAGGGAGCAGCTCGAATAAATGAATGCTGGGGGAGAAGTTCCAATGGAAGCCGCATATAACCCTGGACAGTACAGAGTGTGGAACTATTTGCAGCCACCACAGCCGGAGATCCACTATGAATTAAAGCCACATTTTGTCAGTCAATTACCTCAATTCCATGGTAATACGACTGAGGAGCCATACGAATTCTTGAGGGACCTAGAGCTGATATGTTCTAATCTGAGGCACCCACAAGTCAGCCAAGACTACATTCGTCTCACTGCACTACCTTTCGCCTTGAAAGGGAAAGCAGACTACTGGGTGAAGAACTTGGGGGTGACTGTGACGACTTATGAGAGGTTCAAAAACCTCTTTCTGAAGAAATTCTACCCCTTGAGCCGGACCAATCAAATGAGGACCCGCATCACCAGTTTCGCTCAGATGCCCAATGAACCACTTTGTGAGGCATGGGATAGGTTTAAGGATCTGCTACAAAATTGTCCCTGCCATGACCTGGACAACAACATCCTAGTCCAATCACTCTACTCTGGCCTCAACCACGAGACTCAAGGGTTAGTTAGTGCTGCCTGCGGAGGGAATTACACATCACGTGGAGCTGAGACCGTCTGGAAAATACTGGAGCAGATGGCAGAAACAAGCCGGTCTCAAATTGCCAGTCGAGCATACACTGATTCCCTGAACACCCTTCAAGCCAAAGGCGGGAAGCAGACGGTGGCAGAAATAGCTGAGGACTTGATTCCAAGCATGCATTTTATTTCTGATAAATTGACAATTGTGGACAAGAGAATGAATGATATCGACAGTAGGATTTCGCAATTCCCGAAGCAGATGGAGGAACTCACCGAGAAGGTGTCCAAGATGGGGATGCCTAGTGCACCTACTGTCCCGATATATCATGTGCATCATGTCCAGGAACAACCAAGAGCAGAGCAACAACAACCATGGGCTTACGATCAATCACACGCCCAATATTCCCAACAGCCGCCCCCACCGACTGAGACAGTAATGGAAGCCCCGTCTCTGACATTTGAAGTGAATGGCATCTGGTACACCCAAGACACTACCCGACAGGGTAATATGGGAGACTGTCAGACTTATCAGCGCCCACCTACTTTCTATAATGCCGCATTCCAGCAACCGAAGCAACAGCAACCCTACAACCGCCAGAGCCAACCTCAGCAATACCATCAGCAATCTCAAGCCCCCAGACAATCAGCTCAGTCATCCAAACCCCCAGAAGAACCGATCTACATCCAGAGACAAATACTTGAGGAGTTTCGTCACTTCCGACATGAACTGGAAGATCTACGAGTTGATGTCAATCGCTTGTCCCGTTAGAAGGATGAGCAGACAGCTCCAGCCACAACCATTCCCGCCCAGGTTCAAGCTAACCCCAATAGCTTGAACAAATTCAACGCATCTCAACACAATAACCAGGTATACTATCCAGACTTTTCCACATCTGAACATGAGATCCTTTCATTTGACAAAATCAATGCCATGTCACTCAGGAGCGGAAGGACCGTGGTCGTACCTGACCGGGCAAGGGAATCGGACCATGAAGACTCGGAAGATCGACCGGAGGATGTTTCCGAGGAGGAAGATGAAGGACGCCTGAAGATCCCAGCAGTAGATAAAGGGAAAGCATCTATGGAGTCTGCAGAGGACCTTGAGCCTCTAGTTGCTGCAAAAATACCTTTGTCACCTTTTCAGCAACCTGATTTTGATTATTATGATTGTAATAAAAACTCCAAGTCGAATAAAGATGCTCGTATTTTTGATTCTGATCCTCTATCTCCTATCTCAAATGCATCCATTCCTTTCCCCCATGCCTTAAAGAAAGAAAAACAAAAGAAAAGTATCAAAGATGACCCAATCATGGAAAAATTCTGCCAACAAAACATCACAGTCAAAGTACCCTTTGATCAATACGTGGCAGGTAATCCAGCCTTTCAGAAATACTTGAAGGCAAAATGCACCCCCACCCGGACTCGTACAAAGAGAACAAGTCAATTTGTGGAGACTCATATCTTGACAGTTGCCACCACTAAATGCGTCAGAAACCAGCATCTGCCAAGAAAGAAGAGGGATCTGGGCGCCCATTATGTGGAGAGTCACATTGGCGGCATAGCATTCACACGCACACTTCTCGACAATGGATCTTCCATAAACCTTCTACCCTTAGCCTTATATTATCGATTGGAGTTGGGCCCTCTCAAGAAATCATCATCTTTACTCCAATTTGCTGATAAATCCACTAAAAGACCTAAGGGAGAAGTGAAGAATGTCATCATCATCATCGAGGGTACAGAATACAAAGTAGACTTCACTGTCCTGGACATGGAGACCCCGAACCATTGGAAGGAATCGCAAATCATTCTCGGAAGACCTTTCTTAAGAACTGCTAAGGCCGTATTCGACTACGGAACTGGCATGATGAAATTCCGTTCTCCAGGCGGAGAAGTGGACTTGGAGATGAAACAAACAAAGTGGCAAAGACCAGACTCTGAATCCACAACTGAAGATGCTGAAACATCGGAATGCAATCTCCTCAGAACCACTGGGCCATGGGACCAACTGCCAGACATACAGATAGAAGGCACATCCTCGGAAGAAGAAATAATCCACCATGCAGTCTCTGAGATTTCTACACCCCCAGACAATACTGAAATCCTCTTGGATTTATCAATCACCTCACCTTTGGGGCAGTCAATCGATGATGAGTCGGACACGGCTCTGACCGAATTACCATTCTCCTCTATCGATCCGACCCACTTTTCTTTGGAATTGGTAGCCAACATCTCACACAGTGACTCACCGCCAACTGATACTGAGCCAGAAGCAAAAGTCATTCAGCCAGACTTGATCGACGATTCAGAATTGCCAGAGCTGAAACCACTACCTCCCACGCTGAAATATGCATTCCTCAACGGACCCAAAGAAAAATTCCCTGTGATCATTAGCTCATCATTAACCGTGGACCAAGAATCCAGACTGATCGAAGTCCTTGAGCGAAATCGAAAAGCCATAGGTTGGACTGTGTCGGATCTCGTAGGAATAAACCTCGCTCTCTGCTCGCACAAAATTTATGTTGAGGATAATGCAAGGCCTTCCCGTGAATTCCAGAGAAGATTAAACCTCAATCTTCGGGAAGTAGTGAAGAAAGAAATAGAGAAATGGTGCAAAGCAGGATTTATTTACCCCATTTCTGACTCCAAGTGGGTAGCCCCCCCTTCATGTCGTCCCGAAGAAGTCGGGAATCCAGATGGTTACCAACGAGGAGGGGGTAGAGATCGCGACCCGAGTACCCACGTCGTGGCGCGTCTGTGTCGATTACCGGCGCTTGAATGCTGCGACCAAGAAAGACTACTTTCCACTGCCATTCATTGATCAAATATTGGAGAGACTTGCAGGGAAAGCATTCTTCTGTTTTCTTGATGGGTACTCCGGCTACAATCAAGTAGCTATCGCTTCCGAGGACCAGGAAAAGACCACGTTCACATGTCCCTTCGGTACTTACGCATTCAAGCGCATGCCATTCGGGCTTTGCAATGCCCCAGGCACATTTCAGCAGTGCATGATTGCCGTATTTGCCGAAATGGTTGGTGATTTCTTGGAAGTCTTCATGGACGACTTCTCGGTTCATGGTGATTCATTTGATACATGCTTAGCACACTTGGACCGAGTCCTTCAGAGATGCAGGGAGGTAAATTTGGTACTCTCCTGGGAGAAGAGTCACTTCATGGTGACTGAGGGTATCGTGTTGGGGCACGTCATCTCCAAAAAGGGAATGGAGGTGGACCCTGCCAAGGTGGATGTGATCAAGAAACTTGAGCCACCAACCAACGTCAAGTCAGTGAGGTCGTTCTTAGGGCATGTTGGATTTTATCGACGGTTTATTCCTGATTTTTCAAAGATCGCCCGCCCACTGACTGAGCTCTTAGGAAAAGACACCGAGTTTATTGTAAATCACAGATGTCTAGAGGCCTTCAAGCTCCTGAAAAAGAAAATATGTGAATCGCCGATATTACAAGCTCCCGACTGGTCTCTTCCCTTCGAGATCATGACTGATGCATCGGATTTTACTGTCGGAGCGGTACTCGGACAAAGAAGAGAGGGAATTCCTTATGAGATTCACTACGCGAGCAAAGTATTGGACCCTGCACAGAGAAACTATACAGTGACTGAAAAGGAAATGCTCGCGGTTGTTTGGGCCCTGGAAAAATTCAGATCATACATATTGGGCTCCAAGGTGACAATCTTCACAGATCACACAGCAATCAGATATCTCATGGATAAGAAGGATGCTAAGGCACAACTTTTGAGATGGATCTTGTTAATCCAGGAGTTTAATTTGGAGATCAAGGATAAACCTGGAATAAAGAATGTTGTTGCTGATCACCTTTCCCGAATCGAGCAAAACGATCATCCTGATATCGGACCAATCAAGGAGACTTTTCCAGACGAATCGATTTGCGTCATTGAGTCAACCCCATGGTATTCCGACATAGTGAACTATCTTGTCTCCAAGAAGGTTCCCTATGGTTGGACCAAAAAAATGATTGATCGATTAAAGTCGGATTCGAGAAAATACCATTGGGACGATCCTTTCCTTTTCTATGAAGGACCGGATTGTGTCTGGAGAAGATGTATCCCTCAGGAGGAATATCAGAGTGTCCTCACACACTGTCATTCTCTTGAGGCTGGAGGACACCATTCGGGAAAGAGAACCGCGCACAAGGTACTCCAATGTGGATTTTACTGGCGGACCTTATTTCAGGATGCTAATGAATTTGTACGCCACTCGGTACTTCACCTTTTAGGATGATCTATGTCAAGCCATGTCATCTTCCTGCAGAATTGATCCACAAATCTGAATGGGCGATCAAAAAGTTGAATTGGAGTTGTCACCTTGGGAAACTATGTCGAGACTTAAATCTGAATGAGCTAATTGAAATCCGAAATCGGGCATATGACAACAGTGTGATTTATAAGGACAAGGTCAAGAGATGGCATGATAGACACATTCGAGAGAAGACCTTCGTCCCTGGACAAAAAGTGTGGTTGTTTAATGCTTGGTTGAAGATTTTTCATGGGAAACTCAAATCAAAATGGACGGGTCCCTACATTGTCGGCGATGTGCATACCAATGGAAGCGTAGACATAGCCGAACTCAAAGAGAATGCACAACCGTTCTCAGTAAATGGACAAATGCTGAAGCCATACATTGAATCACCCAAAGAACAAACAGTTCAATTCGAGGCCATCTATTTCACGCAGAGCGAGGATATTGAAAATCTATCTGACCACTCCCACCCTCCCTCCCGACCACATTGGTCTCCTTGTACAGCTTCTTCCTTTACTTAGGCCAAGGCCTAAGTATAGGGGGGGACCAATGCCATCTGTATATATCATTCTTCTCCTAACTCCCATTCGCTCCATATCCACCCTTCTTCCATACTTAGGTTGTTCAGAGCCTAAGTATAGGGGGAACCGACATCCACCCGTATATACTCTCCTCATTTCCTGACCGCTTTTCTTTTCATTTTTTTTTCTTATTTTCTTTTTTCTTTCTTTTTTCTCGCTCTCTTACGCTTAGCCCGAGCTATGTCTTCTTTACGCTTCTTGTGCTCTGAGGACACAGCACCCGCTAAGTATAGGGGGGTCTGTATATATACTTTGTATATATTTTACCCATATCTCGTACTTTCGCATAAGTCTATATGTATTTACGGGGTGGGTACTAACTTGGAATAAAATAAATAAATAAATGAAAAAGAGGCTTCTTATTCCATTTTCTGCTTTAAAAAAAAAGAGAAAAAATCCCTTGCATAAAAAAAAAAGAAAAAAAAAGAAAAGTGTCTGCATTTTACGCACATGCACTTCATCCATCACCGCATGCATTTGCATCTGTGAAAAGTCATTGGGTTCTGAACCGAGTTATGAGCCGAAACCGAGAGTGGTCTGGGCTTGACTTTAATCCACCTAATTTTCAGAGGAACTTCACCGAGAAATAGAATTTTAAGAGCTTCAGGTCTTTTTGACTTAATTCCTTAAGTTCCACATGACAATGTGCAGCGTTTGACTCTTAGTGTCTAACCTGGTCTCTTCATTCTGGGTACCACTCTGGAATAGGGAATTAATTCGCACTCTCGCACTATGCACTTAGCTCAACCCAAACGGGATGTTGGAAGACTGTGTGAGTCTCTTTTCTGGTAGCGTGGAAATCTAAAGACCGGAGTACGGGTTGAAATAAAGCTTCGGAAAAGGGATGGACGGCTGGGCATAATTTTTCTAAGACCCCAAAAAATGTACGGAACAAAAGATTCTATATCCGTAGGGGCACAACAAGATCCAAGCAGAACCACCAAAAATGACAAACACATAGAAGCATTCTACTAAATAAAAATCCGACCAAAAAGGTCCAAGCTTCAAAAACCTGCAGATCTTGGTGGAGACTCGGCTACACTGGCCATCTTCACAAGGAGAGGTGACTACACCGGCCACCCTCCAGTTCTTTTCTCTTTCTTCTATCTTCTCCCTCATCCGATTGTGAACACAGCACGACAGACCTTAGAAGGAAATACCTGACTCCCCGAGGACGAGTTACTGGAGAGGAGAGGAGCATGGTAGTCCGGCATTCTGAATGGGAAGAGCTAAAATCCTTCACACACATGAGTCGGTTATTCAATGTTCATAGGGTATACTTTGGGAAGAAGATTGATCTAAGATGACTTCTGAGTTGAAACTGTGTCAATGATGTGTAGAACTTGAGGGCTGTTGATTTTAAAATTCTAAGTCTCACAGAAGTTCCGCCACATTATTAATCCAAAGGTCGAGTTTAGTTTCACTTTCACCTTCAGTTCATGGTCTTGGTATGGAACCCAGTCTCATTTCACTTCATGGCATTTATTTGTGATGCTCAGGGACGAGCATAGTTTAAGTATAGGGGGATGATGAATCTCGGATTCATCACTCTAAGTTTCATTAATTAGGCTCAAGTCCCTCAAGATCAACTGCATTTTTGCATTTATTTTGCATAATTAGCATCCGGGCATGATTGCATAAGAAGTGCATTTTAGCATTAATTTCTGCATAAAATAAGAAGCCAAAAATCCAAGCCAAAAATTGACCTCTAAATAGCCTAACTTCCCCTATTTTTAACTCCTTCATGCTGACACCGCATACCACAAACTCACTTCCACTGTGTACACATCACTAACAAGAATAAATAAAAAAATACAAAAAAATAATTAACCCAGGAAAGTGGACCAAAAACCCAAACCCTAGTTTCAGGATTTTCGGACTAAAAGCCACATATCTTCCCCATCCAATGTCCGATTTGATCCTACTCACTTTTGAACTAATACACATTCAATTACCTTCAAAACAAGACCAAGTTCAAGTGAATCGGAGCTCGTATGTGAAAGTTGGGTTTTGGGCCTCTTTTGTACATTGTATTTTTGCGGCTTTTTGACCTGTATTTTATGTGTATATTTTCTTTATTAATAAAAATCCAAAAAAAATTAGATTAAGGTCTCTTGTATTTATCTTTGAGTTTTCTCTATTTTTCCGGATTTTTTATCTTGTTTAAAAAATGACAAAAAAAATTAGAAAATCAAAAATCAAGGTATTCTTGTACATGGGATACCCCAAAAATTCACTTTTTACATTTGACCGAATTTGGCTTTGATGTCTTCATGAAAGTTGTAGATCTCGTCGAGACGAGCATTTTTCGTGAAGAAACTTTTTCGATCCGGGGTCATTTGCTATTTTTTATCTAATTTACAAGAGGTTTTATTTTCAATTTTTCTGGTGCTGACACGTGGCAGCCCCAGAGGCCGCCACGTGTCAGCTATTTTTCGCCCTTTTTAAATCTTAGTTTTTATAAAAAAAAAATTTAAAAAATTAAAAAAAATTAAAAATTAAAACTCGCGCACGTGCGTTGCACGTGCCCCCAGGCACGTGCTCCGCACGTGCCGCGCCTTCCCTTCCTCCCTTTGCCCCACGTGGCGACCCCGCAACCGTTCGATCATGGCCGATCGAACGGCCGCTGTAGATCACCCTCAACCTCGCGCCTCCCCCGCATATCTCGCCACCGACCCTCCGGTTCCTTCGCCCGCCGTTGACCGCCCCGCAACCACCGCGCCTCTAACGGCCCGCCCGTTAATCTCGCCAACAGACCCCGTTCTCCCCTATATATGCTCCATCGCCGACCCCCCCAAAACCTCATCCGCCAACTTCTATCCTAGGACACCTCCGAGGTGGTGACAGCCCTCTGACCACTCCTACTCCGGCGAGATCCAAGCTCCCCGAGCTTGTCGCAGCAAGTGGCTCCACCCCCGCCTCGGCTGCTCGCTCCGGCATCGCCGTTGAGCCCTTCCAGGTTACCTTCCTTTCTCTCTCTTTCTCTCTCTCTCTCTCTCTCTCTCTCTCCCGCTCTCTCGCTCTACCTCGTCGCCTCCGCTCCGCTCGGAGCTTCCCCTCCTCGCCGACTCGATACACCGCTACCGCCTACCTCGCCATCGTCACCATCGCCAGGAGCCGGGCCTCCACCGACGTTCGTCGACTTCGCCTCCTGGGCTCCGCCTCGACCGGCCCTCCAGAAGCTGGGCCTCCGCCCCCTTCCACCTCGCTTCCCGACGCTTACGACTTCATCGCCTCCGACGTCATCGACGACTCCGCCGCCACCTCCATCGGCCTCCTCCGACTCCACCGAGCGCCGCCGCTCCACCCCCTCCTGGCCGTGTGTCGGCCAGAGGCACGCCACCGACCATCGTCTTCGACTCCGCACCGCACGCGACAGGGCATCTTCACCGACAGCTGCGGGAGGCGGTGCGTTCACCAGCACCGCCCCTCCACCTCTCTCACGCCGGAGGCCGGGAGTCAAGCCCGAGGCCCCCACGCACGTGCTAAGCACGTGCGTTTGGGGGAACTTTCACCGATACCCCCGGTCGCACTCCAATTCGCAAGAAGACCCAGGTGTCACGTGCTTTGCACGTGACTTTCTGGGTAAATTACAGAGATCCGCGGCCAGGTCCTGACATTCGCATCCAAGTCCAGCCATTCCAAGGTCACGTGCAGCGCACGTGACCCTTGGAAAATTTGCTAATTGCACCCCTTCACTTCTGGTAATTAATTTTAGGTCCCCCCTTGCATTATTTTTATTTATTCATTTTGCATATGTACCCCTGTCTTTGTCATCCATTATAGACCTCTACATTGCATCATTTTATTTATTTAAAAATAGCATTTTGTTCATATTATAATTCTCTACATTTTGACATGCTGTGGATATTTTTGTGAATTACGATTGATTAATAAATAATTGTTTTGCGAAAATTGGAATATTTTGCCCAATCTGTGCTTGGAAATTCGTAGTTAATTAACCGTTGATTTAAAAATTCCCCAAAAATCACATATCGTAGAGATTAATTTGATTAACATTGTGCCCAAAAATCATTGCATTTGCATGCATTATTTGCCCTGTAAAAATTATTTTGTGCATTTCAATGTTTGATTTTTAATAGGTATTGAACCCCACATTTTTGAGGTCTAGGATTTTTCTAAGATCTATTACCTAGTGATAGATCTTAAATAATTTTAGTTCTTGAAAATACATAGGTTTAATATTTATTAAAATTAAATATTGAAAATTAATCTGTTTGCAATTAAAAATTCGTAAAAAATTAATATTGCATCTAAAAATTACAAAAAAATTACAGTGCACTCATTTCATCGTCATTTACATTGTGGCCAAGTTTCGTATTTTTCGGACACCATTTGAACGTATTTTACATTTTAGTCCCTAAAATAGGCCGAATTTGCATTTTGCATCTCATCTTGCATTGAAAAATTCCAAAAAAATACCGCCTTGAAAACCAAACTAAAAATTGGATAGACATTAATCTAGATTGTTCCTTTGCCTTCTTGTGATCGACCTTGGGACTTGCCCAAGTAAAATAAACATACACCACGAGATTAAAATTGAATCATTATTTTGTGGTTATTTCTTGACTGTTTCCTATCGCCGCCTACAACGAACGACTTTCATTAATTTCATGCACGAACGATAAAAACGATTTCTTATCGCGGCTTTCGCGGGCTCGTCAAGTAGGTGGAGGCTGACAAGGCTTATAGCTTCGCCCCGGAGGGTTACTAGCAGCTTGTTGTAGTGCATCGCAATTTGACCCCTATCTACCTACTGGAGCAGGCGGAGGCTACTTGGCGCTGGTCAATCGAACCCCAAAAAGTTAGCCTGTGATATTTGCTAGGATCGGGGTACGTGATATGGAAGGCGGGGATTTTGGCTCTGCCTTAGGGTGTGCATACACACTCAGTATCCTCACTCAGCCTGAAATCAAGGTCGGGGTTACTCTTCCGCAAACAAGGGTTAATTTTAGTCAAATTCTTTTGGTTTGATTCAATTAGCAGTTCCGATTTTAGAGATTACTTGTCACTATAATTAATCCACACAAGCAATCACGTCTACCGTCCAGTCCTGATTCCTTTATCCTGGGTTAGAAAAACCGAGAGAGAGAATCAGAAAAAGCCGGTGCGATTGAGAAAATGATGATGAATGCTTGAGTAAGAAGACTTGCAGTGCCTCCAACTCTCTACAATACGGGATGCAATACTGAATTGAAAATTTACACTATATGAAATGCAAGCAATGAAAAGCTGCTCCTAGACAAGCAGTTCTATTAGCGAGTGAAGAACAAGTTAAATTTTTCCAAGTTTGATGGTCTAAGTGCATCTTTTAATGGTGAAGTGTGGTCCTAGATATTATGAGCACAAACAGTCCTAAGAAAGCTCTAAGAGCCACGAGTGCAGGTCCTATCCTACGTCAATCAACCACACAATATAGACTCTTTTTATTATTCAATTACACGCACGAGAACCCAAACGGGAACCGCTGTAAATGCAGACACTTTTTTACAAGTTAACAAAAATAAAAATCTTTTTGACGTCTCAATAGCCGACTTGATCCACGAATAGTCGACCTCCGATGCACTTCGAGATGCGTCGACATCAAGAAAGCCGCTCCAAGTCCACTGGGCCCTCACACAAAAAGATAAAAATTATGTTAGAGAGAGATAGATAAAAAATAAATAAAAAATAATTGAAAAAATGGAATAATTACAAAGTGATTCAGGGGTCAGACTACCCGAGTGAATGGATAACCAAAACCTCATTTTCTAAAATGATCCTAAGTTGTTTGCCTCCCCAGCAACAGCGCCATTTGACATGTCCGGAATCACCCTTTTTGATTTAATTAATGTGTGTCATTTTTGTTGTAGTCGGGCAATCAGGATCGATCAAAATTTACCGCACGAATAGAATAATCGATTAATTAGCTAATACGCAGTTTGATGTTTTTTAACCTGGGCAAGCTTCAGGGTTGACTCAAGGAGGCAAAGGAACAACTTCGGATCAGATTAGGTGAATTAGAACAGGTTTTCCAAGCGGATTTTTTGTATTTTTTATGCGATAAAAATGCAAGTGCACAAATGCAATTGAATCGGGTTATTAAGAAAACAAGTGACTTAGCCAAATTTAATTTTAATTTGAAATTACTCCAAGTTAGGAAAGTTGTATTTTTCCTGTAAACATAATCCAATGACAAACGCAAAATGTATTTTTTTTGTAATTTTTGGATTTACGATGCACAAATGAAAAATACAAAATTTTTGGGGGTTTTATGCAACTTTTCGTGCAAAAAAGAATGCAAAGAAAAATTTACTATAAGTGAAATATGATGAAATGAAGCTACATTAATTTTTTTGGAATTTTCTGACAATATATGATTTTTATGAATTTTTTTACTGAAAACAGAGTTATTACTAGTGTTTATTTTTAATTAGTCCACGAAATTAAATTATCCAAAAACAAAATTATCTCTAATAGATATTTAAGTTAACAATCCAAGAGACTTGAAATTTTACAAAAATGATATTTGTGGATTTAATTAATAATCATTTACTAAAATCACTCAACAATTTATTTTGAGCAGAAGACAACTTGTATTTATATGAAATTTGGACATCAATTAAATAGCACTTAGAGGCATCATCCACAAGTTTTACACAATTTTCGGAGCAATATTTGAGTATGAGCGAATTTCAGAGCATAAATGGGTAAAATATCACTGAATCTCAAACTTTGATTTTTAGTAAATTATCCTATGCACATAAAAATGTAAATAAATAGCCAAGATAAAGAATTAGTTTCTCTACAAAGTGCTATTTTTTAACTAAAAATTGGAGCAAAACTGATGTTCAAATTAATGCTCAAAGTCAGGGGTGTCTTCGCAATACAGAAATGAAAGAAACAAACTGAAACTGTGCACAGGGGCATGATGACCGAGAATCTCACTATCGGTCTAAGGTAAAAATAATCAGGGTCGTTGCGACCCGAATAGTGAGGCTCAATCAATAAGAAAATGCAAGACCACCAAAATAAAGTAATCAGTCAAAAAGTCAAATAGCGGTCTCGCTATTTTATTTAACCTGGTATACCGACCAGGGTCGAACTCAAGGAGCACGGAATTGCATGAGGCCTACGAAGTAGTCTAAAAATCAAAAAAAAAGAAAAATAATATTTTTGGTGGATTTATGGATTTTTAAATTTTTTTGTGATTTCATATTATGAGGAAAATAGAGAAAAAGCCAAAAAGAGCACAATCAATAAATTACTAAACACACAAAGACAAACCAGAAAAATAAAATATAATTATTTTTGGTTTTTATGATTTTTCAGGTGTTTTTGGTAATTTTATCAGATTTTTATAATTTTTAATGGATTTCATAAAAATGAAATAAGGCAAAAATTGGACATCAATGTGCAGCCAGATTTGAAAACTACTCAAAAATATGAAATAGCCTCTAAAATCTGGAGATAATTTTTATGAAAAACTACAAATAAAAGCTAAGCTACAGGAAAAGAAAATGTATTTTTTTAATTTTTTTTAGAAATTTCAATGATTTTTATGAGGTTTTTAGGATTTTGTAATTTTTAGGGGTTTTACAAGTCCAAATTAAATGAAATTTGGATAGAAGCAAGAAGACACAAAAACAAACACAGTACAATTTTTTTAGAATTTTGAAGGCTTTTTAATATTTTTAGTTTTTTTATAATTCAAACAATAGTAAAAGAGAGGTTTTTGAATTTTTAAAATAGAAATCAAAGCAAAAATGTTCCAAAAAAATATTGAAATTTTTACACAGTGGCAGGGGCCACGTATCCAAATTTCAGTGGATTTGGAGTTGATTTGATATTTTATTCAACCAATAGAAAAGGCATAGCACACAGGGACCTATTTGCAAAGAAAATAAATTTCTAGGGCTTAAAGATAACACATGTGAAAACTGTAGGGGACTCAGTGAAAAATTCGCATCAAGTCCAGCACATGTTCAAATTCATCACGTAAAGGGGCCTAAGTGTAAATATGAAAACTATCTAATCAGAACATAACACTCAAAAGCCCTGAGGGCATACATGCAAATAACCCAGATATACACGTGACGAAGTACGTACGTCCACAAGAGAAGGGCTAAAGTAAAATAACATAAACAGTAGGGTCTAAGATGCAAATTGTCCCAGAGTACTAAGTTATTTAATAGACTAAACAAAAACTAAAATAAAATGTAGGGGGTCTGGCGCAAAGTACCCATCCAAAGTGTGTAAGGGGCACGTGGGAGCCAGGTGTCAGGCGGTGAGTGGCTGATGGGTGTGCGGCTCGGGTCCCGCCTCCTGGCAGATCTGACGATGGTCCTCTGGCATAAACGTGGTTGTACGGTGACTGTTAGATATGGGATATAATGGCCTGTCAGTGGCAGGTACTGGACGGCCCACATGGAGCCTGGAGATGTCGTGCAATCCGACAGAGAAGAGGAGATCTGGAAGAACTCCTCCCCGACG
This sequence comes from Ottelia alismoides, assembly GCA_037367405.1. Classification (NCBI taxonomy): domain Eukaryota; kingdom Viridiplantae; phylum Streptophyta; class Magnoliopsida; order Alismatales; family Hydrocharitaceae; genus Ottelia; species Ottelia alismoides. The sequence continues at coordinate 651,882 of JAZKJV010008940.1, forward strand.
GACTTCATCGGCGAACTGGAGTGGCTACGCGCGTCTGATGGGTGATCAGCTAGAGGGCTTCGACGCGCCTCGTCGCTCCGCGTACGATGGTGGTGTCTGATGAAGCTCCCAATGGTCCAATCCTCCGGTGAGGGAGGGAGGACCTGGGCGACTCCGGCGAGGTATGCGAGAAGCGGTCTGGGGGTGAACTCGCACTTATTGACCTGCAAAGGGAAGCTTATGCTCGGAGGAGGACTCCGGCATGGGTTATTTGATAAGCAGCAAAGGGAAGCGGGGAGGCTTGGCGAAGGGGGGTCCCAGCGGAGGTGGCGGAAGGGACCTAGCTCGATCTTGGCTGCGGAAGGGGGTGATGATGGGTCGGTGCGCCTATCTATACGGATAAGATGAGGTGATGAAGCTCCGGCCACTGGGGCGGAGCTGGCAGAGCGAGATGTGAAAGATCGAAGCTACTTGAAGGTATAGAAACTAATGGAAGTACCTGATGGTCGGAGTCGTCTGGGGTGGAGGTGCTGAGTCACCTACGCTCTTTGCCTCGATGGAGCGATGCCTCCAGAGGCTCGGGCTTCGCCGGGGGCGAAGCTCGGTGATGATGGTCGCCGGACCTAGGGCTTCACCTCCAAACACTCGCTGCAACATGCTAGCTCACTCGTTGTCACTCGAGGAGGAAGGTGGAGGTCACTGGGGTCGAAGACGCGGGCCAAAGGTCTGTGAAATTGCGGCTGGAGGTGAAGCTATATAGGAGTGAAGGTCCGGGAAGATGGGAGTCAGGCACGCATCGCAAGGCTCGGATACCTAGATGGAATGGCGGGCATGAATCACGGATCAATAAGAAACAATCGGAGCTCGAGGTTTAGGTGAATGGTGGGCAGACCGATTCAGGAAAATTGGGAGAAGTCGGGTCGAAAACCTAGTCCGCGAGAAGTGGTCCAGGGGGGCAGTTGACCGGGGGTCAACACTCCCACGTGGACCAATATTTTCAAAATAAAAATTGTTTATTTAGATTTTTATTTATTTTTTTGAAAAATAAATTAATGTATATACATAATATATTATTATATACAGGTATAAATACTTATGTATTTTATACTTTTTATTTCTAATTTCTTATTTTTGTATAAATACTCTAATTTTATATTTTATTTATTTACACCATAAAATATAGAGTATGAAATAATTTTTTATTGATTTTTATTATTTACTTACAAGGGTAGAATAGATAAGTCTTTTATTCTTATATACAAGGTATATGTACAATGAAGAGAGAGAAATTATTTCTTTTTGTTTTTACTTAATTTTTCTGATATTTATTTTATTTTTATAAATATATACAAATTTATAAAAACTCATTTTTATTTTTGTTTTATTTTTAATAAAGTATAAACATGAAGGAGGGATATATGGTGAATGGCCCTATCTCTCTCTACTTGTTTATTTTGCGATCAGGCCCATATTGGGCTCTCTCTTGGGTTCAGGTCACTCAATATTTATTCTAAATATTTCCCTCTTTTTCTTTATTTTTTATTCTTTTTTCACAAAAACATGCTAATTATTGCTATTTACAAAGCATGTAATTTGATAATTTATTGTATTTACAAAAATAGACATGGTGTTTTGCAAAGATTTTTAGCTAAAATATAAGAATAAAGAGTGATGAATGAGGATTCATCAGGGCATTTTGCAAATAAAGAAACTTGATGGACAGAAACTGCAATTTTCACAAAAAAAATAAAAAATAAATAAAGAAAGAAAGACATACTAACGTGGGTTCCAAGAAAATGCTATGGCACGTAGAGGGTTGTCGCGCGGGAGTCTGGGCGGGAGGAGACGGCACAGCACTGCAGGCGGTGCGGGGGTGCGCACAGCCTGGTGCGATGGCGGGCGACCTCACGCGCGGAGGATAGGAGGGTACGGCTACAGCCGCAGATGGGCGGATGGAGGAGCTGCGACGGTCTGCACGCTGGAGGGGCGCAGCCTCGGGGCTGGTGCCACGCGGTGGCAGGGCGGTTGGCGGAGGCGTCGTAGGAGATGCGCTGCGGGGGCACGAGCAGGTCAAGGATGAAGCACGGTAGCGGGGCGGCGCTGGCCAGGGCTGCGCGACTTGGAGGGCTTTTGGTTGACTGGGCGTGGATGTGGGCTGCCGTTGGCGGGTAGCAGTTGGTGGCCACTGGGCGGGCGCTTGGCGAATGAACGTTGGAGGTTGGCGGTCGAGGAGCTGTTGTAGGTGTGGAAGGAGGGGCGGGCTGCAGCCATAGGTGGGCGGTTGGAGGTGCTGCAGCGGGCGGGACTGGAGCCGTCCAGGAGCTGTTTCTTTTTTTGATTTTTTTGTAAATTTTTTTGGTATTTTTTGTAAACAGAAATAAGTTGAAAATGAAGATGTGGTTCATGTTGTGATTGCGATGTGGTTTTTTATGATGAGGTGGTTTTTTTATGTGGTAATAGTTTGATGAATCAAAAAAGTGAATGCCTATGATGATAGTGGTGTGGATGATGAAAATGTTTTGGTGAGGATGATGTAGAATAGCAACAATAAAAATATAAGATAAATCAAAAAATTGACAAGGAAAAGGAGAAGAATATTACCTGTGTGATTCGCCTGAAGATGGAGTTGCGATGTGCGGCTCCTGTCATCGTGACCTCCATCCGAATTGACGATCAAAACTCAGAGAAGCTATGCGAGCTTGACTGCCAGCTCACTACATGGAGACTAACTGCGGATCTCACCTGCACGTTGTCGTCTCTCAACGTCTAAGGAGGAGTTGTCACCTCACGGCTTAAACAGGGCTCGAACCTCTCTCACTCGTAGAATGACGGATGCAGAAAATGAGGAAGATGATGGGAATAAAAAGGATTAGGGGGAAGTTGGAAATGAGGTGGATAAGTGGGGAGAATGGTGGAGGAAGTGGAGACTTGGAGTAGGGAGAAAGTAAAGAAGAAGTAAAAGGGAAAATAAAAATAAAATAAAATAAGTAAAAATAAGTAGGCTAAAAATAATAAAGGAAAAATAAAGGTAAAATAAAATAAATTAAAATAAATAAATAAATAAATGTAAATAATTAGTTAATTAAATTAAATAATAATAAATAAAAAAAATCCGAAAATAATAAAAATGGGGTGACACGTGGCGGCTCCAGGAGCTGGCACGTGTCGTACCTAGAAAAAATAAAAAAATAAATGTAAAGAAAATCAAAAAGAAATAAGAAAAAGTGTTAAATCAAAAGTGGTCAACACAAAAGTTGATCGTCTCGATGAGATCTACAACTTTCGTGGAGGATCGAAAATCAAAAGAAGTCATATGTACAAAGTGTATTTTTGGGTAATATCTTATAGGTATAAAATACCGCATTTTTATCTTTTGCAAATTTTTTGTCATTTTTTAAGTGAGAGAAAAATCAAAATAAAAATAGAGAAAATATGAAAGGAATATTTACAATTTAATCTATTTTTTTGGATTTTTAATAATTAAGAAAATTAAAGGATAAAATAAAGGGTATTTTGGTCAATATGTACAATATACAATAAGGGCCCAAAACCCAAGTTTCACATGCGATCTCTGATTTTAATGAAATTTACCTCATTTTGAAGGTCTTTAAATGTATAATACTTTAAAAGTAAGTAGACCTAAATCGGACATTGTATGAGAGAGATATGCACATTTTCAGGTTCATAGTTTCGAATTTTGATCTGGATTTTATTGGTCAATTTTAGAAGTTAGTAATTTTTTGATATTTTTTCTTATTATGTTATTAAGATATTACACATTAGAGTTGAATTTATTGGATTTGGAGTTAGTGTAAAATATATACATATAGGGTATTTTAGCTAATATACAGGTGAATATTTACAAGTGAATTGGCCTTCTTATTTAATGCAAATATGAATGCTAAAATACAGATATTATTTATGCATGCATGAATGCCAATTATCCAATATTGATAGAAATATGCAGCTAATTACTCAGGAACAAAGCTATATTTTCAACTTTTAGAGTGATGAATCACATATTCATGAACTAGGAGACATGCAAGTGTCGTAAAAGGAATTGGCGTAGTCTCTTGGGAACAGAATGACTGATCAGCTTACCTATCTAATTTTTCTAAATAGCCTATGATTGTCACACGAGTATGGATTTAAAGATTAGCCCAATTAATGGCTCTTTCGTCTAGGGGAGATTGTTGGACATGCGATCCCACGACGAGCCATTATGCAATAAATGTTATTCTAAATATCATCCCATATCTGAAATGAAGAATAATTAAGTTGCTTAATAGATCCCTTAGTACAATTAGGGTATGTACCATGACCATCTTGATGATTATACAGTTATTGATTCAATTACTGAATCATAGATGCGGGTGCTTGGATGAATACTCTAAAGAGTTAGGTTGAGGACTAATCAAGTACCGTCATATGATTGTTAAGAGACCATCTCCAACATGAGAAGGAGATGACAAAATCCTTTCTCTAAGGGCATGATATCTAACCGAACTCTTTGATGCGGTCCTCCTCTACATAAGAATAAGGATTCGGAGGTGTTAATAAATGGTTAAAGAGTTGACTTAACGAGATCGAGATAACCAAAGACCTATGGCAGAATGTTGTCACGATACAGGCCACATCCTATGAACTGAGAAAGATGTGTTACTATATGTCAGAGTATGTACATTTGACATACCAATAGGTTGATGACCTAACCAAGGTTTATACACCAGCGTGTTGGTGTGCATACAAGGATGTATGAGTAATACAATCTCTCACTGGGATCATATAGGATTATCTACTGAACCGGAAGATATGAGCTCACTCATGAGATATTGTGATTCAAATTCCGTTCCACGGTGTCTTACTTGGAAGCTTGACTTGAATTGTAAGGTTTGATATATTGCTTTTGTAAAGTATTATGATCATCACTTTAGGTATGATATATGCTTTTGGAAAGTATATGATCGATGCAGACTCCCAATGATCGAATGAGAAACTTAAATGATAAAACCCTAAAGTAGACAATCTAAATTAGATCTAAAACTTCGAGTTTATTCTAGGTCTTCAGTATGCAGGATGTATAGGCTATTAGGAATACATGAGGGGTGATGTGATCATAAACGATTGTACAACCATGACGCCTTCCGTATCCGAGGGAGTGATGAAACAGGTCTGCGATGTTTAGTGGACCTCCTCTCATAGAGTAGTAATCTAATCTTAGGTCCAAATTGTTTAACA